>JAEAOA010002355.1:1787500-2402500 GCA_016746295.1 Potamilus streckersoni | reverse complement strand
GCCTGGGCTAAATAAGCGAGTGGCTAGTGATCAGTTTCCAAAATAAACTTTCGTCCACACAAGTAGCGGTGGAATACAGATGACCCAAAATCAACCGCCAAGCATTCATTCTGAGGGACATTATTTGCATTCTGCATGATTAACGTGTCTTCGCTGATCGTGTGACCTTAAACCATACATGGCACTTAGATTGTCACAAGGTAAGTCCCCTTTGCCTAAGTCGTTTCAAACTTTTTCCTCAACAAATTTATATTGCCGTCCCAAGTAGCTGTCTCCAATAGTAAGTTGTCTATGAAGTTATAAATTTTCGCTTCCCTTAACAGTTCAAGTAACTTTCTCATCATGTCGGTGAAGACACTTGGCGCATTCTGGACCCCAAATGGCATGACTACCCATTGGTACGTTCCATCTGGAGTTGTAAAGGAATGTCTTGCTCTGTCTTCACTTCGGACTGGAAATTGCCAATACTCTTTTGATAGGCCAGTTTTCGAAAATATATTTCGCGTTGGTCATCCCGGCAAATATCGACTCAGGATCCGGTAATATTTCGACCTGAAAGTCTGTTGTCCTTTTTATTTTCTTTTACTCGACATAAAATTGGTGAGTTCTGTCCCTTTTCTGCAGCAGAACACCAGGAGAGCTAAACGCTGATTCTGCTGGGTCTATATTTCCCAAGTCAATCGTGGCTTGAATTTCTTTTCGGACAGTTTCTATTTTCGCATGTGGTAATGGACACTGTTTCAATTTCACAGGTTTGTCATCTATTAGCATCAAACTGAATTCAGCCAAATCCGTCTTGCCAGGTCGTTCTCGAGTAATTTTGGATTATCGTCTCCAACTCCTTACGCTGCTCTGACGTTAAGTCTCGTTCAAGTACAACTTCGACGTAGGTTTCTTTCCTCGTCAAAAGACAACTTAGAAGTACTTCAGCCTTTCCTCCGTTGACGTCAGGTTCTTTAGTCACAACTGCAGCAACCACAACTATGTGGGTGTTTTTCTTTCGCGATAATGCTTAAGTATGTTAACGTGGTACATTTTCTCTGTCTCCTACCAAGATATGGAAGTTCAGTCCACCCTTTTGTTCTTTACAACGAACATTCCCCTATAAGAAACTTGAGTTTGTTTGTACTACAACGGTAACAACAGCTACACTTTATCACCAAGCTCGATTTCTCGTTTCTTTGCCTTTTTATGGTAATACTTGGCTTGACGTACCCGTCTTGGAGATTTTTCTGTGCCATGTTACAAACTACCACCAGCCTGAGATCAACAACATACTGATATGTTGTCGGATGAATGTTTATTGGTTCAAAACTGTATCATTATGGCGAAAGGTCCCGTTACTGTTCTCTTGTAAACTAAATCAAAAGGTGAAAATCTTAAGCTTGCCTCTGGTGTCACGTGTTACACGAAACATATCGTGGGGTGGTATCTATCCCAATCCCTAGGTCGACCTTCACAAAGCTTTCTCAACGCTTGCTTCATGGTCTCATTAAAACGATCTATCAGACCACTGCACTTAGGGTTACACGAGGTAGTAGTCAGGTGTATAATGTACAGTAACCAGTCTACCTCGTCCTTCTTCATAAACAGCGTCCCCTGATCAGTTAGTACAACACAAACTCTCCATCAAACTTCTAACAAAAGCTTCGGCCACCGTAACTGACTCAAAGTTTTTTTTTTTTTTTTTTTTAACGAAATAACTTCTGGGTATCGGCAAGCGCAAACAACTATCGTTAATACGTAACGATTTCCACTGTCCGACGCAGGCTTTATCAGATCATCGCCACCGTCAAGGAATGCACATCAATCAGTGGCTTGGTTCCAAGCATCATTGGGCAATGGGAGGTCTAAGGTGCCATCCGCTGACACTTCTCACACGACCAAGGAAATAAATACGCACCTGGCCAGAAGAACACTACCATTAGCCTATCTCTTTCGTCTTTGCTACGCCCATGTAGCTAAGCTACCAGTTAGACCCCATATGCTAACCTAAGCACTTCTGCTCATTTAGCTCTCGGCAAGATAACCCATTTAAACGTATCTGACCCTTTCCTGGCGTGCTAGTGCATGCATGCACTATATATATATATATATATATATATATATATATATATATATATATATATATATATAATATATATATATATATATATATATATATATATATATATAAAGAATACAAATCATATGGCGAATAACAACCCTCTCAAGCGTACTGGATCCACCAAGGGATCACGTTTGTCAGGGATTAATTAAAATAGATGCAATAAACTGACGACGAACAGTACGAAACTAGTAACTAACTAGCCTAAGCGCTTTCGACTCTTAATGAGTCTTTTTCAAAGGCAAATACAAAACATAGTTACGATAAACAAATAAACACAAAAACGCAACGTTTTTGTGTTTATTTGTTTATCGTAACTATGTTTTGTATTTGCCTTTGAAAAAGACTCATTAAGAGTCGAAAGCGCTTAGACTAGTTAGTTACTAGTTTCGTACTGTTCGTCGTCAGTTTATTGCATCTATATATATATATATATATATATATATATATATATATATATATATATATATATATATATATATATATATATATATATATATATATATAAATATATATATATATATATATATATATATATATATATGTGTGTGTGTGTGTGTGTGTGTGTGTCTGTGTGTGTCCGCGTGTGTATCTGTGTGTGTGTGTGTGTTATCATAATTTTATGTTATCTTAAACATTTTTATGTGCTATATATGTACGGTCGCTAGATTTTAATTACCTTTCATATGTTTTTCCAGTCATACATTATTTCCAATTCCCGTTGATCAGGAAAATTTATTTTTAATCACCGTTACCATTCTTATTGTTTTACCTTTAGCTATTTGGTTTCGTATCGCTAGTCGATACAGACCCTTTTAACCATTTGTATATAATAAAGGATATAACCTTTTGTAGGGCGCTAAATGGCCTCTTTGTGCTGGTGCGCCGTAAACATTCAACCAACCAACCAATTTCACCCCCATATATATATATATATATATATATATATATATATATATATATATATATAATATATATATATATATATATATATATATATATAATTTATATATAGTTCCAGACTGTTTGATTTTCTTATCAATGCAAGAAATAATTTTACTCATATAAATTTATATATATATATATATATATATATATATATATATATATATATATATATATATATATATATATATATATATATAACTTTAAACTGTTTTTGATGATTTTATTTTCATTATTATTATTATTATTATTATTATTATTATTATTATTATTATTATTAGCATCATCATCGTTATTATTATTATTATTATTATTATTATTATTATTATTATTATTATTATTATTATTATTATTATTATTGTGGTTATTGTTGCTGCTGCTGTTATTCTTTTTTCTCTTCTTCTTATTTTTATTAATTTTATAACTGCTACTGTTACTAATGCTACTACTACTACTAACACTATTTTATGCTTTTAGAATTAACAGATATCAAATATATCCACGACAGAGTCCTATTAATGCTGCCTAATCGTCTACAAAGTGTAAGATAAAGCTGACAGAATTACACATATAAACATAATCTTTTTTTAGAAATTGAATAGGATATTTATCGTATCTATTTAATCTATTTATTGTGCCTTTTTCATCTTCTTACGTGGTTGATTAACTTCTCGATTCAGATCTTTAGTCCGTAGGTCTGTTTTGCACTCTCAGACAGGAACTATTGCTGACGTCCGTGTGTCTTTCGGTCCACCGAACCAAACTTTCATTATTCCTAATTTGTTATTAATTCAATTCACGCTGTACAGCGAAAACATTTGGACAACGAAAACAAAACCAAAATATAAGAAAGAAGGCTGACGGTATGTAATCGCGAGACGGCATTGACTGATACATACGCTTCATCAAAATTATTCTTGACGCAAACTGAAAACGAACGTGTGATACTGATAAAGTCTTTTATTTTTTTTGTGTTATGTGATTCTGCAGTAATCTATGGTCAGTATATGCCCGCATCAGAATGCATCAAAAGCTTTCAACTAAATCAAAATGCATCAGAAGCTTTTAATAAATAGATATGAGAATTCCAGTATATTTGAAA
This sequence comes from Potamilus streckersoni, assembly GCA_016746295.1. Lineage (NCBI taxonomy): Eukaryota > Metazoa > Mollusca > Bivalvia > Unionida > Unionidae > Potamilus > Potamilus streckersoni. The sequence continues at coordinate 2,398,346 of JAEAOA010002355.1, read as the reverse complement.
CAATATTTGCAAGACTTACAAAATAGTCGAAGACGATTTTAATGTTCGTATGTATATTCCAACTGTATAATATATAAGTAAATTAATGTATGTATTATGTCTTTCTGCCTGCTAACGACATGTTGATTTCCTAACGGTTTAACAAAAATGCAATATTATTTATTTGAAGTATTCACAATAATGTAAGTTAGGATATTACATTCTCACTGGTTTTAACTTATTACGAGTTTTGGTGGTGACAGAGGTGTCTGCATCTTAATCCAGAACGACTGGATGTTGTTATTAGATACTGTATAATTAGACAGTGGAATTTAGTTTAACCAGCTTATCTATTTTTCCTTTTTGATAAAATGGTATCATAATATAAAACAGGCTAATTAAATCTGAACATTAAACAAGATGAAATTTGATACAAATTTTTTTATTCCTAATATAAAAATGACCACAAAAATGTAATAATATGAAAAGGTTAAATTTCTCTTTTAAACGTTTGTAGCACAAAGTATTAACATGTATTAACTAACACAAGTTCCTATTTTTAAAGTTTCCGTCGTCGATATCTCGCTCACACCATAAGCTTGCCACACAAGACACTGAAATTATTTTACCCTATGACCGAAAACTTTCTTTTTTAAAAAAGATAAAGCGAATTTTTCAGCATTATTGGCTCAGTGGATCGCTTTTTTACTGACCATAATTAAGTACAGATCCTCTGATGGTATAAGAATTTTATAAAGTTGATTTGTAGATAAATAATTTAAATTTTTAACAATTTCCCTGCTAATTTGTATGTTTTTTTATTGCAAAAGAATGTTTTATAAAAAAAAATGATAATAGCAATAATAAAAAATAAAATAAAAAATAAAAAATAAATATACTACTACTACTACTACTACTACTACTACTACTACTACTACTACTACTACTACTACTACTACTACTACTACTACTACAATAATAATAACTACTACTATTACTATTACTACTACTACTACTACTCATAATAATAATAATAATAATAATAATAATAATAATAATAATAATAATAATAATAATAATAATAATAATAATAATAATAATAATAATAATAATAATAATACACAACCTATACATTTAAAGGATTCTAAATATGGACATAAGAAAGACTATTTTTTTTTCTGCGCAGGAGCAAAAAAAAACTGCTCATGAGGGAAGTTGGTGATTGATATTTGTGTGTGTGTGTGTGTGTGTGTGTGTGTGTGTGTTGTGTGTGTGTGTGTTTTTTTATACATCCGCAAATCAAATTTATATTATTCAAGACATAAAAGGCACCTTGGTGCTATAAAAAGAATCGATTTTACTTTTCACAATATACATTGCAGGTACCGTCATATTGTTTTCTAACAGAAAAAAAAAACAATGAAGGATTAACAAAAGTAACGATCAGATGGCTTATATTCTTTGTATTTCCGTAATCAACGATAATATTATACACAATTATGAAGCATTGGTCTTATTGGACTCGTTGTTGGAATACTAATAATATCATTTATCATATACGTGTAGATATGTTTTTACTATTGAAACAAAATAAGTAAAAGAATTAACACTATATAGATAGGGATAGGTAACCTATTTTACATAGAGTGCCACTTTTTTTCTAGATTTATTACAAAGTGAACGAGCGCCTACCACCGGTAAGAGAGTAAAATTTTAAACTGTTAAAATAGAGATTTGGGGCTGCCCTTGGCGTGCCATCTTTGTGGCACGCGTGCAGTATTTTGACGACCCTCTGATTTAGATATATAAATCTGTATCAATATATATTTTTCTTTCGATCAATAATTTTGTTCATTACGAATTAAAAAAATATATGGAAGCCCGTGTTAAACTGTTTAAACACCAAAATATAGCAAGGCTTTTTGTGCTGGACAGTTGCTCTTAAAATAAAAAAAATGACTGTTTACACGGGCATGACGTGTATGGTTGCTATACGATAGCCACCGAACTACACGAGCGTTTCATGTACGAACTATGTTGTTTAGATTTTTGTTTTGATATTGGTTCATCGATATAATAGTCATCTTTCATGCAGTATAATTTAACCAGTATTTACCCAGTGCCGGATTACCAAATAGGCAGAGTAGGAACCGGAAAATGGGCCCAAAGCATTTTAGGGTTAATAAAATTAAAAACGTGTTAAGGAGATAACTTGCAAGGTGGCCCCAAGATTACGACTGTCTAGGGGCCTCCACAGGGTTTAATCCGGCACTGATTGTAGGAACATGCTGTTATACCTTACAGTGCCTGATTACCAAATAGGCAGAATATGAACTTCCCTAAGGACTCTACGCCTTTTAGGGGTTCTGCCGACAGCACATCAAAATAACATTGAATTGATCTGATCTTGATGTATTAGGAGATAAAACATTTGTCAGTCTTTGTAGATATTTAGATGATTCCAGATACAAAATTGAGCATGATACACGTGTCATTACCACAAACCGTTTTTGTGACTTTTGTTCCATAAATAATTTCCCATTACTTGAGAACAAATATAATGCAGTTTTGTCTTTAAAAAAAATATTTAGAAAATAACTGACATGTTAATCCATTTTCAAATGAATTATATATTATGACGTCATAGACAAATCCATAGAAAATATACATTTTATAAGCGAGGCAAAATATTGTAGTTAATGTAGGAAAATGTTACTGTAAGAAGTTTAATGACCTCTAGCACTTATCATTATACTACTGTAATATGGACTTGTGACATTATGCTACTGTAATATGGACCTTTTGCATTATACTACCGTAATATGGACTTGTGACATTATGCTACTGTAATATGGACTGTTGCATAATACTACTTCCATATGGACCGGTGTCATTAAATTACTGTAATATAGTTTTGTGTTATTATACTACAGTAATATGGACCCGTACTATTCTACTACTGTTGTAGGCACCTGTGGCATTATAACACTGTGATATGGACCTGTAGCATTATACTACTGTAATATGGACCTGTGACAAACTAATGTGATATGGACCTGTGACATAATAATACTGTCATATGGACCTGTGGCATCATAATACTGTCATATGGACCTGTGGCATCATTATATTGTCATATCGACCTGTGGCATTATACTACTGTGATGTCGCCCTGTGGCATTATACTACTGTGATATCGCCCTGTGGCATTATACTACTGTGATATCGCCCTGTGGCATTATACTACTGTGATATCGACCTGTGGCATTATACTACTGTGATATCGCCCTGTGGCATTATACTACTGTGATATCGACCTGTGGCATTATACTACTGTGATATCGCCCTGTGGCATTATACTACTGTGATATCGACCTGTGCCATTATACTACTGTGATATCGACCTGTGGCATTATACTACTGTGATATCGCCCTGTGGCATTATACTACTGTGATATCGCCCTGTGGCATTATACTACTGTGATATCGACCTGTGCCATTATACTACTGTGATATCGACCTGTGGCATTATACTACTGTGATATCGCCCTGTGGCATTATACTACTGTGATATCGACCTGTGGCATTATACTACTGTGACATCGCCCTGTGGCATTATACTACTGTGATATCGCCCTGTGGCATTATACTACTGTGATATCGCCCTGTGGCATTATACTACTGTGATATCGACCTGTGGCATTATACTACTGTGATATCGCCCTGTGGCATTATACTACTGTGATATCGCCCTGTGGCATTATACTACTGTGATATCGACCTGTGGCATTATACTACTGTGATATCGCCCTGTGGCATTATACTACTGTGATATCGACCTGTGACATTATACTACTGTGATATCGACCTGTGGGGCCCCGAGTGGCCGAGTGGTCTAAAGCGCTCTCCTTTACAGATCACTGCCATCTCACCTCTGTCTGCGTGGGTTCGAGTCTAAGATTCGATGAATGTGGATATGTGAGAAAGCGTGCCAGTTGCTTCTCGTGGGTCAGGGGTTCTTTTCGCGGATTACCCGGTTTCATCCTCCACCATTAATACTGGCCGCCATTTATAGCCTATCATGTGCTAAAAAATGGCGTTAAGCCCAACAACAACAACTAAAACATCATCATCAACAACAACAACAACATATCAACCTGTGACAGTATACTACAACAATATGACCCTGTGTCATTGTACTACAGATATATGTGGCCTGTTAATCTTAATAGGGTCTATCTACATTGTAATTAGAATGGTAACCGATATTACTAAAACATAAAATCTCGAATTTTTTAATCTATAAATTTTAATTGGATTTGCACATACCCCTATTATAACTTCTTTTTCAGCTGTACAATAGAATTACTTTGCTCGGTAATTTGGGCTTCAGGAACAGCGCCTTCTTTTAAAATTTGTCTTTAGGTTTGAGGTAATAACGGGTTGTCTCACATCCGTGAACTTAATAAACACTCCAAGCCAACCACATCTATGTTACGTTAATCAAGTTAATTATAAAGTCACTCTAATCGCTATCAGTGATATGGAGAGAGAGAGAGAGAGAGAGAGAGAGAGAGAGAGAGAGAGAGAGAGAGAGAGAGAGAGAGAGAGAGAGAGAGAGAGAGAGAGAGAACTTATGCATAACTCAAGATAAGCATGTGTTTGACAAAATTTGCGCCTCCCAAATTAAAATGACACATCCTGCATGAACTTGACTTGAAAATAGTAATTCCATGCAGAAAAGGACTTCCACTGTGATAATACAGTAATTCTATACCAAAGGCTGCATTTTAAACGTCACTGCTTATCAAGGCATTAGCTCTTTACTTAATGTATATCGTTAAAGCTACTCTCTCTCTCTCTCTCTCTCTCTCTCTCTCTCTCTCTCTCTCTCTCTCTCTCTCTCTCTCTCTCTCTCTCTCTCTCTCATATTTTATATTACGGCATTTTTTAACTTTTATTAGGAAGGAATTATCTGCTGATTTGCTAATAAACCCTATAATACTCTCTCTCTCTCTCTCTCTCTCTCTCTCTCTCTCTCTCTCTCTCTCTCTCTCTCTCTCTCTCTCTCTCTCTCTCTCAACATGCGCTTATGCGCTTGCTAATAAGTGCCTAATTATTTGTTTGCGATAAGTAAGAGAATATCAGCTCTGAGTTAGATACATTAAAATTAAATACTTTTCTTGGTGATGTTTTTTTGTGCTGTTACGCATGATAAATCTTGAACTTATTCAATCTCATAACGCCCATGTGACCAATTTTTTTTCTATATACAACAATATATATATATATATATATATATATATATATATATATATATATATATATATATATATATATATATATATATATCTTTATTTATCATTTTGCTGATCAAGATTTGTTTGAAGGATATTCCCGAAGGAATTTGATTTTATTGTAACTTTTGCTTGTTTCTGTATATATTTCATCATAGCTTCATGGTTGTCGCAGCATAACGCTCAGTTTTCAATAGGTGTGTAACGAATTTTCTGCTATTTAAAGAATACCGAAAAAACATTTAATTTAGAAAAGGCTTGGTCGGCTTCGAAACCGCAAACATGCGTAGTTGGTAAATTCACATTACAAAAGAAAAGTGGTTGGACCCAGTTTGGTAACCACAGGGAGCAAAACACGATCACACTGTAGAATATCGATTTATGCATACCAGACATAATGCACATCACATAGCTCGACATTATAACCTGCGCCTTCACTGACACGAAAACCTCATTAAATATTATACCAGATATTATCCAACATGTCTGGAATTCAGAATACCTAACAAGCCGCATTACCAAGCGTATGAATATATTCTCCGATCACCTTTAATTTTGATTGGCTTGGCTCCCAACAAGACGCGGATGAATCCAAACCAGCCCAAGGCTGAGCCACTCGTGAGTTTTTGCTGGCGGATGGATATGTCTGGATTTTTAAGCAGCCAATCACACGCTATGCACCTGACGAAATATGAGACCTTAACAACCGAAACGAATTTAAATGATACAATTAACGGAAATTGCAGGCGTATACATTAAGCGTATTACTAAACCTAACAAAATTCTCACCATGGCCATGTAAAGAAAAAGAGCTATGCAAAATAATCGATCAAAACACTTGTTTATGTGACTATTCATGCTTGTTTATTAAATTAATAGTTAACTTTAATCAAGGCGAATATAAGGTTGACTAAATCTTTCAAAATAAATTAGAATCAGCAAGTTATGTTAATTTTATATCACACGTGAACACTTAATCGAACTGGATATAATGATCATAAATTGTGCAAAATTCAACCTTTGCGGCTTCTTCTGTATACTGTTTTAAATCAAGACTATTCTCGATATAGAGTTCTTCTTGAACTATTTAGAAACAAATCAAATGTTTCAAACATAGAAATCACCAATTAGATATTGTCTTAAATATAAAAAGCGGCAACAAAGTTAAGTTGCCAATGATTTCTAGCTATCAAATAGTGCATAATGTTATAAAATTTATGCATAATAGTGGTGTGGCTGGCAATTCTGTTCCCTCGCCCCACCTTCGCAAAACTAACTTCTGGGACATCCTCCCCAAAATATTGTTTTATGGGGAATCTACCCCCCCTCCATTGCAGGGGATACTTGGGTGGCTGCTATGTCAATACTATTTTTGACGACAATAGTCTGAATTTGATTAATACTACACACAATGGAGAAGGATCATCACGGACATTTGCATAAACATACAGACTATAAAAATAAAAAAAAATTACTAAAATATAAATAATACATATTTCGACCATGAAATCTTTTTTGTTTTTAAAATTGGATTCATTTATTTTAATGCTTACTGGTAAACTTTATTAAAAATAAGAAAGCTTTAACTTGTACCAAAATCACTTTTTGAAACATTGCTCCGGTTCCGTTCAGTCTCAGCACAACTGATTAAATTTCAAGGTGATAACTGAAATCTTTGACAGTTTGAATTTTAGTCTTAAAGTAAATTCTCTCTCTCTCTCTCTCTCTCTCTCTCTCTCTCTCTCTCTCATAATCCTTTCCTCTCTATATATATATATATATATATATATATATATATATATATATATATATATATATATATATATATATATATATATATATATATATATATATATATATATATATATATATATATATATAAGTTCTGTAATTTACGAGTTTATTACAACTTATCTGCATGACATTGACTTCTACTCTAATGACATAATCTTTTTTAATATTCACCATTTCTTATATATATATATATATATATATATATATATATATATATATATATATATATATATATATATATATATATATATATATATATATATATATATCAATGTGTTATAATTTAGCAATATGATTATAAATCTAATATTACAGGCTTATTATATACTAAAATTATTTCTCCAATATGTTTAGAGTGTTTATCATCTTGACCGTTTTAGGGATACAGTTAGGTCAAATTTACATTGTTAACAAGTAGCAACATAAAAAAATTAAAACTAAAAAATTACTAATTTTAAAATATTATACACAAAACGATTGATAAACTTCAAAATACCCCGAATCTTGATATTGTTGCGTATATTTATTTCTGTCAAATGATTGTCAGTTAGCGTGTGTTTTTTTTTCTAGCACCGTCAAGTATTGGCTGATTTTATCTGATATGTTTTCATTTTTCATTTCTTCGCAGCTTTAATTTTCTCGTTTACTGAATTGAATTTGAGAGAGATATAATACAATTTTTTGAATTATTAGTTTGATAAACGTCATATAAAGTGATGCATGGTAAAACAATCTCTACTAAAAGTTTAAAGTTTTTGAATAATAATTCATGTTTGTGCTTGAAAGTTAGTAATACAATTATTAGATATCTATACTGATTTCTACTGTCATCATTAATATTTTATTTCAAATTTTGTTCTCTTTCCTTTTTATAAACAAAAATCAGCACTGCATTGGAATGTTATTTTATCGCATTTACAGAGATTTCCAATCGGAGACAGGACAAAGTCTATTCATTTTTAAACCTCAATTGGCAATGTATTGTCAAAACCTTTAGAACAGTTATCGTATTAAGTAAGATGCTTTACACTAGAAGGACCAAACTTTACATAGGAAAAGATTTCAAAGCACATGAATTGAATATAAAAAAAAAATTAAAAATGTACAACAAAATTAATATTGATTTCAGTCGTGTGATGGTGTCTCATTATTTCATATATTTTCCTAATTGTTTTATAAAAAAAAATTATCTTAAATATTTCATTTAAAATTATTTTTCTTCTGCAATTAATGTCACCAATCATTCTATGCCATATTCATTAGGCATTTGTAAAATTAATATATGTATCATTTATTTTTTATAAATAATAAATAATAATAAAAGGTAATATAAATAATATAATATATATATAAGTAATTATAAATAATAAATAATAATAAAAAGTAATATAAATAATATAATATATATAAGTAATTATAAATAATAAATAATAATAAAAAGTAATATAAATAATATAATATATATATATAAGTAATTATAAATAATAAATAATCATAAAAAGTAATATAAATAATATAATATATATAAGTAATTATAAATAATAAATAATAATAAAAAGTAATTATGAACGTTTTGAAAACAAACTTGAAAATTATATATATATATATATATATATATATATATATATATATATATATATATATATATATATATATATATATATAATTAAGGATATATTTAAGGATATATATATATATATATATATATATATATATATATATATATATATATATATATATATATATATATATATATATATATATATATATATATATCCTTAAAAAAATCTGTTATGAAATAGTTCAACCCTTTATCCCTTTTCTGTTTTTACTGTCTCCTTATGTATTAAAATTAAAAAATAATGTAAACGAAGCAGTTAGTTATTTTGATCTGAAAAATTCTTGTTATCAACTCAATTTTAAGAGAATACACTCTTTATCAGGTGACCCTGATTTATGGACAAATTGAAGGGTATCTTACCCTTTTGGTTTGTTTTTATGCAACGAAAAATATAAATTATAGCATTTTTCCATGTACAGCATTTTTAATCTCTAGAGTCACTTTTGATACGTTTTGCAGCATATGTCACTGTGAAGAAAGTCCAAGTATTTTAAGAAATATCACATAAATATCATGTAAAGTTTCATTTTAAGGAGAAAAATTATACGTTTGGTCTGAGTTCATAATATTCGTCCGATTTTTTAAAATAATTATTTTCTAAACTCATTTGCTGATCCGATATAGCTGATTAGTGTCGGTATCTGGATATACTTTTCAAGCACGAATTTTTTTATACTGTTTTTCCCCTTTTTTCGAAATCATCGAAAGAATATTAACTTTAGACTATTAAATCACCTTTCCGATAATTTTTTCAACACTTATAAAATACTGAAAAAAAAAAGAAATTTGGAAGTTAAATTTTCATTTTTACTGTCTACTGCTTGCATTTGTTTTCAATTAGATGTTCTCATAAAAGCAACATGCAAGTTTTTCATCACTTAAGATAAAATTTATGATATACGCTTCAGCCATTTTCATGATTAAGTCACAGTTATAAAATGTATATTTGCAATTGTGGTGATTTGCCTGATACTTAAGACAGACACGAGGGGTTTCTGATATATTACCATTATAATTGCGAAGATAGTTACACTAATCATCATTTATTAAGATTGGTACAGATTGCTGCCGCTGAAAAACCGCAAAGAGATAAAAAGGATCCATAAACGATAATAAAATATCTTCTGGCTGGATATTTGAGGTAGATTAATTTCTCCCATTAAACATAAGTGTCTTTACCTATGTGGTTCTTCTTTTTTACGTATTCATGTATGGTTTGGTTTAATTTGAAGTTGCTTTCATTCTTTAGACTTATTATTAATAATAATAATAATAATAATAATAATAATAATAATAATAATAATAATAATAATAATAATAATAATAATAATAATAATAATAATAATATTATTATTATTATTATTATTATTATTATTATTATTATTATTATTATTATTATTATTATTATCAGTAATAGCAGTAGCAGTTGTAGTAGTGGTAGTAACAGCAGAAGCAGTAGTAGTAGTAGTAGTAGCAGCAGTATGCAGTTTTGATAGACCGATTTACAAATTGCGATTTAAGAGAATCAAGATAAAATTAAAACAGTTATTTATTTGATATATATTGTATCATGATGCATGGGTGAAGAATTTTAATTATTATAAATCTGAATTATTGGAGCAATGTTTGATATTTGTGTTTAATACTATGTAACAAAATTAGAAGAAAAAAAAAACTAATGAAAATTACACGCCTTCTAATATATCGCAATAATTGTCCATCAGACCATACAGGGAATACAACAGTAATAATGAATATTAAGACGGTCTTTACTATGCGAAATTGTTTGGGAAAAAAACACTTTTATTGGCAGATTTCGGAAATTTTTGACATTTTGGTTGTGTTGGACTAAGTGTGCTTAATTTAATTTATCTTGCCTAAAATGATTTTAGTTTGCGGCTTTCCGAGTTCTAACTTGAAATACACGAATATCACAGCAAAAGATAAAATTATGGTAAACCACACTGGTAAGACACGTCTTTGATGAGAACGAGTTTTCCATTTAATATCTTTTGTTAAACATAATAATAGCAGCATGCATTTCAAAAACTGCGAAAGAAAAAGACTTGATGCAATATAAATGTAACTTACATGCTGAGACTTTTCTCATTTGAAATTTTTAAGATGAATGAGAAATTAATTTGAGAAAATGTAATAAGGTTCCAGACGACATATTTGTCATGACACTAACCATTCCAAAATTCAGTAGCTTTTCGTTGCTTTGAACCTTTGTTGCAGTAGTCCATTTCACCTTATCTGTACAAGTAATTCCCACGCTGGACAACTCTCTTACAAGGCAACACGCCAACTGGAAGCACTTAACAATTCAGGTTTTTAATCGTCCCTGTTTGGTTTGTACTAAACAAATTAACAAACTGACCTTCCAGTTGGAAATTTTTTCCAGATTTACCTCAACGTTATTGGGGGCGTCCCTCGTTAAAATACTGATTATAGGTATTGGTTTTATAATTTATACATAACACGATAACAACTGAACTGGGTTCTTTGAGAAAACTGTTATCTTCCGTTATTGCTATTAATCATACATGTGTGTAAGTGTGTATACATGTGTATGTGTGTGCGCTTCGTGTGTGTGTGTGTGTGTGTGTATATGTATAATTATGGTCATTATCATTACTTTTCTCCATTTTTTGACAATTCTGAAAACACTCTGATACATAATAATGTCTATTGAGATTTGTTAAATGTCGGCATTTTTTTTTTTTTTTTACGAGTTTGTAATATAAGTATTTAGTAGGAAGACATACATCTTCATTTCATACTTTTTTGATAAATAAATAAGTATATAACCACATCATAATTGCTAAATAGATAGATGAACTAGAATATAAGATATGAGAAAGGGTCGTACAGATTTAGATAAATCGTTTCGTAAGCAAGATCATTTGTAGTCTTAATGGCATTCTAACATTTCACATTCATCGATATGGTGATTGATTAATTAATGCGATCATTTGTTGAAATGAATACAATTATTTCACGAATTCACTTACGTTTTTATTTGTGTATATATATATATATATATATATATATATATATATATATATATATATATATATATATATATATATATATATATATATATATATATATATATATATATGCCAAAATATGTGATCTTCTCTCAAAATGTGATCTTCTCTCAAAACTGTATGAGAATTAGCGTAGAAAAAATAAGCAACATGAATTGAAGAAAATTATTGTCTATTGGAAACACTTTGATAAAAGTTGCTAAATAATTCCATATTAGAACTTTGAAATAAATAACTTAGGAAAAAATAATTATTTCATGAATTACAGTTTAGGGATAAAAACAAACTAACTAAACAAAATAATATTTGCTAAGATCAAAATTATACAATAAAGTAAACTTTAAGGTTAATAAAGGAATAAATATATTTTTTTCACACAGCACTGCACTTTAAAAAATTGGAATAACTAAATGCTATTTACAGTAAATATGTACAAATATAGCTTCAACAATACCGGGGACTGCGTGATGTCAGACCCGTAATGTATGAACAACACGTGATACGAATAAAACTGCACATTCAAACTTGAATGAAAAGGGTCTATAGAAAAGAGACAAATTGCTCTTGCTAAATACAATATTTGAACAAAACAATGTTTCTGCTTTTAAAGGTTTTAATTTAACATCAGTGAGTAACCCGAACAATTGCTAATCTAATACCCAAATGTCCATTTTTACGGTAAATCCTAAAATATAAGAATGCACTTTTTAAAAAAGTATCCAACAGTAGTAACGCCGATAGAACTGTCAGGTAATGAATTGAAAACTTAATTAAATTCGAAAATATGTTCTCATCAGGTTCAAATTCATGTTTCTGTCTTTAAATTTCTATCAAAAAGGAATTATTTCATAATGCCAAAATCTAAATGTTATCTATAAATTGCCATGTTAAATACTTTTCACTTTTCAAATACCTTACAATGAATTACTAAAATGTCGATAATTCTGGCGTGCTCTAAATTTCATAACATATTTAGTCAACTCATTTTTCAAATGGACAGTATGACCAGGATATACAAAACAAATATTTCGTAACCAATTAGAGTGATTTTAAACTTCTAATACCTTACATAGAAAATACAGCTTCTTAGTAGTCAAAAGCAGAAACAAAATAAAATCTTTCTCAGCCTTGTTAATCATACAATTTACATGGAGTATTCTGGTTCACTAACTGACCTGACTTAAGTTTCTCCTTCATGACCATATTTAATGCCCCCTTCCCTCCCTCCCCCTCTCTCTCTCTCTCTCTCTCTCTGTATGCATATATATATATATATATATATATATATATATATATATATATATATATATATATATATATATATATATATATATATATATATATATATATATATTTATATACACACACACACGCACACAAACACACGCTTCCTCATATGAAAGCTCCATGGTAAACAAAACCTCGAATAAATTAAGGCATACAATGCAAAATATATTTCTCTTGTTCGTGATATTGTTCGTGATATTTCTCTTGTTCGCTGAATGAGAAATGATAAAGAATGAAAATGCATTGCTTTATAACTTATCGTTTTGGAGAATATAGTTTCAATATATGAGAATAAGAAAAAAAAGCGAATTAAATGGGAATATGCCTAAACTGTTGCTAAATGGTAAAATATTGATATGATTTACGTTCCAGAAAGTGTAATGTCTTGAATTGTTTCGGAAAATCTTGACATGCGTGGAAGAAATACGATTTTTTACCCTTCAAAACGTTGCACTGTGTTGGTCCCAAATTTGCTCAATTAGTCAATTAGTAATTCAAACAATCATTTAAATTACTATTTAAATATCAGATTAATATAGTAACTGACCTGCCAGTTAAACTGACTATAACTAACTAAATAACAATATAACCAACCAATAAACCGATAACTAAGTAGCTAACTAACCAGTTAGCCAACTAATTAACAATTAGACTAATATTTTTACCTACCTACCTAACTAACTAAATAACTAACTAACTACCTACCTACCTACCTACCTACCTAACTAACTAACTAACTAACTAACTAACTAACTAACTAACTAACTAACTAACTAACTAACTAACTAACTAACTAACTAACTAACTAACTAATTGAACTGATAAATAATTTAAAAAACTATCTTATTAAGCAGATAAACTAATTAATGAAAGTATTTGTCATAGGTAAAACAATAGTCTCATTTTTCTTCTTGGCCGCTAATTTTTTTAAATTTTATGTGACTAAAATAAATTCCATTTTTGCTTCATTTATTTTATTATTGTGAAATCTGAAACTTTAAGATATTTTTTAAAACAAAAAATTAATATGGTCATTTTAAAAGAAGGAATTAATGAAGATATAAAGAAAAGATTAACACAACGAATGACTTGTGTTTCCTTACCATATTGAAAACTAATGATACAGTAAAATTGCTTGAGTCAAATTGTTATTTACTGCAAGTTTTGTATTTTGGTTTTTCATATCGTAACTCGATGATAAGACAAAATGTAAGTGTAAACGATTTTCGTTTTGAAAATAAAATCAATAGCTGTGATTATTAACAGCTATATTATTCACAATATTTACATCACTTCCATCAAATAAGGTTGCCACATATACAATACCTTGTGTATGTTTGAAGAGTCCATACATGTCCAAATCTGACATTTTCACATCAATTCTTGTTAATTGCATTGCTAAGAAATGAAATATATAACCGGGATTTAAAAAAGGAATAGTAAAACACATCTGATATGGCTAGTTTTGAATGTTCTTAATAACAGCATTGACAAAATTTTCATATAATACAGAAACTGTCAATTATGTTAATTGTCACATGACGTCTGCATTTTATTGGTTCATATATACATATATAAATCTCCTATTCTGGCTTATGTACGATTCATAATAACACCTAATGATGTCATAAATGGCAAAGAAGAAATTTCATAATCATCGCAGTATTGTAAATAAAATAAATCTTTTTTTTTGTTACATGATAAATAAAAAAAAGTCTTCGTCGGTTACACGATAAATAAGCACGTCTGATTTGTCATATGATAACTGAGACGTCATTTTAGTCATATTGTAATAACAATAAGTCTTTTGTTAAATGATGACTAAAGTAAGTATTTGTTTTACACATGCTAATTAAAACAAGTCCTATTTGTTATATAATAATTAAAATAAGTCCTTTTCCTTATACAATAATTAAAATAAAGTTGTTTTCGTCAAATGTTAATTTAAATAAGTCATTTTCAGCATATGATATATGTAATTTTATATGTGTGCTAATTTAAAATAAAACTTTTGAAACCTGTCGAATTAATTAAACCTTTTTAGCTGGATAGGGTTCGCAAAAGACAGAAATTATTCGTCTGGTTTATTGAATTTCATTTGAAGTACGATTCTATATATATGCAAAGTAACACACAGGACCAGGCTTCACAAAAATTTTCTAAATTTCTCTTCTAATTGAGAATTCACATTATTTTGGTTTGTGATGCTTCGAAACGATATCATTAATTCTGTTCGAGGTAAAACGGCATAGTTTTAAAAATTTTACACGCTTTGTGCAACTTTCACTAGAAAAGTAGGCTGAGGATTTCTTTACATTTAAAGAAATCATCTGAATTGCTTCGGAGATAAATCAAGACAATACTTGAAGCTAATTTTATTTGGCTTAGCTTTAATACCTGATGTTTGCTTTGGGGGTGTGTGTGAAAATTCAGTGTTATCAAGCAACAGGAAAAAAGAATTTTCTTTAAAAAAATTAAGTTTCAGGAAGACTGTTTGAGATATTCAACGAAGTGTGACCAGAATTGTAATCTGGATGTGATATTTGTGTTCATCTTAATTCAAATGAAACTGTTACTCCCTCGTACTGATTTCCTGTACTTTACCATACTGAGACCAAATGTAGTCATTATTGAAGAGATTTTGTGTTTCTTGGCATTATGGTAATACAATATGTCAGTAACGTTGTGTACAGTAAAAGTATGGACGATACAATCAGGGATATATTTTAATTATGATGAAAATCGGGGCTAACTACTTATGGTTGCACTGTAGCAGCCAACATAGTGGACGTATTGGTTGGAAACCTTTGTGTTCTTCATAGTCATTAAACATGTATGTCTCGTCATGGCAACGAGTGCCAAACTGTCGTAGTTTTACGTATCCTAGCATTTTTTTATTGTTGTTGTTGTTGTTGTTGTTGTTGTTGTAAAGTATCATCTTACATTTTATATGGCCATGGAAAAACAGGAAAGCGAGCTTGTAATTTAGGCGTAAAGTAATATCATTCAACCAAACCTCTCTTTGATCCGTACGATCTCCGCAACAATTTTAAAAAAAAGATTGACGAGACGAAGTGATGCAATATGTCCGAGTCACGATGAGATGGCTTAAAGACATTTAGTTTCAATGGTTGGATGAAATACACATCTTATCGGCGTCTGTGCGTCTATTTGCAAAGCGAAGTTTAATGATATTGTTTTAAGCTTAAAATATTATTTTGGCTTCATTGATTGCAAAGAATATCTTTGAATATATTTTACGACAGAGAAACTATATTTATAGTTTCTTCTGAACAAAGTTTGATCGAGGCATCTTATATTGGTAACAGATCAACGAAGCATTAACCCGATATCAAGCAGCCACGCGAGTCTCGTTTAACGAGACCCGCTCAACGGTAAATGGAGGTAGCTTATATGCGCGATATTGCTACTTGGTAAACTCACATAATGAATATTTTGGAATAGATAAATGACGCAAGCGGTTTTAAAGTACTGAATGTTATCACTGGCAACATCAACATCTTTGCGTTTTAATGAAAAATTATATATATATATATATATATATATATATATATATATATATATATATATATATATATATATATATATATATATGAAACTTAATGTAAGATATAGAATATCCTATATATATATATATATATATATATATATATATATATATATATATATATATATATATATAACTATATATATATATATATATATATATATATATATATATATATATATATATATATATAACTCTAATATGAATGTAAAAATTTACAAAGACTACACTAATTATATTATTAATATTATTATTTATATTATTATTATTATTATTTATTTTATTTTATTATTATTATTATTATTATTATTATTATTATTATTATTATTATTATTATTATTATTATTATTATTAAATGCAGATTTTTGTGATAAATTTAGTCATGACATGCATGTATTCATAGCTAAGAATATCAAATAAATAATCAAGTTATTCTTCATATTTATTCTCCTCTGCCATGTCATTGTTTTGAAATCTTTTTCTGAAATGTATACACAAATCGCCTTATGCTGCGATCTAGAATACTGTATAGTTGTAATATGGGTGCCAAGGAAAACACAATGTTGAAATCTACGTATAATCGATTCCGTGACGACTTCAGTTCTAAATGATTCCGGGTCTCATTCGACAAGGAAAACAAATTTTAAACTGAATGTCAGATGTAGAATATCCTCTAGTAAATATGTTCTCAGATTATCAGTGTTACTACATTCTGATGGCACACAATTTATTTTCATGATAGGCTCGGTTTTATTTGGTCTGATACATGCAGGTCTGATACATGCAGCCGTACCCAAGCAAGGTCTTTACGAACTTGGTACAGACTTTATATACGCAGTATTGGTCTGATACGAATAACGATCATACACAGTTTGCTGTGTGCATACGTATCGTCAGAGTGTTTGCGAAAGACTTGAAACTTCCTCCGCGTAATCGTTTTCATTCAGCAAAACCTCGCATGATCCCAGTACGAAAGACAGCGTTCATACTTCAAATATGACCCTAATGTCCCAAAGAAATCCATAGATATAAAGCGCCTCTTACAAGAAGGACGGTGCATTTTGAAATTGATAAGAGGAGAAATTATTACACGATAAAGGTAGGTGCTCTCTGAAGAGAAGCAGATCCAAAATCATAAAAACTTTATTTGCATTGGAGTATTGCAACTGACCGAAAACAATCTGCTTTATTTGTCTTAAACTCAAACAATTACACAAATTAAAAGATAATTGACTCACTGCAAACATATTCATGTCCAGTTCTACTTTCGATGTGCATGAGAACGTTATCAACCATCCCGACAAAAATGGAAATCTTAGCTGAACAATCAACATTCTTTAATCATCAGAATATAGCTATGTGGATGTAATTAAAAAAATGAATATTTTATTGTATCAGCATTCAGTATATAAAGCAGAATATTATATGCAAGTATCAACGACACCATCCATGTACCAAATTCTATTTGATCCGACTTCAACTGAAAATATATGAGGTTTTCATTATTTTACTACTATCTACTAAGGAATATCTTTTCCTAATTTTACCCTGGTCATGAGATTGAAATTCATGTAAAATTAAGACCAGGAATGGCATTAACACTGAATAATGTAATAACTTAAAATTTGATTTGAAAGCTTACTAAAAGACCAAGCTACGTCATTGACATAATTGCTTACGTCGCTGATCAGATTCGTTTATTCTAAGCGCTTTCCGCAGTGCAAGGACTCACTTAAGCTGCATCGTAACTTCCTTTTATTCATTATGTTTCTTACATCATATTTGTTAGTATTCGTTGCTACATATTGAGTATAGTATTATGTTTTTGTGTTGTATTCCTTACTTATCCGTTTAATGGACTCTTTTAGCTTTGTACCCTTGAGAAAGGAATCGAATTATGGTTTATTGGTAACGAGACAATTAAATATAGCAGAAACATACAATTTAGATTCCAAGTTTGTTTCAGACCATTCACGTACATGTTGCCGCTTCCAAAGCCTGGGTAAACTAAACCATTTCGCAAGGAACATTAGAAATAGTTAAAAAGCTGAAATATCTGACACGGTAGATTTATTTTTTTTTTCCTTCAAAGTTTTGGATTTCAAACATAACATCAAATCACAGAGTTGAAACAACCTTTTGAAACGGACTTTCAAATCCAAACTCTATCAAGCCAGAAAACCCCACCATCTTAGCGACATAAATGAAAAGTAGTCTTGAATTTGATTATCGGGATATATATAATCTGCAAATGTATAGAATGATATGCATAAAGATATTTTTCATTTATTTCATATTGTTCTGTTGCTTTTTTTTCTATTCTCTCGTTCGTATTCAACAATGTTATGCAGTCTCTAATTAGTTGGCTCTTTGAACATTGTTATTATGTTATGTGATTAATTTGCTTTTCAACAATGTTCTTGCCGAATCATTTCATTTTTTTTCAGTTGCTGTCTGTAAAACTAAAATTCATCCTCACATCTTGAACTTCATTCAATGAATTTTTAATATTTTACTCAAAACATTATGTCCGCATTTTGTAGAATCAAACTTGTTAGACTATCAAAACATCATGTCCACATTTTGCAGAATCACAATTAGCAAACTATCAGGTAGGAATATGCTTTTATCTGTGTGATAAGCGTAAATGTAAACTATTAAAGGATATGCTTTCATCAGTGTGATAAGCGTTGATAAGAACTATCAGAGATATGCTTTCATCTGTGTGATAAGCGTATATGTAAGCTATCAATGGATATACTTTCATCTGTGTGACAAGCGTTTATGTAAACTATCAATGGATATGTTTTCATATGTTACAAGGATATATGTAAACTCTCAATGGATATACTTTCATCTGTTTGACAAGCGTATATGTAAACTATCAATGGATATGCTTTCATAAGTTACAAGCGTATATTTAAACTATCAATGGATACGCTTTCATCTATGTGACAAGCGTATATTTAAACTATCAATGGATATACTTTCATCTGTGTGACAAGCGTATAGGTAAACTATCAAGGGGTATGCTTTCATATGTGAAATGCGTAGAGGTAATGTATTTAGAAAATTAAATTCTAGCATTTTTTTTTAAAATTGACAGTATCACGTAAACATGTCACTATGTCGCCCATTTACTCTACTGGAATTATTATTATTGGTTTTTGCATAACCATTCCAATTTTCAAATCATTTTCAACAATCTCAGTAATATTTTATCACAAGATTTGAAATTTGTTTAAAAAGGTTGAGATTTTAACAGTTTAGTGCACATACAGCTTAATTAATTGATTCATCTTGTCTTTCATTCCCTTCGTCCACTTTTGAGCCTTTTCATCGTCGTTAAGATGTCAGTCATGACCAATATAAATATTAAGTTTTAAGGTTTTTTTGGGGTGGGTGTAGGTACATTAAATGAGGTATGATGCTTTATACTCCATCATTATTGTCAAATTTGGTCCTATGGACACACCTGTATATTTATGCCCTTTTGTAGTTCTAAGAAGTGAAATTAACGATCGTTTCTAATATTTAGTCACATCTTTGATATATTTGATCGAATAGATCCCATTCTAAACTTTAATAATTGTTAAAATGCATTATATTAAATAGCTGAAAAGTAATGTGTCTATGCTGTTAAACAAAACAGGTTTTGTCATAATGAGATGGCAAAGCCGGTGACTCATTCTTTAGCCTGTGAGTTCGAATCCTACTATCGGACCAGCCTGGGTCAGCTATAGTGGAGTGTCCTTTGGCAGGCTACTTTTCTCCAATTGCCTATGATATAAATAACAAAGGTCCAAGGTCAATTCATGGAAATTGCACTGATAACCAGATAAGCAATTGTTATAAATTTATTTTCACTTTTGATAACGTTTTTCATTATGCATTTGCACCTTTATTGTATCAGTCCTAAGCAAATAAAGGTTTTGATGGCGTCTTACAGTTCTTAACATCAGCATGAATGTATAAGGTGTTTTGTTTTTTTGCCCTACAAATTTGTTAAGTCAACCTTTTTTAGTAGCTCTTGCACCTTGAAACCATTTAAATTGGTTTCATTAGTTTGATTGACTTCTTTTTCATTATAATACAATTTCAATATTCTTTAATGGCTGTTGTCCTGGAAAAGGAAATATCTTTCTGTCATTTCAAAACATTTCTTTACTTGTGGGTATACTTTTGCAAATATCGTTTCATGGGCCTTTTTGTGTTCTCATTCAATCTGCTTAGTGTTAATTTTTGAATTAGTTTACATTCAGACTCATCAGTATTCTGGTCTTTCAAAATTTCGTGTTTCGGTTCTTTAATTTTTTTAGTTCATCATTATCTAGTCATCGTTGGAATTCCTCTTGTCTTCGCTGTCTTTATTCATTGCATATCCAGCGTTCTTTATTTGTATTTTGAAGTCCCTGATTTGTATATTTCAAACAGCTTCAATTTTTTCACGTAACAACTTGATAACTTTTAACTGAAATACGCATCTGATTTTAATAGTGTAAAATGCTTTAATTTGGTGAGCCAGAATTTAACAAACCTTTGGTGAAAACTCACTCTGACTGATTGCAGTAAACTGTGTTCCTATTTCTAGCATTATAATTTGATAAACTTTTAACTGTATTATCCATCGGCGAAACGTCTTCTGAATTATATAGTGCGTTTGTGTTCATTTTGTTCTCGTACGAATTTGGCAAATTTTCAACTTTATTATCCGTTAGTGAAAACTAACTTGATTTAGAATAGTGAAAACTGTTTCAATTTATTTGAAATAGAATTCATGAAATCTTTCAGAGAATGTTAATTGTTGATTTTTGATTTAAAATGATGTTTCAGTGAATTGTTACATTTCTTCCATGTCAGCAATGAACTGTTTTCTTTCTTTATTTGCTTCAACCCTTCAATTCCATATAGTCTCTCATTTTTTAAAACATTTTGTACATCTCGTGTATCCGTTTTTTCTTTTCTCAGATTCGTCTGAAAATATATATTTAAAACACTTTCTGTAAGCTATTTTGATATTCTTACACAATGTATCGCATTTAATAATGCTGACAGCGGTTGTGTTTAGATCAACGACCATTGCAACTGATTTATTTACTGAAAGGTTCTTCAACATCTAGCAAACTAGAAACTAAAAATGAATATCTAAAACTACATGTAGCTGACAGTACATCGACTAAGTATGTGTCTTAAACACTTTAATTTGCAATACAGCCTCTAAGTTATTGATTGCAATACATATAGGTCACTGTACAACGTCTAGGCATGAACATTTATTAGGATAGAATTATTGAGTAAAAAATAATAACATTGAAATTTTCTCTAAATTGTGTTAAAACTAATTTTGATTGGATTAAGTTTTCATTAGATTTTTTTGGGAGTAATTTCCATTAAAATATATGGAGATTAAAATTATTTATTAGAACTATATTTTAATTTGATAAAGATTGCTCCCTCTACAAATAAGTACAAATTTTCTCTCGTGTATTATACATGTGAATGCTAACTCAGTAAACTACACAGTGGCAATAATTATCAAAGTTCTGTTTGACTTAGTAAGCTAGGGTTCAACCGTTTTCGTGACTCAACTATAATGCTGATTAGGCGGATTATGACGTAAAGAACACGTTCGATTCCATCAGGATAGACTAGACCTTTTTCTGGATTGAGACTGATACACGCTGTGTTGGCATGATACTGGCATGGTACACTTTGTACCCAAATCTTTACCAAGTATGGCCTGGGGGCATCTTGAACCGTACAAATAATGCGCCGATCTGCTGTATCTTCAGTTCCTTGTCCCGAATTAGAAGAAACTCGTACAGATAAGAATCGTTTGTGTTCGTAAATTTCTGAAAGAATAAGCATTTTTGAAATTAAAGATTTAAGTTGTAACCTTCTTAATTTTGCAACAATCTTGTGAGTTCTCTTTTCATTTTTAATATTATAATGTAATGGAATTCTTTATTATTTTATTGTTTTTAAGAATTTATATTCAATTTAATTTGTTTTAATTATTATGGTGAAAAGATATTTTCGTTACCAACTTCATGCTAAGATTTAATTTTGGAATAAACTATTCTTTAAGTAATAAAGAATATTGTTTAATAATCAATTCCAAATTGAGATTCTAATTTAAATAAGCAAAGTATATGCATTAATCGCAACTATTGAAGTTTTTGCTCTTTTAATTCAATCGGTATCTAATTATTTGTTCTCTATACTAAATTACAGAAATTACACAAACGTAAGAAGTTGGTAAGGAAAGGTACTCAATATATATCTTATGTATTTTTCAATATGAAGGTTTCATAAGTTGTATCCCCGGAATGTGACTTTATATATCTATCCATATTAATAAAGTTCGTTTTCCCGAATCTAAAGAGATTCGTCCATTTCCTTACATGATCCAGTATCTCTTGCACTATTAAACGTTCCCCAAGATGTAGCCGTATCTACATCGTCATGCGTGACACCTCCTTCATTTTAAAAGAGCAGGAACTCTCTTCTCTTCTCTTCTCTTCTCTTCTCTTCTCTTCTCTTCTCTTATCTTCTCTTCTCTTCTCTTCTCTTCTCTTCTCTTCTCTTCTCTTCTCTTCTCTTCTCTTCTCTTCTCTTCTCTCTCTCTCTCTCTCATTCTGGCCATGGCATAGAACATTGCTAAGACATTTACGAAAATATCTTCGTAAAACATTCAACACACATTAGTTTACATTACAACGTCTAAGCTTTTGCATTTAACACTCGTAGCTCACATTACATCAACTAAACGTGTTACTTGAAACATATATTTCACAGTACAATAGCTAAGCACGTGTCTTCATTACATGTAGTTCACAGTGCAAATTTTTAGAACTTTAATTTTATTGCCACCATATAGCCGTTAGTGTGCATAAATGGGGTTAAACGCTACAACTTATATCTATAAAACTTTACAACCGCTAATCATGTGGCATCAACAATTGTAATTATTAGAAACATGTCGAAACTTGTGCCTTCAACAGATGTAGTTAACAGAATAATGTCTAAACTGTGCCTTCAATACATATAGCTAAAAACGTCTAAGCCTGTGCCTTCGATACACCTTGTTCACTGTATAACGTCTCAGACTGCCTTCAACGTAGTTCACAGATTAACGTCTAAGCCTGTTCCTTCAATATATGTAGTTAACAGTAATACGTCTAAGCCTGTTCCTTCAATATATGTAGTTAACAGTATAACGTCTAAGCCTGTCCTTCAATATATGTAGTTAACAGTATAATGTCTAAGCCTGTTCCTTCAATATATGTAGTTAACAGTATAACGTCTAAGCCTGTCCTTCAATATATGTAGTTAACAGTATAACGTCTAAACCTGTCCCTTCAATATATGTAGCTAACAGTATAATGTCCAAACATGCGTCTTCAACACCTGTGGTTCACATCATAACGTCCAAACCCGCGCCTTCAACACATGTAGTTCACAGGATAATGTCTAGGCATGAGCCATCAACACATGTAGTTCACAGTACAACGTCTAAGTCTGTGCTTCAATACATCCAGTTCACAGCACAGGGGTTAAACCCGTACCTTCATTACATGTAGTTCACAGTGCAACGGCTAGCCTGTTTGTTCAAACAAATAGTTTACAGTACAACATCTAAGTCTATAGAACGTTTAAGCCCATCCCTTCAATACATCTAGTTCACTGTACGACTTTTGAGAAATTTGGTTTCATTGACATCCGTTGTTATGCTGAGATGCCGTTAAGGCACATATTATCATAGTGCACTGACTTTCAGAACACGCTGTTCCTAGTAACATGGATAAATACTAAAATATTGTTAACATGACTAAACACTTAAATATTGTTAATATACCTAAACACTGAAACGTTATTGTTAACATATCTAAATACTGAAACTTTTTTGTTAACATACCTAAATACTGAAACGTTATTGTTAACATACCTAAACATTGAAACGTTATTGTTAACATACCTAAACACTGAAACGTTATTGTTAACATACCTAAATACTGAAACGCTATTGTTAACATACCTAAATACTGAAATATTATTAATATACCTAAAATACTGAAACGTTATTGTTAACATACCTAAATACTGGAAAGTTATTGTTAACATACCTAAATACTGAAATATTGTTAATATACCTAAACACTGAAACGTTATTGTTAACATACATAACGTTATTTGTATACTTAACCACAATAATGACACTTAAATCAGTTGCATACCATCCACTATTTTATCAATTTAATATATCATATGTCAGATAAACAACAGTATAATGTATATATCTTACAGGAAACGTTTTAAAAAATTTAATTGTCACACGCACATACACACATACACAAATGAGATTTGAAAATCTAGCTGTTACAAAAGTAGGTCCATCGTCGATATTATCTTTTGAGGAGATTAAATAACTTGCTTTTTCAGATATAAGTATAAATATTTTTTTGTTTAAGTTTAACTTATCCCTTGGTGCATATCATCGTGCCTTTTACATTATCCTATTTGTCGGGCTGTCACACTGTTGACAATGTGCAATGCCATGCAAAACAAAGTTCATGGCGTCTTGTATATCATTTTACTCTCCATGTGATTAAATTAAATTCTATTTATATTAAATTTCTGTCGATCTAAGAAGAACACATTAAGTTGGACAGGTGAAAGATTAATTAGATTTGTGGGGACTGGTGAGTGTTGAAATAGCTGTAACGTTCTAATTGGCAAATACCACTGGCATGGAAGCATTGGTTCTTGATTAAAACCTTCGTTTCTTTAACTCGGAAGGATATGTGTCAACTTCCAATCCGTATGGAGAACTGTTATTTCTGAATGTTGCCAGGAATCTGTGATGTGTAATCTGAGGTTGTCAGACGAACTGCATTGTTCTGAGCCTAGTTCAGGCGGGGAATATACTTCAGATTGGTTACGCTGAATAAAGAGGGCCTGATTCCACACGTAAACTTTCTTTTTAATGTGCTTATCGCAACCCTTAAAATCAGTCGACACCATTTTTTCTGCAAGAGAAAACAAAGGTTATAGGACTCCGGGTCGAATTTAGAAGAAATTCACTCGTAATTAGGATCCAAAGGATTCGATGTCTGGAAACATCTACGTACACGATTCTAGCGGAGAAAGTTTGAAAAGCAAGGTATTTTGCACCCGTCTCACATAATTTATTCATATCAGTATGATAATTTGTGATTTATATGCTTATATTTGCATAAATTTATTTGGTTAGATTCTTAGATCAATTGTCTTGATATGATTACATTTGTGTGACGATTTGTTGATTTATTTGCTTTTATTTGCATGAATGTATTTGGTTAGATTCGTAGGTCATTTTTCTTGATATGAATAAAGCTGTGCGAGTGCATCTATATGAATCTGTACAATGATATTCTTTATATAAGTTTGATAAATCGTTTGAATGTATAGTCTTGATTATTATAGGTAAATGTTTATCTAGAATGTCATGCCTTGCTTTAGAGATATGAGTTACGAATGTCAGTGTAAATTATCCGATTTAGATAATTTCACGTATGCTAAAGACTTAAGGCTTAATGACTGAAATTAACATTGCTAACTTTCATATATGTTAGAAATTTAAGGAATTTCATGAATTCATTTGTGTAATTAAGACGAGACGGGAACTGATGTTTCGGTGTAGTATTGAAACAGCCATTAGGCAGGACATTAATCGTGTGAAACTATGTTTATTTGTAGTCTGTCGTATTTAGTTAGACCTGATGGCCGTTGATATCTGTTCGAATTCTGATAGAACATATCTGACATTAACAAGAGGAGAAAGTATGATCTTCTCTCAGTAGGGTACCGAACGGAATACTTATGTTGCCTTTTTTTAGGTTTGGAAAAGGTGAGATAGCTCTATGAGAAATAGCAACGTGACGTATCACGTATTTACAAAACAAAAGTGACCACACAAAGTTGAAAGAGCCGAAAAAGGCGAGAAATATGATAATTTGGGAAAAGGAAAAGTGGAAAGGATGCAGACTTACAGGAATGAGGAAGTCAAAAGAATAATCGCAGTGGATTCGGACTGAACAAGAACTACCAGGTTATGAATCTATACAAATCAGTGATTTTGATCTTTCAATCGATTTGATGATAAATTAATTCTATCTCTTAACAGATTGGCTATTTGCATATTTGTTTTTGAAATTCGTTGAATAGTTTAATTCAAAGAAGAAGTGTTTCTCTCAAATGCAATGCATCATCACAATTGTTTATGAATTTTATAGTTTGTGAATTTTATTGTTTATGAATTTTGATTAAATTTTATAATTTGTACACGTACAGGGGCTCGTGTTATTCTGTTCTATATATATCTGCTTAGATCTTCCACCTATAAGTTCATACTTTATATTGATATTTACTCGTTTCTGGGCTAATTACACCAACGGCGATCACCCTCTAGATAACCATACTAAAGCCATAAAACCCACCCCAACAAAGCTGTGATATATATATATATATATATATATATATATATATATATATATATATATATATATATATATATATATATATATATATATATATATATATATATATATATATATATATATATATATATATATATATATATATATATATATATATATATATATATATATATACAATCTACTAACTAGCATCATCGATGTTGTATCTCAAGATGTAAAATGAAATTATATTTGTGTACTCTTTCAAAAGTATTGTACGTTATTTTAATACATTTAAACCAAAAATATCAAATTACATAGAGGCAAAAGAATCATTTAACAAAACAAGGAATCTTAAGGAACAGACTAAAATGAGACTGCGTACACGTATTATTGAGTTGATGAAACAGTAAATAAACCAAATCAAACGGATTTTTGTTATTTTGTTTTCTTGATCTCTACAAATTATCAAAAGATCACGCGTTTTTTCAATAATTTAAATCATTGCTGATTGCGAAAAACTGTCGATTATCTTTTGTCGACTTTGCAAAACTATTTATTGCAGTTTATAGTGCTGTGCAACGAAGCAAATTAGTAAGAAAGGGACTAGGTAGGAAAACGTAAAATAAAAACACTTATAATAACACAGAATCTTATGTTTCCATTACTGTAAATATCTTCGTTATTTTGAATAAAAATAAGTTCTTTTTCAAGGTGAAAACTTTCATGCAGTTTATTTTTGAATGAAAAGGATTTTTTCATTAAATCAGGCACGTGGACTTTGGTATCACAAAAGCAAATTTGTCTTGTTCTAATTTAGATATATGCTGATTATGCAATTATTGTCGCATATTATGTTTCTTCTGTAATAAATAGTCAATATCGCAATATCTTTTGCCTAATAATAAATGCGAATAAATCGGAAACAGCTAAAAGAATTAAGCAAATCTAGAACCAAAGCTACACTTGTATTTAACTGAACAGCTTGGTAAAGCGATTCATTAATATCAGTTTCAAAATCCGTTTTCCAAACTACGTCAGTTTTCTTTGTAGTATAAATGTGGCAATGAACAAGAGTAATGGATTTAAGTTTTATGGGAATGAATACTTTTGGCTTTAGTTAAAGGTTTATTTAGTTTAGTTTTACAACTGCACTGAACATTATTAATTTCATCTGACATCGTTCTCTTCCGCATGATGTACAAATAAAATGAGGGACAAATACATTGTCAGTCTTTATAGTGATTCTCATTGGTGCTCTTGTTATATTGTTATAATGTATTTTGTTTTTGTTATAACAGAGAACAATATCTCTCATTTTGCTGAATTAATAAAATCAGCCAACAGAGAGAGAGAGAGAGAGAGAGAGAGAGAGAGAGAGAGAGAGAGAGAGAGAGAGAGAGAGAGAGAGAGAGAGAGAGAGAGAGAGAGAGAGAGAGAGAGAGAGAGACCGGCCAATAACCATTCAGCTATTGTAGCATCCTAAATGTACCTCTTTTAATGGAAAAAAAAATATTTTTCCCTGTTACTATCATGTCTCCATAAACGATGCTTGAGTTTACTAACTGAAACAAATTATAAGTGATATTCTAGTTATTCTTTCAGTGGTAAGTAATTTAAAAAAAAACAAACACTTTGTGGGAGTTTCAATACCACTACTGAAAGAGACAGTAAATGTTGAACATATGATACAGATCAGCACTTCAATCGCGCAATTGTGACGGTCTTTTGTATATTATGTCTTAGAAATTAGTATCAATCATCATTAGTGTTTTTCTTTGTGAAAGTTATGTACATATTATTTTTAAAGATGAAATTGAAAATGTATAACTAATCTGTATTACTAACACACGTTTAATTAATACATGTACGACTAATATATGTATGACTAATACATGTATAACTAATACATGCATGACTAATGAATGTATAACTAATACATGTATGATTAATATATGTAGAACTAATACATAGTGACAAGACCCGTATCTTGTTGAATAACCATTTCATCTTGTTACATTTATGGATATGAATAATGATTTGCAGATTTGACAACAATGTCCTAATGAAAATAATTCCATCAAAAATATTAACATAGAACAAAAATTGTAGTGGCCTTAATGCTGATCCTTGTGGAACGCTTGCATTAATAAATTTTGCCTCTGATAATGTTTCCATTTAAATAGTTATTATTTGTGGTCTGTATGATAAGAAATATTGAAACTAACCTAATGCGTTAAATCGTATACCATGCTAGATAAACTTTGAAAATCAAGCATCAGTCGAAAGGTTGAATAAATTCATATAAATATAACTTGAACTTTGTGAGCATTTTAGGATATGACAAACCAAAATATGCATTTTCATTTTCTTTATTAGACTTATTGCAATATTGAACCCGGAACCAGAACCCCCAACGACCAATCCCCCACTTCACACTTCGTGCGTCATATCGAACAAGACACTATGCAGTTAGAATTTAATATTAATATTCGTAATCTATAAAGAAACATTTTATTTTCGTCTTCCACGATATATTTTTCAAAGATATTGCATGTATCCGAAATTCTTAGACGGCAATGCATTATAATATGATTTCAAGACGTATGCATTTCAAAACGCCTCTAGGGGAATTTGAACTTCTGAATAGATTGCAAAGGTTTGCTATCTTTTCGAAAATATGAATATGGTTTGAAGACAATTGGTTGATAATAGTTTTTTTATTTCAGGGTACAATCACTTTGAGTCCTTTAACTGTTGCAAAAATCCATTGTATCAGAGTCCTTGATATTTTGCATTTAAAAATTAAGTCCCTAAATATTGCATTTTACGCCTTCCATGGCATAGTTTGAAGTATCTAAACATAAAGAAAACATGCTAAAAGAAAGGTTCTGGTTGTCTCGAGCTCATTTTCCGTCACCCTTTCCACCACTTCCCCACCCACCCGATCAATCCCTGTCAACGATTTATACGAGATGCGTTTTGTTGGACATTACAAATCTGCCATGTGTTGCTTTTATGTTTTATTTTTTTTTTACAAAGCTATGCGATGATCCGAATGCGAATGGCATAATAAAATGCCATTCTGCAGATTATGGGCAGCAGTTTAAAGTTTAATTTTTGGGTCATTCTAAAATGAGTTGAATTCAGTTTTATCCCAGTGAAGATCAGGCAAGTTTTCCATCTTTAAGTTCAATTTATGTGAGAACTACTCTAAATCGTTGTGAACACGCCGTGCTAGGGCATTATCTAAATTGGTTTTTTTTTTGTTTGCTTGTTCTTTGTTTTCGCTGTTTTGTGCGGTGATAATACAAATTTTGATCTAAATTTTAGGCATTTTAGATATTTATTACCTTTAACTTATATTACATAACGGAGAGAGAGAGAGAGAGAGAGAGAGAGAGAGAGAGAGAGAGAGAGAGAGAGAGAGAGAGAGAGAGAGAGAGAGAGAGAGAGAGAGAGAGAGAGAGAGAGAGAGAGAGCAACAGGTTAAACAGAACCGATGCAAACAGACATCAATGTGTTCGAAGGTCAAACGATTAGGACCAATGTATTAAGATTGTGTTTGAAGGGAAATAACGCATGCATTTTTCGAAAGAAGGATTACATAGTATTGTCCCTTGTAATATTTATGAGAGCCTTTCGTCAACATAACGCGCGGTCAACAAAATCAAACTTGCACTTAAAATTTAGTAAAATAGGCATGCATGTTTATATGCGATTAAAAAAATGATTAGTAATATTGTCTTAATAACTTTTTACTTCATTTAACTGCATGTACGCGGCATTAGATCTTCAAAGGGTACAACAACCTTCTCGTTGGCCAGGATAGTTCTCTTTACAATGGAGTAACTAATGAAGAATTTATATCTTTGTCAGCGGATAGTGAAACTCCAAACACTGCTGACGTGCCCTATGGAACTGGAACTAAGAAATAAAAGAAATATCATGACTGCAGAAGTTTTAAAAAAAATATTGTCCATCTCGGGAACCTTACCTACATTCGTGTTATGTCACCAGTGTCCTCGGTAACTCGACACCATCTTTGCAGCCCGGCAATTATACTTTTATCCCGTGGTTTTCACACTTTCTATCAAATGAAGTGTTTTATTTATGATATCAATGACTTTAAGCCTACCGTCAAAATTGACCCTGATCTTCAGACTCGTCATTATAAAGACACCAAGTTGGACCCGATCTTCAGACTCGTGATTATAAAGACACTAAATTGGCCATGATCTTCAGACTCGAGATTATAAAGACACTAAATTGGCCCTGATCTTCAGACTCGTGATTATAAAGACACTAAATTGGCATTGATCTTCAGACTCGTGATTATAAAGACACTAAATTGGCCATGATCTTCAGACTCGAGATTATAAAGACACTAAATTGGCCCTGATCTTCAGACTCGTGATTATAAAGACACTAAATTGGCCTTGATCTTCAGACTCGTGATTATAAAGACACTAAATTGGCCCTGATCTTCAGACTCGCGATTATAAAGACACTAAATTGGCCCCGATCTTTAGGCTCGTGATAATAAAGACACTAAATTGGCCCCAATCTTCAGACTCATGATTATAAAGACACTAAATTGGCCCCGATCTTCAGACTCGTCATTATAAAGACACTAAATTGGCCCTGATCTTCAGACTCGCGATTATAAAGACACTAAATTGGCCTTGATCTTCAGACTCGTGATTATAAAGACACTAAATTGGCCCCGATCTTTAGGCTCGTGATAATAAAGACACTAAATTGGCCCCGATCTTCAGACTCGCGATTATAAAGACACTAAATTGGCATCGATCTTCAGACTCGTCATTATAAAGACACTAAATTGGCCCCGATCTTCAGACTCGTCATTATAAAGACACTAAATTGGCCCCGATCTTCAGACTCGTCATTATAAAGACACTAAATTGGCATCGATCTTCAGACTCGTCATTATAAAGACACTAAATTGGCATCGATCTTCAGACTCGTGATTATAAAGACACTAAATTGGCCCTGATCTTCAGACTCGTGATTATAAAGACACTAAATTGGCCTTGATCTTCAGACTCGTGATTGTAAAGACACTAAATTGGCATCGATCTTCAGACTCGTGATTATAAAGACACTAAATTGGCCTTGATCTTCAGACTCGTGATTATAAAGACACTAAATTGGCCCCGATCTTCAGACTCGTGATTATAAAGACACTAAATTGGCCCTGATCTTCAGACTCGTGATTATAAAGACACTAAATTGGCATCGATCTTCAGACTCGTGATTATAAAGACACTAAATTGGCATCGATCTTCAGACTCGTGATTATAAAGACACTAAAATGGCCCTGATCTTCAGACTCGTCATTATAAAGACACTAAATTGGCATCGATCTTCAGACTCGTGATTATAAAGACACTAAATTGGCCCTGATCTTCAGACTCGTCATTATAAAGACACTAAATTGGCATCGATCTTCAGACTCGTGATTATAAAGACACTAAATTGGCCTTGATCTTCAGAATCGTGATTATAAAGACACTAAATTGGCATCGATCTTCAGACTCGTGATTATAAAGACACTAAATTGGCCTTGATCTTCAGACTCGTGATTATAAAGACACTAAATTGGCCCCGATCTTCAGACTCGTGATTATAAAGACACTAAATTGGCCCTGATCTTCAGACTCGTGATTATAAAGACACTAAATTGGCATCGATCTTCAGACTCGTGATTATAAAGACACTAAATTGGCATCGATCTTCAGACTCGTGATTATAAAGACACTAAATTGGCCCTGATCTACAGACTCGTCATTATAAAGACACTAAATTGGCATCGATCTTCAGACTCGTGATTATAAAGACACTAAATTGGCCCTGATCTTCAGACTCGCGATTATAAAGACACTAAATTGGCCCCGATCTTCAGACTCGTCATTATAAAGACACTAAATTGGCATTGATCTTCAGACTCGTGATTATAAAGACACTAAATTGGCATCGATCTTCAGACTCATGATTATAAAGACACTAAATTGGCATCGATCTTCAGACTCATGATTATAAAGACACTAAATTGGCCCTGATCTTCAGACTCGCGATTATAAAGACACTAAATTGGCCCCGATCTTCAGACTCGTCATTATAAAGACACTAAATTGGCATCGATCTTCAGACTCGTGATTATAAAGACACTAAATTGGCATCGATCTTCAGACTCGTGATTATAAAGACACTAAATTGGCCCTGATCTTCAGACTCGCGATTATAAAGACACTAAATTGGCCCCGATCTTCAGACTCGTCATTATAAAGACACTAAATTGGCATCGATCTTCAGACTCGTGATTATAAAGACACTAAATTGGCCCTGATCTTCAGACTCGTGATTATAAAGACACTAAATTGGCATCGATCTTCAGACTCGTGATTATAAAGACACTAAATTGGCAATAATCTTCTAACTTTTGATAATAATGACACTAAATTTTCTGATCTTCAGACTTGTGACCACAAGAGGAATAATCGGAATCATAGATATTGTTCAATGCTTCAATTCTGCTGATAAATTTTTATCTATGAAATATACTTCTAAACAAAAAGATGAAAATCGTTAGCATCAGAATGAATTTATTCTTTGAAAAGAAGAAGATACAAATATCAATAAATTCATCCAGCAAATTCGCGATCATGACACTTGTCACGTTTATCAACACCTCGGTCAGAGATCTCTCTTAAACCCATCGAAAGAGATAAGAGTCAATGTGAGGAAGTCATTATTCAAAAGGCCTATGTTAAAATCATTGTAGTACATTCCATTTTAGTCTAGAAGAAAGTTGCACGTTCAGTTTCAGTATTAAAAATGTCAATCCATGTAGCCAATTAGTTGGGAGAGGGTAAATTGAATATAAAAAAGGGTTTTGATTAAAGCAGGAAAAGTTCATATAGATTGTACGGAGTCACTTACAAGATCCAAATCGACGTTTGTACTATAGTGATTTGAAATATGAACAAATACGCCACCGCCAATTCGGTCTACACCGCATTTCTCTTCAAATTGTAGCCTTCATTGGTACTTAAGGAATCATCAAAGGTCTTCTCTAAAAATGATTCACGTAGACCAAAGGTATAATTGTGAAGCGCACAGGAAAAGAGAGGCATGCGAAGAAAGCTATCTATAATTATAGATGTAGCAATAGTTGATTTAAGTTTATTAAATTTTGGAAAAATATATCTAATATATAGATTTACAATATATAAGCCTTTGTCTTGTACGAACGTAATATATACATACATCGAATTAAACATGCACATCTTATTTCTGGACATAATGCTAAAGCTCTCTATTAAGAGGCTTTAATACGTCATTGTAGCTGGTCAACAAAGAATTGTTTTAAATGATGTTTTAAGCGAAGCAAGGGAATTTTAAGTACTTATCCTAAGGGGTAAAGAATTCCAAAAAGGTAGGTGTTGAAACAGAGAATGATCGTTTGGGATGGTTTATTGAAGACATGAAACATTTTCGATGACGTCATAATTGGAAGTATCTGAACTATTCAGGCGGCCATTATCTGGAGTTTGTCAATTCTGGATCGATTATAATTGGACGTGTTTCCCCATCTGGCACAGCCGTAATATATCAGTGGTGGTGTATATCTAGAAAAGCAAAGTTCAAGTCACTGGGGAAGTATCAATTTCGATAGTAATTTCAAGAGAGTTATTCTTCTGACTACCATTGCACATATTAATCAATAGGCGCTGCCTTGTTCTGATTATCATACAGTTTGTTTTAGAGACATTAATATGCATTCTGTTTTGTTCACACAAAACGGATACACTGTAGAGGTCGATTTGATTTGAAGTTTATGTTCAATGAAATAACGAGATTTGCCAGCGGAATGCAACATGGAGTCATAAGAGAAGAGATCTGTGTTAGAGTGCGCTGGATCCAAAGGTGAAGTCATTGATAAACAATAGAAAAGAAGAGGTCCTAATATAGTTCCTTGCAGAACACCACTTAAGATAGGACTTGATTCAGAAATATATTTACTCGTGCAAACAACCGGGGTTCTGATGATGAGATATGACGTTAACCAAGAACATGAGTTTGAAGAACAATTGAAGTCTGAAAGTTTATTAATGAGCACCGAATGGTCAACCAAATCAAATGCTTTTTTTATTAAAAAAATCAATGATGATTACGCCAGTAAGTTTGCCTGATTCGATCGCTAGTAGCCATTACTCTATATATTTTGTCATTGCAGTTTGACATTAATATTTCTGTCGAAAACCTAATTGTGATTTATGATGGGGTTGGTACTTGTTAAAATATTTGAAAATATGTTTGATGGTATGCATTTTCATAATTTTGTAAAGTACAGATAGAACAGATATGGGTAGATAGTTGGATGGGTCATTAAAAATTATCTTATGAATTGCGGATAATTTTGCTTATTTCAATGACTCCGGAAATTTACAGGAATTGATACACCAGTTAATTAGTTCTTTCAATGACTCAGAAATTGATAAAGCCGATATTTTCAGAGTTTTGGGTTGAATGCCATCTAGACCACTGAGTTCTTAGCGTCTATTTTATTGATAATATCAATAGTGTCATTTGTAGTTATTAAAGGAATGTTGAAACTACCATGATTGGGTACTCTTCCATTCACGAAGGCAGCGAATTTGTCAATGTGAGGCTGTCTAAGATTAGACCTGTCAAGTGTGTGGGATATATTAGTAAAAAAGAGGTTTTATTGGTTGCAATATCGGTCTGATCAGAATAATTAGTTTCATTAACTATAATTTCACACGGATATAGAGGTGCAAGTCTCATTTAAGACGGAAGAGTACACTCCCTTATTGAATACATTCTATTTAACATGCACAAATATGGCTGGTGAGTATGTCAGTATGTTTTCATGGGCAGGAGTCAACATCTACGCTGTTTTGTGAAATCACAGATGATCACTTTCATCAGAAATTTTTCCATCCTCTGGAAATAGAGTACAATGCATATGACATGTTAAAATAATATAAACGTACTAACAACAAACACACGTATCGAATAATTAATGCACCTTCAGCAGTATTACTGAGGTCTGAAGTAAAACACATGCAAGAAAAGTACAGTTCTCTTGCTAGGCCTAAAATAAAATACGAAAAAAAGGTCTAGCAGTTTATTGCTGATACCTGGATTAAAACAGATGGAATTAAGACTAAAACTGTTGCTAAGATATGAATTAAAATGCACGGAATAAAATAACTGATGTCTCGCTGGTTGAGAGAGAGAGAGAGAGAGAGAGAGAGAGAGAGAGAGAGAGAGAGAGAGAGAGAGAGAGAGAGAGAGAGAGATAGAGAGACTCTTGAATGATTTGAATGCATTAATCCGCTGACGACATTATGTGCAAAGTGTGATGACATTTACAACAGCAACTAAAAGATATTGGAAAAAAATTAAGATTTTTAAAACGATTGCTTTTGGAGGAATGCAGGATATCGCTGTATTGGCAAGGTCTTGCCAATGAATTTCATACAAGTCACAGTTTGGACTTACGCTAAGAATGGTGTCGCTGCTTCGTTCTTTGTTGATACCTGAGATAGCATTTCTTGTTTAGGCTCTGAAACAATGAATAACTCTTGCTAAATTTACACTTTATTATACAATAAATACACTTAAGTTTTTTTTTAAATTGCACTGTATATTTAAATTTGATTATTTTCCTCGAATCTCCTAAAAATATACATTTATTTGTTTATTATTAATCTATTTTTAGTTCAGATATAGAGAGCAATATTATCGGAAAGATAGGAAAGAACTAGTATTGTTTCTCATAAAGTAATTGTCAAACCTATAGAAACCTGTTGTACAATTTGTTTATGGAAAGTAATTTTGTAAATTTGTACTACCAAAATAAATATATGCCAGCTTTTTAATTTATATGCTTTTACCTTTGCTTTCAGTTGGAACTGGTTGAAAGTAAATTGTTCCACTTTTTACTTTGCTGCCCGTTTCAGCCACTGTCTTTGTGAGGTTTTTAGTTATATCCGTCTTAGTAATATCTGTAGAGTCTTCAAGAATATCGAGGGGCTTTTTACCACCAAACCTCCCCGCACGTCTCGGGGGCCGTCTTTTTTGATAACGGGGACTGTGAGGACGGTTCCAATTCCTGGATCAAGAAAAATGCTGTAATTCATTCGGATGCATCTTATGAAATGATTTACTTTGGCAACAAAATGGATGATGTACTTTGGCACCAAATGGAATTTCTCCCTACACGTATCATTGCTGATAACAACTCTTCACTTTACAGAACAATTATAACCTAGATGTTACCATAAGCAAGGACAAAAGCATACCCAGTAAATCCTATAGAAATACAATGTTCGATTAAGTTTTGCCTATAAAGAGAAAATATTTAGAATTGAATAATTCTAGCAATGTACAGGGGTCAATCACATCGAACTCAGACGCCAATAGCAAGTTTTCATAGATCCGAATGATAATAAAAAAAATTCGATCTCTGATGCATATTATAAAATGATCAAGAAGGTTATTTTGTGGAACAAATGACATAAAGTTTACTGATTCTGCAAATAATGTGCCGTAATTAGATGAGACAGCCAATAATGGCCGATTGTGGAATTGTCAAAGTTGCGTATTGACAAAACACGAGCTTGTTTCTATATAGGGTTAAGTGAGAATTAAGTGATGAAAGGAAAATAAAATTAACGTAACCATTAGGAAGACTACTCATTGTGAATGAATGTACAGTGTGAGGCATACGTAAACATTACTTCCATATTATATCAGATAATAATACTGGACATTTTCTTATGCAATCCACTCTTTTAGGGATAATAATGTGCGGATGTAAAAATATAGATGCGAAATATATGACAGCTTAAGATGGATATGAAGATGTTCATACCGTTCTTATCTACATAGGGAGCTTGTTTTAATCTACATAGCTGGTTTCGATTTTTAACAAAAAAAAATCATTTAAAACAGCAGCTGTGAAAGATAACTGAACAAAATGTTAAACATACGTTGGAGCACAACATTGTTTCATGGCTTCAGTCCTACAAAGATTGCAGATGATGACAACAAGCAGCGTAATAAGTGCCATGCCGGTCAATGTCATCCAAATCATGTTCCAGCCGTCTTTCTGGAATTCGATTGGGGTTTCGGTTGTGGTTGTAGTCGTTACCTGCTCCTGAAGATGAAGGAAGAAAATGTGGTAAATTCTGTAAAGAAATATTTTTGATGATATAAAGATGGCAACCATTAGATTGTAATATTTCGGATGATTCAGCAAACAAGCTGATAGATGATGCTGATTATTCTGACACATAGCCCAGACATACACGTTGTTTACGGAAACATGGCCGATATTACCGTGATTATTTACTGAATGTTCTCAAATAAAGCCGATACATAAATTTTATCTACTAAATATTCTAAAACATAATCTATATCTACAGGTTATTTACTAGTATTATGGGACATAGCCTATACATAAAGACAAAAATTTATTTACTGAATCTTATGAGACATATCCCATACATACATGTTATTTACTGAATATTCTCAGACAGTCCATACATACATGTTATTTACTGAATATTCTGAGACAGGCCATACATACATGTTATTTACTGAATATTCAGAGACAGTTCATACATACATGTTATTTACTGAATATTCTGAGACAGTCCATATATATATATATATATATATATATATATATATATATATATATATATATATATATATATATATATATATATATATATATATATATGTTATTTACTGAAGATTCTGAGAAGGCCATACATACATGTTATTTACTGAATATTAGGAGAGAGTCCATGCATACATGTTATTTACTGAATATTCTGAGACAGGCCATACATACATGTTATTTACTGAATATTCTGAGACATTATCTATCTATCTATCTATCTATCTATCTATCTAGCTATCTATCTATCTATCTATCTATCTATCTATATATATATATATATATATATATATATATATATATATATATATATATATATATATATATATATATATATATATAAACATACATGTTATTTACTGAATATTCTGAGACATATCCCATACATACATGTTATTTGCTGAACATTCTGAGACATAGCCGACACATACAGGTTTTTTTTTTACTAAAATTCTGAGACAAAAAAATGGAATAGCAACAAGTAGTACATGTGTAAATACGAACAATATATCAATGAATTTTTTAATGTAACAGAAAAAACTTTATAAAGATCTTGGATTTAAAACCAGGCTCAAAAGTCTTGTCTTATTATGCTCAAAGGTTTAGGATTACAACTGCTGTGTTAATTGTGATGTATCCGAATTTTTTAAAAAAATTATTAGTACATGTTTACTGTGCAAAAAGATATGTTGTTACAATATAAATAAAGTGAAGATCGAGGTTTTCCAAAAACATGATTATTCAAGTTCGTATATGGAACTATTTTTTCCAGGACTAAGTTTAACGATGCAAAAACTCTTCTAGACGTATGGCGACGGATATAACATCATACTAAAATATCGCTGAGAATTTAGTAATATCTTAAATTATTAAAGCCTCAAAAGAAAGTAATTTAGGATGTAAAAGTAACATAGAACTAGCTACATTTGGAGAGTAAGTTCATGCAATATTAGACTTTGTTTTGTTTCTGAAGTAAACGGTAGTAGTTATAGACGTATTAGAATTGGTGTGAACAATGAGAGCATAAAGAAGTCCTACACATCATCCAAAAACCCTTTATTGGAGTGCTACTGGTTTAGATCTGATCTTACCTTAAAATACAACTTTGAAATAATTGCAGACAGATCTTTCAACAACCGATCAGTGCACATGTCGACCAGTTTTTTTATATTATTCTCGGGGCTCATGAGTTACAGTTGGTTGAAAAGACATTCAGGCATCTTTACAGAATACATCCAATAGAAATCTTATGTTTGACAACTTTTAAATCCACAACCCTATCTGTCGTCGACCTTTCAATTTACAATGCCTAAATCAATGGATAGTCGGCTGTTCCATGAATATCGACAAACCACTTACATGTAATTTCATCCATTTGCAATAGTTGTTTCTGTCACTGGACTCCAGCGTCTGTGGATTTGTCATGTGTCTCTTTGCACGAGAAGATATTAATCATGCGACTATTGCCACGGTATAACAATGCGTTGAACTTCAAAATTTACTGATTGGTTTTGCATTATAGCCCATATTGCTAAAAACACTGTCAGTTAATCCATTTATTTTGTAATCTGACGCGTTGTTCAGCATTTATAATTGTCTCAAGACGAAATATTCATCACACGAAAAACAAATCTAGACGCTTGAGTCACATGATCAGAGTGAAGTTGCATCTGAATGATTCCTAGATATCGACTAAAGGGTCTATTATTTTCCGTTGTAGCTTGGCACTTGAAACGGCATTAATAGGCAGGGTTTGTGTTAATTTAACGTAGATTTACAAACTGTCAAACAATGGTTTTGATACGAAAATATGCTCTACAGATGCTTTCAACCAAACGTGTCTTAGAAAAGGTCAATATGAGCACTAATGTGCTACATACAAATCTACCTGCAATAGTCTAGATGTTTTTGACTAGGCAAGATCAGATTCTAAACTACTAGCACACCAATGCAGGCTTGAGGAATGATTTACCCAAATATGCCTAGAACAGACGCAATATCAATGCGTATGCAGGTAGTTTAGATTATGTGTCTTCGTACAATGTAGGACCGCGATCGCCTCTTAACTCAGGAGACGGAACATGGATAATACGCCAACGCTTTGCCAACGTTATGCATCATTGTTTGCATCTCGATATTGGATGTAGAAGAAAATTAATTACTTTTTGTGTTATGGACAGGACACTCAGCCACTTTAATGGTCTCAGAAACAAATCAGCGGTAAATAGCCAGAATTGATCTAATGCATTAAATCAAAGCTAGCAATCTTCAGTTTGTGCATGCCATGACCATTATCAAATATTTAAAAAAAATTACTTAAAGTATCTTGGTATATCTTTACATGCAAGATGAAGACATCTTCTTTCAGTTCTGTTTCAGGGATAAACCGAAAGGGAAACAAGATGTAATTACTAAATCTAGTATTTTCAATGAATTATGCTTGTACTTACAGCTTGAAATAGAACTGAAACAGTGCAAGTTGCAGCATTCCCACCCGCATCTTCCACCCGGAATCTAAAGCTCGTATAGTTTCCTTTGTCAAAGGTCGTGAGAGAAGAAATGGTGCTCAATAATCCAGACGATGAGTTTATGTAAAAATTTGTACTAGCAGAGTCAAGCAATGTGTACGTCAGGTTGCCGTTAGATGATCCGTACATGTCGCTGTCAGTGTCAGAAGCCAACACGTTACCAAGTACTGTAAAACTTGCTACGGAATTGTCCAATATGAAGAAGTAAGTATTCTTTCCACACACCGGACTATGGTTATTTATTTGGTTGATGGTTATTGTGAGATTGGTAGTTGCAGAAAGAAAGCCGGAATCTTTCACCGTGACCACGCAATTTACAGTTCCCGGAAGCCCACTGTCACGGGAATAGTCGCGAGCAAAGGAGATCTGGGAAGTGGTTATTGACATACTGAAGTATTTTGTGTAATCACCGCAATCCAAACTATACGCACGACTATCTGCAGCATCTTGATCATTGACGATGAATCCTGGACTACTGAGGGCATCACCATACTGAAATATAATAACAAATATATAATCATGTATAGTATTATTGATCGAATACGTCATGACTCAGAAATAAATCACTATATTTATATTTTTCAATGGAGCACCCTCCTAAGTCACAAAATAAGTTAACAAGCACTATTGATGCGTGCTCATACAAGGTCTTAATTTGTTTCTTCAAAATCCAACAACCAGATA
Source organism: Potamilus streckersoni (assembly GCA_016746295.1). Classification (NCBI taxonomy): domain Eukaryota; kingdom Metazoa; phylum Mollusca; class Bivalvia; order Unionida; family Unionidae; genus Potamilus; species Potamilus streckersoni. The sequence goes on along the minus strand of JAEAOA010002355.1, from coordinate 2,356,338 downwards.
ATAAAAAGAAAATGTCTGTCTGTAAGCGTTCTAGTGCAGGCCACCATATTTATGTTTTAAGAACAAATACATTAATATAAAAGGTTATGAACCATTCTAAAAAATAATTAAGCATATCGCCATTCTCGAATCACGGCTGGACCGGATACCCATCTAGCGCTATCCTCGTCAATAGTATGGATTAAATGATTAACAGATGAAATAACTAACATAGTAAATGCCACCAGCTGTGAACCTATAACTTATTATGTACAAATTAAAAATGATTAAAATTAACATCCTTTGACCCCAAAAGAAATCACGAAATGGACCTTAACGAGAAACTACACACCACTCTTTAGTTTAAAAAAAATTGTATATTAGTGCATTAAGCTATAACCGAGAATAACAGTATATGCTAATCACCATTATTTTATATTCCCAAATTTACAACATTCAGAATTATTTTATGTAAAACATATTAAAAGAAAATAAGTATTGTTAGACAATGCGATCAATTCATTGTGCATAATATACAGGTAAAGTACCAATATATTAAAACATTATGTACATCGATTCGTATACAGATATATACATGTATTTCTATGTACATTAAATAAAGATCGTAAATCGGTTTATTGTTAAAAATAAAGAGCAATCGGATAATAATAATAATAATAATAATAATAATAATAATAATAATAATAATAATAATAATAATAATAATAATTTTGGGTATGATTTCATAACGGAATAAAAAATGTGTATAGTCAATACCTTTCCAGTGGTATTCCAATAAATTCTGATTTTGAATGTGTTAATACGCCTGTGGTCTCGAATGTGCTAATGTGCCATTGATCCGTAATATGGTCATGTCTTAAGGCTTTGGATGCATCACAATAATATAATCCAAAACGCCCTTGTTTGTATATACTATAATTTCAAATTAATATTTTTGTCCCAGTGAACAATTACTTTAATAAATACATAAAGCCAATCCAATTAAAAACTGAACGCAACAATAAAACTGATTCTACTGCGGATGTATAAGTAAAAATGAATAATATCAATGTAAACAATATTATGTTGTTGTTGGGCTTAACGCCATTTTTCAGCACACGATAGGCTATTCATGGCGGCCAGTATTATTGGTGGAGGAAGAAACCGGGAACTCACCGGAAAGAACCACCGACCCACGAGAAGCTACTGGCAAGCTTTCTCACATATCCACATTCGCCGAATCCTAGACTCGAACCCAAGCAGAGGTGAGATGGCAGTGATCCGTAACGGACAGCGCTTTAGACAACTTGGCCACTCGGGGCCCCAAACAATATTATGTACCCCTCCACTTGACACAGGTCTCAGTTACCATTATTGGAAAATACTTTTTAAATTTAATGGGTAATTTCTATTCTTTAGAAGTTTCAAAGGTCAAAATCAAGACTGTATCTTTAACTCAAACTGAAGTAAAGATGTTTACCATTAATAATGATCTGAATATTTATTTCACAATCATAGAGAACTATTAGCTATGGATTATGTTGTTTACAAAATCAATGTTACTGTCAATTACACCATTAACTTGGTTTTGAACAGAGGTCAGTTACAAAATACAGATGTGCATAACATATAATCTTTAGGAAAAGCCAACAAACAAAGCAAATTAAATATACGTAGTACCTACATTCATTAAGAAAAAGAAAGATGTCTACAATAAAGTTTTCTTTCAACTATTACACAAATATACAACCGCTCCGGTAGCCTAGTGGTTAGAGCGTCCGCCTGGGATGCAGAAGGTCGTGGGTTAGATCCCCGACCGAGTAATACCAAAGACTGACAAAAATGGTACTAACAGCTGCTTCGCTTGGCGTTCAGCATTAAGAGGCTAGTGTTAGGACTGGTCGGCCTGGTGTCAGAATAATATCAATGGGTGGGGACATCATGTTACATGACTGCGGCATGATGCCCCAGTGCTAGACTTCACTATAAACTGTCACACTGCAGATATCGTAGCGATATGACTGAAAAATTGTTACAGTTACGTTAAAAATTATAATCACAGAATCACAAGTTTACCTGTGATTACATATTACATAAGATAAAGTCTTATGAATGACACAAAATATAACTGAATCAATATAACATTTCTATACATCTCAAATTAAATTACCCTTTTCCTTGATGTGCCTGATATCATTGTTGTGTTCCTGCAACATTAAACTCCACCTTTGAAATCTCTGCATTTTGTTTTCAAAAATGAAGGTAATGAGGTTGTGATCACTAAATGCAATAATCGGAGAAAGAGCTGAACTAATATACACTTCAAATTGTTGCAAAGACAATATGAAAACCAAACGTTCCTTCTCGATTGTGGTACAGGTTCTCTGGTGCTGGTCTAACTGTTAGAAAAATAGCACAACTATGATCTATCCCATTTAGATATAAATAGCACAACGGAAGATCTAAACCATTTTGAATCAATACTCCAGCAACCCTAAAAATGCTTGCATTAAAAGTCATTTTAATGATTGATTGAAATCTGGAGCTGAAAGAACTGGTGATCTATGAAATATAGCTTTTGACTTTGACTTTTGACTGACATTTTTCACACCAATGAAACTTGGTTTTCTTACTTAGAAAATTGATCAAAGGTTCAGCAGTTATGATAAAATTGGTGAAAAATGTCTCATAATATCCAGCCATACCCCCAAATCCCATCAGTTGTGTTTAACTGATAGGCACAAGGAATTTAGAGGTTGCTATGACCTTAACTTTTCTAGGTTTAACTTGTCTATGTCTCACAATATGTCATGGAAATGTGTTTCAGGCACAGCAAAACTCACTATTAATTAAATTGTGAAATTTGCATCTTGAAGTTTCTCAAAAAATTTCAGAATTGTTTCCAATTGATCATTCCAAGTGTCGCTGTAAATAATGGCATCATCGATGAAAGCATCACAATTATCGAGATCTTATTTTATTTTGTTCATTAAACGTCGGAAAGTACAAGGCGAACCTTTCACCCTAAACGGTTTTACTTTATATTGATAATGTCCATTTGCACTTAATGCAGACATTTCCTTTGCCCTTTTCGTGAATAGAATTTGATAGAATCCTTTCCAAAGATCAAATTTAGTGACATATTTTGCATTTCCAATTTTGTCAATGCAGTTGTCGATTCTTGGCAATGGAAATGAATCTGTTTTGGTTATAGTGTTCACTATTCTATAATAGGTTCACCTGCAAGCATTATTTGGTTTCGGTACACGAAGATACGGTGAACTACAGTAACTTTTACTTGGTTTGGATGAATTCATTCTCCAGAAAATTCTGCATTCATTTCAAACATTCCTGTTGGAAAATGGTTCATACAGTATGGATGCTGTTTCACTGGTATGGAATCTACATTTTAAAAGTCATGGTAGATTTTATTTGTTTGTGATGGAACATCAGGAAACAAGTTCTTAAATTTAAAATAGTAACTTTTTTAGTTCACTTTGTCTCGGTGCTTCAAATGTGAACGTTTCTGGTCAGGATTTTTAATTATTTCTGAATTTTGAAGATTGGTTACACCAAAGTCTCAGCAGTCTAATTTCATTTTATCGTTATAATCCTCGCTGTGGTGGACATGTACAACAAAATTAACTGCGTGATTAAATATAGTTGATGAATACAAACAACATATCGAAAACCGTTTAAACATAAATGAAGACAATATAAATTAACGAGTCTTCATTCACACATCAGAGACAGAGCATCGTATTACTACACATTTCTAAATAGGGTAAGCAAAGTAAAATCTATCAGCTTACTCGTCTATACACCAATGATCAAGGATGGAAGTGATTTTCTAAGGTCATTAGGCCGGACAAGAGAAGAGAATGTATTGAGCTACCAAATAAAAAACAAACCACCACCTCTCCCATAAATGAACCCCCAAAAAGGTTTCGATAATATAAAAACGCAAACATAAAAACCCCACTATAGCCAACATTTACGAATGATGATATTGGTTTAGCAAGAGATTTGTTTTAATTATGTACAAGAAATACATATTCCTTTTTACTGCGACGACATCATTTTTTCTCCCCCCCTCATATATTTAAATATCTCATTACGAAATATGTATAGAAAGGGAACCAGTCATATCTATTGTGATGCACTATAGAGAGAATGGAAATACCTTGGAATATGATATCCTTAAAGTCTTTCCTCAACAATATGTTTTCCCAAAATATTCTGTGGTTATTTTTTTCATAAGTAGATTACACAAGGCATATAATTGTTTCCCTTTTTATGATCAGCCTCTATCATTTTTAATTTTGTCAAGTACTGTTTGCAAAAGAAAAAGGAGATGTCACGGTAGTAAACAAATGAGGCATGCCACTAGTACATCGCCTTTATCCACGTCAAATGTCTTACCACACCCTCATTTCTGCTGATGCTATAACTGGAGCTAGCGAATGATGGCGCCTCGTTCACGTTCTGGATTGCGGTTGCAAAGATATAGTCTTGGTATGAAGAGCCATCACTGACCCTGAATCCAATATTCAGGGACGTCGACGAGATCGTGTCGTAGTCTATGCTTGCTCTGAGTGTTATTACACCAGCTGAAATATACATAATTTTTGTTTACGACATTAAGACAGCTGTAGGCATTAAGTAATACAGGGCGTCAGTTTAATCATGAATATAGTTAGTGATACATTGGCTTCAAAGGCCTTTGTGGTATAGCTAGTTAATTTGTTTATTGGGCATTTGGTCATTTAATATGTAATATGCATATTTAGAAAGTTTAATTAATGATCAAAAGAACTCACTTGTACAGAACAATATAAATGGAAAAGAGTGAGGGATTTTCATTATTTTCTTTAAATTTTAAAATTTGGAATTATTTTGAGTGGTAATTTACTGTGTTGTCGACCATTCTGAAAATTTACTTTCGCTAAGCACACACACACACACACACACACACACACACACACACACACATTTCCTTTGTGTGAGTGTGCAAACGAAAACTACATTTAATTATCTTCTCTCATTTCTCAACCACACACTGTCACATCTCAAACTTTTTCTGGAGGGAAAATGCGCTTCCCATTTGTTTTTCTGGAAGGAAAATTAAGTTCCTAATTTGTCTGACCTTCATTTACGCACCGCTATAATGTAATTAAATTAGAATGTATATATGTATAAATCTCTGATTGTTGATGTTAACTGTTATTGTGTTGTGTATTCTCTGTTAGAAAGCTTAAAATGAGGTTATGTTCCTAGAATGTAAATTCAAATCGACTCTAAATAAAATTGATCTATCTCTTTTTTTGTGGTAGACATACTTGTAGTGTTGACGCTGTAATAGGTTGACACCCATGTGGGAGTGTAGCTATTGACGGAAAGGGTCAATGTCTGGTCCTGGTTTAGGTCCTGAAACTGTACGACATACAGGGTAGTTCCTACGGGTGTATTCTCCATAACGTGCATGGGGTTGATCAGTGGGAGGTTAGTAATGACAGGGTTGTCATTATATCCTGTAGAAAGTATTATAGCACTTGTTATCTACTACTACTACTACTACTAATGATGATGATGATGATGATGATGATCACCATCATCATAATGATGTGAACTGATCATGTTAATAAACGACTAACTAGCATCATCATCATCATCACTATCATTATCATCATCATCAGCAGCATCAACAAAAAAAACCCAACATTAATACTTATACTACTACTACTACTATTACTACTACTACTACTACTAATAATAATAATAATAATAATATTAATAATAATAATAGAAATCATTACCAAAAAAAGGAAATCGATGAAGACATAGCAAGAATGCATTAGAAATGTCAAACATTAATATATCTCATTCCATATAGTCTCTGTCTCTCTCGCTATATATAGGATATCAATTTTGGGTAGAGAAATAAAGGTGTGTAGGACTATATGCTCCTTACAAATTGAGATTAGTTACAAAATTAAATAACTTGGTTCAATATTCTATGGCTTTGATGACATAATAACCGACTTACTTTAGAAGCTGCTTCTCACAAATCAGACTTTTACGGAATTATTCAGTCGAATTTATCGAATATTGTCACAGTAATGTCAAATTGTCAAATGTAGTTACATAGATGATATTCTTTCACAAAGTCAATACCTATGCAGTTTAATATAACAATCTCATTAATGAATGAACTAATTCAGCAAAGTGTTTTGCAGCTTTCAAATGTATTAATAGAGAACTTTTACCCTTCATTGGTAAAATATGTAGATACCTATTTGGAATGCTAACAATGAAAACATTGCAACATTACTAGGTCAAATAAATATGCTGACGCAACAGAAAAATGAAATTTTCGGTGCTATTGTTTGATATGGTGCTGATTTCTCCTCCGATACTGACAGATTGATAATCGATTAAGAAACATCTTAACGGCTATTGGTCGAAATTAAAAATCATTTATACTATTAGAGCAAAGGATGCTCCCCATTGTCGAAAACATCCGTGAAGAATATTAGAAAATAGAAGAAATGCTTCCTGCTCAAACTTTTGAGACTCAGCAAATTAGTTATACAGCGGCATTTGCAACAGACAAGTTTACCTGCTATACTGATTTCACAGCATGTTTTAATGGACGCTATAAATCAGAACAAACATAACCGTAGACACATATAAGTATATTCTACTGAATGTTACACAAACTGACAAAAAATAAAACTAATAAAAAAAGAGTGACCTAAAGACTAGTCCCAATCCATTGATTATTCACCTTTTCTCAAATTTTTTTCTGATGTCACTGACACTTTTCATCGTATTTTTGTATTTTATTACATATTATATAGTGCATTTTTCGGTGTATATTTACATATTCATAATGACTATTATTTCTAGCCCATTGAATATTATAGTATTTTTCCATTGTATCTTTTTGCACTTCACAAGATGTACCGCAATGAAATTGTTCTACATTATCTTTTTGCAATTTATCAACCTTTGCCAATCCATTGTATTGTTTTTATTTTATCAGTTTTGCCTTCCTCGTATACTTGTAATTTTATTATTTCTAGTCTGGAGGACTCGTCTCAAATGACCCAGAAGGTATTATTAGGATATCAAATTTGGGTAGAGAAATTAAAAGGTGTGTAGGACTAATGTCGTTCCTTACAAAATGAGATTAACTCCAAAATTAAATAACTTGATTCAACATTCCATGGCATGGATGACATAATAACCGACTTACTTTAGAAGTCGATTTTCACAAATGTAATCCTAAATAATTTGGTTCAGAGTTCATAACAATAAACGATTTACTCGCTATCTTTTCAACTGTAACGAAATTAATCAGCCGATCGAATCAGGTCTCGTTTTCTTTTCAACTATAAATCCACATTACGAGTGGTAATGGATGTCACGAGTGGAACAAAACGCGATTTACCAAAATTAGCCAAAATCCATGCTAAGAGTTGAACAAAAGCGATAGCCTCTTTAAAATAATTAACTCAAGGGTATAAACAGCACATGACAAAAAGGTAATCCGTTCACTAGACTAGCCTTCATTAGGACACACCCTCAGATTGGGACACGTACATGTGCCACGTTATCTCGGGATTTATAAAGGCCGAGCCAATCTGAAACTTCATTTGTTAAGTCCCATATCAGAGAAGAGTGTCTGTCTGTATATACATGTCAGAATTTCCTATTATTTACTTTTTACGATTTTTGTAGTAACTTGTGGTCGCAATATTTTTGTGAGTTCTCTTTTTATGTAATACTATAATGTAATGAAATATTGTATTGTTTCTCTGTTCATTTGTATGAATTCACTAGCTTCATATTATTATTTCGATAATACAGTATAATATCCAGTGATCTTTTGCAGGTTGTTATTCTAAATTAAATGAAACAAAATATATTCCTTGAAATGATTATAGCATCAGTCGTTATTATTGTATTTTAGGCTTCAAGCAATATTTAATCACTTGTATTGTATTCTAAAATGCAGGGAACTTTACAAGCATATGAAGTAGTAGATCACAGAGAAATTATCCAATATGTATTGTAATGTATTGTATGCATAAGTGTATCTTTAGAATATAGTTTCATATATATCAATAAAAGTTGTCAATTCCCAGATCAGAGAAGAGTGTCTGTCTATATTTGCAGCGATTTCCGCTACTTCTTGCAGCCAGAGCTTCCCCAAAGATGTACCATTATAAATGACACCTTATTCTTAAAAAGAACCACTCTCTTTTCTTTCTTCCTCTCTGATGAAGAGCCGAGGCATATCTTAAGCAGTACAAGATGCCTTTTCATAGCAAGAAATGAGAAGAAGGTTATATTAAGAAACAACAATTACAGAACGAACTCTATTTTCCATCGGAACAAACAACTCACTATATAAAAAGAATATTTTCGTACATAACGAACATTTCCTTACAAAACACACACACACACACACACACACACACACACATACATATATATATATATATATATATATATATATATATATATATATATATATATATATATATATATATATATATATATATATATATAATAGGAAGAGAGATGGAGAAGAATGCCAAATTGCTCTTTTCGCCGCAATATAGATATCATTCATGTCATATATTTTAAAACCTAGCATTTTTCTGTACTATTTATGTCTTTGCAATTGTTAAAAACAACAGAAACATTGGTAGAGAAAAATCATAGCTAAATGTATAGCAGCATAAATGGTACATTTATTTTCATGGCAAATCCTACTGATAAAGCCGAAAACAAAATAAAACTGTTTTCTCATTTTTGCATGAAAGGAAAAAGGGTGGGTGGGTGGCCGTTGAAAGGTAATAAAGAATGACATGCATTACTATAAAAATTAACCTTTAAGGGTGTGGTCATCTACCTTGTAAACGATACAAACCTGAGACAAGTGTAGACAAGTAAGCAGTGATTGTTGTGTCATAATCGCTGACTGTAATCACTAGGTTTTCCCCCACGTTGTTAAGGGTGTTATTCGTTGTGATTACTCCACCTAAAAATAAAACAATCCAAAGCAAAAACACAAAACCGAAAAACAGCACAGCGGTGAAATACTTTCAAACATTACTGTTAGGCTTTAAGTAATCTAATAATACTGCATGAATAATCTTCTACTGTGTCATTTAAACTTTGAATAAATTACAACATATGTGGCTTCTTTTAAGTGCAATACATTAACACTATCAGAACCCGTGCAATTGAGTAGCTCTTTCCATTTTAAATCGTGCACTTGAGTTTCATCCTTCCATATAAACTCGTGCAATTCAGTTGCCTCTTTCCGTTTAAACTCGTGCAATTGCGTTGCCTCCTTCCGTTTAAACTCTGGCAATTTAGTTGCCTCCTTCCGTTTAAACTCTAGCGATTGAATTGCCTCCTTCCATTTTAACTCGTGTAACTTCTTGCCGATTTCAAGAGGTACTAAACATATAATAAACTACCCGTTTATGGAGTAAACTACAAAGTCTCACAATTTAATTGATATTGAACAAAATTTTAATTGATATTGTTAAGGTTCTGGCAGTTTTACAAATATAAATTATTATCCCTTATAAAGTATGATAGGGTCCAATATCAGAACGGGTTATGGAGGTAATATGATGTATTTTTGTCACTCTGTTTGACTTGTTTCCTTCTGATTGTTTTTTTTCTTAACATCAAGGTCGCGTCTAGCACATGTGACAAATACGAGTGCTGGTAAAAAAAAAGTGTTGCATTACACGTACACTTACTTAGGTTTGATGTTCTGACATCTAGATGACTATCACTATGTCTTATATACCAAATGAAACGGCCATAATGTCAACATTTTCAATAATTTTTATGAATTTTCAGTTTCTACGTAAAATGATATCAAATAAAATATAAAAATATAATATACAGACATCGTTTTTCGTATCTATAATTATTCAAACCTATTATCTTTTTCCACCCTCTCTCCACAAAACAGAAATGCACACGAACAAGTCCACAAAAACAAAGGGATCTATTTTATTTTAGTTTAGAACTAGTTTGAAATGGTGCAATAAATGTCCACCCTCGAGTTCATTGTGAATGTTGCTGTGTCCAGTTACATATGGTACTCAATATCATACATCTACTTCATAAGCCAAGTATTAATTTGAATGTATACTCGTGAACTACGTTTAGGACCATTTAGCCAATTAAGCCAAATTAATAAATCATTGGAGGGGCCCCGAGTGGCCGAGTGGTCTAAAGCGCTGTCCGTTACGGATCACTGCCATCTCACCTCTGTCTGCGTGGGTTCGAGTCTAGGATTCGGCGAATGTGGATATGTGAGAAAGCTTGCCAGTAGCTTCTCGTGGGTCGGTGGTTCTTTCCGGTGATTTCCCGGTTTCTTCCTCCACCATTAATACTGGCCGCCATGAATAGCCTAAAGTGTGCTGAAAAATGGCGTTAAGCCCAACAACAACAACAACAACATAAATCATCGGAAATGTGTCTACTGACCCCAGGCTTCTCTGCGTATTTTGCTCTTTCGAAAGGATCTTGGGACTATGGTGAATATAAAAGCAATAACTAGATTGTAACTATTGAACAACAACAACAACAACAACAACAACAACAAAAATTGGTAGAAATATAAAACGTTCAACAAAGTTGACTCTGTCCTAAAAAGTTTGCCTGAATAATTTGCACATACAGGAATTTGTGACAGGTAGATGGACAAACGAACGGACAACATGGACTAAATAACCTGTGCAATAAAATACGGACTTGTGCATAAAATGGTCAATGTCTATGTTGCTCTTACCACTTTGTATAAAGTAGTTCCAGCTGCTGGACACAGAGCTCATAGCATACGTGATCTGACTCGGGACTGTGTTGTCCGTGTCCGTCACACCGACAGAGAATATATTGGTGTAATTGGATAAACCGATAGAAACGAAACCTAGAAAGAAAATTTATTCATAAAAATAAGGAAAACAAACAATTGAAAAAAATACCATGCAACAAAATCGAAGATATATACAGGGTGGTGGTGAAACAGAAAGTGAAGTCCTACTTGTGTATATTAGCGCGCGTGCCGTGTGTGTGAGTATTTTATACATACATACATACATACATACATACATACATACATACATACATACATACATACATACATACATACATACATACATACATACATACATACATACATACATACATACATACATATATAAATATATATATATATATATATATATATATACATATATATATATATATATATATATATAGATATATATATATATATACACACACACACACATTTTGTCTTTCCGTATATAAACTATACGTCTCGTTTTGGTAAGATAACGGAAAGACGAAGGTGCATGAAGAAAATTCAGGCCTGTTATGATATAGCGATACGTATACGACTCCAATATATTTCATATTTCCTCTATGTTCAATAAGTACAGTGCAAAAGAGAGTTTGATGCAAATAAGAAAGTCTGTAAAAGTTGCATTTGCTACATGAACTTACCGTAAGTACTCGCTTAAATTCGGCTGCAAACTGCACAGATCCAAACCTGGGTCTGTGCTGCTTGATATGAGTAACCAGTAGAGCAAACAATCTAGACTGTAATCTGCAGATGCATCATACTACGGCAGATCAGGATCTGTGTTGTTTGCAATTTGATTCGACATACAAGCGAACTAAATTTGCTGATTGAATATTTTTATATAGGACGAATTAAACTTCAAGATTCGTAATCCTGTGGCTATTTAGTACATTAATTTCAATGTCTATGAGAGCGATTCCAAACATTGCGATGATACGTTATTCACAGAACTTAGTTTTTGCATCACAATACACATAGTATTGTGATGGATGTATTGCAGTGCATATCGTATCGCAACATTTATTATAATAGAGAAATGACCGAGATTAAAAAATGGAGATCAAAATTGACAATGAAAGTCAAACAGAACATAATCTTAAATAACGGAGAGAGAGAGAGAGAGAGAGAGAGAGAGAGAGAGAGAGAGAGAGAGAGAGAGAGAGAGAGAGAGAGAGAGAGAGAGAGAGAGAGAGAGAGAGAGAGAGAGAGAGACCTATGGGAGGTAGCAAACAGTGCCTTGAAAGCCGGTGAACAACTAAACATAATGATGGATACACAGAACAATAGGAAACATGCCTAGAAATCAGAAAAAGGTACAGTAAGATGACGTCTCAGAGTATGGTGTGAAAAAGAAAGGAACAGAGAGATAAGGAACAGACAAAATCAAATGTAAGCAGACAAACGGGAACATATTTTGTTCATAAAGATAAATACAGACTGAGAAATAGGAGCTGCAAATGGGATACAGTGACAATATGAGAGAGAGAGAGAGAGAGAGAGAGAGAGAGAGAGAGAGAGAGAGAGAGAGAGAGAGAGAGAGAGAGAGAGAGAGAGAGAGAGAGAGAGAGAGAGAGAGAGATTTACCTGGAAGGTTGGTAAACACAGGTGGATTATTTTTCGTGACATCTATGTGTAGAGCGGAGACTGAGGAACCACCTTTCCCATCAGTACAAGTTACTTCAATACGAAAATACGGAGTCACGTCATAGTCGTATTGGGAACCTCCTCCATTGTCACTGATGTCGTTTCCTGGAAAAAGTATGTCAGGATGGCTATAGTTTAATCATGTTTTTCTTTATGTCTATTGTATTACAAATTTGTAACATTTTGCAACCAGAGCTGCATGGCTCGCTATATCAAAATCCCTACTACCTTTATCACATGTCCTCTTACTTCCCTCTCCCGGGACTTCGACCTTCTCAAGGCCGTGACCTAGTGCAAGATGTCGCGGATTCAAACCCCGGTCAAGTCATACAAAAGACTTTAAAAAATTGTACTGTCAGCTATCTCGTTTGGCGCTCAGCATTAAGAGGTTAGTGTTAGGATTGGTCGGCCTGGTGTCAGGATAATGTGACTGTGTGGAACATTATATCACATGTCTGCTGCATGATGCCCCAATGCTAGAAATCACTATAAACTGTCACACTGCAGACATTGTAGCGATATGGCTGACAAATTGTTAAAGCTACGTTAAAAAAACTAAATCACACACACTGTCAAGGCCGTGACCGAGGGGTCGTAATCCAAATCCGTGGCATATATTATGTGTCTTCCTCCTTCTAAAATGCATGTTCTAAGTTTGCTCTATAATTATTCAAGCATGTCTCTGAAATTGCAGTTTGTGTATATATGACATTAGGTCGTTCCCATAAATGCCATGGAAGGAGCCAAAACAAAATACTCTTCTTGAACAAGAGCAACCTGTGTACCACGTTTGGTGATATTTCAATCCAGTGAACAAGGAAATAGGTGGTATAGCGGTATCCCCTTCTCACAGCCATGCATAAACATGATGATAATAAGTGCTAAGAGAGTTTATACAGATAGAGCTAAAGAGCAACAACAATACAAGTGCCATAAAACCACATCAAAACGACGTTGTTCCCAGTATCAAATAGACACACATATATTACAAAGGTGATGATAGTGTATATTTAACTGCTTTAACGGGTAAAACTTTAGGGCATTGTCCGTGGTTGTTGTTTATATTACTAGTAATCCTGTTATGAAAAAATTACTGTGGAGACTTTGGTTATTAACAATGTAGGTTGTAGGATCAGTTGGACTTTGACATAACGAAAACCACAAAACTGAGAAAATCAGCGACGTTAAAAATACAAAAATATATAAAACTGTCACATATCCTAGCATATGCTTGCATAGAGATCTGATCAGAGGTCGCAAAAGTGAAAGCAAGTGTTTCAAAACTGCTCAGATTGATTGAATAATATAATTCACAGATGAAAATCGAAACATGCCTTATTGTGCAACGCTTTGAGATGTTTATCAATAGAAACAGCTGCTTCTTTCTAGCCATTAATATTTTTTCACATATTTTTTTTACTCTTTCCTTATCGGAGATACAGTATCTTAATGGCTCGAGTTTCATTATTGAAAATAGTTTAGTATACTAACTGACGACTAAGGAAATTCCGGGTCCGTGCAATATAAAAAGAAACGTGTCGAAACTTTTAACACTGTAGTTGCAAATTTTTTTTTTTATAAAATAATCCAATAAATAACATCATGATCATTAACGATAACAGAAATGTCACCACTCTCTCCCTTTCCATAATCTTACCGGAAATGCTGTAAGTTCTGCTAGAGGGCGTTATTGTGCTTATAGTGCAGGTTACAGTGTCTCCATCTTCGTCTGTCACGGTTAAAGTGAAAATATTTTCATTGGTTGCGATGTCTTCACTTCTCGTAATACAGGCTGGCAGATTGGTAATTTTCGGTGCCTAAAACAGAGTATTAGCATCACTGAAGAAATTACAAGTATCGAGGCCACGTTTATAACTTAGTTTGAACTTAATAAGTATTGACATACGACTCTTTGTAGATAGCTTTCTTTAATTTTAGTCTCCTCAGTCACAACAGGTAGAGCAGATATATGCCCGTTGTATCACATACAAGTCCAGTGTAGAGATAACATTCTCATTTTATAACGCAAAGAACTTTATTTATAAATTTAAATTTATCAATTTCGGTACTGTATTTAAAACAAAATAGCTTTTCTCGAAATGACGTTAAAAATACTTTAATTAACCTAAGTCACTCTTTCTTTCCAAATCCATCATAAAACATTGATAGCACAAGATACGTTCTAACCAAAAAACATGATGCAATATTTATACATTTATTTCTTTATTGTTTCTGTAATTAACACATTTTGTGAAACATAATTACAATGAACAAAGACATTAATAATATAGGACATGTAAATATAAACTGGTATTATCTGCCATACCTTTTAGGTGTAACAAAGCGATCAGACTAAGGCAAACAATTTTTCGCGCATAAATCGGGGAGCTGCAAAGCATATTGAAAGGGAAGATCCATTTGGGCACAGCCAAATAATTCTAAACACATGGAACGTAATGGCAATGTGTTACGAAATGACTATGCTTTTCTTGTAAGATTGGCAAAACACACGTTTTCAATGATCTATCAAAGAGTAAGCTTGTAAAAAGATAAAAATGAAATGCTACGGGCATTGTTTTTTAAAAAAAATGAAAATGTACCTAAAGATGCCCAACATAAAACTCATCTATCTATCTATCTATCTATCTATCTATCTATCTATCTATCTATCTATCTATCTATCTATCTATCTATCTATCTATCTATCTATCTATCTATCTATCTATCTATCTATCTATCTATCTATCTATCTATCTATCCATCCATCCATCCATCCATCCATCCATCCATCCATCCATCCATCCATCCATCCATCCATCCATCCATCCATCCATCCATCCATCCATCCATCCATACATTTTATTATCTACCTACATGATTAAAAGCGAAGACAGAAATGCTTTGTGTTGAACTTTTGCCGCTTTCATCTGTGACTGTGACCGTTACAGAGTAACTTATCTGTGACAATGTTCCCGATGTCCTGACAGTACCTGGGCATTTTTAAAAATATCAAACATGAGTAACAATATAAAACTATATATATATAAATATGATATATCATATCATATGATAAATATGATGCAATAAACTGACGACGAACAGTACGAAACTAGTAACTAACTAGCCTAAGCGCTTTCGACTCTTAATGAGTCTTTTTCAAAGGCAAATACAAAACATAGTTACGACAAACAAATTTCCGCAACTAGTCTATACAAGCTGTTTGTATTTATAGTGTTAGCACATGTGAAGACAGAAATGTAGAGGTTTACAAACACAACGTTTTTGTGTTTATTTGTTTGTCGTAACTATGTTTTGTATTTGCCTTTGAAAAAGACTCATTAAGAGTCGAAAGCGCTTAGGCTAGTTAGTTACTAGTTTCGTACTGTTCGTCGTCAGTTTATTGCATCTATTTTAATTAATCCCTGACAAACGTGATCCCTTGGTGGATCCAGTACGCTTGAGAGGGTTGTTATTCGCCATATGATTTGTATTCTTTATATATATATATATATATATATATATATATATATATATATATATATATATATATATATATATATATATATATATATATATATATAAATACATACAGAGAGAGAGAGAGAGAGAGAGAGAGAGAGAGAGAGAGAGAGAGAGAGAGAGAGAGAGAGAGAGAGAGAGAGAGAGAGAGAGAGAGAGAGAGAGAGAGAGAGAGAGAGAGTTTTTATTGTTTCAAATTTCTGGAAGGAAGTATATCATATGGCATAGGAATACCAACATAAAGACTAATGTGTATCCTAAGAATAACCCACACAAAGCGACATACATGTTGCATCAAGTGGAAAAAATCCACACGTTTATGATTTCAGACAATTTACTCCAGGTTAAGGTAAAGGTAGATAAAATCTTGTTTTAATGAATCAAAAGAATTTCCAAAATTTGCACTATGCCCAGCCCACGATAATTTACAAATAAACTCTTCCCAGATTCAAACCTCCCTTCCCATGAAAACAATACTAGTTTACAGACACATTACATGAAAGACATGATCAAGATCGGAGTAAATTAAAGCATTGGTGTCTAGATACCTCGGTTCATACATATTTCCTATCTTTAAGTACATGTTTTGGGAACATTTCCCATATTAGGTGCCTACTAACACCAGGCTCGATCACTGGTAGCTGTTCTTTGTCCACAGGTAATTAGATAAATAGATACTCTTCAGTGTTAATTTCTCAAATGTTTATAAAGTATTATTTTGTAGAATAGAAAGGTGAAATGAAACGGACAACCGTAATTTACGGATTGAATAAGTGAAAAGTGAATGTCACTGCCAACAAGGAAAGTTGCTCTCTTTCATGATCTGATTTGCTGTTATTTGGTGTTAATAACTGTACGATGAATACCGATGTCATTCCGATTTACGTTAGAAGGGTGTTGCGCCAGGTGATATTTTTTTTTTTTTTTACATCGTATTGACTATGTCACAATGTCTATCGTCTATAAACATTGGCTCCTGAGAATGTGACTTATTATTCCAGAGGTGAATATATTGGAGTTCACTATTTGGTTTCTTGTTAGATCGCGATAAAATTTTCCTCACCAATACACACTTAATTACACTTTATACGTGCCATAAGTCACATACCATTATAGCCCAACCCGCCAATTTAGAAACTTGTTCATTGATCTATATCTTTATATTCACTTTTAAGTTATAGTGTGTTTGCAGTTAGATTCTGATCGGATAACATACCAGAGAGGGGGTCGAAACTTAAGCCGGAGCTAATACTTGGCGACGAAAGAGTGAGAACCTCGTTAGCATCCCTGTCCTTGGATGTTAATGTGAACAAGGTAGTTCCTGAAGATACGGTGCGGTCAATTTCAAAAGCAGTCAAGATGCTCGTGAATATTGGCGGTAGGCCTGAAAAACCCAGAAGAGTAAAGTTATCATCTGACATCAAGTAGTAATGAGACTTAATTTTCCACTCTATCTACTGTTGTGATCATAAAAATTATACACGATTTGCCGAGTTCCAGTTTTCCCCGGAACTTGATGGAAGAGTCTGCGGCAGAGGTAAGCTAGACAATTTAAACTACAACCAAATAATTATGACCGCTATTCTCACACGACTAATCAGTTCATAATTAAACAATTTTAAAATCACCTGCAAAATGGAGTTAAATGAAAACCAAAACTATATTCAGTAGTCAAATGTATTTCATATATTCGAGAACAGTTGGTTTCACAAACACGCACGTTCATATGTATGCACACCCGTCCCAAATCAGTTTTCGCGCGAAATCAGACACCTCCTGATCTAGGTCAATCAAAATGTGTAATAATGCTTATATGCATATAAATATATATATATATATATATATATATATATATATATATATATATATATATATATATATATATATATATATATATATATATATATATATATATATGTGTGTGTGTATGTATATATATATATTATTATTATTATTATTATTATTATTATTATTATTATTATTATTATTATTATTATTATTATTATTATTATTATATTGGCTTCGATTTTTACAGCCAATAAATTTTTAGCAAATTGATTTAGAAAGCCCTAGACCTATAACAACTAAATTTTATAGGCATATGGAAAAGTATAGTTAGATAAGCTGATTTGATTTTAATCAAGCTGAAGCTATTTTACTCTTGTATTAGTTTGTTTTCTTCTTTTCTTCTTAATTCAAGTTTTGGACTTAGTTTAGTGCAAAAGTAGTTAAGAGGGACGTTATGAGGAAACGGAAATTTAACATTATGGGGTTTAGTAGGTGGTAAGGGGCCAATATGAAATAAACATCACGGCAAAATTTGGTACGGAATGAAGGTCAACTAGAATTTAACATTACGGCAAAATGGTCTTGGGGCCTATGGGAATTTTAACAGTACGGCAAGATTTTGGACGGTGTCAAGCCTATGACTTTACGATTAGTGCAAAATTCGGATTTGAATTGGGTTCTAGGACAATTTTAATATTGATGGAATTTAACATTAGGATAATAATGTGGCAGGGGGAAGCGGTTACATTTAGAATATCAACATAGTCGCTATGAAAACTGAAGATGGTAGATCATATATTTATATTTATTATCCAATATAAGATCACGATGGAACAATGAAAGCTCATATTAGTATGTACTAAAATGCATAAATTCAATCACACATACACAAAAGGAAGGGTAGGATTTTTTATATGCTCATTTACACAAATTGTTAATTTCCCATTGGGGTGACTCGGTGGCGTGGAAGGTGGATGAACATTCAACATTAAGAGCCAGTATCTGGCTTTTGGTAACTGAACATGCTGAGAACTTTAACACCGGTGACAATATACCCATTTATGTAATGTTAATAAGGGAGTGCACATAGGACGAATAGTCGGTCGAGAACATACTCAATTACAAACAACTGTAGTTGTATTGACCTCTCTAGGGACATGTGGGAATTAAAATTAGACAAAGGGTTTACATATGGGCCGCTCAGGAGACAACGTGAAATCCTTCTGTTTCTGTTGACATTGTCGATATGTCTATATGGACGAATCACTCTGGGGACAAGGAGAATTTGACATAGGATTTATCTTGTCTCTAGAAATTTAAAGTCCTATGTGCAATCTCAGGGAGAATATAAATTATAGGAAACTGAAGTTAAACACCAAGATTGCAAGATTTTATAGGGTGGAAATGTCTTTCGTCGCTGCCTTGGTTTGGAGTGAAATCAAACTTTTCACAAATCATATACCCCTGCATAATCGTCGTACGACATGCCGTAACTGCTGTTGGTGCCTAACTGTCTTGTGGCTTTAAACAGTTAAACAGTGTAAAGCAAGATCTCAAGTAATCTTTCCGGGCAATATTTCTCAAGTGACTTCTTCCTTGGACAAACTAAATTGTTGGAACTGGAAATGATTTTGATCAATGGATCAATCGAAGGCCCGCAGACAATATCAGCGAGTAAACGTTTGGGAAGTCGTCCTTGGAAAAAAATGATCTTCAATCCTGGTGATTTTTTTTAACTTCTACTCGTCGTATCGGACACTGTCGTTCTGCAAAGTTTGGCTGAAGTAGTATCCCACTGAAGGTAAGAGTTTCATACGATGCACATAAAGACTATCTTCGATGATGATTTTGTGATCGTTGCCATTGACCATTAAATGGTACACGAACCGCTTCGATTTAGTCTCAAACGTACATCCATCCCATTCGAAAGATACTTGACTTGCAAACACATTTCCCAATGCAAACGCCCCATCACAACTAAGCTGTTTCCTTTCTTGATTTATTATCAACAATCGTTATTCCAACGTCGTGAGGATCATCAGCTTCTGTCAGCTATATGTCGTTGAAGACATCCCCCTGAAGCATCCTGAAGAATGTTATTGGATTTTTATGTCGAAAGATTTTCATGTATGCTTGGCAAGGGTACATATCCTTGCTGCTTCTCACCAGTTGTTATTCGTGTACTTACATATACACGTCGCTGGATAATGAATGGATGAAGTTGTTAGCGGGAGCTTCTCTGGCATCTACCCATAGGTTGCTGTTGTCCGCTTTGAGAACTTTTAGTTACACGGGATTCCTATACAAATAAATGTAATCTTTGATTTGTCCTTTCAATTTGAATTTAACAGGGACTGAGTAGTCAAAGATAAAACAGGATAAAATTCTAATCATTGGAATTCTTGCAGCGTCATCATCGTTGGTATCATGACAATTGGAACAACTGCAATAATTTCGATTCATAAATTATTTTCATTTCTGTTAGTAACAAAAAGCGTTAAATTCTCTGACTGCTCCGTTTCTTCTTTTGTTTGAACGCGTTAGTAAGTTTGTGAATTGGCTTCGATGTCTTGTTCTGCTTCGTCTGCTTTGCCTGGATCTCTGAGGCTAATTTTATAAGGATATCTGGGAAACCCAAACGGTCTTTTCTAGTTTGGAGTAACATATTTTTGTCCACTCTTATGACGATTTCGTTTGGATTTTGTTTATCAGTTTGGACGTTTTGAAGAAATTCTCTTCCTTGTGTTAATGCTGCATCTTTGAAAGCATGCATTTTTCGAGACAAGATAGGTTTTAAGAAGACTGCTACCATATGAAAAGTTGACCTGACATTTCTGCTAAACCATGTACTCGTTGTTGATCGACTTCTTGGTGCACAGGATGCCTTATGTTTTACCATTCACTGGAGAATCATTTCCGACAATGTTTCATTCGTGACTCTTCCTTTTAGAGAATATAATACTTTGTCAAAAATCTCGTTTAAAAGTAATTTTAACACTGTAAAAATAAAATTTAATAATAAAAAGATGATGATCTACAAAGTCACGGCGTAGGCGATTCGTGTCTCCACCTTCCACTTAAGTAGTGAGACCATAGTCTACTTGGAAAGGAATGCTTTGAATTACGAGTGACTTGTAATTGGCATGCAAAGTAAACCATCACAACATTTCTTTGAGACTAGCTTGTAACAAATGTAATCATACTTGTGCTTTTTTGCGATTGTAGGCATAGAGTACACAAATTAGTTTGGTAGAAGGACATGATTGAAAGGCTGCCATGTTGAATAGTGTTAGAAAGAAAAGAAGTAACAGAACTTTCGTATTGACATTTATGGTGGAACAATTAGTACAAAATCACAAATGATCAAGAGTAAACATCTTCCGATATCGCTTGAGTTTTTCCATTTAATCATATCAGGACTCTGTAGTAGTTTTTAAATTCATGAGTGAATACGTATAAAGTATTTGAGTGGCCCAGTCTTAGGCATAATTCAGCCTATGTGTTCCTCTTTGACTAACATTTGTACTTGAGATTTATAACTTGGTTCTTTATTGACAATACCACATAATGGACAATGAGACTGATGATGCGATGTGGCTTTACTTTCTTGAAATAAACTTTTGCAACGAATTTTAGTGTAAACCAAACGTTTCATTTCTTCTTTGTCTTTTAAGATGTCATTTAAGAGGACAAGCTGTGTTTGACTGAAGTCAAATAAGATCTCATTGGCTTCGTGAGGAATGCTTTCTACAAAACGAAATGGATTCTCCTTGATTTTCTTGGAGTAACTCATTGCTACTCTTAAACCATATGATACCTTGTGCAGAACGATCAAACAAATGTAATTTGTATTAGATGAGACGTTTATCATTCGGTTTTGCCTGACCTACTGAATCCAGCATTCAAAATGCTAAAGGGATGTGAAGATACAAGACTTTCCAGCTTTCATGATGTAACTTTTCATCTATCGTTTTGAGAAGAGAAGTGTACAAGTAGGAAGATACACACATAACCGTGGCAATGAGACTTCTGAAATTACAACTGGCTGCAATCGTTTCGACCAGACGTTGAGCATTAGAACAATAGACTAATGAAATTGTCATTGTATTGAGATTAAGACACAAGTCATGGTATACAGCTTATACACGTTTCAGATTTTCTTAAATAGTGTAACCACAAAAACATTCACGTTTCAAGAACATACGAAAACACATGAAGCATAAATAATTAAGTACTTCAATGTGGCACAAATTACAATGACTGGAGCTGTATCTCTATGTGTCCCATATTTCCACTCTATCTATTCACAAACTCTGATGTTCTTCTTGTCTTGGTGAAATTCATTGTCTCTAATTTCTCAGGAAACGTCATTTCATCCTCTTTCTTTTCTATATGTACACTACTTCTACAGCTACTGCTACTACACTCGTGGGTTTGAAGTATTTCATCTTTGAGTTCGTTTACCGCTGTTTCCAAAATTATTTTAAATTCCGTTTCACTTATTATTTGTCTTTCAGTGACCCTATGTTCAGTTTACTTCCTTTCTTAGATTAGTGAAACTACAATCCCTTAGGCCACTTCTTGCTGTATGTAATGTTAAGAAATAGCTCAGAATGAATTTCCTGATAACATAAATCCGAGAAAAGAAATCACTAACATACACATCACATATCGTCCAAAACTCAATGGAATCGCATGTGGAAACAGCTCCATATACTAATTCTGAAAGTGGTTTTATATACTATTTATATATTCAAATGTATTTTTCCTCTAGAATTAAATTTCCACATATTTACCAAATGGAATCAGGTGGTAATGACAATCAAATACATTCAGTCATACATTCAAATACATTCAGTCACCACGCATAGCAAGTTGTGAAAGGATTTTGTCTTAAGCAATACTTCTTGGAAAGTGTTTTTATTTTCTTCTGTATTCCTGCCAGTGTTATCATTTTCCTGTTCTTTATTCTGTATTTTACTACCATACATAAGTCGCAAGATCCAAAATATTATAGGTGGCAGGTACGCATTGATAAATATCTGACCATTTCATGACACTAATCAGCATTTTTATAATATTCAGGCATGTCAGTGTCTTCAAGGACATAATTGTTCTTTGCGTTTAACTAGAATCTGTACGAGATCTTTTTAAATGCGTTCTTCTATTCATTGAGGCAAACTGCGATTTCTGTCTTTTGACGTATCCGACTTGAGGATCACATTTTAGACCGACAAAAGAAGATAGTGACAGCAAGGAGTCCATCTGTCCCAGGTAAGCTCAATCTTTTGCTCCTATTCGTGAAGTGTAACACCATAGATGAAGCCCTTTACTTTATCTCTTTATCCCAACAAGACAAACCCAGCTCAGGCTAAAGGTCTGGGAGTATGTCCTTCCCTATATTTAGGTCATTTTCCTTTGAATGTCTGGAATCAACATTCAGAGTCACAAAAGCCAGGCAAAGCCACATGAAATAAGTATTACTTTTTGGTTTTAAATCTCAGTGAGTTGTATCCAAAGTGATTCGTAAATACACGAATAAGTTTTATAGACATCACTGTTAACACTAAAGCATACGCATAGTGCTGCATCGCTAGTGAAATAGTAACAGATATCAACGGCATTGCTTTCTATGGTAGAGGAGCGGAAAGGTTTTACTGCATTTCCAAACATAAAAATTTACTCGATCGATAGCTGAGTCTTGTTCCTTAAACTATACATTTGGTATGAATATATATCCTGTCAAAATGAGTTATTCCATCTGTGTGGCAATAGGGTTGATCATGATCACCCGTATTCTTACACGTAGGATATAAAGGATGTATCAGTTGTCCTTGGTAATAATGTAGAAAGGCAGGATGGTACACGCTTATTGGAGGTAGCAAATTACATTTAATCTACCCTTCGTACACCCTTCGAATGTGTAACACGTTGATGTGTTCTGTCAAACTTTCGAGCATATTCGAACACTCAGTGATACCAAGAACACACATCTATCCATTTGATTTATTTTTCTTATGATTCATCATCGTCATAAAGTATGCGTGTGACATTGGTTCATTTGAGTCATTCCAAACGTTTAATGCATTATGCTCAAAGACGTAGTTAAACAACTCACATAATCTTTAAATCGTACTTGTCCCACTTTCATGTAGATGCGTTTGGCTCTGCTTGGTTCGTTCTAGTTGGCGTCGGTACGGTCTAATATCCATTCAGCAATCTTTTTACAATTAGGACAGTGAAAAATATAGGTTATTGTATACCGTCTCAAAAGCAAAACATTAGGATATGACTGACAATTTCATGTGTACATTCAAAGTTAAAAAATATATAATCCACTTGTTTCCTTATATTCGTGTTCAGTTCTTCCTTTAAGTGTTTGTCCAGTTCGTTGTCTTTTCTTGATGTAACAATGATGCTCAGAATCCATGATTTTGTCAAAAAGACATCTTTTCTTTTTTGGATTAACGTGTGCCTTTAACATCGAATAAGATTTTTACAAGTAGAGTGCAGAATCAATTAGCAAGTACTACTCTGTTGGTTAACTTGATTGATGCGATGTTCATAACTAGTGGGACCGACAAAGGGATGTTTTCAAGTCAATGAATTCGTTGTTTTCTTTCCGAAATGCATCAGTATAATCTTTCCACAATACATTTGTTGGCTTTGAGAGGTAAATCCATTGTCACATTTCTCACAATAGTATTGGAAACCAAGAAAACTTGTGATACTGGTAATATCATCGAAATGCTCTTCATGGTGATACTCATGAATGTATTATCCTTCTGGGAATTTTTAACGAGAAGCCAAAACTTCTTGAAGTTTCTACATTTCAGAAATGCCACACACGCTCTTTTTGGAACTATCTGCTTCTCTTCGTTCTTTGGCTGTGTACAATTTTCTAATGCTATTTTACTTTCTGCCGAAACGTTCTTCTCGACATACGTTCGACCAACGACAAAAGTATGGCCTAATCACTGCATGACATGTGATTTGTCAATTTTGACGATATTCTTTAGTACTGCGCATTTCACCCATCCATCTATCAGTAATATTTTACGTCCTACACTACTCAAGAGGGGTGAAACGTTGGTCATCTGTCGAGTGACCTTCCAACAATAATGTTAAATCGTCATTGGATTGTTGAGCTTGATACATTTTGTGGATGACTTTGGAGCGTGTTAATTTGGCCGGTGTACTAAACTCATTCCAAACAGGAGACTTAAAACTCTCATGATTGATAGTCTAGTCTCAAACGATCTTCAACTTAGCTTGACACTGTCGTTTCAATGTCTCAAGCCAGGCTATAAAACCTGCTGCTTTCCTTTATGGCACTACAGACTTGCACTCTTTAAATTCACCGCGTTTGTATAAGAAAAGGTTTTAAATTATGTGGCAGCCACTGTTAGAAAATAATCTTCGTAAAATACCGAACGACTTTCTTTTTATAGTGGATCTTGACAGTCTTGGTAGTGTGGCGGAGGCATTATCACTGGCATGCACTTGCACTAACATTTCAGTTAGCGTATGAAGCAACATCGAATGTCGTTTATTGACTTCCATTTCTGATTTCTTCTCCGTAGAATATTATCGTTTCATCTTGATTCAAAATTAAAATCTGACTTTGTTTTACACACAAACATTCTCTCTTTATATGCAGATAAAATCCCCTCACCCAATGAATATATGTTTGTTCAGCTTTAAAGCATAAAAAGTTAGAAGGAAGCTTTAAAACAGATCTACTAATCGTCAGAGTAATTCAAAGAAGACTGACTGGTCCACCCGAGATGAGATATAAGTCAAGAAAAACCTTGGCCAGGAATGCCGATGCATCAGGAAATAAAGTAAAGACAAGAAAAAAGATATACAGATGAAATATATCAGATGTCAATTTCAGGATAAAGGACATTGGTCTTTATAGTCTTTCAAAAAAGGTAAATTAATAGAAGGAGGAGTGTTCTTCAGAAACAGAAACAGAAGAACTCACTCCGTCAAGAAAACTAAGAATGCAAAAGAATTAGCTGCTGGTGCAACTGCCATCTTATTGGTGATAGAGTGAAAGTAGTGAAGATACTTTAACTCCTTCAAAATGTAATGTAACAAACACAGTTTCGTTTTTCACTATCTCCCTTCTGCCATTTACAATTTAAAGTTTTCCTTTTCTCTTAATCTTTTAGCGTTATCCTTTTTCTTTTTGTTGCTGTTGAACAAATACTTCTTTCTGTCCTTGAAGAAATTCTTCATTACTTTCTTCTTTTTTTCTTCTTTTGAAATCATCCACCACTGGTGATGATAAAGAAAAAGGTGAAGGCAGTGTAGTAACGGGCAAAACTTCCTCAGAGACGAATGGAAATCAGCCAAAGCTAAACTGAAGTCATCCTCGTCTTGAAGAAGACTACTTGTTAGAGCTGCAGTAGCAGTCGTAGACAGGGTACCATCGCTGTGAGTATATGAAATGTCAGCAAGAGGTATTGTACTTGAACTGTGCCACAATAGTAAACCGCAGCGCAGGATTACTGGTGTATATATATATATATATATATATATATATATATATATATATATATATATATATATATATATATAATTGGAAGAGACCATACGCTCTGAGTTTGTTTTGATTGGTGTAACATTTTTATCCGTCTCGGTCCGGTCCCAGGCTGTGTATTCAAGGGCATACTCTTCTGATGGCACTGTTGTCAAGACAACCTGAGAAGATGTCGATAAAAACAGAGCTGTCAACCATCATTTCAAACATGCTGTCCAACCCTAACCATCTAGTCTATTTGATAGCATCGTGGGCCATCACAAATGACATTGGTTCAGCGATATGAAAAGAGAGTATCTGGAGAAGCAAGGGTGTCTGAAGATTGTATTGGTCTATGAACAGACCCTGAGACGAAGTATGAAAAGATCAAACCGACTTATATTGTGTGTAGGTCAAAGACGTTTTTAATTAAGACTTAAAACACCTCACTTGTGTTTGCATGTGTGTTATGCATTATAGTTTGTCTATAAACATTTCCTATCTTTGTGTGTAATACGTGTGTGTGTGCATTTATGAATTCTTGGAATAAAAATAAATATTCCTACCCTTTTCGTTGGATTGTAGGTGACGAGGGTTTGGATTACAGAGCATGTGCTGGACTGTAAATAATAATGCTAACATTACATTATTCTGTGTTCCCAGAGTGGCCATATAACCATAAAATACTAGATTTCAATGGACATGATCAATCCTATTTTAAATTGACATTGTTCCCATAGTGGCTCACTCATGTAAACCTATACACAATTGTAACGGTTTTCCCATTGATTCTCTAAGAAGTAACGTGTAGAATTATATGGTGCTCTCAACCATCTTCAGTATGCTCCCTTCATTCCAGACTAGTATGTCTACATGCAGGCGACGTGGACTATCAATTACAAAAACCGGAACTGCAGTCACAATATTTTTTTGGAAAGAAATGTGAGGTTTTAAAGAGTGATCAAATATGAGCCCATGGTACGAAACTTTTTTATGACGAAAACCCACGACATTTTGTATGTGTGGTACCGAGCGTTACAAAACCACTCAACCCAAGAGTTCTTTTCATGGCTGTCCCAATACACTAGAATATACTACTGATTATTATTGTCAACGGCTGTTGTTGTGCTTGCAAATGAAAGTTTGCGTGTGTATGTTTTCATAAAATAAAACCTATTCCACGCCTTTATCGCTTACTTTGTACGTGTATGGCTATTGTATTTTAAGTATGTGAGTGATGGTATGAGAATCACTTTGCTCTCATCCGTTTTGTGTGTGGGTCTGTGATAGTAATTTGGTACATTAGTACAATCACATCTACCGCTCTTCCTCATCCGTTTTGTGTGCAAGGATGGGTATTGGACAATAAAGATGGTCTTTGGATCTTAAGTATGTTTGTTAATGACTATGACCTCTTCACTACCTTATATGTCATGTTTATTTCTAAGGAAATAATGTTAAGCTTCAATAATAGCTGTCATAGTTGCAATTACCTTATCAGATTCTTTTTATTATGGTGAATAATAGTATATTGAAATCATGTGTTAGTCACCATATTCAACTACAATTTTTCTCGTCCGTTTTGGTTTGATGTTGGATGGCAAAAAGTGTGTGTTGGATTGTAATTATATATGTTAGTGATCATGGAAAATTCAGATTCCTATCACTAATTTCGTTTATATAAGGTTAGATGTTGAATGGTGAAAGGTGGGTGAGGGATCGTATATATACATATATATATATATATATATATATATATATATATATATATATATATATATATATATATATATATATATATATATATATATACTAATAAGCATCATCTGTCTTCCATCATCCGTTTTGTTTGTAAGGATGGGTTTAGGATTGTAAAAATGCATGTTAGTTACCATCACATAACTCCGATTTCCCTGATCCATTTTAATGGTAAGTGTTGGATGGTAAAGGTGAGCATTATATTGTAATTATGTGTGTTTGTGACCATCCATTTTGTTTGTACAGATAGGTGCAGAATGGTAAGTGTGTGTATTTCATTGTCATTGTGTTTTCTGAACCATCACATGACCTTTCTTTCTCTCGTCGGTTTGTTGTAGGCGTGGATTTTGTCTCCATGAACGTGCGAGGTCTTGACAGAATATTTGTTAGTCTTTATAGCTCTGCCATATACTTTACAGACTTGTTAGAAGTGAGATTGTGTTTGTTAGTGTTGGTCAGTAAGAGTCTGTTAGTAACCAGTATTTATTCACACGTTTCCTCATATGTATGTTTTCATGCATGGGGGTTTGTCTTTACGAAAGTGTGTTAGTGACAATTACCTATCCACTACCTTCTCTCGTCCGTTTGTTTAAATGTGTGAGTGTTAGATTGTAAAAACAAGTAAATGTCTTTTATTAGGTGTATCTTTGTTTATGTCAAAATTCTTTTTCTCCACCACTATTAATATTTCTATATATAGCTATAACTGGTTAAATGTTAAACTTCTATGAGGGCCTAAGCTGTCCCCTAAAGTCAAGCTCCATAGATAGTTAAACTGGGTCCTATCATATCCTGTTTCAGTAAGCCCCAAATTGGCCCCATTTTCAATTTCTAAAAGCCAGATAGCGCAATCCATAATGATAACTATCCAGCTGATATGATGGTGTGAATACAACCAAAAACAACCCAATGAATTATGAATAGTTGAAAAGATTAAATTCTTAATTAATATTTTCTAGAAAAATAATTCTTCTGCAAATTAAATGTGTAATTATTTACCAGAAGAAAAACAACCAATAAGATCTTCAAAGTGTCTGAGAAAAGTGTTCTATGTGCACACGATTTCGTTTTCATATTGTGGTTTTGTTATCATCAGCTTTTGCAGAAACAATTTTTAAATAAACATAGATCGAAAGACTTTCAACTATTGTTGTACGAATTGATAATTACGATTCTGCAAATATAATGACACCAAAAAAATACAATTCATTACATTTGCGGGTTTATTACTTCAAAAAGTTATTGTAAAACATTCCCATAAATTTAAATTGCAATTGTAAACAGCTCGAATGAATCTATTTGGTGAATTTTAGTATAAAAAGACCTTCTGCCCTTTGTTGCCATAAACTCCTAAAACTATAATCAATATAAATATAAGACACTTGATTACAATTACAAGATGTTCATTATCCTACAGGGAAGAACATCAACTCGCACATGCAAATTTATCACCCCACAAATCAACAAATGCAAATATTAGAGCTTCAACAAAGAAATAATTGACATTTGAACAGGCATTACTTTTGGAAGATACTAATTAGATAAATTGAAACCTTGAGAAAACATATAGAAAATAGCATATATTCTGATAAGCAGTAATGTTGTGAAAAGAAAATTCAAGATTTTAAAAATATATCATTTAAAGAGTGGTTTAGTATCATGTTAAATGCCTTATAAGATTTGCAAACTGTATGATAATATTTGCAAACTGTTTGATAAGACTTGCAAACTGTATGATAAAGTACACAGACAATACCAAAACATTCCACAATACGTGCAACCTATTGAACAAAGTAGGAATTCAGAGACAAATGCAAAAGTGTGACATGGAGACAAAACACAAGTCTAGAAGACTATTACACGTTAAATCTTAACACAATCGTGAAAAGACCTAAGTACTGAAATCTAACAAAACGACCAAGTATTGACAAAACTTACGAATGATTACTAACTTTAACACCAACTCGCATAGCGAGATAACTGTTATCACTAATACTTTGTCTCAGTACTCAGTAACAACAGACGTACATGACTAAGAAAACCGATAAAGGACAGCAAAAGCAAGAAATGTTAAATCAACTATTCAACATATATATATATATATATATATATATATATATATATATATATATATATATATATATATATATATATATATATATATATATATATCACAAATTGAAAAGATATATCATAAAATGTTACAGTCTCTGCTACGAATCTGTGGTCATAAACTCAGTAACAGAAAGAAACCCCCCCAGCAAAACTGAATACATGACTGAATTATCAATGTTATAAAATGAAAATAACCAAGGAACTTAGTTTTACGAACTGATTCCGAAAACAAACCTTTAAAAGTCAAAGTTTAACAGAATGAAAGGTTCCGGTAAAATTTCAGGTCCAAGAATAAACTGTTCAGCCAAGAATCGTACTGTGTTAAAAATGGTGTCGTCCAGAACTCTTTTGAATAACTGACATTAGTTACAAAATACTATTATGGTCCAATGAACACAAACCAATATTTTTTTTTTCTCAAATTATCTAAACACAAAATCAAAAACATCTGTAGACTGATTTCAATATATTAAAAAAGAAATATGAGAAATGAATGAATACAAATTATAAGTGAAACAAATTTCTCAGTTCTTTCCTTACATCCTCCTACACGAGTTTATTAACATTGTATGACGCAGTATACCCCAAGTGACTGATCTCACTACTCATTCTAATATTTCGAAATGCCAATTCGTGTGACGTAAGTCATCGAATGGGAAATAACTTCATTCTTGTAAGATCCCACCTAATCTTTGTGTCCAGTGGAAAAAGGCCGAATCTTATCACCGTATTTACTAATCATTTTATTATTAGTAACTGTAAACATTTACGTAATTATCTATTGATAGATCCTAAACAATTTTATGTTCATAAATCTTAAAATATGTCCTATGCGTGTAAGCTCTAGATAATCACTATAATTTACAGACATGAATAAAAATTATAAATTTATTATATCACATTCCTACAAAAGATCACAAACATCTTAAGAAAAGGTTATAGTTTGACAAGCATTTGTTTACCACAGAGTTGTCAGCATCTCATTTCAATATTAAATTAAACAATATAAGGAATAATCCAAGTACAGTAATAAAATTGGGTTCCAATAAAGGTTATATTGCTTGTAAATTTTAATCAGGTTTTAATACTACTATAACTACGTAACACATAATTGTGTTGTCTTAAAATGCTTAATACTTCCTGGATTATTCTCTTATTTGTTTGGTAATGCTACAAAACTAGCGAAGAATGAAAGAACGTGTAACGAGCATAAACAATAACACTCATTAAAAGGACAATAAATGTATCCTCATATTTTACATGCTTACCAGAAGGTTTTCGATACACATGTAAAGCGTTTAGCTGGAACGTACATAGAGTGAGCACGAAACAATGTATCGGAATAATCCTAGTGCAAAATAATATTACTTTCCGTGATAAGTAACTAATTTCATTATGATCGTTCGTGTCATCTTCTGGTAATTTATAATTATTTGAAAATGCGATCTTTGTACTTTTCGAGTTTTAATAACGGGCTTATTTTTTTAAAAAAATTATATGCCTAAACGAATAGAGATACCTTATTTATAAGATCACATAATTCTAGTATACGCAATATCGGTACCTGGATTTCTGTGTCATTTTGCCATTAATCTGCAGACCCGATCATGTCTTATTTCAACGTACTATGCAGCAGATTTTTCTTATGTTCGTTAAATTTTGCAAGCTTTTGCTGTTTCTTTTCTTAGATATCAACATTAACAGCGACAAAAAGTCATACAATTCTACCAGCAGTAATAAAATCCTGGCGCTTCTGTTCTTAATCAGTGGTAGTAGTATTATATAATTCATCGTTAAATAATCGAACTGCTTTCTTATTTATTTGAAGAACACCGGATATACATTTATCTTTCTTGTAATTACATTTGTCGTAAAACAGGATATTATTATTTATGTGATTGCAAAAACTTTAGCTTGTTCTAGTTTATAATTAACCACTTGGATAATTCTAACACTGTAAATCATCCGTAAATTGGTTATTTTAATAATCTTGTTCTTTAAACTAAGCCAAAAATCATTATCATTGACTGTTCTCATTGAAAATGTTAACCCTCATGAACTCTGAAAAAGAAACAATTTCTTCTTATTTGACATATTTTAACCTTCTATCTCCTATGGAGATTTTCCATCGGTTTACCAAACATAGAATTAATGCAAAGTTTGAAGAAAGCCTTTTAAAGTCATTGGTTGTATTTTGTCTCAGAATGGTTTTCAATTCAATTTCGATTTTATGACATGTTTCTTGGTAGAATGACATGAATCTACTATCTTTGCCAGTTTCGAACATAACTGAACGTACACATTTTAAATTTCTACCTTGGATAACGTCTGCCTTTTCTTTAACGTAATAATAATTTATGTACTAACACTTTTTGACCCTGTTTCTCCATTATTAATTTTTATATGGTGATAAATAATAATTTTTGGGTGAAATTAGCCTTAGAAATAGTCGGGAATCTGTATAGCTACCTAAAAAGCGTCCTCGAAAATACCATAAAAAACTATTATAATCTTCTTACGACCTTAAATTGCCTTTTCTTTAATTTATGTTGCTTGGTTGCCCATTTCAAGGCTCATTCCTTGTTAATAAATGTTGCTACAAATGATCTCGATTAGTACTAATTTAGTTTCTTTAAACGTATTATATCTTCCAAGTATTCATACAGATAAATGTATTTTATCTTATGTTCCATGTTTTTCAAATAGAATGGTTTCAGAGAATTCGTCATCGCTGAGATTTTGTAAGTTTTCTAAAGATTATGGCATGAACATTAAACTATATATGACTCCAAATCTCAGTTATATATATGTGTGTGTGTGTGTGTGTGTGTATAAAAATTGATATTAACTACTTTTTTATGTTTTTTTTCTTCTTAAATGTCTCAATTAGCAGATAGAAATGATAGCCTACCAAAGAGTGGTATGTAATTTTGATACCGCAATTACACTCATTAAATGTATAACATATGTACTACCCAGTAAAATCATCGCAATCTCTTACATTGCTGTTTATAATTTCCTTTTAACAAAATATGACATACGTTCCTAGAATTAAAATGTTTGTAGCTGTGATACATTTTTATGGCCAATTCCCTCGCCACAAAGTAGTTCCCCATTAGCTAAAAAAGAGGCTAATAATCATCGAATGACTGCTAATTAATCAGAGTTACGTAACAGCTGTTGAATAAAGGAGTGCTTCCCGCATAGCACAAAACTGTTAATAAATTAACGCGAAATTGGGATGCGTTATGTAACGGGACATAACCACAATAATAATTAAGCTGATGCAACTAAACAAAAATGCATACACATGTGATGGAAAGACATATTCCCTATTTAGACTACTGTAATACAGTATGGAGTAATTCAAATGATAAAAACTTAGCAAAGCTGGCACATCTCCAAAAAGAGCTTTTGAGTTAATATCAATCCAGAAAGAAAGCAAGGAAAAGTTAGCTGGTAAGTTTAAAAATGCTACCTATTAAAGACCGAATCTGTTTAAGAAAAGCCAAATTAATGTACACGATAGCCAATAATAGTGCTCCTGAATATTTACAATCACTATTCAAGTATAGGTTACCTGGAAATACTCCACACCTGCGATCAATGTCTACCAAACAGTACAAAATTCCCAAACCAAATAAGGAATTATTCAAAAGAAGTTTCCAATACTCTGGAACTTTGCTCTGGAATAGTATTCCAGTTGAGATTAGAAATGCCCACTCTATTTCCTCTTTCCAAACCCAGTATATACAATGGCTTCAGAGATGCAGCAAAAATAAATAAATTCCTTTGTATGAGCTAGGGCCTCAAGGTAGATTAGTTCTTAGCTAATTGAGTTACCCTCTTTAAATAAAATCATAATAATATGGATGGAGGAAAAGGCATGCTATAAACAATGTGCATATGGCCGTATTTATTGCGGATTTATACTCACTGTTATCCATATAAACTTTCACAGGGTAATTTCTATTAATAGAAGAAGTGAAGGAGTAGGTAGTGCCAATCGCTACAGAAGTTGTAGACATGTAGTAGACGACAGTGGAATCTGACCCGTAAGTAATCATTTCTGTGCCGCTGGTCATCCTGTGTAATAATAATAATAATAATAATAATAATAATAATAATAATAATAATAATAATAATAATAATAATAATAATAATAATAATAACAATAACAATAATAATAATATTCACTGGCGAGGGCCCCCCGTGTCTCTCTCTCTCTCTCTCTCTCTCTCTCTCTCTCTCTCTCTCTCTCTCTCTCTCTCTCTCTCTCTCTCTCTCTCTCTCTCTCTCTCTCTCTCTCTCTCTCATCAACAAATGCATAATGAATCAGATTTCGTGTGATTAACATTTCGAAAGCCTTTTACATACTTGAAAATTTAACATATTTACAAGAATCAGATACTTTTGATCCAATTATTATAAATGTTAAACTTTTACTGAATCATGTCTAGAAAAGGTGTTCAAGATGCGAAGGGCCCGGTCAAAGCTAAAACTGGTAAATGAAATCAAATGTAGCTAGAAAAATACCTTTTGCCCATACAATTTATTGGATGTATGACTCGGATATCATAGGACAAAACAATAGGACAAAGCCTTATTTTCAAAAACGTAAGATGGCTATAGAGCGATGATATATCGTGGGTACAGTTATAACGTTATTTGCTATCAATTCATTGATGGGAAGGAGGTTTCACTACTTACCATCCGATATAATCGCCAGGCTGGGCACTGATACGCATATCTGGGGGCACGTTAATGATAATATCCTGCTCTTGAAATGATGTACCCTCTTGAAAAATGTAAATAAATAATAATTATCTTCTTTACATTGGAAAATCCACGTTTTAATCATCCAGAAAAGATTAATGTGAATACATGTGTGTATGTGTGTGCGTGCGTTTGTGTGATATTTAAATGTTTAACGTAGTTTTAACAATTGTTATAATCTGGCACTGTGGCATCATGCCGCAGACATGCAGTACCATTTTTGTAAGTCTATGTTTATGACTTAGCCAGGGTTTGAACCCACGACATCCCGCTTCTGAGGCGGGCGCTCTAACCACAGGCCACCGGAGCGGTTTAACGTGAATAGAAAGACAATGTCTATTAATGCATAAGTATGCGTGTAGGTCTACACATTTGATAATGCGGTTGAAAAGAAACCCAACCCAAAGTTATAGTTCTATTTCACTTTGAAGTAAACAGCGGTCATTATTATTTTAGGAATGTAATCACTGACATCTCTTTCGTGATGATAGGCTTTATTTAGAACTTTCCTGTAAGGCCAATGTCTCTTGATTTACATACATATTCGTTTCGTGTCTAATAACTTGCACATGAATACGAATCAAAATAATAATTAAAAGCAACATTTTTGAATTCTCTGTTGTTTTGCAACTAAGCACTGTTAACGATAACGCGTAGTCTCAAATATATTGTTGGTAGAACAGTTGCGTCATCATGAAAAGAATAAAGAGACGAAGAATATATCTATGGGGTTTTTTTTCGTCTATTGATTTTTCCATCCGTTTCGTACCGTTAGCTCCACCCATAGATTAATAGGTAGAGGTTTTCGGACTATTATGACATATTTGTAACAATAATGTAGGAAGAAACAATCTTGACTGATACCCTGACTCTCATTTGTGCATGTTTGTCCAACAGTTACTGTTATGTATATGAGAATCGACCAGTGACTTAGTAACTATTTTGTGAACCTCTATAACTGGAATCAAGTGCCACTGGGTTTTAAAGGTGGACATATACCCGTAGTGTGTGTGTGTGTGTGTGTGTGTGTGTGTGTGTGTGTGTGTGTGTGTGTGTGTTCCATGACAACCAAACAGTGTTCTTATCCATAAATACGTCTTTATGTCCAAACACCAACCCAACACGCAGCAACCAAATTTTATTTCATCTCTTGGTATACGAATCCATCCTCAGCTAGAAAAGACAAATTTCGATGCTACAAATATTCCTTCCAGAGTTCTGTATTTCCATTATCATCACCGTGATTTTCAAAACATCGCCAAAAGTCCTAAACAACAAATCCTCTTTTTTTTCGGAGTAAATTTAATGAATTCAGAACCTCCAACAGTAACTATATATCCCTGCATACAGACGGTTAAAAAGACCGGAGTTGCCATTACAATGTCCGTAGCACCATCTCGAGCGGGTTACCGGATAAAGTCTCTATTTTTACGACAAAGTTACAGCTATACTTGAATTTTTTAAATGCATTTAAGCCTCCCCCAACTCATCCAACCCACCTACCCCCAAAAACAAACAAATATCATGAATCATCTTCTCTGAATCCCTTTCCACACTGAAAGCTTTTGCAAAATATGAAATTTCACAACCCGTTTATATCCCAAATCTTAAAGAAACACAATTTGCTAATAGAGTCTGGAAAAAGTATTATATACTGCTGCCTCTCTAGTTATATTGGTCTACACATCTTATCATGCGTATCCGAAATTACAGTATAGATAGTGTCATGAACCGGTTAAAACCATCAGCTGTTGCCTCAAGAATATGTCTAAATTCTTCTCAACAAGTATTTTGAAATAATATCCAAACCGTGCGGATTTCATACACTTATGAGAGTTTATACAAGAACTTTAACAAGGTTACATATTTATAATGTACACACAAAATAGTTTAATGTGATGGAATGCAGTCTATTTACTAGATGTTAAAATGTTGAGCAAGCAAAACAAAAATTGCATGGTGAAAGAGTTCTTCCTCCAATTTTTATTTCCATTAACTCATTGAAATTAACAAATTTTCTATCGAACTTGTGTAAAAATTCTGTAAAATTTATTTAAACAGTCCATTTGAAGTTACTGGTGACAGACAAAATATATATATATATATATATATATATATATATATATATATATATATATATAGAGAGAGAGAGAGAGAGAGAGAGAGAGAGAGAGAGAGAGAGAGAGAGAGAGAGAGAGAGAGAGAGAGAGAGAGAGAGAGAGAGAGAGAGAGAGAGAGAGAGAGAGAGAGAGAGAGAGAGAGGACCTGTAATAGTTATTGCATTCTGCCCAACAAGCATAAAGTTTAACGTGGAACCGGAGCGTCTCCATATCTGGAAGTAGATGGTTCCATAATGCCTTGCGTAGAATTGCCAAGCAGACACTGTGCCTGTACATCCCACTAGCTGGTACTGGCTGATATATGCACGACCTGTGTATAAAATACACAATATTACATACACTAATATTACAAATTTACGGTGCATGGCATAATGAACTAAAACATTCGTATCCACATATATTTTGTGTGAATCCGAAACACAGCACACACACTACAATAAATATTTAACATATTGAATACACTCATAAGGTAGTTAATTGTGCTGGATTGCATCATGTTTCCACTAGATTTTTTAATGTTGCTGTATTTTTATCGCAAGCAAAATAAAAATTAAAAAGCAAAGATTTCTTCTTCTTTCAACATTTAAAAAAATAAAAGTTACCCTTGTTCAAACAAAGAACTCTTACATATATCCAGAGTTGTAAAAACTGTTTCAAGAAATATATGGACAAGTCGCTTTATTCAACATAAATAGCTCCCAATAAAAATGTCGAGTGTTCAACAAAAGACAGGTATTGGCAACATAACTCCTTACATATCCGAGTGTAGATAACGGATATCTGAATTTGTTAAAAGTATATATGTGTGATAGGCTGAAACTTTTCTCATAATAGATTTCTAATGAAATGGCACTAATTCTCAATGATATTGAGCCTGTCGACAACAAAGTCTTAAAATATTAAAAAAAAATCTTATAAAGTGATGGTATTTGTTTGCTCTTAATAGTGTTATCATTATACTGCTTACCAGGGACACATTCATTGTAAGCTCACTCTTTATGGTTAACTAGGAACACTTTTGTTCTACGTTCAGAGACGACCAGGGGGAGGGGAAGGTAACCGGGAATATATCCCCGGGACTCGGGACGAACAACACTTTTTAATTTTATGAAGAAAATTTTTGTTTGAACAAAAACTTGGAGAGGCTCGGGTGTTTCCTACCCAAGGGTCTGTGATCGCTCTCTACGGCCCTGTGTATGTTCACTGTTCATGCTTAACTAGGCACTCGTTCATTGCATGTTCACTATATATGCTTAAATAGGGACACGTTCATTGTACGCTCTCTGTTCATGCTTAACTAAGAACATGTTGATTGTAAGCTCACGGTTCATTCTTAACTAGGGACACGTTCATTGTACTCTCACTGTCCATGCTTAACTAGGAACACGTTCATTGTAAGCTTACTCTCCTTGCTTACATAGGGACGCGTTCATTGTACGCTCACTGTTCATGCTTAACTAGGGACACGTTCATTTTATGCTCACTTTTTATGCTTAACTAGACACACATTCATTGTAAGCTCACTGTTCATGCTTAACTAGGGACACGTCCATTTTGTGCCCATTGTTTATACTTAGGACGTATTTGTTGTACGCTCACTGTTCATGTTTAATACCCTGATTGAGCATTATCATGCATAATGGTTTTTTATGTTTGTAGACTCAGTAAGACACAAACCAGTATAAATACAAGGAACATTGGAATCTAATATATTTCCTGATCGTCTGAAGAAAACTTAGGTAGCTCCGATTTTTAAAACGAACAATCTTCTTGATAAAAGTAACTTAGACTTTACAGAACCTTACCTATCATATCCAACCTGTCTGAGAAATCAATTAAGACCCTGTTAGCAAAATATTTTGGAAACACTTTAATAACCATTTCGGTGCTTTTCATAAAGACCGTGGATGCCAGACCACTCTGTTACTTTAGCCTGAAGACTGTAGGAAGGCTCGTCATGCGCACAAATAAGTAGTTGCATTTCTGATGAATTGTTTCAAAACTTTTGACTGTATCCCCAGTGATATTCTTATTTCCAAGCTAAGGAATAATGGTGTGTCAGATGAACACTTTGCATGTCTCTTACTCAAATATCGAAAGTAGCAAATTAAGTTCCAGACTGTATTAAGTAGCTGAACTGAATTTCCAAAATAAATTCCTCATGAGTCGATCCTCGGATTATTATTTTTAATATTTTTATCAATTATATCTTCTGTTTTATTACATATGGATTTTTATGTATCTATGTCGACAATAACACTTTGTCATATTCCTCACCGGACTTGGACATTCTGGTTATAACACTAGAAGCAGTCCAACATTCTGATAGACTGGTTCACAAAATGCAAGCCAACCCAGGCCACTCCGGTGTCGAAAGTGGGTAGACCTACCATATCGGATGCGGGAGGTCTCAGATTCGAACACCAGACGAGTCATACCAAAGACTCATAAAAATGGTATTAGCGGCTGCCTTGCTCAGCGCTTAGGATTAAGAGTTAGTGTTAGGACTGGTCAGCCTGGTGTCAGGATAATGTGACTGGGTGGGATATAATGCTATATATATATATATATATATATATATATATATATATATATATATATATATATATATATATATATATATATATATATATATATATCTGCGGCATAATATATCAGTGCTAGACATCACTATAAATTGCCACACTGCAGACATCGTAGCGATATGACTAAAGTTGTTAAAGCTACGTTAAATCTCTCTCTCTCTCTCACACACACACACACACACAACACACACACATACATGCATGCATGCATGATTGCATGCATGCATGCATACGTACATACATACATACATACATACATACATACATACATACATACATACATACATACATACATACATACATGCATGCATGCATGCATGCATGCATGCATGCACGCACGCACGCACGCACGCACACACACACACACACACACACACACACACACACACACACATACATACATACATACATACATACATACATACATACATACATACATACATACATACATACATACATACATACATACATACATACATACACACATACATACACACAAGCCATCCCAGAAAAGTTTCAAGCACTAGCTGTGGGTAAAAAGAGATTCAGTATAAAAGCTGTACATAAAACCAGCAGTGCTGTCATAAAATATTACGAAATAGCTAAATTGCTAGGAACTGATATTAAATATCAACTGCAATTCGATTTAAATGTAAAAAAAATATGTAGGAAAGATTATAGGCAACTATCTGTCTCTAAACGTATTGACCAGACTGACTAAACCCACTGACAATGTTACATGCATTTATCCTCTCCAATTTCAATTTCTGTTCCTTAGCCTGGCATCTATGTAGCGACACGAATACTACTAGACTTGAAAACAACATAAAAGTGTATGCTCTGAGATTTGTGTATGATGACTTTCACAAACAGCATTTAATTATGGCAAAATATCAGAGGATATTTTCTAAGTTATTTATGAGCGTGTTCCCAAGTATTGAGACGATTTCGTGCTTAAATATTTTAGTTTTCCAAAGAATTACCACCCCAAAATTGGCCAAATATCTTATAGATATCAGTTGCCATTCTATTCATTCTACATCAGCTTGTGTCATTTCTATTTTGTGTTTGGTTTAAAAACAAAATCTGTATTAAAGTTATATAATGATGAAGAGAAATAAGAGATAAGTGTTTTTTTCCAACGACAAATTGAGTCAGCCTGCATATCGTACAGACGCTCTTGGAATAGAACGGACTTTCTTTTCCGTATGAAAATCTTGTGAAAAAACGAGTGGCTCCTTTCTTTATCGCTTTTTTCTTCTTGCGTAGAACTCTTGGAGCTACGTGAAATCTATTGGAACTAAAATAGTGCACTGATCAGCCATTAGTTGTCTATTGAAACTTGGCCATGTGATCTGAGAGAGAGAGAGAGAGAGAGAGAGAGAGAGAGAGAGAGAGAGAGAGAGAGAGAGAGAGAGAGAGAGAGAGAGAGAGAGAGAGAGAGAGAGAGAGAGAGAGAGAGAGAGATTGTAAAAATACCTGTTCCAGGTCCTAAGTATGTAGTCACACCGCTCAAACTTGAGTATCCAAATGAATTGCAATCTGGAAAGGACGATAACTGAATTACTTTTTGAAAAAGTGAATTAAATTGTCAATGAGTGCTGTTGACAAGATGTGTATGTGCGTGTGTGTGTGCCTTAACAATGCGCCATACGTAGGATTGGATGACATAAAAGAAGAATTGGCACCATATTGAAGAGCCAGATTCGTTCGTCTCAAGATAAAGTGA
Source organism: Potamilus streckersoni (assembly GCA_016746295.1). Taxonomy (NCBI): domain Eukaryota; kingdom Metazoa; phylum Mollusca; class Bivalvia; order Unionida; family Unionidae; genus Potamilus; species Potamilus streckersoni. The sequence continues at coordinate 2,314,892 of JAEAOA010002355.1, read as the reverse complement.
TGGTTCACTTGCAGTCTTCACGTAAACTTATAATGCATCCAGACAAATTCCTGTTTTTGTATCGGAACAGGTATGTGCAGGTAGGATTTACAAAATTATCCGTACACATTCGATCCAGATCAATGTTTCGATCTTACTAATGACCTATATAATCGAAGCAAGACCTTCCAATTGCTCCCCGTTCTGTTTTTGTCACGATTCTTATAAAATCCACGGCCTTTTTTAAAATTTTTCGCTGAGTTATTCAATGTGGATTAAGGCAATGATACGATGCCCCGAGTACACCTATCTCCTAAGGGCATTTTTCAGAAAGGTGCTGCCCACTATACCTATAAATCTTTAATCTTTTAAAAAGCTGAATTATATAGACCTAACTTGAATAGGGCCGTCAATATTCCGTAATTCCAGGTCGACGGCAATTGTATATTCTTTCTTTATGGAAGTTTCTCAATTAAATGCTTAATGTCTGACAATATAGTCTAGTTTACTCATCGCGTCTAATGTAGTTTTCTGCCACCTAGTATAGTTATCTGGCGTCTGATGTAGTTTTCTGGCGTCTTTTGTAATTAATTACCACATAGTGTAAGTATTTGGCTTCAGAATCAATAATGAACATCTGGTAGAAGATTGCTGCAATCGAGATACCAGGGTAGACTATCATTTATGATGTGTCCATGTGGACTTTAGCAGCCACAATCTACAAGTTAATTGACCGAACTATCTTTTTTTTGCCTCTCTTGACTGTTTGTGAAAGCCCTTGAGCATATTGGCTATCACAAAAGGTGATATTTTGGTGAGTTTTGTTTCTCTTCATTGGATTCAATGACGAAACATCTTGGCTCATCCGAGAAACTGGTTGTATTATTCCTGGTCCTTTCGAAGCCAGGACTTAGTCGGACTGGTTTTCCCAAAATGGCATGCTAAAAAAGATGCGTCATCTGTGCTTCACACCCGCCTCGGAGCCGAACAAGGCGAAGAGATTTGCATCAGTTTAATTCGTTTCTCATGTTATTGTTACACAGGTGATAAGCTCGGGCTAAGAACAAACTACTCAGTTGATTCATGTCCATTAATACATCTATTTTTTTTTCTTGAAGAACAACACTGTGTTGATTAATCGCAAAGGTGACATTTTAACTGTATGTAACTAAGTCAATCTGAATAACATCCGTCTAGATAACAATGAGGCCAAAGTTGTGTGCTACAAGAACCTCTCCTGTAGTCAACTACCCGGGCGATTTCATCCAGCGACACCAGACGCAACCCATGGCCATTGCAATTAGTCGCCTCTATTTGACATACAGCCTAATTTATAACCCCATTCCAAAGAGGGACTGTATAAATAAAAAAATAAATAAGTAAATAAATAAATAAATAAATAAATAGCGAGTGGCTTATACAAACTTTAACATAATTGGACTTCAGATGTTTCAAATGATATCAGCTACATGGTCTACTGAAACGAAAACTCCAAATCAAAACAAAACTTAAGGTATCATTTGACAGTCTAAAGAACAGTAAGCAACCAATATTTAAAGTAGACTTAAACATTAATATCTCTAGATAATTCAATCTACTCACTGCCTTGACCAGTTATTTCATTCACGAGAATTACGATGATGCAACAGTAGGTCAGCCATCTATCCATCTTTAAATATCTTAAAGGTAAAATTTTCAAACGACTCAAATCTTTCAATCTACAATATATATATACGTCAACTGGAGTACACCGGATCCATTACAAATTTTAACAATTATCAATTGTGTTTGCTCCAGTGCTAGAACATTGTGGGTCATGCTCGGGTAATGCACAACAGGTTCGCAATACTGTTTTTATTCTTTCAATAGATTGTCTCTACTCTTTTCATTAGAATCGAAAGGACAATATTATACGGTCATATCGCGACTGACAACTGTTTGTCAACTTAGTTACAAGCCGAACAAATTTACTAAGATATTGTGTAGTAGCGTTATGTGCATTGATGAGCGCCTTTGATTAAACCTACAATCACCGATAAACTCTAATCTTATTTATGTGAATTTTTTAAAAGTCTGTATTGTACAGTTTAGAAAGAAAACATGATAAAATATATAATATAAAAAAAATGACTATAGATGAATTAGAAGTCCTGATTGGTCTTTCGGTCCATGAAGCCAGTGTTTGTCTCTTAGTCTCGGTTAGATCAATTTATGATCTTCAAATGCATTAACTCGAGAAAAAGACAGATGTTGTTAAAAAAAAAGACTCATATTGAAAATAAATATGTTGCCTCAGAAAGTCGAGTTACTATATCAGGAAAATAAACAGTGATATTAATGTAGCAAGGGAGAACAATCAAAGTTCATTGATGTAGTTTAGAAAAGGAATTACGTCTCGTGCTCGTGTGTACACTGATGTGTTTGCTTGATTGATTAGTGTTTTTAACACATTGACACAGAAACACACACAAGCACAGATCATGCACAGGAAGCTTTTCATGAATGGCTTTATTGGTGGGGTGTTCGGAGTTTGGAAACAAACCTTCTATGAGATTCCTTACTCATCTAGAAATCTGACGATAGAAAATAATCATGGAAATACATTTTTGTACTCGCCCAATCCATTTATCATCCAGCTATATGCAGAAGATGACAGTTCACAGGTCTATTATTATCATTATTATTATTATTATTATTATTATTATTATTATTATTATTATTATTATTATTATTATTATTATTATTATTATTATTATTATTATAACATGAATGTTACTCTTTGTTAGCAAAATGAAATATAGAAGAATAAACGACTTAGATTGTTGTACATCAGAATTCAATACCTGTTTTGGATGACCTTGGACATTTTATATTAAGAACTCTTAATGAACAAATTATATATATATATATATATATATATATATATATATATATATATATATATATATATATATATATATATATATATTACTTGCAGTATACACGAGTTGACAGTAGTGACAGTCACGATCATTGTTCTCAAACGAATTCCAAATATTTTATGATATTTTTACAGATAGCACATGAGTTATTTTCGTATCTGTGCTAATAACTTTATCATATAAAATATGCACAAACAATAAGATGAATGTTATCAAAGTGACTCTATTTAGAATTAGAGAGTGAACAAAATATGCATAGACAATAAGATGAATGTTAAAAAGTGACTATTTAGAATAAAAGTGTGAGCAATGAAGGTCAAATACATGTACTGTACGAACCCGTGCAGAAGCGGTTTCGGGTCACACCACACGTAGCTGAATTATACTGTTCGCCATTGGATATTTCATGCAGCTCACCAAATCTCTGAAATCTACATCAGTCACAAATATGGAAATCAGTGGTTTATATCTGGCAGTGAAATATGTATTGTTTTTCCTTATTTTTGTGCACTGAGTGGATTCTAATGCAGGTCCTGGACCTTGTCAAGGAGGCAGAACAAATTTACAAGGGTCACAAAGCACGCAGAACCCTCTCAATAATACTAGACCATATCATCTTACCGAGGAACGGGTGGCAAACTCGCAAAGCACATTATTTATGTGGATGGGAATCTAATCTGACAAGTCCAATTCGGGCTAGTGTTTCTGTACTAATGAAACAGAATACAAGAGCCTTAAAAAAAAGTATGACTGAAAAGGAAAGGGAAGATATGAACGATGATACCTTTATGGTTTGTTTGTTGTTTGTTGTTGGGCTTAACGCCATTTTTCAGCACACAATAGGCTATTCATGGCGGCCAGTATTAATGGTGGAGGAAGAAACCGGGAAATCACCGAAAAGAACCACCGACCCACGAGAAGCTACTGGCAAGCTTTCTCACATATCTACATTAGCCGAATCCTAGACTCGAACACACGCAGACAGAGGTGAGATGGCAGTGATCCGTAACGGACAGCGCTTTAGACCACTCGGCCACTCGGGGCCCCCATATACCTTTATGGAGTCGGCAGCAACAACTGATTCAAGTTTGATAAATTTAATGTTAGATTATAAGAAATGAAGTAAAAAACTTAATGAACGATTTATATCTATTGAATGTTCGGAAAGATGAAAAGGAACTGCTTACTAATCAGAATATGTCCATATGCAAGAAGACTGAGAACCTGACGGAGAAAGTTATTAAATTGGAAATATGATTGCAGGCGAACGAACACAAGCTTCAGCAACAAGAGGCGTATTCCCGTCAGATAATTTGGTGTTTTATGGTGTGCCCGAAATCCCTGAAGCGAGATGGGAGGATACAGAAAAATATATTAAAGTGTATATCAGGGCTGCACTTGGTTTAGATTCGGAGAGGTTAGACGTTGAAAGAGCCCATCTGCTGAGATCAAAAGAAAACTCAAGACCCGTGATTGTCAAATTTTCAAATTATAACAACAACGAGAAAACGTTTAGACGCAGAAGAGAAACAAGGAAAAAATGCCGTGACGCAGCCACAAAGACCGCGTCCTAGAATGAAGGTACAGCAGCAGCTAGCAGATAAGTTAACATACGTGTATCTGAGGATTTACCTTTCAGAGTGAGAAAAGCTGGAGCCAATCACCACCCGACATTGAAAAAAGCAATTGAACAAGTAAAAACACTTTCTACCAATATGACAAGCTAATAATAGACGGTTATACGTATTTATTTGATTATGTTAGAAATGATGCTTGTCACGTTTGCTAAGACTCAGCTATAAAGTCATGCATAAGCTATCATCTACTGTCTTGAGAATATTACTGCGGCCATGCCTTTGATGTCTAAAGTTTTCCGAGGTCTGGTGTTAATCTCTTACTGAAGGTTACATGACCGACCGGATACCCTGAGTCTTGAATCAGCAAAGGCGTTAGGTTACACCACTTCACACCTATATGTTACAGTTTACTCCTAAGATCAGAGGAAAGCCCGCAGGGTGAACGAGGCGTATTCTTATCCGTCCCCACATTGACAGACAGCGAGAAGGACATTGTCCGCTAAGTTTGATTTGTTATATTCACAACGACATCCAATCGAAAATGAGATGGTGGGTGTGATTACAATTTAGGTCCGAAATTTAGGTAACAGAACCCTAAGAAAAAATTTATTTTTCACCTGGGAAGATTGTTAAGCAATAAGGTTACTCCGAGAGAGCCACTCGTCATGTGACGGTAAAACTTAGTGGTAGATTCTAAGGAAAGACAAAGTTCGAAAAGGAAGCTTGTTATGGGACAATAAACTTCCGATTCAATTGAGCAACGAGTCTTCAAATTGTGTAGATAGAGAAGGTATTGAGACTAGCCGAAATGGCGAAGTGGACAGAAGTCTAGTTTGTAGAGAGAATTGGAGAGAAAGTGGAGGAGTAGGAAAAGGAGTCTGGAGGAGAAAATGGAAGAGGAGCAGAAGGAGTATAGAGAATACGCATCTGTTCATTCAGAAGAAAATGTATATACAGTGGTAGAAAATGAGCTTGCTCACCTAAAATGAAATCTGCTGACTAAAAAAATATTTGCAGTTGATTTTAATTCCTATACCTGAGCGGAGCCAGATTTTATTAAATATCATAGTATTCTTGGACAACTTCAAGGCATTAATTATACAGAAAACCGAAGAAATGTATGATCGGCTAATCAAAACGTAAGGGATATAATTCACTATGGAGAAAAACTTATTCAACTACGCCAAATGACAGGATTGAGAATCGCCGGTGGTAGATGTGGATCAGAGAAAGTGACAGGGAAATTTACAGGCATGCACAGCAATTTGGCCTTAACAATAGATTATGTAAAATGCCGATATAAGTTTTTTTTTTTTTTATTTTTTACAAAAATAGCATTCAATCGAATCAATACGCATGCCCATTGTAATTTCCCATGTCCACATTGGTAAACTAAAGCAAAGGGCTATAAGTATCTCCGGGGGTAACGAAATTAATAAATACAGACGAGCCTCGTTAATCCAGACACCTTCGTCTCTAGTGAATATGCCCGGATTAACGAGTTTTTCGGATAATTGAATCATGCACATTTTTACTTTACGATGTTATCATACCGTATACATGTGTATGCTAGCTGTAAATCTACTGTATATTCAATAATGGTTTATTTCACATTATTATAACCTGCGCTTGTACATACATATACAGTAAATATAAAATACAGGTACAGCAAATATAAGTAAAAATTATTAGCACATCGAACCCCTCACACTATGTACATGTACATGTATGTACTGTAAATACATTTATTATCAATTTCCTGAAGAAATCTCTAACCTTTGTTTGCCTTGATTCTTTGGCGAATCGAACTGCAATGTTTAACTATAGTGTCCAGAGATTCTCAATGGTTTCACTATTGTGTTGAATGTCATCACTGGTAAATATTGCTGACGTCTGCTCAAAAAAAGAAATATTTGTTGCTATGCTGTCATTGGCTTGGCTGATGGTAACGTCTTTTCCCTTCGGGTCGGTTGTGCCATCATCGTATTTTTTTTAGCATTGTCTGGAACCTCATCTCTAGATACTAGGTTCAAAATGTCGCTATCTTCGAGTTGTTACCCTGTCCCTTCCATGTCGTCTATCCGTACGTATTCATCGGCAGACATCTCAGCTGGGTGGGAAGGTTTCTTATTAGGTCTTTGAGCTGACTTAATGGCATGTCATCTCCATCATCAATATCATCGACAGTAATGGTTGGTGTCAGTATGATCTGTACAAGTCTAAAGTTGTTTGAGATTGTACTTTGTGTCACTGAACCCAACACCATAATTACCATGTGTAGTGCCTGCCGAACGTCCACAGTTTGAACTATGCCTTGGTCAATGTAATGTCTAACTATTTTTTTTTCCTGTAGTTTACCTTGCTGTTGATGATGGAAACTTACGGTCATGTAGTGTTTATAAGTACACGATAGGTGGCGCTATAAAAAATATACCGAAAAGTTCAAATATCGAGATACCATAGAACCAATATCGTCGTAAGCTAAGCCCTATCATATTGGTTTTTCAATCATTTTTTACCAGTTCTCGAAAGTTAATAACGGTACTAAATTTGAATCAGAAAGAAATGTACCCAAATAAAATGAAAATTATTTCTTAGTGACGGTTTCAGTATACACACTATTACGAGTACTTTTGTGCTGGTAAAATAGATGCGATTTTATTACTAAACGACGAAAACTAATAACGGTGACAAAAGGGTATGGCTGTATGGTCTACTTTCAATTCTAATTGCAAAATGTTCCATTTAAAAAAAATATAAACATACAAAGAATTCATTGCTACGGTTCAAATAATAATAGTAATAATAACAATAATAATAATAATAAAACCAAAACTATCAGCGAAATAACCTTCCAGTTCAATCAATCCACGAAACTTGATAACGCCACCAATGGCAGTCTAATTTCAAATCGTACATTAAAAATTGTAATCGTAAACAAAATAAAATATAACTACCAGCTCTGAAATGAAACGTACAATGAATTATTAGTAACGGTTAAAATATATACACTATCGGCGAGATAACATAATACTAAATTTCAATTATATTGTTTTAAACCACAACGTTCAATCAAAACCATCGTTTCTACCAGAGTTATTTGCATAATTGAATATTTGATGACTGGCAGGATTTATCCAATATCCCACGTGTTCAGACTGTGAGGCCCTAGGCTGTAGTTTGTTTCGCTTATGCCTAGATCCGGCCCTGAATAAGGTCCAAGTCTTCATTTATAATATTGACACAAAAAAGATTTTTAATTAGCCTGAAACTTTTGTGTATATATATCTGGAGATTTTGGGTTGCTTTATGGTAATAATGTTAGCTGTGATTCCAAGCATAGCAATTGCTGTACATTTAATAATTTAATAAATACAAAATTATTGTATTAATAGAATGATCGTTAATACACATAAGCTGAGGGTCTGCAAAGACTATATGCACAAGACAATAAAACCTGCTTGTAAAATATTGACTGTAAAACAGAAGAATAATGAGATCATTTATTATGCAATAAATTAAATGCGACTAGTATTATGAACCAGGAAACTGTAGCAAAAGCATAAAAATATAACACAAAACATGCACATGAAAAGTATTTGAATAAATGCTGAATTAAACTCAAATGATAACAAAATAACGAACATTATTTTAACATAATACAGTAGTAGGAGAAAAGGCTAGTTCTAACACAGACTCATAAAATGTCCAAAACAAGTACAGATCGACTACCTCGTCAACATCCTACGATCACCATCTAGTTGATGACCAAAACATATGATACCTCATCATCAAAGTCATCATTCTTTGTGAACTATCTCATATGACAATATATTTGACGTACTTGTTTGGGGCATGCATTTTCGGGGTCGCTTATCTATAACCGTCCTTTTTCTCTACTACTGTTGTTGTCAAATTTTCAAATCTTATTTTTATTGTTCATACCTCATCCAAAATGATCAATGTTTCAACTGTTGATATCAGAAATATTTCATCGTCGCGATGGTAGAGACTAAACTTTACCTTTCACAGAGCGACGACATTCGAACAAATCCTTCAGTTGCAGCTTGTGAAGATGATATTTTTTGTCGATCAAATATATTTTTGACCAATCAAGATCGATGGTACGTTTAGTCAATTTATGTTGACTGATCGTGAAAGTTTTTAAAACTCCGATGATAACTTCTGGCTAATTTGTTCGAGGTAGTTGAAATATCCGCTGTCATCAGGTCTGGTGAGCAACCATTTTAGCTTTCCACGAGCTATTGCAAAACATATACCGGATCTTTCATTATTTATGCCAACGCTCAATTGCTTGACGTCTATCGTTAGATATATGATTTTGCTATTGTAGCTGTGTGACTGTCAATTTTGAAACATTATTTATATTGTTCGCACAAAATTACATACTTTCTTTGATACTTATTTTCATACCTAATGACCATCATTGGTAGGATATCCGTCAGTATACTGTCGATAGTACGAAATTCGCGTATTAAATCATCCATATCATAGTTTATATTTTATACCTCGTAAGCAAGATCTTATTTGATCGAGTAATTTTATAGGTGATACTTGCTGTTTGGAAAGCATGCGTTTTAGTCGCGAGTCGAGGTTTGGTTGTTTTACACGCTATTGCAAGAGAAATACCATCTCCGGATATGATTAACAAAAAAGGATTTAATGATGTTCCACTTGAAATTATACTAGAGCCGTCATCAACAAATGGTATATATGACATTAACCGGAGAATATTGTTATAGTATTTGAAACATTTTTACGCATTAAAGTTTTTTTTTGATAATATCTGTAAAATTGCATTAACGCGTCCACATTTTAATTTTATGCGAAATATGATTCAAATCAACTATACTTTTTATTATACAATTGTGGTTCGATTAAGTGATTAACTGTAGTGTTTCGTAACAAATTCCAGATACCATAAGCAAAACGCTGCGATCAATTTTTTATAAGTTTCCAGCAGAAACGTTTCTTCAACATCTTTATTTAACACTATAGACGCAATTCCAGAAAAATCATCGGTCAATTAACGCCATGGAAATGTAGTAAAAATCCTAAACTTTACACTGCTAAACACGGACAGCCTATACACCCCAGTGACCTCTGCGGTATGCTTGATAGTGTTATTTTGCGGTGACCATGTTTTTGATTCTGATGATACTGTGCATACATTATTTTTAATTTGTTTGGGTGGAATTTTAATCAGATTCATTTTTTGAGTGATATTAGAGATTCCGAGCGAGTTTCGTACTGGTGCCGGTAACCCTGCTATTGATAACAATAATCTCATCTCCAATCCCGCTGGTAATGCAGCTGTGATATTGGAGACGCCATGAGATTGGCGGTCACAAGAATACGACGACAGCAATAAAGAATACGACGGCAGCAATACAACGAGGGATTAAAGAATACGACGGCAGCAATACAACGAGGGATTTGCCAAAAGAAAAGCGTTTGCTGCCGAATCTCTCCAAATAACTATGATACTTCCGTTAAGTACAATCTTTGCATTTTGTCATGAGTACAACAAAGTTTTTCGAGGACTAAAGCATACACTTATTTTAAGTCGAGCTGATAAAAACTATTGCATAATGCATGCCGATGGACTGGCTGAAAGATAGTTTGCTATCACAAGATTAGTGTTATGGATGCCGCGAGTGGTCCCTTCCGTAGCTAAAACTATGTAACTCGAATCGTTATTGACCGCTTACACGAAAAATATATATTTCAGCAAAAAAGATGTATCAAACAGCAATTCCTAACGCAACTAATTACATCTGGCGTGTGACAATCACTTCCAGCCAACAACTACCTCGACACTTCGTCGTATTCTAACGACAGGTACGTCGTAACGATCAAGAAATGATCAATTCCGTGTATGATAACTCCGATGGTAGATGAATATTTGTTAGAGTAAATTACAAATAAATATCCCGAATGTGCAATCGAATGTAATTTTGCCGTATACGCTACCAATAACATCTCTTGGCCGTATATGTACCTCATAGAACCAAAGCAAAAATATCAGAACTCGAACAGTGGACCTCAAATATCAGTGGAAGAGTTTCGTTCGCTCTACCCTACCTTTTATTTTGACATATCAAAGCATTCCGAACGAGCTCTCGAATCGATTGCAGATATCGAAATCACATGGACACTTGGCGTTCAGCCAGCCGAACAGTATAATGTTTTTGCGCTAGTGGTCAGTACTAGATTCTTGACGTTCGACGCGACTAAAGGAAGAATGACTGTGCAAGGTTAATCTAACATTGAGATATACCATCATGAAAACCGAGTACCAGGTACACCACTCGATAGATATACCTAACATCCGTCCTGGTTAAAAAAATTTTCAGCGGCGGTTGAGAAACGCAGCTCTGTTTCTTTAATTATATCTGCGTTAAAATAATGCTAATTCAACAACAAATCGATAAACTCAATCGAAAGAAAACCGTTTGATCTTAGACTGTCTGTTTCGCAAGTCACATCAATGTCAAAGCATGGCGGATTTTTGGGACCAGCACTCTCTGTGATAAATAGCATTTACCTATACTTGGCACATTATGAATAGCAGCAGCGTCAGGGGCAGTATCAAAAGCAACCCAAAAGGCGATAGTTGGGAGTGGAATCAAACAAATGTATCGTCGGCGATAGAAATCTCTACGACTGCGTCGTCAGTTACATGGTCGTTCAGTTTTATGTAACAGTATAAAAAATGCAGTGTCGAAAGAAAGAGAACAACAAAACGCAATCGAACAAAGGAGGATTTCTTCCAATAGCTCAGCTGTTAGCAGGATTAGCGGGAAGCCTTCTTCCGAACCTACTAGGAATCGTACGCGGAAAGACTCTACTAGAGGCCAGACGTCTTTGAGTAATTTCAATATCATCTAATAACTTGAATGACATTGTCGTATTTTGCGGAGTATTTTCCAAGGACGAACTCGATGACGTACCAGCAGATGGTTCGTGAATTGTAAATATAGAAAACGTCAACGGTGGATCTGGCACTCACTGGGCCGCCGTCCACAATGATCATATTTTTTTATTCGTTTGGGCTTTCTCCGAGCAATCTCATAAAAACATAGTTTTAAAAAATTTGATAAAATAAATTACTCGTCTAATCAACTTCAGCCGATCGGAACATCCGCTTCTGGTCATTATTGTATCATGTTTTTCCGACAAATGTCCCAATCCCCTGGAAACGCTAGATTAGGTTCCGGATTTTTAAAATTTATTATACAATTTGAGAAGCAACTTTCGCGCGCAAACGATGCGATTGCAGTTAATTTTATCTAACCTTATGCATAATAATGTCAGCATACTGCCTCAAGTGTAGAACTAAAACAGACAATAAGGATGAGACGACGGAAAAAATACAAAAATTAATGGAACTATGCTAAAAAGTGTTGTGTTCTTTGAGTTAAAAGAAAAACATGTTATTGTAAAAAAACAAGTGGGATTTGTGGTAGACAAGGTTTTTTTAGTGGATGATTAATTGACCACCCAACAGGTTTTATTTTCTGCGATAAAATCGCGGCTGACAATAATTTTACTTACTTTTAAGTGAAAAATGACAAAAACATTAATCCGGATTTCTTGTTTTGTGAGGATTAAAACCCTAGGACGTTAACCGGAAGTTAACATTTAAAAATCATTTTTTCCGGTTTTCACAGGTTTTTTCATTAAATTTATGTGAAAAAACCCCACGAGAAAATGAACAAAGACTCGGTTAAAAAAACGAATAAAAACGATTTGTTGATCTTCTAATGTTAATTCTCCATTAACGCCCTTGGGGTTTGGCCCTCGAAAAATGAGCAATCCAACGGATTTTCTCATAAAAAATCGACTAAAACAGCCGAAAATGAACCAAAACTTGCACGAAAAGCACCTTTTTGCATATTGTTTGCTCACGATGAAATAATTTCTGATTTTTAAATAATAATTTGTGATGTTATCGCGGTTGACAATAATTTTTGTAGACAGAATAAAAATAAGATGAAGTGCAACTGTGATTGTGATAAATATCTTTGTATTGAGCAGGAAAAGAATCGTCACGTGCTGAAAATTGTGCATCGCCGTGAGATTATTGGCAGCGGAAATGACATTCACAAATGGATTTGCAAATTACCGAAACCAAAAGACGATTGGACATTGCCAGGCACACACACTGGATCTTACAATCTTTTGGATAAACAACTTGACGAGAACGATCATCCGCTGCCAGCATAAGAGCTTTACAATCAAGTAGATGCGAATGCTTCATGATATCTTCTACAGGGACAACGAGCAAGATAATCACAGCTGTGATAAGGTAATGCTAGACGAACTTCGTGATATGAAACGTGCAAACGGCCTGATTCACAGGCTGCGAGAACGTTTTGATAGAATGCTATTACAGAATTACAGAGTTGTATTGGAGCAAAATATAAACTCGGACTTAGGAAAGAATTATATGATGATCTGGCAGCTGAGTTACACAAACCTAAAAAAAACAACAAAAAAAATTTCCGTGACGAAAAGATGTCGCAAATGCTGTTGAAGATATCTGAACGATAGATTTAGTGGATGTATCCAATCATGCTCAATTAACATTGGCGCTACTTGGACCGATTACGGAGCGAAGTTTTTCGATAGAATGTTCAAGCGGTTTCTATAAGAAAATAACATTAAAAACTAGAAAACGAGGGTAATAGCATTGTTGAAAGATCTAATCGCACGTTGAGCGAGATGATACACAAACATTTGACAGCTAAAAACACAAACAGGTATATTGATGATCTTTCTCAAATTGTTGAAGGGTTTAATTACACAAAACATCGAACGATCAAAATGTCACCCAATGACGCCGTTAAGAATCCGATGCTGTCGATCGAAAACATGGACTGCAGACATAAATTTAAAGTGGGTGATCGGATTCGGATTTCTCTGACGAAGAAAATATTTGAAAAAGTATTTACTCCGAACTGGAGCGAAGAAGCATTGTCGTTGATAAAGTATTTTTAACAATATCCGTAACATACGCGGTGAATGATCTAGCAAGAAAGCCGATTATAGGTAGTTTTTACGAACAAGAACTACCAAAAAAATGAGCAAGATGTTTTCGTCATCGAAAAAGTGATTAGGAGAAAAGGCAGTAAAGGTTTAGTGAAGTGGCGTGGGTATAGCGATACAGATTTCATAGCTGGATCCCAACCCGGTCGATAAAATAATGCTTCCGTAGATTTCCTCGTACGTACGCTGCACAGATTTACACTTTACCGGTTGACATATAGATATTAGATGCTGCCTACGACCGTCCGAGAGCGGCATCAAGTTAAAAGTCTTGACGAATATAAAATCGAATTTTATACTTTTCTGTCGGTCTGGAATTTTGATGTTTAAAAAAGATTTGATCAGCTGCCTAAATAGTTGTTGTTCGGCAACGATAAAATCAAATTTCAAAATATTTTGTAATGTGATATTTTACGTTACACCGTCCTATTGTCAGTCTGTCATAATTGTTTATCGACAACATCGAAGCTATGGTCTTGTTCGTCGTTGTTAAATTAAATGTCATATTCGCGTTGCTTATGATATCGTTGGTCATTGTAATCTTGTCTACTGCCTTTTTGTTGGTGATTGTATCACTTGCTATTGTCTCTTCCGCGTATATATCAACAAGCCTTCTCATGAAATCCATATTATAATATATTTCTCATTTAATTGCTTAATCACGATATCTAAATATAATCCAGGCATCGTATTAGCTTAAAAAAGCTGATCTTTGTACCCCATCAGCAACGAATTGTACTTCGCTGGTATTTATCTTATGGTCTTTCTCCTCAGCCGAAATCGATTTAAAGTTGATGTCCTCGTCTGTTTTGAAAGTCAAGGAAACAACAGGTTTGACTTGACATTTAAAGTTGACATTACCACCATGTCCTTTTCTCACATTTTCCTGCTGGGTAACCAGCTCCAAATTTTCCAGTCGACTGTCGGTCCTTGCGCTGCTGATGTGATTAATCACCAATCCAACTGGTATAGGTCCGTTAAACACCTCGTAAATAAAATGATGGTTACGCTAACATACTTGATCGGTTAGCGTTCCTCTAGCAGTTACCTTTAGTATCTTATATATCTAATAATTTCTCTGTCTGAAGCCTCATATAAATCAAGAACCGGGTACAGATGAAACAAAACATGTTGTTCTACGTAGACATAAGAACAGACTTCTAGCACAAAAATACCTTTTTCTAAGGTAACAGAAGTTGCATAACTCTAAGATGTTACAATAAACTCCGACTCTGACTGTACATCTGCGACTGTGTATGACTGAACGTCTTACAAAATGCCTCAGTATATAAACGAAGCTAATAAGTTGTTTGAATTACACGCGTACGGAGGACGCATAAAATTTCGTAATACATCTGGACATTAGGAAAGCCTGACCAAGTATCAGCCAATCGTTTTCATATCTATTCCTGAATGTTTACTTGTAATGGATTTGCCATCATACACAGCACGTGCTCACATGAGTCACATTTACAACTCAAGTAAACACGATGTTTTTCAACAACATATTAGACTGATATTAATATAATCATAATAATTACATTTAATGAACTAAAATGATTTATACATAATTCATTCCTTAACATACACACACTTAAACTACAGGGTCGTAACACACTATTGTATAGCAATGCTGAGATTAGGTGATATAGCCAAAAAGAGTCTCATGGAAGGCCTAAAAATAGTGACAGTCTTCACGGGATTCAACAACAGTTATCGGTTAGATAAACAAATCGTATTTGTAAATTGTACCGCAGAAAATCTTTATCATTTGCTAGAGCCAACGGTAAAACCCAACTTAAAAACACAAGGGTCTAAGACTATTAGTGCAATATCACGTTATATTTTGGAAGCTGCTTATGACGGAAAAATCGACCGTCAAGGAAATCGCGGATTCTTACATTAATGTATAATCGAGGCGCGTCTTCCTTTGGTCTGATCTTTCGACGTTAGCTGATGAATTACACCAGAAAATTTGGGGGAAAAAGATACAAGAATACACCGAATCAGGTTCAGGTTAGAGGTTTCAAATTATTAAGGAAGTTTTTTTCACACCATAAAATATAACGTATTACGCTTATGTTCGTATACTGATCTGCCACCAAAAATAAAATATAAAAAGTGCTGTAAAAATGTCAAAAACCTCGATGACAGATGTTTTCAGTGGGCTGTTCTCTCCGCGCTATTCTTAGCAGAAAAGCACGCTGATTGCAACAAAAAGTATATTAGTCACGTATCAAGATTAAATTTTGCTGGTATTCACTTTCCAGTGGCAAAAAAAAATCAAATACCTTGGTTAGATAAGCAAAGTAAAGTTTCAATCAACGTTTCCGGACTAGATGAGAAAGAAGATGTCTATCCGATATATATCTATATATCACAAAAAGCTTCACAATCTACCATAAACCTAGTTTTATAAAAATCATTACGTTTGGATTAAAAACTTTAACGGACTCGTTGGTAAACATCATAATAAACGGAAAAAGAAAACGTTCTTCTGTTGTCGCTGCTTGCACGGTTGTACGATAACGAAACATTACAAAAGCATTTGCAGTGCTGTGGTGAGTACAACGAATAACGATGCCGTCCAAAGAAAATAGTTTGTTGCAGTTTGTCCATCACCAAAACAAGCTCGCAATTCCTTTCGTTGTGTACACCGATTTCGAATGTTTTCTTCAATCTGTGCTTGACGCAGAAAATAGTCCTGACCAATCGAGTACAAGAAAAACATAAAATCATGATCCACGTGGAATGCCGTATAATAGTCTGTTGTACGGATTCAAGATTGTCCAAACGAATCCAACTCTATCGCGGAAAAATTTCGGCAGTCTGGCTTTTCGAGCAGTTAATTGGCGAAGTGGATGATATATTTGGTCGTTTAAGAAGAGCAATTCCAATGAAAAAAAAAAGCTGACACCTCATCAAGAATCCGATCACGAGCAAGCGGCATTTTGTCATATTTGTGAAAATGCTTTTGACGATAAAAACAAATACGTGACCATTGCCATCTCATAGGACAGTACCGTGGAGCGGCTCACGATCAATGTAATTTAAGGTTTCATGCTCCAAAGTTTATTCCGGTTATTCTTCACGAATTCCGAGGATACGATAGCCACATTATCGTAGAAGCTTTTGGTGATCCTGACATAAAATCTCGTTTAAAACTAGATAACATCATCAAATGCATTCCAAATAATTTTGAAAAACATATGTCGGTTCACGATGTATGGTGTGTTTTTTTTTTTGATAGCCTGTAAATTCATGGCAGCATCGTTAGATGAGCTAGTAAAAAGCGCTCTTTGCGCAAGCAGCGAGTTTGATAACCTACGAGACTATTTTGGAGATAAATTTAATCTACAGACTAAAAATGGAGAATTTTCCGTACGATTCTCGACGATTGGAGTAAACTTGAAGAAACCTCGCTACCTGACAAGGACAAATTATACTCGCAGCTCCAAAATGAGTACATCACCGATGACGAGTACAAATATGCTCAAGATATTTGGGATAAATTTAACTGCAGAACGTTTTGTGATTATCATGCTTTGTATCTAAAAACTGACGTGTTATTGCTGTCGGATGTATTCGAAAGTTTTCGTCGAGTAAGCTATCACAATTATGGACTAGATCCTGGTTGGTTTTATTCTGCTACGGGGATATCGTGGAATGCTTTGTTCAAGTTTAGTAAAGTAAGGTGAGAACAACTGACGTACGTTGATATGTTCAACTTTGTCGAGAAAGGTATTCAAGGCGGTATTAGCTGGAAAACGGCCGAACAATTTCTATCGGAGTCAGAAAAAAAGGATACCTGATGATGTTTCGTATTTCGTTGAGGTTGATCTCGATTATCCAGCTTCGCTATATAATTTAAACAACGATTATCCTTTCTATGCGGAATCGACGGTTATAGATTATAGCACGTTATCTCAGGAACAACAAGCGTTGGCATCACTGCGACAAAATTCCCTGGTCAAAAAACTAGTACCAAATTTACTCGATAAGAAAAAATACGTTTTACTTTACAAGGTTCTTAAAACAAGCAGTAAATGCTGGTCTCGTGTTGAGGAAAGTACATCATGTATCAAAATTTAAACAGTCGCCGTGGATGGTAAGGTTAATTTACAAGTGAGGTGGGGTGGAAAGTGAGGTTAATTTACGACAAGTGGGGTGGGGTGGAAAGTGAGGTTAATGTACGACAAGTGGAAGGAAGAACTGAGAGTAAGTTTTAAAGCTTTGATTCAGAAGTAAGTTTGGTGTACAATAACAAGAGCATTTTCTTTTCTTGCATTAACAGCAGAAATATTTCCTCTTGTGGAACAAAAAGTGACATTTTATCCCCTGGCTTAGCCACTCGTCCAATATCACCGTTTTGTACCACACAATTGAATGTATCCAATATATGTATTCCCAGAAGATACAAGATTTAAGATGTAGTTTTTTTTTATTACAAAATGATATAATATCAACGATGTGCTTAAAACATGTCAATACCTAATTAATATTTTTTTAAAATTTGATCATCGCATGAACTACATTTATTTCCTTTGTTTATCTGAGACTCATGAAAATAATATGTCGACGATTTCCATTAATACAGTTTACAATGGCGAGTGTTTGATGATCACAAAATCTGTAAGCGAATGTGGATGGGGTGGGGGTGTTCAAATAGTCCTGACTATGTCAATTTTTCTTCTTTCGACTTTATTGTCTGTTATGTTAGGCCAGCAATGCATTCGTATGTGGAAAATGCACAAATCTTTCTCCTTAAAATATGAAAGAAATTTAAATTCTTATTTAGCACAGTTTAACAAGATTGTATGATCAAAAACGTTTGCAAGAAACAAGGAAACGATTTTAAAGTGCATTTTGCAAAACATAAGCCCAAAAACTATTTTTCGTTCACAATGATCATAAAAGGAAACGATTTTAAAGTGTATTTTATAAAACATGAGTCTCAAAACTATTTAGTTTTCTTTCACAATGAGTTGAGCTAATAAATATACACTAGAAGAAAGTAACTAGTACAAACCAAGTGCTGAGCGGAAACTGTCTTTTGACTGTTTTGTTTGTGTTTACTTGTATATGTGTGTTGTTTGTTTTGTTTGTGTTTGTTTACGTATAAGTGTGGTTTGTTTTGTTTGTGTTTTTGTGTTTGTGTTGCCTATTTTTGTTTGTGTGTGTGTTGTCTGTTTTTGTTTTTGTTTGTGCATGTACATTTGTTTTGTTTTGTTTGTGTATGTGTTTTGTCTGTTTTGTTTTTGCTATTTAAATTAGATTTTTGTTTATAGGACACTTTAGAATACACCAACCTGTCATTGTAGGGTCACAAGGAAAATATTAACTCAGTTGAGAACCAGATGCTATAAAGAATAGAAAGAAAAGAGAGAGAAACAAGCAAACGTTGAAGTATATATGCTTTTGAATTTCACGGAATACACTTAAAGTTATTAATGATAGCATTTCCACATATCCGATTGTAATGACTGAAACTTTATAGTCTTAACACGCCAACCCTACAACAGTCACTTTAAGTAAAATCAACATGGTCGACAAAAACTTACGAAGCTTTCGGTATATTAGATTTTTTAAACTAAATAATCCCGTTCTATCTGACCTCTTTTGTGGCCTGTAAAATCTCCGTCAAACGAGGGTCTTTTTTATGGCAGTTAGGACTTTTGCAGTTTTGTAACCCATTGTAAAACGTCATTAATCCGTTTTCAAATCTATACTGCTATAATAACTTTCGTGACAACTAATAGCAGTATCATAGTACTATGTGTGTAAGTATATACTTGTTTCATCTGAATCTAATACTTTATAGCATAGAATAATAAAAGTTACCGGTTAAAAAAAATGTATGCAGAAATTGGGTTGTTCAACTCATGACAAAACGGACGTATCAAAGGAAGTTAAATTTGATCCCAGATTATTAAGCATTCAAATTGAAATATTGTAGATTCAGATAGACCAAGTTTATCTGACAGGCATTCATGACCTGTAACTGGTCTTATTTCGAGTTTATCTCATTGGCATTCATTACCTCTCGGCATTATTTCGAGTTTATCTGACAGGCATTCATTACCTTGTCGATATTATTTCGAGGAAATCGTATGATACTTGAACTTTTTCAAAATTCGCAGCAGGTATCTATAAAACACGACTCAAACGTTTATGCATGTATGTATGTATGTCTGTATGTATGTATGTATGTATGTATGTATGTATGTATGTATGTATGTATGTATGTATGTATGTATGTATGTATGTATGTATGTATGTATGTATGTATGTATGTATGTATGTATGTATGCATGCATGCATGCACGCACGCACGCCGCACGCACGCACGCACGCACGCACGCACGCACGCACGCACGTACGCACGTACGTACGTACGTACGTACGTACGTACGTACGTACGTACGTATGTATGTATGTATGTATGTATGTATGTATGTATGTATGTATGTATGTATGTATGTATGTATGTATGTACAATAGTATGCCAACTCCATAATCATCTAACTGATTGATGACAAAGTTCCTGACTAATCAGAATCTTCTGCGCTTTTTCTTTGCATGCTAACAAAGAAAGCCTCGGATGTAAATAGTAACTATTTTAACTGCACTCAAACCCTAGGTTGTGATCAAATCAGAAGAGTTCCAATTGTTATGAAGCGACCGAGTTTTTTCGTCAGCATGATTGGACATAAACAGTGACATCATAGTGAGCTGGAATTTTTTGTATACATCAGCAAATTTTAGGGACTACTTTTGGTTGGCAGTTTTCAAGTCATTTTATGTGAAGTGTTATCTATACCAGCGCCTTACATCATAATAATAGCAAAATGCACCCAATCACCTCCGTTATTTCAGACCAAAATTTGCGACCCCTGGTTAAAATCGAACATTAGAAGCAGTACCTGATTTTTGCGTAAGCTAAACAAGCTACAACTTAGGGTCCCAAAGTCTGAACTCAGTCTGAAGGGGCCCTTCAAATTTATTTTATATCAAATATGGCCTCTATAGCCCCCCATAGCTTAGGCCCTCGCTTTGTCTAAATCCGGCACTGATTAGAAGTTAAAAACATTGTCATCGCAATGTAAATGTTTACTCACTGATACAAACCACATCATGAACATTTAAACCTGTAATAATTTTATTGATGTCAAAACGACATCACGACTTGTAATCACGAAAAGTAACGTAAAGGACTGTTTGAGGCAACTCAAACTGAATAATTTCTTAATCAGCTTTTTAATGGAAAAGTTGCAAAAATGAAATTGTAAATTACAAGTGCAGGTATTTTATTGCTGATTGAAGCTCAAATGTTATTTTCATTGCATCTATTTTATAAGGGCTAATTTTGGTCTGTAAGTGGCATTCTAGAGTTTAGTATTTTGCAAAAGGTTAAAGTTTTAAAGAAAAAGAAATTCCCAGGTTTTCCTCTTTAGTTATACTTTTTTTTATATAAAAAGACATTGTATAATTTAACTATTGATAAAAGAACCTTTGATTTCCTTTGTTTTGTTGTAGGTATATTTTGGGTTAGAGTATACAGCTTTGCCTTAGTTTAGATGTGCGTCTATCCAAAAGTAGACCTGCTAGCTCCCTTGGTCATGTTCACTTCCTGGACACTAGTAGCAAATTATTAAAAAAGCCCAGATAATTATTTTCGTTTTTTATTTTACTATAGTTATTAATACAGTCATTGCACTTTTAGAAGCTGAAATTATTTGGTCTAGCAAAATTTATTTTCTCTGTGTTAATAACTGCTAAAGACCGTGATTTTAATCCAGTTCGGGCTGATTTTTCGAGCACATGGGAGCTGTTATTTAGGCTAGCTGTGTGCTTAGAACATGTACAGTTTCAATAAGTACAATATTCTACGAAAATTCAGCCACACCCAAGAGAGTAACATGGAGAAATCCAACATCTCCATTGTGCATTTTGCAAATGCAAACAACGTACATTATACATGTCATTCTCCCACATGATCATAATCTCTGTAGAGCGTTTCATACGAAAGATCCGATTTTGGCTACGATTTCAAAGGGTCGGGTGAGTGTCTGGTTGAAAGAAACAAGGAATTCCATTTTAGCAAGATTTATATTCCTTGGTTACTATTCTTAAAAGGAAATATTACTTTTATTTAAAACAGTTTTCAGTCAAACGTTTTACTAGATTGCTGTGAATGGATTTTTCACATATAATTGAACTTTGAAAACTGTTATTCGATTGACTTTTGAAAATAAAATTTGCCTGGTTTAGATTAAGTATGCTCAGTTAACTTGAATGCGTACACTAGAAATATATAAATGTCATATTGATATGTTGTCAAAACAAAACAACAACAACAACAACAAAAATCATTGGCAGAAGTGAAAAAGGTAAACAAAATTTTTGATAGTTATGAGAGAATATACACGGGTATGGTGCTCTTTAATAAGACTCACATTGGAACCAATATTTTTCACATAAAACCTTAGATTTGTTACAGCTTTTTTTCTTTAAAATATCAAGCAATAGCATTACTTTCGTGTCTCCTTTCTGATAATGGACCCTTTGCACAATATTGCGTTTCGGACGAGTTGCTGTCCCTGATAGTGAGTACCTAAAATCAAAACGAGGCTCTCACTGCTAGGTGAATATTCATCGACTTGGAAGTGGAGATTGGTGTTGGAAAGTCTGAATGATATCAGTTTAGGTATATTATTTTAAATAATATTATTCTATAGTTTTGATATTTATTTTTCACGGATGCAATCACTTTTCAGGTATACAAATTAGGTCTGTACTTTGAATTTTAATCTCAGTGACATGCCTTTCAACGAAAAATGCAAATACAATTTTCTTTTTTTAAAATTTGTTCCTTTCATCACTGTTTTCGTTTCCCTACTACATGGTCTTAAATAGATTTAAATCTGATTGAAATTATTTTTTATATTTTATTTTAAATATTCAGACACAGCCCCAACAGGTTGCGAAATGTTGTATATCAACATCACCCTTAGACCTATTATGTAACCGCGAGGGTTCCTTTTATCTAAAAATTAGTGCGTAGGTAAGTGTTGCTAGCATGGTCGATTGTCCGCTGACACTATCATTATTCGGAGTTAAGATTTATTTTAATTGTTTGATGGTTAAACAATGTAAATCCTCTAGGATATATATATATATATATATATATATATATATATATATATATATATATATATATATATATATATATATATATATATATATACATATACACAAACTTCTCTGTTTATGACATATTGATCATAAATTTCACAGCAGTGAACGTCTCATTTTGGACTTTGCGACATAACCCGAGTACGTTATTTAAGGTATTGTGAAACGGGTTCATTACTAATATATTTTGGAATTATTCCTCCTCGTCATGCTGTCTTCAGAGGAAAAAAAGAACAGTTGTTAATCACCATACGTTTTTGTGGTAGATACATTTGATTTTCCCTCATTGTCTTTACCTTGTTTTTTGATAGTTTTGGGTTTTAGTTTGTTTTTTAATGGTGTGCTTCTCGGTGTCTAATCTTCTGGAAGATGTAGAATTATCAAAATCTTTAGATGAAACCAAAGTAATTTCTGTTTGAAGGGGATTATTCGCAACAAAAAATATATCTTTCTCTTTTTGTCGATTTGAAATAGTTGCTTTCTCCATTTGGGAATAGGGCTCTTGTTTAATTCATGTTGCGATTCGTTTTATTTCTCTGGATCTCCAGGCTTATACCCTTTGCCAGATGAAGTAATTGAGGTTGTTGGTATATCTTGAAGTCTGGAAACATACTCCAGCTGGTATTCCTTAATGGCGACCTGCTTTTTCTTAAAGTACCGCTTGACCCCTTTTCTGAATGGACGAGTGTTTCTCCTGAAGAGAGCATAGTGTTTCTTACAGGAAGTTATATCAAGGGCACAGATTCCTCCTGAAAATGTGTACAGTTGACATAATTATGTGCTCTTACATAGTTCACTTTCTTGATAAAGTTTGCAATGTTGATCAGTTGAATCTTGTATAATCTAAAATACATTGGTTCAGTTACGAACACAAGTACAAATATATAGCTGAGATGGTCCAAACAGGCCAAATGACAAATGATTCTAATTAACTGTCATGGGTCAATGCCTTTAAAACAATTTCACAGAAAAAATATTTTATGTATTAAACTGAATTGGAAATAATGCTTGAAGCTAAAACAAAACAATGAAACAAGCGAAATAATCTCTTTCTTGGCAATTAAATTACCGAACAATTAGTTAAAATAAAATTAATATATAAAGCTATTAATTGATTATTAATGTCATTAATATAGTTTGTATCCAGAAATTCTATATCATAAGAACTTCAAGCTTATAGGTAACGATTTTGAAAGGGAAATGGAAGGGATGCACCTCTCTCTCTATGTATGTATGTATGTATGTATGTATGTATGTATGTATGTATGTATGTATGTATGTATGTATGTATGTATGTATGTATGTATGTATGTATGTATATATATATATATATATATATATATATATATATATATATATATATATATATACATACATTGGTTATGGTATGATGAAGTTACGAAGTAAGCAGTTTCCCCCTCTTCAATGATTATTCCATTTGTCAAGAGGAAGAAACACCTTGAATCAACAAAACTAATGTTTAACAAGATGGATGGGAATAGGCTGTAACAATTACATAATTACATATTTGGATGAAAGGATAATCTACAGAAAAGTGTTAAATGATAAACAAAGACAGGAAAATCAAATCACGATAAACCGTATTAAAATGAATCACGTGCATTTGAGTTGTTGTTAAGATAGCAAAATTTTATTAAAATAAGATGAGGTGAATCATACGGAAAACACATGCATACACACACATACAAACGCACGTATACACACAAACACAGAGAGAGAGGGGGGACAGTTATAAATTTATTATTAATAGGCGGATTCTCCTTTTAAATTCGTCCATTGCTAGCGCATATAAATGAAAATGAACTTTAAAATCTTGAATACTATAATGTTTGCAACTTACTAGAATGTGACTAGACCAATTTTTGTCAGTTTACTAGAATTCTTATTCTCAATCATGAACACACACACACGCACACACACACACACAATTACACACTGTGAAGGCTGGGTAGACCGACCTATGACTGTGGCTATGGCGATAATTCCCACTACACCAAAAACTACAGCACCATCTGTCTAAGAGCATGAATACTATAATGTTTGCCACTTGCCAGTATGTGACTAGACCCATTTTCGTCAGTTTGTTATAATTCTTATTCTCAATTCATTAACACCGGAAACACACACACACATACACACATACACAGACACAGTGAGGGCTGGGTAGACAGACCTATGACTGTGGTTATTACGATTATTCCAACTACACCAAAAGCTACTGCGCCATCTGCTTCTCGCACTTTTGGGACAAAAGTCTTGATCACATGTATCGGTGCATCCTCTGGAACATAGAAAGATTTAAACTTAGAATTAACTAGTTAAAAACGGAATGAAAAATGTACCTATCGCGAGCGCATCTTACAACTTTTCATGATGCCACGAGCATGCTGAATTGAGAGACATACGGACATAATGATTTGCATTTTGTTAATTGTTAATCATTTGTTTGGGAAATAAATTAAATTTGACTAGTTATACTGGCTATTTAAAAGAGACTTTGTACATCTTAGGTATTGTTCAAAGAACCTTTAATTCCCTTTATTTTGATGTATGATTGACGGGTGTAATATGGGTTAGAGAGTATACAGCTTGGCCTTACTCCAGATGTGCACCCTTCAAAAAAAAAAGTGCTAGCTCTACTTGCTCATTTTCACTTCTCGAACTTCAGAGGTAAATTGTAAAAAATAGAGCCGATAACTTTTTTTTTTTACATATTTTGTATTTGGTAATTCATTTATTGCACTTTTAGAAGCTGGTATTGTCTAGTTTTGCAAAATTCATTTTCCATATTTTAATAGCTACCAAAAATAGTGTACTTTAGACAAATTCAGGGAGCAGTCATTTTAGTTAGCAGTGTCCTAAGATCATTTAAAATTTCCAAAAATACAATATCCAAAGAAATTTCAGCCACATTACATGAACATAGTTTATAGGTATGTTAAAATTCTCTCCACTATGCATTTTTAAAATGCAAACAAGTTCACCTTACATACATCACTCTCTCAAAAGAACATAATAACTTGTGAGCGCAACCCAATCTGTTTCAAAGATTAAACAATGGAAACTTTTGTATAAAGACAAATTATTTTAACAGCTCTCTACTATGAAATAGGCAAAGTCCAGGACGAGCGTAACTGAATGACTTCACGTGACGTTACTGACAGACTCTGCGTGTGAACTATGGAAATGAGTAGTGGCATCTAGGAGCTGAAGAGTAGGGTTCGAGCTTTATACTGTTTTTTCCAAACCGAGTGCTGTACGACTGAAATCTCAGCACGTACAAATTCGGCAAGAGTGGATTTCCAAACTTCGAAACCACGAGTCTCAACACTATAGATAATCTCGGTCGGCAACAGCTTTTCTCACCGCCGACTAAATTATGACTAATGACGACAATCGCGATTTTTATGCAGCGACTCATTGTTGGATCTTTGATTGTTCTTTTGACATCAATGAAAACAT
The DNA here is from genome assembly GCA_016746295.1 of Potamilus streckersoni. Classification (NCBI taxonomy): domain Eukaryota; kingdom Metazoa; phylum Mollusca; class Bivalvia; order Unionida; family Unionidae; genus Potamilus; species Potamilus streckersoni. Next base: position 2,288,665 of record JAEAOA010002355.1, on the reverse strand, counting down.
GTCTGATCACTACCTTACTACTGACGCTTACAGAGGTTCCGCAAACGGAGGACGCAAACTACACCGTTAATTTATTTAAGAATTCTAGTTTTGCTTCATAACTTACGCGGGTAATATGGTCACTTAATCATGCAATCAACCGTTGTGGCATCAAACGCAGAAATGTGTCATTCCCACAATCTGGAAAAAATACATGATATTTCGGTTCTGTTAGTTATAGATTATTTAATTTCTGTAGTTAATCAGTTCTAGCCTGGATAAACTCATGAACAACCTTGCGGTAAGAAACGATACTTCTCACGATCGTTTTACAATTATTCATCTATATACGGCGGAGCTGATCCTGGAACGCTTTAGTTACTAAGCTAGATACAGCGACGATTAAGCGAAATCTGATGCTTGTTAAGCAAAGAGACGACTATTCAGATAGCATACAATACAGACATTTGCTCTCAACGACGACGCTGATGTAAAACCCGTGGTTATCGGCACTATAAAAAATTGCAACTGTAGATTCACGCAGCGTCGATGACAACTTCATGGAGCGTCATTGTCATTTTCGTGTACGATTTCCCTCAGTCACATATGGATTTGCAGAGACAACAACAACGACGAAGCATTTTTGGCGTAATGATGGTGTCGTTGTTGGTTATGCTGTATTATCAAATTTGATATTGTGAATGACTATGATAACTCCATCTCTCTAACTATGCATTAGTTGTCGTTTATGTGTTCAAGAGGCACGTCAGCATGGTCGTTTCTCACGTCACCACAGGCTCGACAGAATGCAATGTATCACCTGTTCCTGGCGTTTAAAACTAGCAATCGGATGGACAGAGCACTAGTATAATGATAACTGACAAGTTAGGAGTGTTTAAAGTTTCTCTGTGGTGACTTTGAAAGATAATCACGTGCACGTGCATAAGTAATGGTCGAAAAACGCGCCTGGATAAAAACATCGATACAAGTCTGCAGATTTGCCAGCATGACTTCGTTACAATATAACTGATTCATCACTTTCCTCTCAAATATCTAGACCTGTACAAAGACATATACTTCAAAGCGCGTGTAACTTAGCACTCTCTTCCCAATTATAGATGCATTGCTAAGATTTTCTCAGACAAGACTCTTTCGTCGGAAAACGCAGGTGGCTCAATGAGTCATCGAAAATCTGCAGCTTTTTTCTCAAATTCGTAACTGAACAGCATAATTCAAAATAATGTTATACCACGATGTCAAAATAGGTTTCAACGAAACTAACTTACGAAAATAAATAAAAAACACAATAAAAAATGAGCCTGGGTTCACATTGAAACTTTCTTCAACAAAATTGACAGAAAGCGTCTCCGTGCTATTAATCCAAACGCAACTTGATCAGCATCTTCTCATGCCAAGATTCTAATACGTTAACCCTGGCCGAACCGTGATGGATCGATAAGATATTCCAGTGCTTTGTCCAAGCGATATATATTAAATTTATAGTTGCTTCCCGTAGAATGTAATGTCTACCAACAGCATGTAAAAGTGGTGTCTTGTACATCGATTGAAAATGGTGTTGACAATTAACTTCAAAAGGATACTGTGTCAGTTTAACATAACAAAATATGACAACGTACCAGAGAGTAACCATTACATGTGTATTTGAGGGGAAAATTATATTTGTACAAACACGAACCAGCAGTGGAAAATTGCTTATGTTTGAGTCCTTTTCAGTTGTGTTTTCCTCTTCTTTCGATCATGTAGGAACAGTATTTAAATTTAAACAACATGATTTAGATTGGATGATGTGGATTGCCGCCGCATTCAATGAAATGTATAGACCTGAAGCATTAAACTTTCTGATCGTCTAAGGTATTTGCATTTAAAGAGGCTAACATGGAGGATGCTGTGATCTCTGCAGTTCATAACGTTGGGGTGCTGCATCAGCTGGGAGAGCATGCCAATAATTATGATGATCGTATGCTATTCGTCGATGAATATCTAACTAATCTGACTAATCTTGCGTCATTAATCTCAGGTATAAACTAAAATATAATCTGCACTCGGGCTAGATAGAAATCGGCCTTTCTGACCACTCTGATGTACCTAAACCATCTCGATGCCAGCTTGGAATTATTGCCTTAGCAAGCGAAAACGTCCTGTCGCTGTAAGTTGCGTGGCCGTTGGATGTAAAAAAAGATTGAGATTGTTTCTTAACAATAAAATGTAATTCACAGACGAATCCACCACGATAACAATCTCATTGGTTATGTTTTAGCAACATTATCGCAAAAAAAGAAAATAATGACCCTGACTAATATTGAACGACGACGCTCTCATACGTATAACGGTTCTTGTACTACAATTAGAAGAATCGTTGATGACAACAAATAGGGGCTTATAAACTTAGTTCTATGTGATAAAGAAACCGTGCAACAAAAATCGCTGGCGACATCAATATTCCGATGCACAATATTTTCTGTCATGGAATAGGAGTAGTGACAGTGAAGGAAATAAATTGGTTAGAAATGGGTGTGCGTCTTGCATCCGATCGAGATCCATATGGAGAAGCTTATGAAGCAATTATACGTCGTGCTGACGTTTATAATGGAAAAACTGTAATGGTCTCTACAAGTGACCTATGAGAAACAATAAACAAAGCGTAACAACAGATGCAAGACGATTACAAAACTATACTTGGTTGATATTGAAGATAAAACCAAGCTGAAATTTGCTATTGTGTTGGCGGAAAGGAAAAACGTCCGACGTATTCTTGAATAGACGCGAACAGGATTTGCAGCGCATTTGAGGCAGAATCAAAACAGGTAACTGATTCGCAAGTGGTGAAAATTTAATAAGCGCAACGGTTACTGTAGCTCAAGAACAGTCATGCGAGTTTGTGTGCGAGCTTGCGGAATTTTATCTCGGCTAGGTTTTGCAACCGTACTGGTCTAATGTTTTGGAAAGCCACTCGTACGTTTATTCGTGTTTGGAATGCAATAGACGCGAACAGGATTTGCAGCGCATTTGAGGCAGAATCAAAACAGGTAACTGATTCGCAAGTGGTGAAAATTTAATAAGCGCAACGGTTACTGTAGCTCAAGAACAGTCATGCGAGTTTGTGTGCGAGCTTGCGGAATTTTATCTCGGCTAGGTTTTGCAACCGTACTGGTCTAATGTTTTGGAAAGCCACTCGTACGTTTATTCGTGTTTGGAATGCAATAGACGCGAACAGGATTTGCAGCCCATTTGAGGCAGAATCAAAACAGGTAACTGATTCGCAAGTGGTGAAAATTTAATAAGCGCAACGGTTACTGTAGCTCAAGAACAGTCATGCGAGTTTGTGTGCGAGCTTGCGGAATTTTATCTCGGCTAGGTTTTGCAACCGTACTGGTCTAATGTTTTGGAAAGCCACTCGTACGTTTATTCGTGTTTGGAATGCAATCGCATGTCAAAACAAAAAACAGTAAAGTCATTGGTCTGGAATGGTGAAGAAGGCTTAAAACCTACTCAATAATAAAATATAAAACTCTTTGTTTGTCACTGCAAGATGTGTCGTACTGTGATAAAAGTGAGCGTTTCTTTGTTTAGCAAAGGAAATTATATCACATTGCACTGCATATATCCGTTTTTGTTTCCACTTTTGTCTATTCTATTTTTATACGTACAAATATGTTGTTTCTACGCAACTATTTATCTTTATTGTAACTAGTTGCGAAACATTGCTTTACTAAAGAGCTGAAGACTTAAATTAGTCAAAGAGATTCAAGAATAGTTTCAGCTCTGATTAGATTTCACCATAGATTTCATGTTGACGAACATTTTTAAAGCATACACAATGGAAAATGAATACACTGATATGAGCGTTGTCAAAAGCTATCATTATTGTTCTGGTCTCATCGGAAATTATGCTTATAATTTAAAAAATCCAGTCCGTAGTCTTCTGTGCATTTTCCTAAGTAAAACCACGTGAACAAAGACCGTTATACAGAAATTAAAATGCATCCCCAAAATGATCCATAACCAAATGCTTTGTAATAATAATTTTAATTTTCACCCGTTTCGGAGGTGCAATATATCGCCATTAGGGTTGCGTATGTCGCAATCCTTGTACTAACTCTATCAAATCTACTGCGCCATTTTAAAGTTATGATCGACTAATTTATAACAGTCTGGGCTACGAGAGTCGCCATGATGTATATAGTTGTAACGTTACTAGATCAAATCCCGTCTGTTGCCGATATATTCAACTACCGATTCACTTTCGCAATAAAAGTTTTGAATGGTTACAATTAAATCTACACATACAAATATTGAACCATCCAGTAAATAATGAAAACGAATTTAAATTACTGGCACGTACGAAGATACAGTTTGTACAGCTGTCAAATTTGTGAGACCTACTCCTGGAACCTGCCACGTTTCAATACGGCAAGATAACTGTAACTGATTAGTTGCGTGAAATTAAAAATTTTATCAAGAAACTCTGAAAAACGGCTAAGACGTAGACATTTAATATAAAATCCGGCTTGTGTCCTAAAATTGCTAACATTTACAAAAACTACAAGCCACTGAAAAATTCGAAGATTTTGAACAATCCATTTAGAGATGATACCACATAGAAATTCTTTTGCTGAAGCGTCGTAATATACATACATACATACATACATACATACATACATACATACATACATGCATGCATGCATGCATGCATGCATGCATGCATGCATGCATGCATACATACATACATACATACATACATACATACATACATACATACATACATACATACATACATACATACATACATACATACATACATACATACATACATACATACATACATACATACTCTCGCTCCATATGTATGTATATATGTAATTTGACTAGCAATAAAGAAGAATTATAATGTTTGTCGTATATTATGTGTATACTATTTAGTCTTTTTAAAGTCCTTTTACATATTATGTCACCAATAATTTTGAGTATCTTTAGTGGTACGGTAGATCATACGCACCACAATGTTAATAAGTGCATTGGTGTATTAATTGGTTTGTGTTCGTTTGTACAGCACTTTAACCACGCTATTGCCTAAATCACAACTAGGAAATGGCAGAAAAGTACCTTTCCTAATGATACATTGAGACTGTAGACCGAGGCTGGCCTGAGCGAGTGTTGAACTCACAACCCTTGAATTTTGTGTCTGACTCTCTACCGAATAAACTATCGTGGATCCCAGCTCTGTTGAATTTGTTTTAAAAAAATATCTTTACAAAATAACATCTTTGTTTAAATTAATTGTCTGTAAACAAAAAATACGATTTGATTTTTTATTTTTTATTTTTTTGATTTTTTTAATTATCTGTTAAAATATACCATTGGATTGTTTTGCTTAATTTTAAATGTCTGTACAAAAACTGTTAAACATCTGTACAAAACACCGTTAAATATCTGTACATAATACCATGAAATATCTGTCAAAAAATACCGTTAAATATCTGTACAAAATGCCATTAAATGTCTATTCAAAACACCGTTGAATATCTGTACAAAATACCATTAAATATCTGTACAAAATACCGTTAAATATCTGTACAAAATACAATTAAATATTTTTCCTCTGATATGCACCATCACTTATTGACCATGAAATTATCGAAAATCGTCAATCATGTCTGCAATAAGTGCTATATACGATCCGCACGTCCGCTGCGAGGTTTGTAACAAGATATCTAAAATAAGTCATTCATGTTTATTCCGTTTTTATAATAGATGCCATCGCCTGTGCCAAACCTATTTTGAATGGTCTGTTAATCAGAATAATAATGAAAGTAATTTCCCGCAGATGTAATGAAACAACACGTGCCTTATAAAGGAGAAAATGACATCAATTTGACATCGATTTAACTTACGATGAAATAAACCGTCCCTTGAAAATTCAGAATTTTATCTGGAATTGAATTGCACAACAATTATTGCTTTGATTTTGACCTATACAGTGTAACCGGCTTATCGTGGTATTAGCTTATTTATAGACAAAGTAATGCGACATAACCGAGTATTTTGTTGCTCTATCTACCGTTTTTAAAATGTGTTTACACGCTATACTCCAGTATCATAAATATCTGTATAAAATGTCCAGAAAGAGGACAATAATATTATTGTCTAATTAACTAGGAGCTGGATGGGCTGTTATATAGACGGGCTCCATCCATCCATCCATCCATCCATCCATCCATCCATCCATCCATCCATCCAATCATGCATCCATCCATCCATCCATCCATCCATCCATCCATCCATCCATCCATCCATCCATCCATCCATCCATCCATCCAACCATGCATGCATGCAACCATGCATACATACATACATACATACATACATACATACATACATACATACATACATACATACATACATACATACATACATACATACATACATACATACCTGTGCAAGTCAAGTCGTTTCCTATCCAAATATTAGACAGATTGCACACCTTGACTTCAGATCCACCCACCTTCGAATACCCAGGCTGGCAGCTGTATATTGCTTGTTCTTCAAAGGTAGTGTTCAGGTAATTCACTCTTGTATAATTAACATTCGGCGGTGTCGAACAGTTGATCACTGAAAATAAAGAATAAATACTTTGATTGCAGATGTTCTACAGCAAAAATTACGCTTGATTGGGAATGCTCTACGTCTAAAATTACATTTGATTGTGGATGCACTACAACTAAATTGCGTTTAATTGGTGATTTTCTACCGCTAAAATTACATTTCATTAGGGATGCTCTACAACCAAAAGTACGTTTAATTGCGGATGCTCTACAAGCAAAGTAACGTTTAATTGGGGATGCTCTACCGCCAAAATTATGTTTGATTGGGATGCTCTGTAGCTAAAGTTATTTCTGATTGGGGATGCTCTGCAGACAAAGTTTGATTGGAAAGCTCTACACTCAAACGAATAACGTGGTCCGAATGACAGTAAGACAACTTTAGAAGATCCGAAAAATATAGAACGATATTAATCCGATAATCTGTCATATGGTAATGACTTATAAGTACAATATTGTAAGGATTGCTTTTTTAAGATTATAATTTTTGGCATTATTCTGCTTAAAATGAAAAAGTATCATATGAAATGATAGTTGGAACGTTGACTTGCATGATGTTGATTTTTCTCACCTTCTCAAAAATGAGGTCACGGCTGTCATTTTCTCTGACAAGCAGTTAATGTTATGCATGACAACCATAGTGGAGCACCATGTTTATTTACTGGAATTTATTCGAACATTTTTAAATGGAACAATTATATTCAGAATTATCAAACAGATATAAAATTCGGATGAGATTTTACTTTGAAGTACAAACGATTTTTCGTTCATACGACGAGAATTCGACCATATCAAAGTATTCCGCTTTGGAGGGGAGAATTGTATATGCAGATGTCTTGGGTTGGAGTGGGGTGGGGTGGGTAGGGTAGGGTAGGGTGGGGTTTGTCTATGTAACTACGACTAAGTATATGGGCTGGAAGCATTGCTGAACACAAATCTTTTACTGCCAGTAAAGTCTTTTAAAAAAATAAAGCAAAGAACAGCACACTGCGAATACACACAATTTACAACTCTAAGGAGTTACAAAATGAGGGCCGTTTTAATATAAGCTATATACAATAAATTACAAAACAGAGTAAAACTTATTAGTTGAAAATAACATAACTACTTTTGCTACACTCAACTAAATGTTCAGGCAATGATACATATCAATTCCAGAGAAAATATATTCTTTGAAAAATAGGATTATCTTGTAATGAAATCAACTGCACAATTATAAAATTTAATTGACATGTGTATATGTGTGTGTCTGTGTGTGTGTGTGTGTGTGTGTGTCACATGCACAACTCATGGTGGTTAAAAAATTATTACCCGATTTATAACGTTTATCCTATATATAGAAGTTGTTTTGTATGTAATTATTTAATTAAATGTATTCCAAGGAAAAATGTCTTGCAATTCTACAGAAATAAAATCACAAGTAAGATTATATAATTTTTTTCTCGTGCATAACGCACACCAAACAACGAGCATTGTTCGCTCATGGACGTTGTTCCATAATACACAAATTGTGATTTTTTAAGCAAAACTGTATTACTGATATAACGGACACCCTGTGAATCCAACACGGTGTCACTCAAATGATCATACAGTCCTTTTTTATTATGTTTAACATCAATTTGGAAATCTTCGTTGCACAGAAATCTTCGTCGCTAAGAAATTTAAATTCATATCAATAAGCTTCCAAACATAGAAAGTAACAAATATTACTTAATCTTAATAAGATTTATTGGTGCCTTCATGTACATCTTAAAATTGTAACTTCGGAAAACATCCATTCTTCTAATAACTCAAGCGAACCCGAAAGAACATAATCTATCGACACATTATGCGTGGCATGTGCTACGGAAAAATTTTCGAAGCTAGATGAATATTAAAGAGTTATTTAATAGATTATATCAAAGATCAATTGGATTAAATGGCAAACGTTCAATAAATTTCATACTTACGCTTACAGCTCGAATTGTTATTATAATGGCCCCAGTACCAAACACCCGTTTCGTCACATATATACGAAGGTCGAAGGTATTTACCGTGATGATAGCCGTAATCACAGTTATATGTAACCTGGAATAAATATGAATTGATATTAAAATCTCTCCTGGATTCTTAGTATATGTTTCTTTCTAATTTACCCCTTCCCCTTTTCATCCCCAGCATAAACCGTTATTACTCGCTTATAAGTTGAATCCAAATACACACTGCATTGACGACAAACAGTACTGCGTCGATGGCATTAATTCACTAGCGCTAGGTCATTACAAAACTAGAAATTTTGATTTCATATACTAGTTCTTATCATATATTGATAGTGATTCGCATTAGTAAGGAAAAGGCAGTTATGAACGAAATTTTAGTGGAGAGTACCAACAATTAATTTGTTTCGAAGTATCAGCAAATAGTTTGTAGTTGCGTTGTATTTTTCACTTGCCTTATATTTTTTCTTCGCGGCACGTCAGAGGTAAAAAATAATCGGCAAATGCATTAGAAGGAGCAAAATCGCTTAAAAAGGTTAAATTTTGGTAAACACCCCACCCCCACCAAAAAAAAGTGCGCTCATGGCCGCCTTTTTTCTTATTACTTAAAGACGCAGCGACACGGCGGGGTACCAGTGTGAATACGAAGAGAATGTAATCGATCTGAGCATAATGGTTGTTTTTGACGTTGCTACAAACTAGTTTGTGGTTTTTCAAAACCGAACTGGAAAACTAAAAAGTCCTGCGTGGACATCAATGACGTTATTTAGAATAAAATCATTGAGAACCAGGAAATCGAAGACTCACTTGTCTGTTGCTTTATAAAAAAAATACGTTGATGTTACTTATGCTGCGATGAAACCATTGTTACAACCGTTTTTGCGACGTTGTTAAAGGAAATGGAAAGAATCTGACAACTAAACAAAACAGGAACGTGACATACAAGCAGTAAAAAAAAACCCCACTTAGCAAATGTAGCATCCTGCGAAAGACGTCGAGGGAGCGACTTCGGACTGTACGGTATACACTCAGGTTACACTCGAGAGAGAAAAGGGTAACAAAAATACCTCTCCCAACTATCCAACAAAGTCATTGGATATAGAAGTCAATGACCCATTTGCATGATTTTAAGTCCACGAGAAGTTGATAAGTGGTGGCGAAGGCATAAAATTAATAGATTATAAAATACATAGCATGTGCATGTGTGTATGTTTGTGTTAAACAAAACAAGACTGCATTTGCACACTGATCACTTTCACCGAAAAAGGGAAAGGTTCTGTCTATAACTGTACAAAAGTTATGTACGTACCCGATGAAGGAAACGGTATATCCCGTCTGAATTCAAGGAACTATTTACCACTTTACCATGTGGTATAACCCCAGGTATATCGTTTGGACAGGTAATAACTGTAATAAAATAAGTAAATGCATATATACTGCATCTTATGGGTACAAAATATACATCCATAGCATACAGTAAAGTACATTGACGAAAAACATCAATTTAAAAGAAAAAAATCCAAAAAGAGGATGCGGTTGAAAATGCACGAGTTGTTACTTTATTTCCCATCCACAAAATTCAATAAAATAAAATAGTTTTGTTTATTTGTTTTCAAAATTGATAGAACTTTTAAGGTCTTTGCAGTGGCATACGTCAATTACCCCTATCTCAACACTGCTTCCAATGTGTATGTATATATATATATATATATATATATATATATATATATATATATATATATATATATATATATATATATATATATATATATATATATATACCATGCCACCACCACCATCTCATGCCCCTAATATATTTAAATGGAGCACAGAACATGCATACATGTAAATTCTATATTTACTTTTACCTTCAACCTGAGATGAATGTGAATACACCCATCAAATTTGATGCTTGCTTATACTTACGTTCACAATAATCTACTTTTTTCTATAAAAATGTATATTTCGTATAACAATTTCATACTCTATCACTTACTGATCTATATTATGGCTAGCAACGGCTCGAGTATGATGTGATTTTCAGTCACACTGATAGCTTGTCGGACATTCAGGTCGAAAGTCCATCATCTATCCAGTTTCTAATGGATATCATGTACGTATTTCCATCATCATAACTTCAAGCTCTTCAACTATTGATTCCATAGAATTTTAGTATGCGCCTAAAACAGTAACATTAATTCACGATCAATCAGTTAGTAGTACCCTCCAAAGACTGTACCATTTTGCGAAAACTCAATTTGATTGATCACTGATCACTAAGGATGTGGCATATGTCATACAACGCAGTCCGAAGCATCTTCCCATCTGAAAGTTTCTCGCAATCTTTGATACAATAATTATATTCGCTGGTTAAATCTAAGTACAGTAGGTTTTGAAAACTCGTTTGCTCGCGCATGTCCTAAATTTTAACTTACAATGTTCCAAGAATCAATTTCAAAACAATTTGTACAAACTGCTTTTGAGTGTACTTCCCACCCCAAAGCACCGCAACCGGTCAAACATATGAAGTGTCTGATGTATCTGCGCAGGCACTATACCATCCATGTTTAATTTGCGATGCATGTCCAAGGAGCAGAACATATCAATTATCTGCGGTAAAAATATTGTTATTTCCTGTATACATGTCACATATTTGTTTCATATATCTGGTTTTTGCACAATTTTGGTCGATCACCCTACCCTTTTTATTTGTTTGCAGAGATATCAGATAGGAGACATGATCATCGCAACTTCCAGGCCACTCGTGCGCATTATACATCGAATACATGTTGAGCGTTATCATTCGGGTTACTTCTATCATTTACAAACGATACAATATTGAGAATTTACGAATGATGGAACTGCTTTGCTCATTCGTGATCTTCTAATCAATCCTACAATCAAACCAATCGTAGAAATAGCCGAGGTGGTCTGAATAGATTGGTTTCTTTTTCTTGCAGATATATTTGCAGTGAACAAAATGGTGACTTTTCTGTAAATTACTAAGCGGACATACATTCGAAGCATATTTTTGTTTCGCAGAAAAACCAAGATAGTTTTGACTTGGAAAAAAGTATACTTTATATATTAAAAAAGGTTGTTGTCACATACACAATTCTCTTTACATTACATGTATTCATCTCTGATACACAAACGCCTTGCTGCTTGTATAATACATGTTCTGTAACAAATCCCAGGTATCTGTATTAATAGTTCCCGGAAGCTGAAGCAGGGTCAAGTTGTTCACGCAAATTGAGTGGACTGAACAGTTCTGATTTAAAGCTAGTAACCTACTGTTTTGAAAAAGCCTACAGTAAACCGTTATCTTCAATTAAACCCACAAAGGATTCCAATAGCGTCTTGCATACTGCTTGGTTTTCACATTGTCTTTGCTGGGTTTACCAATCAATGTCTTATGAAACCACAATCAATGTGCTCTCTCTCTCTCTCTCTCTCTCTCTCTCTCTCTCTCTCTCTCTCTCTCTCTCTCTCTCTCTCTCTCTCTCTCTCTCTCTCTCTCTCTCTCTCTCCAGATTCATTTGTTCATTATTTTATTTAAAGGAATATTTACTGAAAGAACAAATCATGAAAGATAACAATGAATATATCAATTAATCTTACAGGCTCGTTTTGTACAGGTGGTCGGACAAAGAAGAGATATAGAGATATCTGACTCGCAGCCACCCGAACTTCCGTAAGAGAAACACTTGCAGCTCTGGTCATGAGTTACATCTGAAATATTTAAATGTTATTGGCCAGAATTATATCATACAAAAGTAATGTTTACCTTGTTTTATTGTGTTCTCCGTGCATACATCCGATAATTTATCGCCTATCCATCCATCCTTCTATACATGCATATAAACATACATACAATAACACACATACACACGCACAAACACACACACGTATATATATATATATATATATATATATATATATATATAGATATATATATATATATATATATATATATATATATATATATATATATATATATATATATATATATATATTATGGTAATCACTTATTTTCAAGAGATGGTCCATCTTTATGCACATTTATGTTTATATGCACGATACTCGCAATATGAACGACAAAAGCATGGTGTATTTGAATCATAGAAAATGGATTTCTTATTAATAAGAAATCTTTCATAAATTACCATAGTCACCAAACTAGGAAGAGACACGTACACACAACATAACCTTTATGCACTTTTTTAAAAAAACTTTTATTTACATCAAATAAATTTTAATGCATACGACAACGCATGAACCAGGTGAATCATTTAATGGCTTTAGCTGTTGATACTTAATGACGTTGATATAGTGCTTGTGTTGAATAAAAATTTCTTTTTCTTGAAAGCAGTGTACTAATGAGCACACGGTGTGGATCCATCGAAGTTCTTGTTTTTGCTTTCCGGATATTGGAAATTGCGAAGAAATTGACTAGTACTTATGGAAAGAATAAAATGCATGCTTTCTTTTTTTAAATAATACGATACAATAACTGTCCAAGATGGGACAGAAGCTATACGATTATGTAAAAAGTGACCCAAAAAGTACATACATACATACATACATACATACATACATACATACATACATACATACATACATACATACATACATACATACATACAGTTATGTAAATGCAATTTACTTGTTAGTTTTTTATTAAAAGTTTTACATTTTTATTTCATTACATGTCATTGGCATAGTAATTTATTGGATTTGACATTTTTCCAGTTTTGTTCTGTTCGTCCTGATAAACAAGCAGTAGTATAAACGTTGTATCTTTTGGTGACCTAAATTCAGAGCCAATTTTAAGTTTGGAGCAAACAATGTTTTCTTTATATTATTCAATCTTATAGTGAGATTTGTTCAGTATAATCAAATCCGTACATAGCATACATGAAACTCAGCATATAATGTTTCAATGCCGCTTGGGGTAAAAATGATCAAGTAACCTCATACAGGACTCTGTTTTACGTCCTTATTAACCGTACAATCGCTATTTTGGAGAAGAAAGAGTCAGTTTGGTTATTAACATTTGGAACTCAAAGATGTTTTTGTTGTGATCAGTTTGAGTTGAATTTTTATGCTAATTCAGTTTAAAGTGATTTTCCCTGGAAATTACTAGAGCTCATCAGAAATCTTGGACAAATTCATTTTTTGGAAATTATTCTGAATTCCAAACTGGAATATTATTCTTGGTGATTCAACAAAGAACTGTTGACGCATCAGGGAAAAGCAGGTTATTGAAGATGTCATCGCCTTCCATCTTGGAACTCCATCGGGATTCGAACTGTGATTCACCTAGGACCTTTTTTTATAGGACTTATATTTATTAATTCAATGAATAGTTTTGGATTAGATTCATAAATTGCAAGTCCTTTTTCTTATTTTTATCTTGTTTTCTAGGAAAATGTTACAAAGCTTGTTGGCTTCACATTTTTCGTTGTTGCTTTTGTACGAGCCTACATTCGTAACAAGATATACACGTATTATCTCATACGTGGAAACATTAATAAATAGAATATTATTTTGTCCAAGCAGTGTCAGTAAACCAAAAGAATAAAGTCTGTCAGTGGCCTTGTATCCTTTAAACCTTTAAATACATATGTATCTATTCCAATCCTAATAATTTCGGTATTCCGTGTCCCATAAAATGTTAAATTTTGAGAGAGAGAGAGAGAGAGAGAGAGAGAGAGAGAGAGAGAGAGAGAGAGAGAGAGAGAGAGAGAGAGAGAGAGAGAGAGAGAGAGAGAGAGATTTACTTTCGGCACAAGTCGTATTCACATTCACAGCACAGGAAAACGGACACGCACATGGTACATAACCTGTGTTTGTGAAGCATTCTTTTCTAGATGCCCAGTATGAACAGCTGGTATGCGGGTCTACGCAGCCATCTGAAGAATGAGAGAAAGTATTCCATAATTTGTTGTTGCTGACTTCATCAATAGCATCATCCCATCAGTCATAAATATTCCTTTGAATATGTGATTTGACCGGTATTTATTATTCAACGTCAATGATTTCAGTCACGAATTGATTTATATCTTTTTTCCCTCCATATGTTACGAACAATACAATCGGTAGGGCAAAGATGACAGCAAAAAAAGGAAAATAATTAAAGGTGAGAAATGGCTTACATTTATGAATAATGATATATAAATAAAGGCACATATGGTCAACATTCGCAGTGCGAACTAAGGAAAATTAGCTTGAAATATCTTCAGGTTAATTGTCAATTTGTTTACACATAATTACTGTGGGATTACGATTTAGGCGAACAGAAATGGAATAGTTGCAAGATATATATATATCTTGCAACTATATATATATATATATATATAAACTATATATATATATATATATATATATATATATATATATATATATATATATATATATATATATATATATATATACCATACCTGTATCAAATTTCTTTGTCAAATGCTTCTTTCATATAAATTTATGGGATAGTTATCGTTGTGATGAAACAAATATTACCAAAGATGGTGTTAGTAAAACTAAATTATATATTCATTAACAAAGATTAACTAGGAATGTATTCATTATTAGCAATGATACAGTCAAACGTTTGTTGTATATTTTATTAACATGGAAACAACAGTTAAAAGTCATACAAGATGGAAATACATCAGTTAATCATTCATTAATATAATTAGCAAATCATAGATAATCTTTCCTAAATGAGTATTGACCAAATAAGTAATGGATATATAATCTGACTGCAGGTAAGCATGCAACCCAAATTTATCAATAACAAGACGACAAGCCCTTCGAGGTCGTCTGAAAGAAAACTTCTCACAGAGGTGCAGACGCTTGAAAAGACGCAGACTCTTTCAGAGAAGTAAAATGTTTTATCACACTACTGGCATCGAGTCGATATGACTCGAGAGATCATGGATATTTTTTCCTACTTTTCATATTACAGAATGAATCAAATTGGCATAAATTAGTAACTTCTAAGAGAAAAATGTTCAAAAAGTATAAACTTCAAAGCATTTTTATGCAATAAATGGACTTGGAAATTAAAAATACCTTTCCATTAGAATTTATTAGCATGGAATCTATCTTGGAGAATGTATGATTTTACGACATATTTTATTAAATTTATCGAGGAGTTTATAGATTTTGGAAGAAAGCCAATTTTTTTTACTTGCAATCTTGGAATCTACTAGCTTAAACAACGGAATAAAATTGTTTCGTAAAGTTTGCTTTTGGCAGCCTTTAAAGCCATTCAAAGAAAATTAGTTTTCTTTTATATCAGGGTAAGCTTGACTTTGTTAAATAGGAGTAAAGCAACGTCCGTTCGTCTGTATCTAGAAATACCTTTTACATGCTTAGTGCTTTGGTTAAACCAAGTTTCACAACTATATAACACTCGGGGTATTACAATCTTAGTTGTGAGTTGATTAAATCCATTCATATTTACTCCAAGGTCATATAAAACTGAATAACGTAATTACAAGTTCACCTTTAACCTCTTCAACTCTGGTCTCTATTCTGCTATACTTTGAGACTTAAACACCTTATATCTACATGACTGTTGCTTGGACACTCTCAGAATTCAATAACCATTGACTGATGTTTCTTTTGAAGTCAGACGAGTTTTAGCTGAACACTACAAAGTTAGTTTTCATGTAATTATATCCAGATTCCCTTTATGAAATTGTAATCGACCCAATCTTGACTTCGGAAGAGTTAAAAGAACTATATCATCTGCCACGGTCGGACACGGTCACATATTAACCAGAAGTACAAACAAATGTTTACACGTTACAATAAATTCAGATAAAATCAAAATGTAAAGCTCCACGGATAATATGGCACCCCGTCGTGTTCCTTTTAAAACAGAAAATCTTACAAAAATTATTTTAGACAAAATAATTCTGCTAGATTTATTCGAATATAAGCAGACAATCACTTTCCATATTCTGGAATTGATGCCAATTTGATATCATTTATAAAATAGGCCATCATGACACAAGTTATCAAAAACTACAACAACAAAAAAATAATAAAAATAAAAATGGACGGTAACTTGATTTCATTTTCATAGATTGAACTTGGTGTGGTTTACAATTTTACGCCTCATCGTATAAGGTCAGAGTAAAACAAATTGTTTCACTGGCGATAAACAGGGCTTTAAGTGTTATAGCAAACGTACAGATTCTGGACCATTTTCTCTGATACTATTGTAAATATTACATTTCTGAGATACGGGCGACATGCCCTGTAAATGTTTTCTCACTAAAACAAAAGTTTGTCTGCAAGTGCTTTAGTGATTTTGAATAGTATATGAAACCCTAAAGTAATAAACGTTGTTTACTTTATATCTACCAGACAAAAATGTGACTTGACTACTGAATTATGTCACCACAAGAATGAAACAAGTCGTAGCGTCAATTTGCTGACGAGTCAAACAAGAGAAGATTGAACTGAGTCGGGGTTTGATAATTATTCTCAATACTGTGACATGGACGAGACGATTGAAGACTAAAGTCTAGGCGCAGGACACCACTTAGAATATCACGAGAAAAAAATTAGTTTTTTATATCCAACATGGTTAGAAGATTATATCATAACACCATTTTACATTATATATATATATATATATATATATATATATATATATATATATATATATATATATATATATATATATATATATCATAGTATATGAGCAGTTTGAAAGATAGACATGGTGGCATCACGCGGTATTGTCTCAACCAATTTCCGAATAAAGTCTTCCTTTTTATCGTAAACATTATGTATCTATTTGCATAATGTATATGGTAAAAAGGAAAAATCTATGATTTTTTAAGGACCACGAAATGTCTAAATAAAACTAAGACCCCCACCTCCACCCCACCCTACCCCCAAAATGTTGATCCCATTCACGCTGAAAGCCAGTCAAAAACTTAAATTTGACAACTATTTAATATTCCTAAATCTTACTGACGTTTGAAGTTCTATTGAACCTGGAAAAGGTATTGTATACTTTTGGTTGAAGATTGACATTGGTACTAAGTATAATGAAAGGGTGCACAAAACAGCTATAGCTACCCTACAGTTCTTAGTAAATCAATATAATATTTAATATACTAACTTTAAATAATATATAGTGTATGCAAGATCCATAGGGAATGGCAAAACTCATAAAACAAATCATAAAACTGAATGGTCTTGTTCTGATTGCGAATATGACACACATAATTGGTAAATGGATGCATCCAAAAGAGTGAACATTGACCAGGGTGAATATTTTGGCAGTATACAATGAAAGTAGAGCCCATTCTTGTCCAGTGTATTGCCTTTTACCCTGTGACAACGTTTTTCATATGTGAAGAAGATTAAAGAGTTTTTGAGAGACAGCGTTTAACTTTCTTAAAGAATACGGTTTATATATTAAATTCTGACCTATATTGTAAAGATTTTACCTTTTAACCATGTAAAAAATTTACTATTTTTGCATGCTCTATTTTATCTGTTATAAATTTTATTTTTAATTTTGTCTTGCTGAAAATTTTAGCAATTGTTAAAAAACCAAACTTTTCTCCTCAGTACAGAATAGCCTGGATTATATACTTATGTGCCGTTAACCCTCTGCATAAGTGTTTTAACTTAGGTGAAGATATATTAGATAACAAGGATTTCGATATGATGACACTGACTGCATGCCATGGATAGCAGTACAATTATTAAAAGCATAATCAGATTCGAGTTAGACACAGACATGTTCTTAATGTTCTTAATAAAGCGATTCAAATTCAAAAATTGATATATGGATATAAATAGTGTTGTTGGACGTGTATTGTTAGATTCGTTCCAACTAATATGAACTTAATTGCTTGAAAATGCATCATTACCAGAGTGGGGAAAATCGATTGCGATCGAAGTCGATCCTATGTTATGCGTTAAAATCCCCAAATGACCCAGTACCTCTGATCAGTGACAAAGATTAACACTTTTAACACTTTTAATGTAATTTTCCAATCGACGTCGATCCTATTCTGTGTGTTAAAATATTGCATACTCTGCTGTTTGTTATAGGCATGATCCTAGTAATCCAAGCAGCAGAAAAGGAGACAAAAGAGCCAAATATAATATCAGGGATACGCATACCAATTCATGGCTGATCTGACAGTCACCACTGACACGCGCTTCCATGCAGATGAGTTTTCACAGCACTGGATGAGCCTGTGTCATAAGCTCTTTTGAAGTTTAAGCCACGGAAGTCTAAGAGCTTGGTGATCAGAAACTGTCGGGTCATCTCCAAGTTTGTGATGAAGACCCCAGATAAAAAGATCCCATCTAACCAGTGTAATTATATCAAACACCATTGTTTGGTGCGACGATGAAACGCTAAACCAACTAAGAAACCATGTAGAAGAAGGGATGAGGAAAACTGATAGATCATGACTTCCCGGGAAATTCAAGCCATAGATGTACCAGAACGGATTACTGCCTAGAATGGTTTGGAAATTGACGTTATACAAGATAGCAACGACGAATGTGGAGACTTTACAGAGAACAAACAGCGAGCATCTGTGTAGCACCTCGAGGCCTATCATCATTCACAGAATTTGGGTTCTGCAATAGGAATTGAATGCTACAGCTACCATTGATCGACATCAGTGGTGGTCGAGAGTACAAGGTCACCGAAGCAAAGGTACTTATGATGCTGAAGCACTGCGCAGGACAAGGAGATCGCGGCTGCAGGAATTGAAGTCAGAACTCGTAGAAAGTAGTCAGTTTCCTCAGCAACTAAATTAGTAGACAGTAGACTTCAACACAAGGATATAGTAGAAGAAACCTACTCTGGAACACCCGGTGTCGGAAGAAAGAAGGTCAATGATCCAGGAATAGCTATTTAAAGCAGAGAAAGATTGTCGACAATTAAAGTTAGTCCAACTGACAATTAGCATAGACTATGTGGTCTTTTTCAGCGAGGAAGTTAAGGTTGTCCGATATCTTGAATTACGATCATCTATGGTTCCAATTTCCGCTGAGAAAATTTTATGACCTTTCGCCATCTCTAACAAATTTTCACAGATGGGGTTTAGTTGAGAATCCTCTGTGACATCTCTGTAATACAAGAGGAAGCATAGAGCACATCATGTTAGCATTGCCTGCCTTTATTTACTCAATGTCGCTACAGATGGAGTTGGGACAAGGTCCTCAAAGATCAGACATCTTTGATGGGAAAATAAAGAATAAAAGACCAGCATGAATAAATAGGTCAAAATTTATCAAATCTCAAAGAGAAAGAAATCAGTAACACCTCATCACACATGAGGGGAATCCACAGTGAATGAACGAGTTGAAATATGTCCAAAAACCTCTATGTCCAGGTGTAGTGATTTGGTCTGAGCCTAGAAAAAGGTTGGTGGCCATTGAGTTAACTGTACCTTGAGAGAAGAGGTGTAACGAAGTTCATGAGAGAAAGTTGATGAAATATGTATAGTTGATGAAGAGATACATGAGAAGGGATGGAGTACTTGTTTATTCTCAGTGGAGGTGGGAAGAAAAGTGTTTTCTGCTCAATCGGTCTGGAAGATGCCCAGAGCTCTTGGGATAACAGGAAAACATCGCAATGCGGCTGTTCAAGCACTGGGCAGAATTGCTGAAAGCGCTTCAAGCTGGCTATGGATGAAGCATCAGAACAAAAGCTGGCTGCCTATCACCAACAGGCAGAGACCGGTCAACACTGCCGTTCCGCCACCAAATGGGTGATCGGGATTAAGGGGCGAAACATGTATTGATTGATGGTCCCGGCTGATGATGGTGGTAATACAACTGTGGATTCATTGTAAGACAATATAATAATCTTTAGAAGCGCTGTCAACAATTCCTCAAGCAATTTAACAATGGTATGGGCCCATAGTCTTCCGGTTCTATTGGATTTAATTTCTGAGGGTCCGCGGGTGGCCGAGTGGTCTAAGGCGCTCGCCTTTACATAACTCCGACATCTCATTTCTTAACGAGTGGATTAAAATCTCAGGTTCAGCCTGCATTGGTGTGTCAGAAAGCTTTCCAGTAGCTTCTCGTGGTTCGGTGCTTCTTCCATGGGGCCTTCTTCTACCAGAGATACTTGCTGCCAAGTATTTATCGTGTGCTGAAAAATGGTCTTAAACAAACAAACCATTCAAATCGTTTCTTCTGACAGTTGTAGTTAATAACATGACCAGAACTCTACTCTGGACTAATTACACCTTCCCACACTCATCTCTCAAATGGAAAAATTATTTGAAAATAGGCATTCTAAAAAGTAGCTTGATCATGGTTATTTAGTATGACATCTAGTTCCAATGTTTTATAATTTTAAAAAAGATTTACAAGAATTAAATTATCAGTTGAACGTATCGATTTATTTCTATGATCTTAATTTTGTTATATAAGTTAAATCGAAGGCGTCGCTATCCGATAAAAAAAATGTATTGATTGAAGAAAACCTCAAATAATTTTTCGAGAGGCTCCTGCATATTTTCATTTTACACATCGCTAACCATCCTCCAGAAAGTTGTTGGTTAATTGGCTTCCATATTCTCTAATCATGAACTTCCAAATTTTCTAAATTGATTTGAATATTTAATTGGAGTTAACTTAAAAATTCTACAAGTATAAATCATGCATTTAATATCACGAATTCATACGTGTGAGAGAAATAGTAAATCAATTTTGTAGTAGTCATCCGTGGAAACTTATTAATTAAAATGTCATATAGATGAATCTATGTGTATTAAAAATGTATGATGTACGATTTAGTCTCTTAATGTGTTCAATAAATATTCCTCCACTGGATGAGTTGTCCATGTACAGCCAGATTTCAATATATATCAAAACATCAATATGAATTAAATAGAAGAAGAGAGATGTTAATATTGATGTCACAGCTAAGTGAAAATTACCAATTATTATAATTAATATATATATATATATATATATATATATATATATATATATATATATATATATATAGAGAGAGAGAGAGAGAGAGAGAGAGAGAGAGAGAGAGAGAGAGAGAGAGAGAGAGAGAGAGAATATTAAGACTGTGGAATGACCTTGCGTGCAGTGCGCGTGTTATCAAAACCATTACAACAACGGTAATTTTGGGACATTATGACATTACATACTTTTCTTAAGTCACCAATGAAAATAGCAAATCCCCAAAAAGTGATAGGAAAGTCGATAATTTTAATTAAATATGGTCTTTGTGCATTGTGTACAAATCTATTGTTGTTTTTGCAATACCCAGGTATTTTCAAGTATTATGTGACATTGTGTCTATCAAAAATGTTTTACACTGTTAGAATTTTAGAATTTTTAATCTAAATTTTAATTTTGCTTTCTAAGTGTTTTATAGCAGCGAGTAAAATGATATGTCATATACTTTAATTAAAGAACAAATTCCAGTTAAAATGTAAGTATTTCCAACTAAAGCATATGAGAGGTAATGTCGTAATCCTCTTACAGCACGCTCTATGGCACACAAAGGCAACAACAGTCGAATTAAGACGTCATACGATAGCAGGTATAATGTTTTGGTACTCAAATACAAAAGCAGTGGAAGAAAGACAGAATAAAATTGCAAGTAAAACTTTTCGGTACTCAAAGACAACAGCAGGTAAAACTTTTCTTGAAACCGTGCTTCAGATTAACAACTCTGGGTACGCACTCCTGTTGTTTTCCGTCGAACTGATGAAATCAGCGCTAACCAATTTAAAAACAAAACAAGAAAACTCTCTCTTTCTCTCTCTCCTATGTATAATCCTTGTAAAAAAAATCATCTGGAGTGAGTTTATCAAAATTGGAAATAGCAAATCTAGTTTCTATTCTCAGTAGAATTACTACATAATTGTTTTCCTGGAGAGATTATATTAAGGCTACCATGAAACTATTACATATGTAAATTTTCGCATATAGACTCCAATATAATAATTTATTTTTGTTTTATTTTAATTTCCTTTGGATGTTATCATAATGGCCATGGTAAAATAGAAAATTAATTAAACTGAGATAAGTAGCAAAATAACGGATGAATTCTTCAATGAAGATTCAATTTTTCATTTATAACTAACCGCAAAACGAATGGCAAATTTTGTATGCAATATGGTTGATAAAACAAATATAAGCAACAACATTAACAATAACAACAAGAACAGCTCTACTGCTATAATAATAATAATAATAATAATAATAATAATAATAATAATAATAATAATAATAATAATAATAATAATTCTGAAAATTAATTTTAAATATCTTTGATAACATTTTGTTCAGAGATTCTAAAATTTACTATTATTATTATTATTATTATTATTATTATTATTATTATTATTATTATTATTATTATTATTATTATTATTATTATTACAAACTACTTACCAATTCCAAGGATACAGCCAAACATAAGAATGACTGAATATCTGAAGTATTCCATTTTTGAAGAGGTCGTGGAAACTAACTTTCTCCGACCGATGCACTGCGTTGAAATGAAAATGAAATATGACATTTTCACAACTATACCACACTTATCGATTGAAATCTACATGACCTCATTAAAAAGAATGACGATCATCAATTTCATAACAATGTCAATAGCTCAAAAAGATTATTATAAAATCCAATAACTGCAGGAAAACTATAATTTTCTATTCAATTGCTACAGTATATCCCACTATTATGGCATATCGATATTTGTTTTATGTTGTTTATTTCACACATACAAAAAAAATCGGTTGTTTTTCACAGGCACATGTGACGGCATTTCAATTTTACTAGTTCTTTCAAACGGAATTGAGTACCAGACATTTGTGAGTCATAAACTTACGAACTGTTCATGAATATGACAAACAAAAACATATTCCAGTGCAGAGTAATTGCTCAGTGCGTATGTTTGGATAAAAGCGTTTTATGTTCGGAAATCGACTAGAAAATAATTGGCGTGCTATTTAGCAAATCGGCATTTCAATGTAAATTGAAGTTTGTTGTTAAGCATTCGATGCACCAGAGAAACGCATTTTAAATCCTTACTATACGCGGGATTCCACCAGACTAATTTTAATCATAACTGTAGCAACAGTCTATCAAACTGATATCGCAGCAGGAGTATATCAAACTGATATCGCATCAGGAGTCTATCAGACTGACATCGCAGCAGGAGTATATCAAACTGACATCGCAGCAGGAGTCTATCAGACTGACATCACAGCAACAGTCTATCAGACTGACATCGCAGCAGGAGTATATCAGACTGACATCGCATCAGGAGTCTATCAGACTGACATCGCAGCAGGAGTATATCAAACTGACATCGCAGCAGGAGTCTATCAGACTGACATGGCAACAGGAGTCTATCAGACTGACATCGCAGCAGGAGTCTATCAGACTGACATCGCAGCAGGAGTCTATCAGACTGACATCACAGCAGCAGTCTATCAGACTGACATCACAGCAGCAGTCTATCAGACTGACATCACAGCAGCAGTCTATCAGACTGACATCACAGCAGGAGTCTATCAGACTGACATCGTGGTAGGAGTCTATCAGACTGACATGAATTTCACTGTAGCATGATTCCACTAGACTTATATTAATTTGATTGTAGTTTTCAATCCAAAAGAACACTATCTGGTCTGTGGTCAAATGTCGTATACTGCTGAGATGAGAGAAAAGTTGAGTTTTTTTTATTTTTGCGGGAATAGTCAGAAAGTGTATTTTGCTCTTAGTACCAAAGTGTCTTTTATAAATCATGCATGAGTGGAACAATGCAAACAAAGTGAAGAAAAAAAAAACAAACATAAATAAAAAATGAATACAAAACAACATTACGCTAGAATGATTTCCAGTATATTGTTAATCATTCAGAAGTAAATAAATTCGGACATCAGCGGGGTAACATGCAACTGTACACAGCACACGCATGTCAATCGTTGGGTTCTTATTTTCACTCTCCTAGTGTCACGACCAAACAATCTGTGTTTGACATACAACCATTTCAAACTAAACAACATAGAAAAGTTTATTAGACCCAGTAGACAATGAAGCAATCATTTGAACATTGTGCATGTTTACAATCTGGAAAAGTGAGTCTTGCCTTCATAATCGCCACGACCAGTTTATAGTCATTTTTCTTTCTATCCCACGGCACGGACTTTCCCCAGAACAAAACAAGCCGAACTGGACTATCTAGATGAATTTTAATGTAAAGAAGATACATGTATTTTTCCTACGATAATGAGCTAAAACAATAAATAGTCATATTAGTTTGAAATCGGTTGAGTGTGGGAGATTTCGTGGCTTTAGCAACATTTTTTGTCTTGCAAAAACTACGTAATACGTTTCTTGTGTTAGTGTGATATAGCTTGCCTGGACGCTTGATTATATGAAAGCTGTTTGGGTTTGTTTTGTTTTTTTCGCATTACGTGCACGTTGATTTCGTGCATTATGATGCCTATTGAGAGGAGGATTTATATCATTAAAGCAGTAGCGGCTGAGAGGGGAAAACAATCACTGAGTAAACACGTGACCAGTTGCATCAGTATGCTGTATACTTTTAGTTTATTTGGTTAGGTTCTACAGTAAAGTATTGCATATCCGCGAGTATACCAAAATCGGCATAATATCAATGTCTTAGTAATAAGACAGAACATCAAAAATACAAGTTTAAATATTTTGAAAATTTTAATTTACTTGAAATCTAGTTCATCCATTTCATTCATATGGTTCGATCAATCAATGATCTATCTATCCGTTCATCTTTCTATATCTGTCCATCTATCAGTAGTTGTATCAGCCTCTAGGGAAAATTCAATGTTATCTTTACGCCGTAGGCTAGTACACGAGAATCACTTTGGTGTCCTATAAGAAATTCTGTTACCCGTGTAGTTACGTTTAACAGGAGTATGATGTTATTGCGTCAAAAGTGTGTATATTTTAGACTGTTTATAGGGTCTAAAGTGTTTTTTGGACTTAAAAGTGTGTATGTGATCAAAATTGTTTATTGGATCGAATATTATGGAGAAGTGAGCAACGTTATCTACTATCAAATGTTCCTCACTATACTATCACCAAGTCGTGTGTAGGGACCTAACAATTTACTATCCATAACCCGATATATACAATCCTGCAAATACCTTCTCATCTACCATCCACCACGTCACATATACTATCGAATACACGATGAGTAGTGACCAAAACCCCACCATTTACAGTCCAAAACCCCACGCTATGCCATCAATACGCCGTATGTAGTGAGCAATAACCCGCTATCTACTACGCAACAGCACACTTTATCCTGAACACGCCGTGTGTCGTAGTTAGTCTCTAGTCATCTACTATTTAACACCCAACATTACACCATGAACACGCTGTGTGTAGTGATCAGTACTCAGTCATCTACTATCCTACACAACATATTATTATATCATCAGACATATAAAGCATTACCTATAATAGGACAAAATTCTTGAGTAAAATTATTGAGATTAAATTGTTTTTTTCTAATTAAAAGTAATTGTTCATTAAATAATTGTAAGCAATTTTCCATAAAAAAAATTGAGATAGGTTCTATTCGTTTCTGTACTATAAATGTATACTATTTTAATAAAAATTGCGCTTTTTTCCATCAAGTGCAAAACCCCTTTGTACGATAAAATACATTTCGACTATATCCAAAAACTCTGCAAATTTTAGAATGAGATGCAAGTTGCTAAATGAACAATTCCTAAAATTTCCTTTGCTTGAGTAAGCTAGAAGATTCACGCGTTTCTTGAAACGAATTATGAATTATCCGATGCAGCAGAATTGTTTGTTTGATGAGGTACAAACAGGTAGCCTAAACAGCGCCATTGAGAAGGGATGAGAGCCTCATTCTGATTCGAAATGAACGAACACAAGTACCTAGACGAATGTCTATATTTGGTCGTGAGTATACTTTCAAAAATTGTGTATAAATTGAGAACAAGCTTGCGCAAAATCCATTCTTTTACTGGGAATCAGGGGACTGTCTTTTCTTACAGCGTTTCCCATACCTCTCATTCCCCAAGATGTAGCCGTACTTACACCGTTATGAGTGACACTTTTGTTAAGAGAGTCTGATCTCTTTCTCTCTCCCTCTCTTTAACCAAGAGCACGACATTTTTCCAGTTATGGGTATTTCCTTCTCGTTGCAAAAAAAAAAAAAAAAAATGAGAAGAAGGTTTTGATCAAATTTTAATCACAACACCTACACCTCAGATCACGTTGAAACTGTTAGGAAAAATTGCATCTATTGTAATAATATTATAAATAACTTTAATAAAAAAATAATCAACACATAGCAACACTAAAAAGAACCTAACTAAAGTAGTAATTGCTAATACAATTTCTCTTACCTTTTTGTATATCTATGTCTCTGTGTCTGTCTGTCTGTCTGTCTATCAGTCTGTCTCATTATCAAACAATTTGGACGAAATTTACAAAAATACATGTAACTCTCGTTGAAGGGACTTGACGAGACACGACAATCGTCCTAAGAGATAACACCGTTCACGCCATTGTGAGATATATTCTTATGGAGATGCAGTTTTAGTGACGCAGACATCATTTATGTCAATGCAAATGTGACCAAGAGATCAAAAAGCCTTAATTAACTTTGTAATGATGCGGAAACATTTCCAATTAGAGGATAATTATTAGTAATAAAAGTTGAAGGGAAATTCCATAATTGGTGATTTTCGAAGCCGGTTATTGATCTTTGTAATCCTTTAGATTACAGTTTTCTCTAGCTCTAACACTCTCATAAGCAAGAACAAGCAGTTGGAAATGACAATGCCCCCATGTGGCAAATGGAAATGACAATGCCCCCATGAGGCGCTTATGATATAATTTTCATTGTTACTATTACTGTGTATTCATATTCCTGAAGTAGTGACAACGCTAGTTTGACTATACCAATTTTAAGCGAAATGATATTGCCTAGGATGTACAGAAACTGTGTGTGTGTGTGTGTGTGTGTGTGTGTGTGTGTGTGTGTGTGTGTGTGTTATAAAGAATTATAAATATGTACCAGACAGAACAGACCGTGCTATCCCTGGATTCTATAGTAGAATCTTGATAATAGTGGGCAGATTTAGTAGCTTAATATAAACAATACTATCAAACAGGTTAGAGAAATTAAATTCGTACTCTACGGAGTTTCGAACCCAGATCCGCGAGTAAATGGCACCCATCGCCTTGCCTGCACGCACCAGCCCATATACCGTCACGAGTAAGCACGCATCACCAAAAATTTATGGCACTGAGTCGGCGTTATATGAGCTCGTGCGTAACAGACACACTAGCATTATTTACTAGGCCGACCTGCGAGTATGTCTGCTACGCAGGAGCTCATATAAGACCGATATGATAGTATTGTTTATTGTTTGTATTAAACTATATATATATATATATATATATATATATATATATATATATATATATATATATATATATATATATATATATATATATATATATATATATATATATATATATTAGAGTGAGAGAAAGATGATGATAATATGAAACAAATACTTGTACCGAAAAAGACCAGTAAAAATAAACAGGATATATATTAATAATTGATTCCAAGTCGAACCCTCCAAACTGAATGGAACAATATTGAATGATAGAGTTCTTGGTGCTCAGGAAACCAAACAGCTAGGTAATTGAAAAAAAAAAACACTCATCTAATTTTGCATTCAACCCTCCTGTTTTATCCTTTTTGTGGAAGGCACTCACGTACATGATGAAACTCATACATACATACATACATACATACATACATACATACATACATGCATGCATGCATGCATGCATGCATGCATGCATGCATGCATGCATACATACATACATACATACATACATACATACATACATACATACATACATACATACATACATACATACATACATACATACATACATACATACATACATACATACATACATACATACATACGTTTCCAAACGCCTTGAACAATACAAACTCTTCGTCAGAGGAAGTAACAAGTTACGGCCACAAAACAAATACTAAACTCACTGAGAAATGTTTGAATCCGAAAAGTCTGGATGATAAAATTATGTTGAAGTATAACCAGTATTTCTTGTGTTTGCAATCTATCTATCTATCTATCTATCTATCTATCTATCTATCTATCTATCTATCTATCTATCTATCTATCTATCTATCTATCTATCTATCTATCTATCTATCTATCTGTCTGTGTGTCTGTCTGTGTCTGTATATATATATATATATATATATATATATATATATATATATATATATATATATATATATATATACAAATACAAATATAAACACATGTATGTGCGTGATTGGAATTTGAGATACAGGAAAAGGTTGACAGACAGTTTTAAAGCCACAATTTGTAAATAGACTTCAATTAGTTATAAAATACTTGTGATGTACATCATTTACTTGATACTCATCGACCTTTATGTTCAGTTGGTGTTGGGCCTGCCTTTAGTTAATAAATTTGTCTATACATGAGAAAAGTAGTGAAGAGAATAACTTGTGTATGTTCCTATACACTCAAAAAACAACATATTATACGTGACTTCATACATATTTCTTAGTACTACACCCAAACCGAAAAGGTCATGAACGCCTATATTTCATTTTACAGATTAATTGGTGTATTTAGCTCATTACCCTTGTAGATTTTAGGCATGATCAGTGCATGTTATTACTGATTTTCTTGTTTTAATGCTTGGTCAATATCGACTCTTTTCTATAGTTTTGTTGGTTAAATGGTATGTTTGATGTTAATTTCTCAAAACGGTTTATACTGTGAAACTGATGATCATATGAATCGCTTTTACTACCAGCATTGCCATCGTATTTCACTTTGTCCTTATCATGGTGGAAATTCTTCATAAAATTCATTTGACGCAGGAGAAGGAGGAGGTTTGCTACTGATTTAAAACTATCTGAAGCAAAATTGGGACCCCACTAATTAGCGTTGCTCAACCACACCATCCCAGCACCTGGAACACTTGTGCAGCCAATAGCTTTGTTTTATTAACATCACACCGATTCATTCATGCTAGACCTATACACGTCCTACCCGTCATCATTGTCTATTTTGATCATGAGATTAAGCATGTGTGCGCGGGACATCTTCGCAAGCCAATGTTCCGGTATGATAGCCCTATCTACCCCATGACGTATCGAGTAGATATTTGTGTACTTCGGGTCTATGTATTACGTTGGATGCGGCGGCAAGCCACCGCATCCACTAAAATTACGTTGTTCAAATTTGAATACTGTTCCTACATGATCGAGACAAGAAAGCACACAGCTTGAAAGGGCTGATAAAAAAAATTTCGCTGCCTGTCCATGTTTGCACAACTACATTTCACTCAAGTACACGTGTAATGGCTTCTCTCTGTTACAGTCATACTTTCGATGTTACATTTACATAGTATACTTTTTAGGTAAGTTGCCGTCGCCATTTTCGGCCGAAAAACAAATCACCAAGCTATTGGTTAGTTTGTATTACATACTAACAGAGGCAACTCATGAAATCCAATAGTTGCCACAAGGACAAAGTCCCAATATATCTGTTCGATCCGCCAAGGTGTAGATAAAGTTATCATTTTGGAATCTTGGCTAGCGAAGATGAGCGTGTGAATTACTGTAGGAATTTGGTGAAGGGACTGCATGCTGCTTGCTTTTCATGTGTGGCTCCACCTGTAGTGGTTAATAAAGGTTAATATTAATTTATGAACTGTGTAGATTTTGGTTGTTAGTCCAAGGTAACTACAGGTTGTTAGTCCAAGGTAACTACAATTCTATGACTTTCACCTATTAATATCTGATTCATCAGGGTGAACAATGATAACAGTTTTTCAAACAGATTTTAAAATTAAATATTTCAGAAAATAAATACATATATAAAATTATTCTCTTCATTACTAACTTGGTACAACTACTTTGATATGATATTTTTTATCATTGATATTAGTGTATATCTTGTATGCCCTGTCAGAGTAGGTAGATAGGTAGATGGATGAGTGTGTGGATAGACATTTACGTGGTTGGTTTGACAATATGTTAGCACAATACTGGCCATATAGTTAAAACTTCAAATTTCAGATTGATTAAAAGTTTTAAAAAATTAAGATAAACGATTACAAACGAATATTAGGTTAGAAAAAGGAGTCAAGCTCACATAAGTCTAACCTTATTTCCTACATTGCCAGGTTTAAAATGTAATTGCTAATCACACCATGGTTTATATCTTTAAAAGTTTACAACTTTATATTCATTAAAACCGTAAAAGGGTACTGGTTATGTTTGCTGATTCAATATCTGTATTATTAATGTCTCAAATTTGCTTTTGAAATGGGGAATATAATTCGACATTTTCGGCTTGTATAACCATTTAGAGTTTTTCGTATGCAAATAAGAATCTTCTCAATACATTGACAGGAACCAGCTAATTAGTAATGTCTTGAGAAAAAAAAACATATCTCTGGACCTGTGAATATCAGGCAGGAAAATAATTCACTATTAAAATAAACGAGCTAAGCAGTATTGTTGACCATTATAATTCACTCCGTTTGAATGCTGAAAAATGTTAACAAGCACAAACTTGGTCTAATAATGCGCGGAAATATCTGGAGGCAAAATATTTACAATGACAGAACTGTATAATCTGCTCATTATTGGTCTGGAAGACATGTCGGATTAAGGCTTTTCAGTGTCATAAGCACTGAAAATATTTTGGTCCACCACCACCATCACCCCTTATAAAATGTGAAACTCAAACAATATATATATATATATATATATATATATATATATATATATATATATATATATATATATATATATATATATATATATATATATATATATATATATATATATATATATATATATATATATATATATATATATATATATAAAGGTGGAAAAAAGTGTTTTTTGAACAATATAAAATTTAATCAGTTTATCAACAAAATTAAAATGAAAAGAAATCAATGACTTGGTTACAAAGAAGGAAAATGGTACTAACATGTACTCAAATAAAAAGACAATACAAATTTCTTTAAATGTAAAATTACTGTCCACGTTAATATACTATCTTCATTGCCAATGATATGTGAGCTTTGAGTGCAACGATGAGAGACTTCATCACCTATTTTATGCAGACATCAAGACTTCCGTTCGTCCCTGCTCTGTCGATCTTTGTCTAGCTGTTTAGTCTTGGACTCTTGTCCGTCGAACTCTGATTTAACAATCGTCTCTGGACTTAGATTTCTGCTTAGAATTTGCTCTGGTCCTGTGATTGTTCAGGGATTTCTCTGGTGAATCCAGGAAAGCTGTTTCCTTCAATAAATAAAATGTCTCGCAATAGACAATAGGTCACATTCCCAAGTATATCTATATTTTTACATTAATTCGGCTCAGAAACGAAAGGCATAAATTCTGACGCAGTAACTCATTGCTCTCTAACTGTTATGTTTACATAAACGGTCAATGCTTGTCCTGACCTTAATTCGGATCACGCTAGGGGTGGTCAATTAAATTCAACTCAGCCGTATGAACCCGTATGTAACCCCCCTTGACTTCTTACTCTACCAATCTAACAGTGTTAAGTTACATATGGCTTAGACCCTCAGATCTAACTATTCGAAAATAGTTTACTCGACCAATTAAATATTACAAACTAGCATATAGATATACACTTAAGTGATCAATTAATATTACAAACTAGTATATATATATATATATATATATATATATATATATATATATATATATATATATATATATATATATATATATATATATATATATATATATATATATACCCTTAATATTAGGTCACACTCATTTTATACAGAGTTAATCCATAAAACTATGAAATATTACCCATCATTCCTTAAGCTTAATTCATAAAAATTCCTAATCACTCCTATGTATTAAAGATTCAATTACATGCAATCTTGCCAACTAATCTAATGAAAATTTAATTACATTCCATCTTGCCAATTCTCCAAATGAATTGATAATTAGAAAATCAAAGAATAAAATGTCATGACTAGCATTTCACTAAAATCCTGCAAAATGAAATCATACATATATACATCATATCAAGAATACATTTGCAAATAGAACAAAGGAAATATCATATTAAAATCGGGAAACTAAGATTGCGTACCTTTTGCCGTATCTTTATTCGTTTCCACGAACCTCACGTATAGTCCGTCTCCTAACTGAGACAACTATCTGGCTCCTTACTCTATAATGAAAACGTACTTTTTACGAATTCAAAATGTAGAGTTTGTCTACTCGCTGAGACAAAACTCCCGCTTTACTGCCAAATCACGAGATAACGTCTTGCATGATTCCGGAGTCCGGTCTAACTTTTCCCAAGAAAGATTTAAGACTACAGAATTTTCCTAAAGTAAAACCTTTAATTTCTTACAGAGTTACGCCCATAAATCCATATTAGCCAATCGGAATAAACTGTTTCCTAAACCTGTTCCGTAGAATTTTTGGATTGACAAGACAACTAAACAACTAATCATGCCGTAATTAATCATTACTTTGAACAATCATCTATAGCCAGCTTCCTCCCTTTACCAGGTCGATTTTGGGAAAGGGTCTTATGTCATTCTCTTGTACCATAGCCTCTGACTCGGTCATGTTACGTCAGGTGCAACGAATTCCCTTTTGACGTTCAGAGATGAAATGAAAATAATCATCTAACTATCTCTAGCCCTTTCTACTTTAATTAAGTTGACTTTGATACAATTCCTTTAACCAAAGCTTCTAAGAGTTTTCAAAATTCGGCACATCATATATATATATATATATATATATATATATATATATATATATATATATATATATATCTATATATATATATATATATATATATATATATATATATATATATATATATATATATATATATATATATATATATATATTTCATCAAATTTTATCATCAACAATTAATTTAAATTTGTTTCTGCTGTTCCTGTTGAGCAAGTGCCAAAAAGCACGTGCTTAGTGTGCATAATGGTTACTAGAAGGGATTGCCGTACCGGTGACACTGAGAATCATCATGCATGTTTTGACCTAATTTAGACTTGGGAACAAAGGTTCGACACTTTGAGTGTCGACAACTCGACGTCATCTACAAAATGAACAGACAAAATTTGATCCCGGTAATGTTAGGCATATATGTAGGAAGAAAATATATCAAGAGTATTATGAAGCGGGAAAAAGGACAAAAGTTAAAATGTTACTACTACTACTACTACTACTACTACTACTACTACTACTACTACTACTACTACTACTAATGTAATAATAACAATAATATCGCAAAATTGTGTAGGTCTGAAACTTACGCCTGGCCGTCATTTTTATGAGAACGCATTATTTAGGTTATACTTTATCAGCATTAAGAGGTTATTGTTAAGACTGGTCAACCTGATGTTGGCATTAAGACACAATTAGTACTTCCAGTTCTGTACCCACGAATGTAGTCCCAGTATATTTTTAGAGCATTTTTTTTCTGTCTCTGTTTGGTGGTGATACAATAGTTAGATTTAGGTATTCTTGGCATGGATTTGAAGGCAATTCTTTATTCTTTAGAATATAAGCTTATGGTTGTCTCTGTGT
This sequence comes from Potamilus streckersoni, assembly GCA_016746295.1. NCBI lineage: Eukaryota > Metazoa > Mollusca > Bivalvia > Unionida > Unionidae > Potamilus > Potamilus streckersoni. Next base: position 2,254,352 of record JAEAOA010002355.1, on the reverse strand, counting down.
GTTTCGGCGACAGTGGAAAGTGAGTAATAAGGTCTTGATGATGAAATCTGTGTTCCGTTGCACGTTGATTTGTTGACAGTCAAGCCATTAAAAAATGCCGTTGAACCTTTGATAAGAACTTCAACATGAAGTCATCTTTAAAGGTATTTTAGATCAACATATTATTTGTATTGATTGTCACACAGTGGAAAGTTTAATACTGAGAAACAAATGTAGAGAATATATTGTAAAATTAATTGCGTTCTATGGCCCGTCAGTGCAGTACTTCAGTAAAGTTAATTTGGTATAAAATCTTTATTATAATTGATAGACACATGAAATTTTAATATGGTATGTATATTGATTTCGAAACTAAAATTAAAAATCAAATGTAAAAATTAATTTTTGTTTTAAAATTTAAATGAAAATTGAAAACAAATTAAAAATAATATTTTGTCTTCAAAAATGCACATATATAATATTTATTGGGAATGATATCAGCATGTATATACTCCTACACCATATACAAGCTCCAATGATGGATATTCGTCATATTTTGACAGAAAATATCTCTGTAAGTAAAAATGGAAATTCATTTTTAATTACATGAATACAAAATTCTATTTTTATTGTGCCTTTATGTCATTGAAACTATTTATTAGGGCTCATAACAGTTAATTTATGTGTTTATGATTGGGTAACTTTCAAAGTATCTCATATCTGCTTGTATGGTCATCAGTTATTGTTTATAAACGAAGTTATAGGGTATATACTGAGAGGACAGAGATGAAAACTTTATGCTAGAATCTGCTCATGTTCTCTACGAAATCATTTTAAGTTGTCAGACAATGAAATACATGTCAAAGGAATACAATTTACTTATCTCTGATATATTTACCCTTGCGTGTAAGGAAACAGCAAAATAATGTAAGGTAAGCACAAAATGCATTCCATGTTATTGCTCAGTTTCGTGAAGATATTGATTGATGTAGTGCAGCATTTTGGCCCTGATAATATCATGTGAATTCTAATGAGCCATTTGGTTTATGCATTATTAATTACTACTAAAATTTGTCAACCGACACTCTAAAGATTACGTAAGAAATATTCAACCAGATTATTTGAATTTAACTTCGTACAACTGAACTTTACATGGTTAAATGTCTGACATAAACAAATATCCATATATTTTAAAATATTTGGCATCAAAAGTTAATATTAAGTGCATCATATACGTTGATATTGTATCTATAGTGAATCTGTAAGGCTCTGATCTGGCTGTGTGCATTTCAAATATCCCAAAACGTTATTTTCATCATAAATATGCATATGCATGGTAACATATTTCAATTTAGTACCTTAGCGGAACACTCCCTCGGCTACACTGCCCTGAGTCTCGCTATCTCGGGTTCTTTATGATAGGTGTATAGTTGGAGTGATATCACGCAGAATCTGTCTGATGACTGGCACTCCAGAGTGTGACAATTTCATACCGCATCGGGATACCGTCTTATTCCTGACTTCTTGGGTGTCGCCGACTTGGTCACAGACTAGTTGCAGGTTCGCAGACAGGTCACAGTCGCTGACTTTTCGCAGAGTCGTCGATTGGCTCACCTACTTGGTCGCAGGGGCGCCGACTTACACAGTCTTGGCCGCAGACTGCTTGCAGACTTGTCGCGGTCTTAGTCGCTGGCTTGGTCGCAGTCGCCGAATTGTCGCAGGGTCGCCAACTGGTTACATACTAGTCTCAGGGTCGCCGACTGGTCGCAGTCGCCGACTTGTAGCAAAGTCGCTGACTGGGTCACCGACTTCGTCGCAGGGTCGCTGACTGTCGCAATCTCGGTCGCCGACTGGTCGCAGGGTCAACGACTTGGTCGCTGACTTGTCGCCGACTCTGTTGCACGGTCACCGACTGGTCGCAGTCGCCTACTGGTCTCAGAGTCACTGACTGGCCTTCCTCTAGTAACCGACTATGTCGTTGTGTTTCCGACTGGTCGCAGAGTCGCAGACTTGAAGCAGAGTCGCTGACTGGTCTCCATCTGGTCTCCGACTGGTTGGTCTCCCTCTGGTCGCCGACTGGTCGCACGGTCGCAAACTAGTCGCCGTCGCCGTCTGTGTCACAGGGTCGCCGACTGTGTCGCACGGTTGCCTAATGGTATCCCTCTGGTCGCCGACTGGTTGCACGGTCGCAGACTGGGTCGCTGTCTAGGTTGCTGACTCGCGACGTTATCTGCTCGAGATCGATAGAGAGACGACAGTATAAAACGTATGTTGTCGCAAGACCCCTGCGTTTCTTGGAAGGGCTTTGTAGCGCTGGGCTGCTGGTCGATGAAAGACCTTGGCTCTCTCCTACATAATGGAATACGACCAAGTGTGCTTGCTCTGGATGGGTGGTTATACTGCTGCACTGCAGGGAATGTCTTCACTCTATACCTCTTCCTAACACACCACCATATCAACTACAGTTGGCCTGTTTATATACCTAGGCGGAATCACGTGACCCAAAACTAAAATAATAGATGGCACTACAAAGCCCGCCAAGTATTCAAAATCACAATATGAACTTTAACGAATCGAAATATTAAATAACGAAACGAAAAATTAAAGTCCACGGGTTTTTTTCGTTACATTACTTTGACAAAGTGCGGTATTGCAGCATCAGCTGCTATATGATTTCACTGAATTTTTGAGCTTAATAACTGGTAACCACCACTCTTAAAAATACACTAAAAATGTTCAAATAGATCATTTGCATTATGTTTGCACATGTGATTTTAACAAGTACATTGTCTATGCCTGTTATCAGTAGAATTTTACTCTCAATGCCTGTATAAAATTCTAGCAGTTAGTAGTGACAGTTGGCGCAAACAATAATTCCAACATTCTGGATATTTGATATCAGAGACTGTCAAAAGGTTCGGTCCTGTTTGTTTATTTTTTCATGGCTAACTGAGTCTGGAACAGTTTGTAACCCTGGAAGAAAGCACAAATATTATATTAATTAAAATCTCTTATCTCTCACCCTTACTAAAACAAGAACAGAGTGGGAGATCAGTCAATTTTATAGTGGGCTTGGTACTGTAAGCAACACTGGTTTTTTGCTTTACTTTTAGTTTACATAAAAGTTTTAGGACCCTTACTTAGTGTTTGTGTGTTCTTTGAACCTGCGAATGTAGCAATGGCCCATACATGCAAATGTCCATCCTTGTTTACAAGTTTTGGGATCAGAATTTCAGATTTAGTATATGATATAGGATCTATTGGCACATATAGTTGATCTGTGTGACCACATTTGGCTGTATTCACTTACAATATCCAAAGTTGTTATTTTCCTCATGAATAAGATTGCTTATAGTAATAATTTTTTATTTGGTACATTGCCATTTGACTTTACTCTACGCAGGTATGTACTAATGTTTGCATTAATGATCAAACCTCACCTGTCCAACATTTCCTTAAGCTTCATGATGCATACTCTGCCTGACTAGTTATTTGACCTGTAAATGGCTAAATATGCTTGTAGAAACCTCATCTATATTTAGGATGCATCTGTCACTTTAATGCATGCCTATTGCTTCACATTTCTGAGTGTCACTCTGTCAAGTTTACTATTTTTTTTTCTTATACTTGCAACCTGGATGTTATTTTGAAATCTCTATATCTAACACATTTTGATTTCATTTGCCTACATCATACTGTTTTCAAGAATTAAGTGAAACATGTTATATCTTTTTAGGTCTATCCTGGTATCTGAAACAAAGTGTTAGAATTTGGATCAGTTTGGAAGCTTTCTATAAGTCCACTAGTGATAGCAAGTTCTCATAAGGACATGCGCAGTGTTCTGTCATAAGTGACAAAGATTAGTTCCTATCAGCATGCAAAGACATGGCTTAGATCTTCATGAGAGAGATTCACACAATTCACAAGATGGAACCTCCCTGAAACTGTATTTTTTTATCACTTTGTCGCCTAAAGTAGTTGTTAATATTGAAATGGAATGCATTTTTGCTATAAAACATGGTAGTGGTTCCATAAAAACTTAAAATCTGAGTGCACTATTAGTTATACAAACAACTGCCTAAGTACCTGACACAATAAATGTGCAATATATCACCTGTCATTGCTTCTTTAGGGTGCATCGTGATAGGCATCTTGCCATTTGTTGCCAGAATCACTGTGAGCTATCATGCTTAAGTACCCATGGGTTGGTTGGTTATTGTGGGGTTTAACGCCATTTTTCAGCACAAGATAGGCTATACATGGCGGCCAGTATTAATGGTGGAGGAAGAAACCGGGAAATCACCGGAAAGAACCACCGACCCACGAGAAGCTACTGGCAAGCTTTCTCACATATCCACATTTGCCGAATCCTAGACTCGAACCCACGCAGACAGAGGTGAGATGGCAGTGATCCGTAACGGACAGCGCTTTAGACCACTCGGCCACTCGAGGCCCCCAAGTACCCATGGGAAAAATGTTATTAGTTTTGCAGACCCAAACTACCATTTGATTTAAATTCATTAGGCAAATCAGCCGTTTTAAATTTGTCAAACTAAATTTTGTAACTTGTATGAAAATGTGATTTTTCAATCAAATTTAGTTTTCAAAATTTAAATGTCACTAAAATTTAATGTATCAATATTTTTAAATTTTAAACATATTTTCTGTCAGGCATTATCACATTACTATTTGGTTTTTAATGCATGGAAAAATGAATTTAATTAAGGAAGATATAGCAAATATAGTTTTGGTTTCTTAAGAAAACTTGGATCACAAATTGCACCCTGTGGAACACCAGCACTACATGCTTTCTGACAGCTATCACATGTCTTGCTTGCAAGTAAATTCCAAAGGACTTCATTGATCAAGTTGAAATAAGTATGGCATGCAAATATAAAATTTTGACTAAAATTTGCCATACAAAACGGGCATTTCAGGCATCGAGACACAATTAGTAAGTCCAGTTCAGTATCCACAAATGTAGCCCCAGTCTATTTTTAGAGCATTTTTTTCTATCTCCGTTTGGTGGTGATACAAGAGTTAAATTTAGGCATTCTTGGCATGGATTTAATGACAATCTTTATTCTTTAGAATATAAGCTTATTGTGTGGTTGTCTCTGTGTGTTTCGGCGACAGTACAAAAGTAATAAGGTTTTGGTGATGAAATCTATGTTCCATTGCACGTTGGTTTGTTGACAGTCAAGCCATTAAAAAAAATGCCCGTGAATCTTTGACAAGAAATTGACCATGAAGTCATATTTGAATGTATTTTAGATTAACATATTATTTGTATTGATTGCCACACAAGGGAAAGTTCAGTACTGATAAAAAAATGTAGATAATATATAGTAAAATTAATTGTGTTCTATGGCATGTTAGAATAATGTGACTGGGTGGGACATCATGTTACACGACTGCAGCATGAGGCCACAGTGCTAGACAGCACTATAAACTGCCACGCTGCAGACATCGTAGCGATATGACTGAAAAATTGTTAAAGATACGTTAAAAATCTTAATCACACACACACACACACACACACACACACACACACACACACACACACACACACACACGAGCTCTACTATTCGCCTTTCAAAGATGGCGGAATTACAATTTATGCGTTTGATCCAAACAAAAATTATTATGTGCTTGAGACGGCTGGTTGGGTGTGTAGTGTGCAGTGCACCCAGGCTCCTTATTATTACTTGTTCGTCTTCTTCGCAATTTATTCGAAATTATTTATTTATTTTTGGATAGACGCTTGGAAAGGAGCCAAACATTTATCGAACACACAAGAAAAACAACACGTCGTGCCGGATATATATATATATATATATATATATATATATATATATATATATATATATATATATATATATATATATATATATATATATATATATATATATATATATATATAACGTTGTCAGCATTAGAAAATCGGAATCATTAAAAGACGCAAAGCTCCTTTCTCTTCTCTTGATAATATGGATTGATACTGTAAATTGACCTGTATAACTAGCCTTTCAGATGGTTACAAATAATTAGTTATGTGCATGTTGACATTTAATCACCAACAATGTTTTGTCGATTTTTGAAATTTACATTGCTCTTGTCTTCTTCGTCATGTGTTACTCCCATATCCTATCATCGCCCTCGCGAATTCAAATCAAAACGCATATATTGTGCAATCCGTTTAGATTTTTTCAGTACATTTTTTTTTATTAATAATCGAAATATAAACCACGATATGATAGAAAGAACGATGATGACAACCAATAAAAGTGCTACTTTGTTGCTTTAATAATCAAAGAATTTTTGAAAAAAATTAAGTTTAAAATATATTCATATAATTTGTCTTTTGAGTTCTATTAGTGAAACGTTGTACAGTTGCGGACACAAACATTGATTGCACATGGATATCTTTAAGATATACCATGAAGTCGACGTTTGAATATTGTCCAGTGTGACAAAGATTTTACTATAAACGTGACCGAACATTGTGTATTGAATGCTTTTACCGCTCCTCTGTGCTTTCTAAATTCAAGGAACCCTACGCCATAGTTCCACATGTAAATAACATAATCGTAACACAAAGAAACACTGGTATAAACATATTGAACAATTAACGATTTTCAATAAAATATTACATATGTTATCGTTGTGATTTATTTTACCCACCTCTACCATCCACGGTAATTTCTCTTCACTGAAGGTTGAAAGGAACGTTGTAGCGGACCAGTCTTATTCCTGGACAAAATTTCGATAGCATTATCTATACTAGCTATACTAGCGGAGTGCATCGCAGGGAGCATACTAAGCAGGGGACCAGACTAACTATCAGGTAACAGCATGCAGCGCGATATGTTAGTATCTGGTAAAAGTATGCGGTGTGACGTGTTAGTATCTGGTAACCGTGTGAAGTGTGGTATCTGGTAACATTGTGTATTGTGATATGTTAGTGTCTGGTAACAATGTGCCGTGTGATATGTTAATATCAGGTAACAGTGTGATATGTTAGTATCTGCTAACAGTATGCTACGTTATATGATAATATCTGGTAACATTGTGCAGTGTGATATGTTAGTGTCTGGTAATAGTGTGTAGTATATTGCTAGCATCTGATAGCAATGTCCAAGTGTGATATGTTAGTATCTGGTAACATTGTGCAGTGTGATATTTTTCTCTCTGGTAACTGTGCAGTGTGATATGTTTCTGTTTTGTAACTGTGCACTGTGACTTGTTTCTATCTGGTAACATTATGCAGCATGATATATTAGTATCTGGTAACGTGCAGTGTGATATGTTAGTATCTGGTAACATTGTGTAGTGTGATATGTTAGAATCTGATAGCAGTGTGCAGTGTGATATGTTGGTATCTGGTAACAGTGTACAGTGTGATATGTTAGTAGCTGATAACAATATGCAATGTGGTATTTTGTAAAAGTATTATGTGTGATATGTTAGTATCTGGTAATTGTGCAGATTGATATTTTGTTATCTGGTAACAGTATGTATTTTGATATTTTAGCATCTGATATCCGTGTGCAGTATGATATGTTAGTATCATGTAACAATATGCAATATGGTATCTGTTAAAATTGTGCAGTGTGATATGTTAGTATCTGATAACAGCATGTAGTGTGGTAAATTAATATATATGAAGTTTCTTCAACTGCTGTTAAATATGTGCATTTTTATTGTGTATAATCCAAATATCGTAGAAATGATACTTTAATGAAATGTAAAATCATGTAATAAAATCCATGACAATACAATTCATTCGGCATATTAAATCACAACTTAATTCCATTTTTGAATCTGGAAGAAGACAACTAAATAGACAGAAAAAAGAACAGAGAAAGTGCAGAAAAGAAATAGGAATAAGAGAGATGAAAATATGAATGATAAAGAATAAAAATATGAACGGATGATGATGACGACGACGACGACGATGATGATGACAACGAAAGCAATGACCTAATATATTTAGTATCAATATTTTTGCTGTGCTTTTTTTTACTAAGCTGTATGGAATATATATATATATATATATATATATATATATATATATATATATATATATATATATATATATATATATATGGTTGGCATCCGTCCGTCTTCGAGAGACGATGGTGTAGCTTCCTGTTTTGGTGCCTTATCTGCACCGTCGCGAGTAGTTTCAGAGTCCGACCCTTGCGTGACAGTCTCTATTGCACTTGCTGCAGGTGAAGGGTGATTCTTGTTGAGGTTGTTGTTCTTTCACCTTCCTCCTGACTCTCGACCCCTCCTACAGACCGACAGGAAACCTACAAAGCAGCAACATTGTTGGGAGAAAATATCACCCAGCACGCCTCACGCTCTACATAAGCAGTCGTGAAAGCAACGTCCCAAAATTAAGCCATACAACCATAGCAGCAGCACATACCTACTAGTCACACAGACGTGAAGAGAAGAAAAGTAAGAATCACGGTGACTTTTTATACTTACAAACACAGACTTACATTATCTGACAAGACAGAGAAAGTAAGTGCTTATATAAACTCTTCTATTTATAAAGATAAAAACACATGACTTTGTTTTGGAAATTAAATTAGGACGTCTTTTCGAGAGTATTGGGGTAGCCATGAAAAGGACTGATTTTTGCTGACAGGGAGTAATGGCAATTTAATTTTTACTGTCTAAGATTATGTCCCTGACTGTCAGTAGACTTTCCTATACGATACGGCCTGCTTCTGCGGAAAGAGAAGGAGAACTCTTTGGTGTTTACACGGCAGTCGACAAAACCTATGTCTGGTTTTCGCTGCTGTTGTTGTTCTTGTTGCTGTTCTCTGCTTCTGAAATCTGCACTTTTCTGTCCATTCTACTCATTCTTCCTTGATTTACTCTCAGAAAACATTCTACCAGCTCTCTCTCTCTCTCTCTCTCTCTCTCTCTCTCTCTCTCTCTCTCTCTCTCTCTCTCTCTCTCTCTCTCTCTCTCTCTCTCTCTCTCTCTCTCTCTCTCCAAGCTTCGGTATCAGGTTTAGCCAGACACGATGTAAATTGACATAAGCTTCGTTCACCTTAGATTGTGGAAGGCATATTCATAGGTTTACGAGTCAACCGTGGATGGCCAGACCTGAAGACCATCTCGCTTTGTATGGTTCGACTTCGTTTTAGTGTTGGAACGCTATGATAGTGAACGTTATGGTGAGGGACAGAGAGAAAGTCAAAGAGCAGATTATGATAGTCTTTCCTTGAAAACAAGCGACAGACACATTATTTTAAAAACACAGCGTCTTTATTAAAAAGACGATCAACTACTAACAATCAGCAAGTAACAATAACATCAAACAAATTATTTTTGACAAGGTTAACAACGTTGTGAAATCATGTGAGATTTCCATTGATGGAAGTGATGTACACTACGTTTTCTAGCTAAAGACAAAACAAATAGTCATAACGATTACAAAACCATTGATCTGCAATTTCATCGTTCTAGAAGAGTGACGATCAAAACAAGTCACTGATATTCTAAGGGATATCCAAGACTGTGATGATGAAGAAAATACACAATATTGTTTACAAACCATGGAATGTGTGCCTTGTAATTTCACAATATGTATCGTGATGTCTTGGCATTTCTTCACACAAAGTCGATGGGCAAACTACGAATGTTCTCTTGTAAAGTATCCATGACTATGTCAGTCAAACAATTCGACCCAAAGCAAAAGTAACGATCGTAGTGAGTCATTTCTGACCTCCGCCATTCCAGGAATCGGTCAAGAATGTCAATAAAATCTTCAAATGTAAATGGTCTAAAGCGGAATATTTGGATCAACGCACATTTGATCCCGAGAAATATGACTTGTTTGTAGACTTTTGTCAATTTCCTTTTGTGAATTTATCGACATAAAAGTTCTACAATTGCCCATTGAGATTTTGATTTGGCAGCCCAGAGTGGTCCTTGTATGTCTTCTCTTGCAATTCGTTTGGTAATGTTTTAAGATTATTTTTAAATGGGGTTTAAATACTTGTCTAGGTATTGTCCAACATTTAATTCCTAGCAAAACAGCTGGTTTCTTAAACGATATGGTATGCCCACTTCAATGACGTTGTGCCACTAAAGGTAGGCAGTGACAATCTGGAGACAAACGATCATGTTCCAGGTAAGTGGAATTTTTCTGTTCCTACTTGTGAAGTGAGAGACCGCAACTGAAGCACTTGATTTTATCCCCTCTGCCCAAATATATAAATCCAGCTCTGGTGTGAATTATTAAGTACGGTGTGTTTTTATGCATTCCCGTACGTTTGCCTGGATTAGTAGATACGGGTGTGTATTTCTTCTTTCCCGTTTGTGTGAATAGTACAGTGTGTGTTATATGCGATCACCTAGCGTTTTGTGAATAATAAATAATGTGGTGTTTTATGCATTTGCGTAGCGTTTAAGTGGTTAGTCTATGCGGTGTTTTATGTGTTCGTCTAGCATTTGTGTGGATAGTAGATAATGTGTTTTATGCATTCGCGTTGCGTTTGTGTATAGTAAGTATGGTGTGTTTTATGCGTTCCCGTACGTTGGTGTGGATAGTAAGTATGGTGTGTTTTATGTGTTCCCGTACGTTGGTGTGGATAGTAAGTATGGTGTGTTTTATGCGTTCCCGTACATTGGTGTGGATAATAAGTATGGTGTGTTTTATGCGTTCCCGTACTTTGGTGTGGATAGTAAGTATGGTGTGTTTTATGCGTTCCCGTACGTTGGTGTGGATAGTAAGTATGGTGTGTTTTATGCGTTCCCGTACGTTGGTGTGGATAGTAAGTATGGTGTGTTTTATGCGTTCCCGTACGTTGGTGTGGATAGTAAGTATGGTGTGTTTTATGCGTTCCCGTACGCTGGTGTGGATAGTAAGTATGGTGTGTTTTATGCGTTCCCGTACGTTGGTGTGGATAGTAAGTATGGTGTGTTTTATGCGTTCCCGTACGTTGGTGTGGATAGTAAGTATGGTGTGTTTTTTCTTTTCTTCCTTTCTGTGTGGATAGTATAAGGCATCTTTGTTTGCGTTCGCGTAGGTTTGTGTGGATAGTAGATATGTCTGTTTTATGCAATCGCATTCATTTCTGTGGATAGTCTATGGGATTCTTTTTATACATTTGCATCCGTTGGTGTGGATAGTATATATAGGTATGTTTTATGCCTTCTAATTCGTTGGTGTGAATAATAAGTATGGTGTGTTTTATGCATTCCCGTACGTTTTTGAGGATATGGGTGTATTTTATGCGTTCTGGTTCGTTGGTTTGGATAGTAGATATGTATGTTTTATGCATTCTCATTCGTTGCTGTGGATAGTCTCTGTGTGTTCTATGCATTACCATTCTTTAGTGTAAATATTAAGCATGGTGTGTTTTTCTGCGTTTCCGTGTTAGTGTGGATAGTAAGTATGTATGTTCTATGCATTCCCGTACGTTCGTGTGGATAATAAGTATGGTGTTTTTTCTTTTCTTCCATTCTTTGTTTATAGTCTATGGGTATATTTTATGCATTCGCATTCATTGGTGTGGACAGCATATATGTGTCTGCTTAATGTATTCTCATTATTTTGTGTGGATAGTCTATGGGTCTGTTTTATACATTCGCATTCGTTGGTGTGTACAGTCTATGTATCTTGTTTTATGCGTTCGTTGGTGTAGATAGTCGTTGATGGTCTGTTTTATGCGTTATCATTCGTTGGTGTGGATAGGAGATCTTGGGATTTCTTCCTTTCTCCCTTTCTTTAGTGTGTGTATTGTTCTTTGTCACTATAAAACTTCCTTTATTCACGTTTAATTCATTTCACCAACCTTCCTACAGTATCGCGTATTCAAGTTAGCTAGTTTAGTGACGTCACACAGTATCGAGTACTCAGGTCAGCCAGTTCAGTGACATCACACAGTATCGAGTATTCAGGTCAGCCAGTTCAGTTTCGTCATTGAAGCCAGAAATTTTGAAGTTATAAACATAGACTTTGGTTTCCCAAAGGTTGTAACTAAGGTTGTTGTAAGTATGGTTGAGTTTTATGTATCCTCGTTCGTTGGTGTGGATAGGAGATCTTGGGATTTTGTTTCTCCCTTTCTTTTGTGTGTGTATTGGTCTTTGTCCCTATAAAACACCCTTTATTCATGTCAAATTCATTTCATCCACCTTCCTACAGTATCGAGTATTCAGGTTAGCTAGTTCAGTGACGTCACACAGTATCGAGTACTCAGGTCAGCCAGTTCAGTGACATCACACAGTATCGAGTATTCAGGTCAGCCAGTTCATTGACGTCATTGAAGCCAGAAATTTTGAGGCTATAAACATAGACTTTGGTTTCCCAAAGGTTGTAGCTATAAATACATACAAAGGTTTTTAAACAGAAATTTACCTAAAATTGTGGCTAAAAGTAAGTCCTACCTATTCCTTTCCTCTTGTCGCTATACAGGCCCAATATTTTTTGTCGTTAGATAGGCTCAATATTTCCCCATGTTAAATATTACTTGTCCGTAGGGTACAAATTGATTACAAACTTACTCTTTTATCATAAAAGTCTTCGTGAGGCTATAAATCATGTCCGTCGAGAGTTCCACCAATGTTAAAAGTTCCATGTTAAATTCGCATTGACGCCAGGGTACAACCCCCAAAATTAAACATAGAGGTCTACGTGACGCTATAAATATTGTCCGTCCCATGCTAAAATTCCCATGTTAAATTCCCATCGACGCTATAGCGTCCCAGAGTGTGATTTTGACCCTATAAATCTTGATGCTAGGGTACAAAGTAGGGTTCCGTAATGCTAATTCTCATTGATGCTAGGGTACAACCCCCTAAATTTAATATAGCAGTCTACGTGACGCTATAAATTTTGGGGTTACGGTACAACCTCCTAAATTTATCATAGAGGTCTACGTGGGGCTATAAATTTTGAGACTACGGTATAACCACCTAAATTTAATATTACGGTCTACGTGTCGCTATATCGTCCCACTATGCTACTCGCTGTATAGAGACGGCTCGAAAGATGAAGACAATAAAGCAGCTGCAGCACCACCTGGATCCGATTACCGGATATAGCTTTCATTTTAAACACATAAATTACAACCATTCTAAACTAAATCTAAACTTAAAACAAATGGTAAAAATGTATAATCTATTTTGATTCCATTCCGCACTGAAATTCTTGCAAAACCTTAAATTTGAGAATCCTTTAATATACCTAACCTTACAGAAACAGAACTTGTTCATAAAATCATGCAACAGTTGGCTGCCTAGTCGCATTGGTACTAAACGTAATAAAAGGGCTGATTAAGCAGCCAAAGCTACCCTGTACGTCTGAATTGAAGCTTTATTATATTGACTATTATATAAATCGGCATGTTGTTTATACTTGTCAAAATATGAGGAATTAAAACTCCACAAACAATCCTTGGAACATCAAGCCCATCGTTGAAGAGCAGTATCCCTCATACAAACAAATCGCAGAGATGAGGTGGTGTTGTGACGCTTATGTGAATAGTTCGCGCATACCTGGTTCATACATCCATGCTCAAGGACAAAATTTGGCCAGAGTGCATTTCTTGCTAGCATTCACGAACAGCAGAACACATTCTTGTCGGGTAAATCTATTTCCAACCTATGAGGCAACATTTTTAATGACAATTTTTTTTCCTGTTAACTCAATTAAGAAGTTTAGGATAATATATATTTTGCTAAAGCTTCAACTTTTATTTTACATACCTTTCAATAATTTTAACATATTACCTTTTTTTGCAGAACTGCATGTCCATGTTTGTTCGAAAGTGTTTTTCTTCCTAGCGTTTGTCACAGTTTATACTGCTACATTTGCAGAACGTATATAGCCAGATTTATGCTGACGTGCCGTTAAACCCTATTCATGAATACACTGAAAACATAAGATAAATAAAATCTTTTAACTTATTATGAGCCATATAATGCGAATATCAATGTGAATATTAAGGTACCTGCACTACTAGTGTTTGAATAGATGACAGCAAGGAAATTTTGAAACTATATTTTCAAACGAGTGTGAAGAATATATACGTACTTCAATGACAATTTTGTGGTCAGTAATTGTTGAAGTCTTCTACCGGTAAGACAATTTTGAATAAACGAGAAAAACCACATAATGGAACTAATGTTTTACCGTCAATATTGAGATTTTTACTTTAACATTTGATAACGGCATGGTAAAACTATTTCGTGATCTCGCTCGAACGTTGGTAGAATTGATCTGTCTTAATTTCCTCGTGACCTACTTCAAAACTTAGTACCAATTCAGCTGGAATGTTGACGATAAAAACTCGTATTTCTATTTGAGTCCAAACGTTTATTAGTAAAGAAAAATTTAAACAATTTGCAAATAATTAATTTTAAGGAATAACGGATATTTTCTCGAAAACTTTGATGATCAATTTATATTTTGCTGTTTGTTTTATTTTCATTCGTTTTTAATAAAAAGAAAGATCTCTTGTGGAAAGCGTTTTAAAACTGATCATGTTAAAAGTGGTACTGGTATCAAGCTGTCAGTTATTATCGTTTTTATTTATTTTTTAACAGAATCTTATTGTGTCGGTTAAAGAAAGACTCCGGCGATAAATGGAGTATTTGATGATCAATAATTTCAACTTGAAGATGGACTGGTTAACTGAATATATCTGAGAAACAGAAAGAAAAAAAACGTAACACACTGGCACACCACAGATGACCATGTCATTCCGTCGTTGATCATCGAATTACTTTGTGGCCTAATTATTGAATTAACGCATTCGCTATTTCTTAGACTGTGAGCAAACATTAAACACAGTTTCGTTCACATTTGAACAGCATGCTTTATAGCTTAAATATTTTTCTCCATCTTGATTTAAGCTTTTGGTACTTATTAGATTAAAAGAAAGGAATAAATAATGTCACGTCATTGAGGTCAAAGAATGTAACTTCATATTTTTCGTTCGAAATGCTGAAAACGTTGAACCAATCTCGCATTATCAATCCTAGTGATCAAAGCGCTTGACTTTGCGTAAGGACAGAAGATCTGACACAGGTACATATATAAAATGAAATTATGAAATCGAGTCATTTCCTCGCAAAATAATTTAAATTTTACAAGTTTTACATATTTAATTTAAAATTAATACAACCGTAAGATTCCATTTCTAACATGACAACAATCATTGATTTTCTTACACTAAAACGCCAAACAATACAGGTAACTAACTTCACACGAGTCTGCAGTTTTATCAATAAAGCACCACGAAATTTCTGACATAAAACCACCTTAATAGTGTTATTTTATAATACCGTTAAGGTGATTTCATGTTGTCAGAAATTTCGTCGTGCTTTATTGATAAAACTGCAGACTCCTGTGCTAACTTTAGAACATTCGGATGTCTCAGACATCATTTCTCTGCTTCATAGGACATCACGATATTATTTGCAACGATATTAGATGTTAAACCATGTATGTAAGATAGAAAACAATTATATGGCTTGAATAAACTCAACAATACAGTATTAATTGATTCAATTATATGTATTTTCATCAATCCGTAATTGTATCACATACGTCAATCCTGACTGAGAGGTACATATATCTGTTAGATATATGATTATCTTTGCATTTATATAGCTCTTCTAACTTCACAAAAGAAATTAATTGTGAAACAATTCTATTTTTATTTTAGGCTAGGTTTTGTGTTTTACGGGGACAGTAACACAAGTAGGTCACCCTTACCGAGGAAGTTGAAGCAATGTGCCGTGCGCAAGGATACACTCCGATACACCACAGTAACGATCCTAGCTGATGGTATAGTAGAATTCAGATCTATATCATTTGAGCCACAGCTCATATTCCTTCATTAACAAATAATTAACGGAATATCAAGAGTCTCTGTGAGACTCGGCTCTGCTGACCGAAAACAATTTCCAAAAAAAAAGATGTATTTCGTATTTTTTACTTGTTAAGTATTAAGAGTATGTAAGATCTGTACCAGTGTTATGCAGGACAAACTAAACACTATTAGATGACTTCTCCATTCAGGTAAATTATGATTATCAATATGTTCATTGTGGCAGTCATTTTCATTCACGACAAAAACAATATAAATAGCTTTTTCTGGTGAAAACACAATGTTGATATGGCCATAACATCTGGAGAAGCAGCTATCATTGGTGGCCATTTTGGATGTCATTACTGCATCTTTTTCATTCGGAACCAACTATATATCATAATTAGTCTTCTGGTGAAAACCCTATGTCGATATTACTTTCCACTGAAGAGAAGCAGCAATAACAAGAATTTTCAGATGACTGCCATGTTGGGTGTAAGATCAACACAATTTTCATTTTGAACAAGACAGCGTTAGAAGTCTTGCTGAAAACCCAATGTCAATAAGACTTGCTTTCAAAAAAAAGGAGGAGCAAAAAGATTTTCAAGATGGCCGAGCATATCCTTTTTCATTCCGCGTCATGACAGTAGCAGTTAATGTATGAGCGAGACGCTCTCGTGTTGCAATATGAGATTAACTGGGTCAAATTCTGTTAAGCATTTATTAGAAGGTCATGTTTAGGCTTTTCTAATTTTAGTATTTGTTCTGTATATTTAATTTGTTGTTACATGTAGGCTCGTACAAAAGTAACGAGAAAAGAGTGAAACTAACAAGCTTTATATATTTTAACAAAATAATTAATTTCCCCAGAAAACAATTTAAAACTTGGAAATAGGGCAAACGGTTTGTGAATTTAATCCAAAATTAATCCTATGATTGAAAAAATCCTATCACTAAACAGTTCTAATTGAATCTGGCTTCGAATCGCGATGAAAATCCAATACTGAGGCGATGACATCAGATGATGTCGTTGTACTGGTAGCAACAGATCCTCAATTGAATCACAGTTTATATTTCCGTATAGAATTCCAGAATAAATTCCTGCTTAATTTCTTTGTCCCGGGACTTTTTATAAAAAAAATTCCCAAACACTGATGAACTTCAAAACACAATCTGGCTTGCCACTTAATTTCTTTGTCCCCGGACTTTTTATGAAAAAGTACACCTGTTTAGTTTTCTAGAGAATAAATGTTTAAGTTTGAAAAACAGATGAACTTCAAAACACAATCTGGCTTCAACAACACAATACCTTGTACCTTCAAAATGTGAACAAACAACTGACTAGATCTAGTAGAAAATAGCTATCTTAAGCCTCGAATTTAGATCACATGGTGGGTCGCGTGACAGGCTGTTATTTCCAGTTTGAACAGCGCAGTAAAACAAATGAAAATTATCACATAGGCAAGAACAGCCCTATCTAAGAACCAAATTCACACACTGAATATATATATATATATATATATATATATATATATATATATATATATATATATATATATATATATATATATATATATATATAAAGGCTGTTTATAATTCAGCATACGCGCAAAATTAAAATTAAATTAAATTAAAAAATTTAAAACACACAAGCAAATTTAATTACATAAATGTAAGTTTTTTTCATTACATGCTATTGTAATGCAACATTGTATGATGGACTTTACAACATTGTATGATGGACTTTACATTGTCCAAAATTGAGTTTATTTCTGCTTGACCTGATTGCTTTTCTTGTTATTTCTTTCATTAATATTTAAGTAAACAAAGGCGTAAATATGTTGATCATGGTTAGGGTTTTGGAGATGCCTAAGTGAATTGTGTAGCTTATTGTGTTGTAAATAAGCAAGGTTCATTAGATCATTCTAGAAGGTTATTTCCCATTAGGTAACGGTTATTTTTAAAGAACTTATAATTGTGACCTAAGGTCAAGCAGAGAACTATATCATCTTGTGAATGAGAATTTTACCAGTCGTGCTCTAACATTTAGCACTTTAAGTTGTATTATGTTTTAACCAGTTTGAACTGAATTTTTTTTCATCTTAAAATTATTGAATTCAAGTTATTATTTTCTATGAAAATACAAGTTCTCTGACAATATTCTTGGATAAAAGACACTGATTGGAATTTATACGGAATTAAAACCTGGAATAATATTTATGTGATTAAACACAGACTGTTGATACATCAGTACTTCGTAGGCTACGACATGTCATCGCCTTCGATTCTAGATCTCTTTAGGACCATAACTGAGCTTTATTCATGACTGTTGAATACTAGGACTTGTCTTTAATTCTTGAATTATTTTTGGAATTTATTTACAATACCGTTTTGTTTCTCATTTTTCGCTTTGTAATATATTGTAATTGATGTCTTCATTCTTTTCTTTTACTTAATTTAAGAACAGGGTCGTAACATTAAAGTGATATAGGAAATCTTTTGGAAACGTATGAAAATCTTTGTCAAATTTGGTTCAATTTATTTGTTCAGTCTTTGATTTATTGCTTAAACGCTTTCTCATGTTAATGACAACTATATTCAATGGTGGAACATATGGTCAGAAAAAGAAAGGAAGGAAAATGAAAGTCCTTCATGCCAGAATTCTTGATGTCAAATCCGGTGCTGTCGGTTTGGGGAAAAAAAAGTTGAAAATAATATTACCAGGCAACATACAATGACATGTGACCAGATCATGATTTCATTACAGACAGGTGGTGGTGTAATACTGTAATTTTTGTACATGTTAAATTGCAAAGCTCCAAGATGCTGAATGATCAGTGAATAATGCTGTTTCAAAGTTCAGCAAATTTTGCCACAGGTTTATTATGATTCGTATGATGGCTTTAAACTAGTTACTTTCCTTTCCGAATTTTGAATACACAAAGACTATTAATTCACAGGTAGGCCTATCTTTAAACTAACAGCTGTCCCTATGGGATTCTGAATAAAGGAAGACCATGATAAATATGTAGCCTGGCTTTAAACGAGTTGAGTTCTCCACTGAAATTCTGAATGAACAAAGATGTACTGATAGAGTTGGTAGGAAAGTGAAGCTGGTAAACCTATTAGTATACTTTGATATAAAAATCCAAGTCAAGCTTTGAACAAAGTAATAGCTGAGTGACACCAAGACATTAATAATAATAATAATAATAATAATAATAATAATAATAATAATAATAATAATAATAATAATAACAAAAACAAAATATATCTGGACAAGATAATTTACAATTTTATTAACACATTCACAAACACTCGAAGATGTTTATCATGCAGCCATTTATGATCAAGGAATTTTGTTTAATCCAAACATTGAATCAAAGATCTCACCTTACAAATGATTAAAGTTAACAAATGTCAAGTCCGGTAAAATTTGGCATGTATAACTAATGCAGGAAAATTTTGATCTTTATAATATTCCATCTTTGATCGATCATCAAATATTCCAAGATCACTTACAAATGGCCAACATGTGCAAGTTGAAAAAGTCCAGATTCATACATTCATTCACATAAAAAGTTAGTCTTGTAGGATGAAAAAATAACTGCACTATGAGGTACCTAAAATGTATTAGTGGACAACCAAGTTGGAGTCCTCAATGTCATACAAACAGGGGTCTCAAATGGACAAAAATAAAATTACACTGACAAGTGATCTAAAATTTTGTCAATGGATAATGATTTTACAACATATGATAAGAAAAGCATTCTAAGATGCTCCCAGTTTCATCCTTTATCCATTTTATTGAGCTTCAAATCTAAGAGTGGACACAATGTGGTAACAAACAAATGGAGTAAACTGATCAATGCAAATTATATATCATCCATTTTTCAGAAAAAAAGACAATGAATAATCTCTGGTACGAACAATCATAATTGTAATAAATCTGTCTTCAAAGATGCAAAGAATCCTAAAACAATTTTCCATATGTGCCTAGAGGTTCCACAATGTAAGTACAGCTGAATGAAATAAAAGATTTCAAATATTTCCTGAATGATAACATTTTGATTGATCGATTGATTAATAGCAGCATTTTCAACTCATTTTTGTAGGATGCAAAGGAAAGGAATGGGGGATAAATTCTTTTTCAAAGACAAAATAAAGCAGCCAATTTTGGCTGACACAGGAAGGTATCAAACCAGCGAAACTTGGGAGTACAAATCTAGTGCTCTTCCAAGCTAATGTAGTTTTCTGATAGAATTTTGGAGGGAATAATTATTGTCTTACCTCATATAGTCCATGTTAAATGTAGATTTCTTGATCAGAATTTCTGAAAACTTAAAATCAGATGTTTACTGCTTTCATTATTTGCTATATATATATATTTATTCTAAGTTATTTATACCTGGAGAGGTATATCAATGAATCGGTCAACGCTCTCTAAATTAACTAACATTAAGTTTATGTAAGATATATTTCCATCTAAGACAAAAATTAAGCAAGTTTGGTCCATGTACTAAATGTATGTACAGGAATCTTAAAATGCATGCAAAATATATACAAAGACTATCAAGAAAGACCAATCCCATAGGCTTCCAAGACCATGGTCACTATGCAATCAATTTACATTTTAAAATATGATTGTTATTGTTAATGGTTTTCTGTTGCTTTTAATAACCCTTTTAACACATTTTTTGACTATTTTCTTGCTGAGGAATGAACTTCCCAAAAAGGTACTTGGACATACGACTGGTTGTTTGGGCAGGTATCAAATTTTGGTCCCATTATTCTTGGACAGAAGTCTGATGATCTAATAATAACTGAACTATCATGGTGCTATCATTAATGGTATGCCACTTTATTATGTATTTTCAACAGCATCATCAAAAACAAAATGATCAAGTAAATTGTATTTATAACAAATTATATTTGTGATCAATTTTCAGGTGAAAAACTGAAAATTTCATTAAAATAAGTAATTTACAGTACATAATTGTACCTAAACATTAGCCCACTAAAAGTATTTACATCTTGAAATAAATATGCATTTTCTTTTCTTTGTAAGAGAAATATGGGAACAATTAACACCAATTAAGAAAAAGCATGATCATCATGATAAATAAATTAGTGTTTGTTCTTAATACATTAGAACTTACAATGACACTGTCAAAAGGAATGGTTGGAACATACATAAGAATATATCCATTTACCAAATCTCTCATCCTCATATAGAATTTCTCCTACAGCAAGAGTCCCTTGAAGGGACC
This sequence comes from Potamilus streckersoni, assembly GCA_016746295.1. Taxonomy (NCBI): domain Eukaryota; kingdom Metazoa; phylum Mollusca; class Bivalvia; order Unionida; family Unionidae; genus Potamilus; species Potamilus streckersoni. Next base: position 2,233,261 of record JAEAOA010002355.1, on the reverse strand, counting down.
AATGCTCTACTGGCTGAAAAAAATGTTAAAGAATTTAGACCATTTCATTCTTTTAACTATCAAGTTTTGAAACTATCTTTGATATTCTTCAGGGATTACAAGATTCTCAGGTTACCTGTTGTGGATAAGATATTGTTTTCTATTGGGAACCATTTATTCTTTTCCATTTTTCATGCCATTTTTCCGCACATATATTGCATCTGGCATATCTAGTGGTGAAAGAACCTGGAAAGACCTTGGCAAGAACCAAGGACCCATAGGAAGTTAAGTTACTGGCAAGCTTTCTCTCATACCCATGTTGGTAAAGCACTAACAAGATATCATATGATGTCCTCTGGTGGGAACCTCATGTTTATATGACTTCCCATTTTCAAGGAGCAATGACAAAATTTTTATGATGGATGCCATATTGTATATCAAATTAGCATCATTTACCTTTAGTATAAATTAGACTTCACAAAAGGTCTTTTGGCAGTCTTAATAGAATCTTATCAACACCATTAAAATGTATAACAAAATAGACATTATAAAAAGTCTTTCAGTGAAAACTCCATACTTAAATTACCATTCATTCAGGAGGAGTTTTGATGATAATATTTTCAAGATGGCCTCTGTTGCATCCATAATGAGCATCAGATCATCATCTTCATTCTGGACTAATGCTACATCATAAGAAGTCTTCAGGTTAAAATCCTATGGCAATGCAAGTTTTAAATCAGTGGGATCAGCAATGTTAAAGATGGCTACTGTGCAAGCCATATCAGACATCGGTTCAGCAATAAAGATGGCTACTCTGTCAGCCATATCAGACATCGGTTCAGCACTCATTTCATTTTGGAACAACCAAACATATCAAATCTTCTGGCTAAAACCCCATTGCAATATTTTGTTAAGAAAATGCACTGATGACAAGATTTTGAATATATCAACTGTGGTGGCCACATTGGGCATGAGACTGGCACCATTTTCATTCTGGACCAGTCAGACTTCACAAGTCTTTGAACAAAAAACCCATGATCACATGACCATCCACTCAAAAGTAGTATTAATAAAAAGATTTTCAAGATGGGTGCTCTTACAGCTATTTTAGTTATCAGTATCATTTTCATTTAGGATCAAGCAGACATCATCTTCTGTTCCAAATCGCATGTCCATTCAAGGAGAAGTAGCAATAACAAAATTTCAACATGGTCAATGTGATGGCCATATTGGATTTCCGAGTGACGGTGTTTCATTAAGGACCAACTACACCATGGGACAAATGTGTATGTGAAGTTTCATGGCAATCCTCTAATTAGAGTAGCGATAACAAATTTGTGCTAATTGACATATGGAAAGACAGATGACAACAGCCCATTCCGCAACCTCTTTTGGTCTACGACCAATAGATCTAATAAAACAACTGTATAGGAGCAATGTAATAAATCTGTCAAAACTTAGGTGTGTGTTTATTATTCAAAGATATCCTAAGTAAATAATGGGTACAATTTTGCAAAATTACAATAGGACTCATGATCATATGGGTTTATAACTGGATAAATATGGAAGGAAGAAATGCCTTGAACCTGACATACTAGACAATAAAACAGACAAATACACACATAAACAGTCATGATTTACTTGAAAATACACTGTTCTTTATATGTTAATGAGATTATGGACAAAATGAACACCCTTACTGGACCCAAAAGATGACATGTAAACTTAAACCACTACATTACAGGAAATGTTTCATTATAATATAGAACTAATCTGATTTGGTGATCTATAGTACTGAATTTTATGTAGATTAGTGCCCAAGGTTACACATTGGTAGTTGACCCATGCTGATCAAATGGTAGGATTGGAACCTGCACCCTTTTGTCTGGCATACCAACAACTGAATCACAATGACTCTTGCCTCCATTTGCTTATGTGAGTCTCATCTTACAGAATTGGGAACATTTTACATCTAGCCCAGGTTTAAGATGATATGGACTCCAAATACTGTTATAGCATGGGACTACAGTATAGAGGAAAGCAAAACAGTATATTGATGTATTGTAGTGTACAAGTGAACCCAAATGCAAATTACAAAGACCCTGACATGCACATAAACAACATACAGAGGTCTACACTGCTGGGTCTACTGTTTGTCCAGTTTGTCATTTGGGTACACCATGTCCAAAATCAACTCTTGTACACAAGCTTACAATAAGTACCACTTGAGCTCTTTTCATACCAATTATCGCTGTGATGGGTCAAAACATCTTGTCTATGAGCAACTATTGAAGGCATGGATTTGGAAATTCTATTTAGGTTCTTTTATATTAATTACCTTTATGATGCATTAAATTAATGTACACATGTTATTTTATCTGATGTGCTTAACTTGTATGAACTAAATACAACTTGTGCCTAAATTTGTTTTGATCTGGCTCAGTGTTAGTGTCCATCTAGCAACCATTTTAATATTTTAACTAGCCATGATGTCACTTATATTTCACATTAACCCATAGCCAAGAAAGAACCAACAACTGTTGATTTTCTAGACTGACTGACAATCCCTTCCTCTTCTTATTTTCTTAACTATTCAGGACTGGCATGCTGTTATGTGAACAATGGTCATGTCAGTGGGACTGGTGAAGATTGCAGCTTATCTGTAAACTACTCAGAATTGTGCCAGTAAATCAGCCAGTTGCAATTCTGGTGTCAAAAAGATGTTTTTTATACTATCACATGCCCTCAAGATTTAAAGGTGTAATACACTATACCTACATAGGCAAGCATGACCAAGAGGTCATGTGATGTGATGAATATGTACATTAACAAGTAACAGTTTGGATGAACTGGTAATGAAATTAACTTAATTTCAGAAATAAAGTTTAGTTCAACTCTCAGAAGTCACAATCAATTTAGACCAACATGATTTTTAACAAATGGAACAATATTTCTTTATTTACTTATATAATACATTACACATACTTTCTGTTTTCAGTAATTGTGTTGACATTTTGATATCAACTGAATTTCTGATTTTCAACACTGCACTTTATTCTAATGTCAGCATGGACTAAGCCACTGCCATATCTTATCAATTAAGGTGCAGGATTGCTGCTAAATATTCTTGATAATATTATTTTAAATATTCAAATATTCAGTTCTTTATGTCACTTACAAATTTATATTAACATTTGAAACATTATTGGAAGAATGACTGGCATTTCCTTTACAAACATTTTATACCATCATTCAAATACTAACATCAGTGCGGTAATATCCAATGAAGATAACGGCTACAAGGTCCAAATATTCCTGTAACCAAGTTGCCTTGACATATAAACTTGACCTGTAAGATCTGTGGATCCATAACGGTTTTCTATTTCAGTAAGATTACAAAGTTTGTTACTATTATTAGTAATTCAAACTATATTTAGTAAGAGAGAATGGATACTATGCCAATAGCATAGAAAGGCTGAAAACCAAAAAGGCCTAATGTAAATTTGCAGATTCAGTCTCATGACTTAAGGTTTTTGAGGAGGTACCTCTCTAAAAATATGGAAAATATGGAATGATCTAAATGAAAAGTCGTAAATCCAATGATTCACATTAAATATTTTAAAAAATCCATAGAAATGATTTGATTGTTTTTGTTGCTATTAGCTGGCCCTTTAAGCATACTATTGGTGTATCATGCAGATGAAACAAGATCTAAGTGCCATTCCCAAAGAAAGAGTGAGGCAGCTGACCTATGTGGGCCTGGGAAGGTAACAAACCTGTAAAATCCGTATTATGAATCTTAGGCTCAACAAAATGAACTATCATAGCTCCCTCATTCTAATGAAATGAAACTTTAAATACTATATGAAACTGAAATAAATAAACTATAATGTTGTACAAATGCTCTAACCCATTGGATTCAGAATATTTTCTTAGCTGATTCACGAATTCACGAACCAAGCAATATTTATAGCTGGGCTACCTAAAATGGCACTTTTTAAACCCTTAATCTACATTAGAAACAACTTTTGTTTTAATTCAATCCAAAAGAAGTGAGTACAAAGAACAAAAATCAAAACTTTAAATGATACCCAAATTATGATCTGAAAAAAAATTCAACCTATTTTTATATACATGAATGTTTGAACACAAATCACTGTTGCATCTTCATCTGACAACTCCACAAGAAACTGCATCTGTGACAAGTATTCAAAAGGTGATCTTTTTTTTCACTGAACTTGAAATGAAGGAAAATCTAAATGATCTGACTAACCTCAAATAGTGAAAGAGAAAAATAGAAAAATCTTTCAATTTCTGGTCTAAATGTTAGTGTTCTTCATTTCTCCATTTTCGATATCACATCAGAGAGATTTCTTCTTCCTTTTCTTATGACATATAAAACATGCCTACACATGTTGACAAGCAATGACAGTGACATACAACTGATAATCTAGGTGTAAACCAAGGTTATAAATCAGTTGGATCATGTGTACTCTTTTCTTTTTCTTTCTTTGAAGGTTTCTCAGTGCCTGTAGTTTTTCCATCCCCTGGAACATCAAAAAAATGTTTTGAAGTCAAAACTGTGGCCCTTATAAAATTTTGAATATCTGAATATGGTACAAATAAATCCATCATTGGTCCTCTTACTGTAGCCCTTGTATTAAACTAGTCTGAATCCATGAAGCTGTTAAATAATCTGATAGCTTGAGTGGGATGATTGAGCGGAATTCAGCATGACTGATGTATGAGACGTTTTAGAATGGATAGTCAAAAGCAACATGAATTGCACTCTTTAGATGCATGATGCAGACTAAAATATGAAAAATCAATGGCAAAACTAATAAAATAATGCTTGCTTTAATACCACAGTATTAAGTCTCTATTTCAAGCAACAAAATAGTTGCCTTAAATTATTATAAAATATGCACATAATAGTGCAATAATACAAAGATGATGGTACCACATAGTTACCCAACAGTTTTTTTATTTAAGAAAATTGATTTGGCAATTAATCTGCACAAAAAATCTCATCTTAGATATTAAAGAAAAGCCAGTAGACAATTACTTTGAAAGAGTTTATCTTTTAACTTCAATCTTTGATAATGTGTAAGTCGTACATACCTAATTCCAATATTGGTACTTCATTTTCTTTATCAGTAGATTCTTCAGCAGGTGGTGTATCTAGACTTGGACCATCCCCCTCAGACTGGTCCCCACCTTCTGTCCAGAAATCTGAAAAAGAAAGTCACAGGAGCATAATTATTTTGGGAAGAATACTCATCCACAAGTAGCTTTTGTGTCACCTTCCACTGAAAAAACAGGCCTGAGGCCAAGGCAAATTTAAATTAGGAACTTTTCTTACATTTATTGTTTTCAGAGTTTGTGTGGGATTTAATATCATTTTTCAACTTATGGCCAGTATGTTTGGTCAAGAAAGATCTTGGAAAAAAATCAATGACCCATGGGAATCTACTCGCAAGCTTTCTTGCTGAGACTTGAACTCGCACAGAGGTAAGATATGTGAATAATCTGCAAAGTTAAGTGACATTCAGCCACCCGCCCCTTCTTACATTTAATCAAGAAGAAATTAACAGATGCATCATGATATGAAGACAGTTCTGTTCGGACTTGTCAGGCCTGACAAGGTCTTCTGCATGTCATAAGAGATGAATAATGGAGGCAAACATTTTGGCCTGGGATGTGTCATGTGACGATGATCCAACTGAGAAGGTATGGACATTTTAAAAGAGATTTATATAAAGGAGACTTTGTATTTTAAGAATTTTATCTTTTTGTATATTTTTTTTTTGTTTTGCGTCTTTTTGGAATACCTAAACATATTCAGCAATGTAGAGCCATTACTTTGTTGATGAGCAGTGAAACATAATGCATACATAGACTGATTGCACAAAATCTCTGGAATGGCATGTATTTACAAATAAATTTTATAGTTCAATACATTAACTTACATTATGCTAATATTAATTTCATTTAAAACTGTTGAGTTTCTACATTTCTTTATTTTGTTACATTTGTAAGCAAAATTATAAGCAAATAAATTTCATAAATTGTCTTATGAATAAAATTTCTAGCAAATTCTAACTCAAAAATTTTGAAAGAGTGAAGTTTAACAAAGTTTTTTGAATTCAAATGTAAATGCAAAAAGAAAAGAAATAAAACACATCAGGGTTGAGCAAATCCCATAGCCCAAAATCCCGGTCTAGTCGTTTTTGAAGTCAGGCAAGTAAAATTTTCCAAGTCACTAGTCTGGGACAAGTGCTTTTTAAAAAAGTCAGACTAGTCCTTATTTTCATGCTTTAATCATTTTATCTACCTTTATTTGGCCAATCATGCCCTCTGGGCATACTGAATATCTGATTCTGGCCCCTCTTTATGTATACATTTACATCCTGTTACTGCTTGACTGCATATTGGGCTAAGCAACCAAATTATTGGTAAATCAAAACATGTCAAACAAGAGAGAAAGCAAGTGATCAATTAGCAGTGTTCTAAATATTATGAGACTTTCAATTTTTTTGATCGGTTAGTTTTCCCACAGCAAAATTAGATATAGTTAATTGCTGATATCGCGTGACAGTTTGAACCCTGAAGTTATTGTGGGTCGTGAGATTTGTGTAGTCATGTGGCTCAGAATGTAAATGGTGAATTCCAGGTCAAATTTCATCAACACTATTGTTTCAGCTAGTCTGTCAGCAGATTAAAGCTATAACAAATGCTATACTCGCAAAAAACTCAGAAAATAAATCATATTCTTATCTGTTTCATGCAGGTATATCTTGATGAAAGGTTGATTAAGTTTGCTAGGTCGGTTAATAAGTGGCCACCCTATGCTGATACCAAATGTCGGCAAATTCCAACTTTTCAATAGGGAATGCACTCTGACCCTACACAACAACATAAATGTATAAATATCAAAAATGGTGTGTCAAGGGTCAGAGGAAAATCAGACTAGATCATAAAGAGTGAATCACTATGATTTTAATAAAGCAAGTCAGTGTAATCAAATTAATGATAGATATTTTACTGACATCAGTGTCAATTTCCTTTATGAGCTGATTAAATGACAGTAATGATTCTATAATTTCTAATTGATTATACAAATGATTAACTTCCATGTTAATGAGTGGTTTCTGTTCATATTAAAAAGAGAAAATTGATGTTATGATCACTTCAGAAGTAGTTATCAAGCAAACTGATAGATACTCTGTGGTTAAAATGAGTTTGTTAAACTATTTTCGTAAGGAAGGTAATAACAGCGATTTGGAGAAGGTAAATTTTTTTGAAAATGGACAGATAAAATCTAAGATGGACACTGAGTGTGCAATAACTATTTCTCCAAAGAGACATAAGCAACAATCTGTGATGGCAAAAAATGTCAACTATGACACTACTAATTAACAGAAATTTTCAGCTGCTTTGGGTTGATTGTTATCCCTGACTTGAATATATTGACTCTGAAGGAATGATGTTTTGCAGTTACTGTAAACAATATCCAAAACTGGCACAGGTAGGAAATTCACCCAGATGAACATTTCTGCAACTGTACCAGAGCTCAAGGACTTTAACCTAGACACAGCTATCAACTGCTGGCTTTGTGCTGGTGCAGGTGGCAGACATATACATGGACATATTTTCAAATCCATTATCTAAGACATATACATGATCCTGAAGAAGCCAAATGTATAACAACCAATGTTTTTGAAAAATCAAATTCTTTTAAAAAATAATTATGTTGTATATTATTTTGTTTGTTTTTTCTATGGATTAAGTACATACATCAAATCTCATTAAGTGATTACCATTTTGGGACTAGTGAAAAGGAAGGTGGGAATAGTGGTTAAAAAAAAAATTTGCTCAGCCCTGGATATGAATGTATTATGCATGAATACAGCTTGCCTGAATTATTGATCAATGTCCTTTGCCTATCGGTGGCTGCTAATATATGCACAAAAAAAACTTTTGGTCTTAACCAAAAGTATTTGGCTCTGTAGAGATAACTCACGAAATGCATAACTTACTTTTAAAAAAAACATCTGCATTGCATTAAGCTTTAAACTGCTTATCTGAATGATACATAGTTTACCAAATATTTCTAACTGAATGGATTCTTCACCAAAAGCCAACACTGACAGGGTAGAAGTATAAAAGGAGAATATTAAATGTATAGTGTTTTTCTCTTGGTTATGACCTGAACTGACAATTGAATTGGCACCTGATTTGTCCAGCCTATTTTGACAGTTAGTCTAGGAACTAGACTACCTGCATAAGCTAAATCAGTAGGTGTAAATTACCGGACTTGAAGGGGGTTGGACGATTCATATGGACTTGCTGAATCAAGATCATGTCACTTACCTTGTTCAGTATACTGACCATCTTCCTGATTGGCTGAATCCTTAGCTTCTTTTGTTTCATTGGCTATTGTCTCCTCTTCTATGACTGTTTCATTTGTATCACTCTTGGTATCACCTGACTTTTCTTTTGGTTTGGGCTTGAAATGTTTTGCTTTATTTATCAAGTATTTTATTTCTCTGTCCAAATCTGCAATTTTGTCAGCAATATCTGCAATTAAAATCTTGGGTGTTTCAGTTGGCTTTGTCTGCCCTTGTTCTTTCAGCATATTTGCTCTCCATTCCTGAAGAGAGAAATTATTTGATTATACACATAGTTTGACAGGATGGGAAGACAATGTTCAAATTTACTAGCATAGATACAGTTAGGAATTTACAAGCGAAGAGTCACCAGTCTTACCTTCAAAGCATTAGCTCACACTAAAATAACAAACATAATACATGTAATTACATTTGTGATTTGTAAAACATAAATACCCATTTTTCAAAATTTTAGAACAATTGGAAATATTGCTAAAAATAAATAAAAATCTGGTCAACCCCTTTGCATACAAACATGCATACCTAATTTCATTGGTCTACCTCAAGTGGTTTTTATTTTAAATTTCTAAGATCTTAAAAAAATTTTAAAATGTTTACAACCCCTCCCCCCCAAAAAAAACAAACATACCTTAAAGGTCTGAAAATATAATTGGATTGTTTAAATATAAATATAAAAATATGCTCACCGAATCTAATTTGTCTATTTCCGGTGATTTTGCTTAATGTTTATGCCAAAATATTTTTAAAATGGGTACAAACTTGAAAAATTGCTGTGATAGCAGCCAGGAAGTCTAATCAGATCATCTGCATATACAAACAAGTTAATAAAATTTACTTTGTTACCTGAAGGGATCTTTGCTAAATTATGCTAAAAAGATTTTTATCAAATTCTGTAATTAACTAAAATTGTAATCATGCCATCAACATCTGAATAAAAATATGGTAAAACAAGTTATTTTTCTGTGTGCAATCATTCTGACAGACTGGTCAGGATGGATGCTCAATGGAAACAGATTTACAGGACTAAATTATGATGCCCCCTCTGCTACCAGTGGCAGGGTAATAATAATAATAATAATAATAATAATAATAATAATAATAATAATAATAATAATAATATACATTTGAATGCAGTGACACCAACAATTCTACCATCAAACAAGTAGCATTTTCTTCTAAAAGTACTAAATTATCTTTCTGGACAAAATATTTTGTGAGTCAAATTTTCATGCGAAGTCATTTCTAAAATTATTTTAAAAGGAATTTTTTAATTGATTTATTTTTTGATGCAACAAGAGAGACTTAAATGGAGGTAAAGCTTGCTTATCATCAGAAATGTCTTTGACAAGTTTGAGTCAAATTGACAAAAACTGAATGAACCATTATTAATGTTGTTGTAGGCTATACATGGTGGCCAGTATAAATGGTGGAGGAAGAACAGCAGAAAACCAAAAAAAACTCAGACCCACAAGAAGTCCAACTACACAACAAGGTAGCTTATCCAGGCTGATTTGATGGTAGGAACTGAAACAATACTATTGTGTCACATTTCCAATGTCTACCAACTGAGACACTAAAGTTCTCCTTTACACAGGCTTTAATTTTTATGGTTTGTGTTTGGAAACCTAATAAATTTCTATACTTTTGGATAGCAAAATAATATTTTTGAGGACCAAAAACAAACATAAAATGAACATTTTCCCACCATATAAGTTTACATAAAACAAATCTGTTCTCATTAAATTGTTAACTAAAATAATGTGTGTAGAACATTTTACTTTTTTACTCACCATTTTCCCAAGGAAATTCCAAAGAACAAGAGTTCCTGGAACAATCATTTCTGATCAACTCAACAATTCTTGTCAATTCTTATATAAAGCTAAGTACTTCATAAGGTGTTTTATCACTCACCGATTTAACAAATGCCTATTTCATGAAGGAGGTTTATGTAGCAGTATTAGACATGTCCTTAATAATGTCTCAGTTTATTTTGATATTCACCAAGATAAATAAAAAGTTTTTATAAAAAGTGAGTTTCTTTTCCAGAAAATGCAATAACCTTTTGAGGATAAAAAAGATATTTTATCAAATGCAAGAAGTTTTTCAAGGTATCCTATCAAAGTGAATACCTTTTTAAAGTTGTACAAACAATATCCATGCTAAGGTAAGCAAGAGAAAAACTAGACCTGAGTAAGATAATTTTACTGAAGAGCTGAAAGTTGTGAAAGGGTGCAAATGGAGGATAAGATACCCTTATTCATAATCATGGCAGTTGTCTTCATTTTTATGCCAAATGTAATAATTGGTTTAAATGAATAAATAAGACAATAAAGCCAATTCAAACAGCTACTACAGCATTACAATAAAAGACATTGCTTACAGTAAACTTGACCAAAAAAGACACCACTAAGTAACAGTCATTTATCTCTGATGGTATGTCATCCAATACTCAAATCAACATTTTAAATAAGCAACCATTTGAAACTAATGCAAATAGCCCAAAGTTATTCCAATTGCCCATGATATAGGATGGAGACAGTGATGTACTTTTTGGTGTTTCTTGAAATCCATTGTCTTCACCTGTACATTACTTCTTTAATGTACCTCATCTGTGTCTTGCAAAACCTTTGATAAAGTATCTTATTTGGTGCTCACCAGTTATTATGTACTTTTGAGAGAGTGAAGTATGTAAAGTGAAGTTGTCTGCATTTAAACATGCACAGTGGAAAGAATGTTGCCATAACTCTATGCTACTTTCATGTAATTTGGCTGACATATTTTTGGATACTGTACTTTTGGAAATTGGAAATGATTTAGCACAAAATGACTGCTCCCTTGTGTTCCAAAAATCAACATAAATTTGTCTAAAAAAAACTATCCTTTGCAGCTATTAAAATAGGGGAAATGAATTTTGCCAGACTAGACAATACCAGCTTATGAAAGTGCAATGAATAAATTACCAAATACATAAAATGTAAAAAAAAGTTATCAAATTATTTTTTACAATTTATCTCTGAAGTTCGAGAAGTGAAAATGAGAAAGTGGAGCTAGCACTGTTTTGAAAGGTGCACATCTGGAGTAAGGCCAAGCTGTATACTCTATAACCCATATTACACCCATCAATCATATCCCAAAATAAAGGGAATTAAAGGTTCTTTGAACAATACCTAAAATATACAAAGTCTTTTTTAAATAGTCAGTATAACTAGTGAGGAAACCTGGGGAAATTCATTTTCTTTAAAATTCTAATCCTATACTAATATGAAACTGTAGAGCGCCACCTTAATACTGACAAAAAATTACTGTTTTTGCAAGAAAAATTATACTAATACCCAGTCCTTTACAGACAAGGCACGAAAACTCACCTTTGTGTTATTAATAAGCTTCTCTAAGGTCTCCACCTCCGTTGCAGTGAGAATTGGATCTTCTAATTCAGTCAGATTTTTCACAGTCTTTACAAAATATTCTGAATGATTTAACATAAACTTTAAGCCGTCCAAAGCCTTTGGTCTTTCAGTAGCTTCTTTCACACGAAAACTTAGGTCTTTGGTCAATTTCTTAAGGCTCCTCAACTTGTCAGTGTATGCCTAAAAGATCAAAGAAAATATCTGATTTGAACAAGGTAAAAAGAACTACATGTACATCTGTGCTTGTAAATTATTCTTATGTTTCAATGGCATGAAAATCTAACCAGGTCAGTTACTGATGTGTATGCTCAATACAATTTCATTTGTATACCAGACATGAATTTTCTTTTGTATAGTAGTCCCCTTTCTGAAAGGCACTCTGACCAGCAGCCACCCATTCCTTACAGCCAGAATTCAAAAACACCGACAAATTTATCTTCAAAAGTACCCCTTACAAAAGACGAACCAATTTTATTCATAATATGTGTCAAGTAATCTGATTCGTTTCCCAATGTCAGGTTTTCAATCCTGAAAGAAGTGTTGACTACAGTATTTATACCATTATGTATCCAGAACCAGTATTTTATTCCTAACGTGTGTTAATTAATCCGATTTCTGTTTCCTGATGTCTGTTTTTTGTTAATTAAAGAAATGTTCATGTACCACTAAGGTTAATATTATGTCATTTATGCCTCATGATAAGCCCACATTTATTTCATAAAGCTGAGAAGGATTAAATTTTTAATCCATGCAGAAAGGTAAGTGCTGTGTTATCATGAGATGTCCGGTTTAGTCCCTCTGATAATTGTTAAGATTACAATTAATGAACAGTAGTAACAGCTGAGAAGTGGCGGTATAGATGTTCAATACACCAGTCAACTTCTCTTAGTAGAATGTTAAACTTGTTTGTTTTTTTAATTAGTGGCTATTATTACTGACAATAATTGTCAAGATTACAAATCCTAATGGCCACAAGGTGCTATTATTCAGATCAAAGCTGTTTTGTATTCTCGCTCTTAGTGTAAAGAAAAGAAAACACAAATAAGGTATCAGACTGCGCCTAATGAATCATGTGGCAAGATCACTTCCTTTAAAAAACACATGGCATTTTGTTTAAATGCAGAAAAGTTGTTTTATCAGTTTTATACTTGGTAACACTGACGACTACAACCGGACATAAGTGTCAAGCTTATAACAGGATCAGCATAGTTTAAAAATATATTTTTGCAGATCTACACACACAGAGATATTAGTCTTGAAAAAAACAGGGTACCAGACAAAGACCAAAAAATCATGTGACAACATATTCCTTTACAAAGAAGGCATGTGGTCTGTTCTACAAAAGGTTCATCTGCATAATTAAATCTCATACAGTTAGCAACATCAGAATAAATCATTACAAAATATTAACATTTCATTATATAAATGGAGACAAATATTTTAGAAAAAAAGTCTTATTCTTTTTGGTGATGGAGTGAGGTGTGGAATGGGAACTTGCCAAATGATTTTAGGTAAAAAAGACTCGAATAAAACAATTATATGTTGAGAAGACTCAAATAAATAACAAAAAACCGATAAGGAGGTTATTCAGCAGCAGTGGGAAAATGGAGTAAATGGAAAGAGAATTATGTATGTACCAAGATTTAAGTGACATTCTTGAATGGTTTTGCAATGTGCATGTCAACAACATGCTAGCATAACATGCTTACACCAAAAATAAGAATCTATTAATGCATATTCAGTTGAAATAAGTCTATTCTTATATGAAAAAGAACTTTTTAATAATTAATGTTACTTTTAAATGAAGATATTAAATGCTTTGAAGAATGTAGCTTTCTTACTATGTACATTACATATACTTCTCACAAAAAAATTAGTCCCCCTCTGGAAAGGCCACCTGTCTTATAAGGCCACTTTTCCTGTGCAGAAGAGGTGGCCAAGAGGGGGACTACTGAACATACAAAATTTTGTTTAAAAAAGTTCCAAACTGTTAAAAAAACAAACTTTTTTAAAATAAAAATTCAAACATTACTAGTGACCTCAATGTCATTTAAAGTCATCTAGATATGAATAAAAAAATATGTCTATCAAATTTCACTTATTTAATTTGATTTTTGTAATTCAAGTGGTCATTGCCAGGTCTGAATGATAAAATGGATTCAAGAGTGGTAACAAAGTCAGCCAATTAGACTCAAGATCACTTCACTTTGTTATTAAGAGTTGATGACATAAACCCTTATTTGACTTTAAAATCAGATCAAACTTTGCTGCAGATTGGTCAATCACATCCTAGATTTCATCACAAGTATGCAAGGCCCTGATGATAAAAGCACAAAATTTCAAGTCTGATCAAAATCTTATCACAGTTGTGGCTTCCAGAGTAGTAATGAAATCAGTTAAAAACTTCCATGATTAAATCATTAACATGCAATGATCTCATTTTCAAATCCACATAAGCTTTTAAAGAGGATTCTAACAGGAGAATTCTAACAGATGCAGATTTTCACAATATCTGCCATGATGCAATATAATTTTTTTTATCTCCCTATAGAAAATGATTACATGATGAAGGCTTCTTAAAGGATCTATTTGAAAGTGACGATTATACTACATGTAGTGTATCAGCAGAGTTGCCTGATGCATGACACCATCTTGATTTACTTTATATTATATCCTCACAGTCCAAAATGTGCCAGACCTGAATTCATTTTTTATGATCGGAACATGCCATTTTTTGATTCAGATTCCAATATGAACATGCCCATGATTCTATTGTATCAAGATCAGCTAATCAAATGTAAAATCAACTCATTAATATACATGAATCTCACTTGTTAGTAAACTTGTACAAGGTCTTGATGATATAAGCATTTATTTCACATTTGAGCAAAATTGGATCAGAGATATAGCCCCCACCATGTACAAAATTCAGCCAATCAGATGCCTAATAACCTCATTAATATGCTTCAATATTTCTCATTACTAAACTCAATCGATATCTCAATGATAAATGCATATATTCCAGGCCTGATCTAAATGAGACCAAGAATATGACCTTTAAAGTGGTAACAAGGTCAGCCAATCAGATGCAATGTTATTTGATTAATATGGGTCCCTAGATGGCTAAGGCAAATCCTTTTAAAAGTCATGCACATCTTGCTTCTGGTTACAATCTTGGCTCAGTCAATGTGGGTATTTAAGAAAGCTTACCAACAGTTATGTAGCAGGTCAAAGTGGTTCCTCCAGGGGCTCAACCTCCAAATAATATATTTGCTGCCATTTATACAGCATATCTGCTAAAAGAAATGGCCTTAAACCCTGTATTTCAAGTCTGATCAAAATCTGCTCAGAAATAGGGCTGAGCTAATCAGATGCAAGATAGCCCCATTAATATGCACAGATCTCATTCATTTTCCAACTTAACAGATTTTCATAATACATATATGTATTAAAAGCTTATCAAAATCCAGTTTAACCATCAGATAAAAAAGCATCCCATTAGTACGCATGGGTCTTGCTTATTATCCAGCTTGTAAAAATACCATGATATAAGCAAATGTTCCAAGTTTGATAAAAATCAGATATGGTCATAACAGTGGTAACAAGACTAACCAATTTACTGCAAGATAACATTAATATGCTTGATTCTTCCTTATTATCAAACACCTCCAAGATTTAAATGATATGAACCCATGTTCCACGTCTGATTGAAACAAGATGAGAAATATGGACTCCTGAGTGGTAACAAGTATTTGATGACATGATTACATGGACTATACCTTACAATGTCCTTGTGGCCAGGTAAGTTAAAAACTGCTGTAATGGACTGGAAATGTAATTAGGTCATCTTGTGCCCATGATAAAGTGCCTAAGATTTCATGGCGTCATGTCCAATATTTCTTTTTAATCACGATTACAAATCGAATTTTTTGAATACTAAAGGATTTAATGGTAGTGTTTCCCATTTCGTTTAATTCCTTCAAGAAGAAAACTAACCTCCTTTGTAGTGTCCATGTCTGTTTCTGACAACCAGTCTGAAGCAGATGCCAACTCTTGACTAATGCTGTCACGTTCTTCCTGTGTAGAGTGTTTTTCATATATCGTCTGGGACAGCTTGTCTGTCATATCATAGATAAATGCCTCCAGCTCATTTTTGGACTTCTCAAGCATTGCTTTTTCATTATCTTTAGCTGTCCAATCAGCAAGTCTAAATTAGATATAATAAAAATGTTAATTATCATGCAGAAAATAAATATATACTAAATGACCTTGATGGCAAAATGTTAGCTCCTGTAGCAAGGAACGAAAGAATATTCTTGTTTAGTTAACCTGTTCCAAAAGTGAAAAACCCTTCAACATGTTAGATGTACCATCCTTCTGCTCTAGAAATTCTAACAAAACATGCATTGATCCAGTTTAAATATTTTCTTCTAGGATATCAAAGAAGTGGTACATATAATTATTTGATTAAAACCAACCCAAACAAAAAAATGTATTAGCATGGTGCGTTAAGAGGGGGTGTAAAGACATCTTCATTTGTCACTTTATGGTTAAACTCTGTTCTCTACAAAGAAGGATTTAAGTTCACAAGTTGATCAAGGCTGCACTTTGTTCCAGGAAACTTTCTTTGTTTGAAAGAAAATCCTATGAAACCAACAAGTGACATTATGTCTTGCATCAATCTTTTTGTATGAAAGTCAAGCAGCAAATGAGTAGGTGGCAATATATTTTCCCTGCCTTTAAACCATTTCTTCTGATCAACATACAAGATAAACATGATGATACTTTAGTACAACATATGCAGATCTCATGAAAGACATAAACTTTATAAACTTTAACTTTATAAACTTTGTGCCTTTAATTGATATTATATAACTATTAAAGACAATGAAAACGACCAAGTCATGTAAGAACCACAAAAAAGTGCAACCAGTCTGAAGCCAATCAACACAAAGAAGTTAGGACTAAGTAAATGTAAAGATGTGCAAACAGGTCAAATTCTTAGAAGTGAAAAAATATGCCAACACAGAAACTGAAACTACCACTGTTTGATGCAATGACAAAACAACAACAAAATATTTTGACAGATGTTTGAAAAATGGATTTTTTAAAGGGGCCTCTTATTATGTTGTCTATACTGAATAAAACACAGAGTATAAAGATAATACCCAGTGGTGTTATATATATATATATATATATAGACACACACACATATATAGACACACAGAGTTAAGTTACTTCCATATATTTTTAGCATATAAATTGTACAAAGATAATTTGTTTCATTTTACTATGAGGGGTGTTAAAGATGTTGATAAATGACAATCTAAAGCAGCGATGCTCTCATCAATATCAATTTCTTTCTCACCAATCTTGAATGCACAAATAATAACGGGAGTTACTGTCCACAAATGTGGGTGGGTCCAAAACATTGGGGACTAAACTTCACAAAATGATTTGTGTGTGTGTGATTTAGATTTTTAACATTGTTTTAAAAAAATTTCAGTCATATTGCTACGATGTCTGCAGTGTGACAGTTAACAGTGATGTCTAGCACTGGGGAATCATGTCGCATTATCCTGACACCAGACCAACCAGTCCTAACACTAACCTCTTAATGCTGAGCACAAAGAGAGGCAGCTGTTAGTACAAGTCTTTACCATTTTTTAAAGTCTTTGGTATGACTCAGCCATGGTTTGAACCCACAACCTCCCGCATTGAAAGCGGACGCTCTAACCACTAGGCCGGTTTTCACAAAATGAAGATAAAGAGTGCTAACAAATGATAATGTCTCATCAGTATCAAGCAGCATCATGAATTTGATTGAAATTTAAAAAATAGGTGGGTGGGTGGGTCTGACAATCAGGTGCAATAACTCTGCTGAACGATGACAAACAATGTTGAAAACTGAAATTTCAAAGGTCTCATCAATTACAAATTTGACTAAAATCCGGTAATAACCTGTTTGGTGGCACATGTTGGGTGGGTAGAGACTGCAAGCCACAATATGAATGTGTCACATCTAAATTAACAAAGTGTGTTATGTACTATATTAGAATTTATAAGTCTACCTGTGCATTATTTCCAAAGTTTTCCATGACTGTGACTTACTTTTTTTTGGAATGTCTTGTATTCTCTTTGGATGGCATGAGAATATCCTTGACTTCTGAATCAAAAGTGATGTTTTCCTTGATTACAACCTGCTTCAGCTTTTTGCTTGGTTCCTCCTTTTTTTCCTCCTAAACAAGATTAATAATAATCAATTTCTGATAAAGAATGCGGAAACTATAAAAGAAACCTGGCGAGCATAGCAAATTGCAATTGCTTTGGCACTCATGGCTGCTAAGCAAAGCTATACTGCGTGCTTTTAAAGTAATACCCTGACAAGACCCATTCTTATAGGAGACACAAACTTTTCATGGTAGAAATGTATTTGATGAAATTAACTCAAATGGCTTGGAAGATGTGCAGTGTCAGGAGTGTGGTGGAGAGATGGACATATGTAATTTTATTTTAATAATGGGGAGATAATCTTTAAAATGATTAATGGACAGAGCCTAATTTTATACAAGACATACCATCAGTCATGATACAAGAACATGCCGATTTTCAGGAGTATTCAGATGGTTAAGAAGATTAACTGAAAGTCTATCAAAAATGGGGAGATAACTCAAGAGATACTAATCTGACAGGTTGAGTTGATGTGCTTTACAACACAGCAACACAAGTAGGTTGTTTAGCGTTGAGGCAATTGGCATAGAGTGGTTTGCCCAAGGACACACCATTTTTGCCAACCTAGACTGATCCAATGGTTTAATTAAAAAACCCACACCATTTCTGTCATGGGTACATTATGCTACCCTGCTCTGCGACTATCAAGAAACAAATGCATACCAAGTGAACAAAGATTTCTCCAATAGTTGAGGAGATAATAGTTTTAAGAGTGTGATGGAGAGATGGACACATCTCATAATGGGCAGATATCAAGCAAACGAAAGTATGATGATGATGATGCATATTGTCCCACTGAAGCAAAACAAAATATTTCACAAGAAAAATGTTTCACAAATGACCAATCTCAGTTAAAAAAACTGATGCTATAAATCCCTTCAACTAGAATCATGCAAATTGGTGACTACACACAAGGCTATGTCTATGTCACTAATCTAGTTAAGACCTACATTCATTAAACTAAATGTACACACATTACTGAATGTCTTTGTAAGAGACTGATAAAAATGCAACAATTAGTTCATGGAAGATGAAATGCTTGCTATAATGCCTGGTATCTATACAAATCACAAGGGGAGTTGCAATATCTCAGCTAGTAAATCATGACACTCAATGAGTCACAGGTTCAATATTCATCCAGGTCAGTCTTAGTTTTCGGAAAGGCACTTTGCTTCCTATCATGATATAGCCAAAATTGTGTTGACACTGCCAATAAAACCAACAAACCGGAATTATATTATCATACATACAAAGTTAATCTATACCCATAGTAAATTCAAGTTGGGCATAAAAGCAGTAGAGTCAACACATGCAACTTAAGATCTCTCCGACAGTTCCAAAAATATTTTTGTTGCTAAGGTCCAAGTACACTGAAAATTTAGATTTTGGATTCATAAAAAGGGGCCACAGTGGACAGGGTAGTAGTGTGCCAGGTAATTTGTGTTAATATAATGCTTTCTTACATTTTAAGACTGTTTTTCTTAAACTTTCTTGTAATGTCAGCCAAATCTGATCAACATCACTAATATAGAACTGAGAAGCCTTCTCGCCAGGATGCTTTCTATCAGAATCTGTCAAATTCCACTCAGAATATACATGTATTTTCCACAGAAATAAAACAAAGCACCACTTCAATTATTCTTGTATTCTTTTTCTTTACTACATATCTTGGAAGCTATTTCATTTGCACAGTATAAAACAAACACAAAAACTAATGTGATTGGCTAGTTTTTTTTAAAAAGGGTTTATATGATTTTCTTTTATGAAACCAACATAAAATTACTGCCATTAACTGAATTAATAATGGGTTATCAAAAGGTGAACAAATTATTAGATCAGAGACAGAAAATAACCATTCACCACTTTTCAATTTATCAGCACTCAGTTTAAACTGACAGGTGTCAAGCTTTAAGAGATATAACATGCTGCTCATGATGGTTTTCACATTTAGGTAACATATAAAAATTTAGGTAATGTATACAAATTTCAATAGGATTAGAGGATTTTGGACAGCTGAATTACTTCGATTAAAGGGGTGTACTCAAATCATCAGTGTTTGGATAATAGAAGTAAAAAAGATATAAACAAAGATAAAATTAAGCCAGGACCAGATATATATATATATATATATATATATATATATATATATATATATATATATATATATATATATATATATATATATATATATATGTATGTATATATATGTATATATATGTATGTATATATATGTATATGTATGTATATGTATGTATGTATGTATGTATGTATGTATGTATGTATGTATGTATGTATGTATGTATGTATGTATGTATGTATATATATATATATATATATATATATATATATATATATATATATATATATATATATATATATATAAATATAAATAAAAGACCTTTATGTCAGGATTTCACCCAAAATTTTGTGAAAAATCTCATCAGCAGGCTTGATTGTGGAATGACATAATTTAGATGAACTTGAAAGAACTTTATGCAGGCATGCTCTCTGCAAAGTAAACTGTTTCAATCCTGTACATGGTACAAAGTAAGAATGTAATCAGTAGAGGAAAAATGTAAATTGGATTTATATTTGCCATACTATACTAACTTTTTTCTCTTCTTCTTTCTTGCCCTCTTTCTCCTTCTCTGTTGTTTCCTTTTGCTCATCCTCCTGTGAATCATCCTTTTCTTTTTTCTTCTCTTCTTGCTTTTGGTCCCCTTCAGACTTCTGATCTTCTTCTGTCCCCACATCTTCAGCAGGCTGAAGTACAGGTAAAGATATGTAACACTCTTATTTTACTTTTCATGGCAGTGTTTTCCTTAGCAGGCAGCAAATCTGAGTATTTTGGCACTATTTTTTTATTTGAGCATTAGGAAATATGCCTACTATGAAGTTTTGATAATTTATCTCAAATTAATGAGGACTGCTGTTGGGATAAAATTCAAGTTAAACAGATGTGCAAGACAAAGAGATAGGACAAAACCTACTGAAAAGCAGGCAGACAAACTGACAAAGTCTAACCTATCAACGCTTAGGTACATGGTTTTATTAGGTCACAAATAAGATAAATAGGCTGTATACTGATGAATAGATGGATAGATGGAGGGATGCATGCATTGATAAAGCCTTAGACAGACTGATAGTAATGGTAGAGTGATGCACAGCTTTCAAGCAGTGGATTGCAAGTATAAAACAATTCAAAAGCTGAAAAAAAATCATAATTGAGAAAGGTAACTGAAATAAGTTTCCTAATACTGGTTAGTTCTTTTTCTACATTAACAATCACCAGTAAAAGAGTTGTTAGTTCCCTTGATGAGGCAATAATAAATAAAAGCTGTTTGAGTGGGGTCCATCACAAAACACAATTATGGCTTGCTCTGTCATGCTTTAAACACTCTTTTGTAAAACAAACTCGGAACAAGAGTGTCTAGGGGCCATAACTCTTGTAAATGAGGACAATGAACACTGGAAATTCAGTTTATTCAAAGTGTCATCAATGTAAACCTGCCTAATGTTTAAATCCAATATTCCTAAGTAAAGTTATACTGTGAAAAATCAAGTAAGGATCCATCCTGGGCATATAGACACCATGCATCTTTCAAATAATAACATGGCTAAGTCAACATATAATCCAAACTGTATCAGAATATGCAGAATGATTCCTGAGACGTGTGGATCCGATATAGTTTAGAACCTTTGGCATCTCAATGCAGGTTCCTAATAAAGACTCCTGCCTGGCATGCATTCCTATTTCTGAACATTAAAAAAAATGCCATAAGAAAATTGGAATTAAAATCGCAGTACCCAAGAAAATGACCTACATGGATGACTTGCCACAATTTTATGTACAAACCTATGCAGTTATATAGGAATAAATATACTAACACTACATGCACCGACAACATTTTTAGTGTGACTTAAAAAAAGCAAATTCAACATTTATTCCTAAAATTCATGTCAACTTTAATTCATAACCTTTGCTTTATCATAATAACTTGTGTTTCATTATTGACATAAATTATCAACAAAACTAGGTGGTCTTCGAGTAAGACAAAGCAAGATGCTTAGAAACTTAATCTATATTTCTATATTCCCCTAGAACTGCAATGAAAGAATCCCATGACCCATACTTTGTACAAGTAAGAAGTTCCTGTTAACGATCTAGTATTCAACTATACTGATGATTGTAACATGCTTTCAAATCAATTTGACATCACAATTTGTGGCAATGTACTGCTGCAAACTGCCTAGCTACTTTGACTATCTTTCTGATGTACCAACTTGAAGAATTACATTCACCAAAATTGTGTCAGCTGTATTAGTTCAGTTAAAGAGCCGTCTCGGTTTCATTTATGATTACATACAACAGCGTCAGATAAAGTCAGCAAACATATAAAGCTTAATGTAATCACTGGAACATGAAAAATAAGCCAATGTGAATGATATTTGCCTACAGTAAGTAGTACCCATCAAGATCAAGAGACCCCTGACAGTACATGTAACAGTGTCAGAGAAAATGCAAAAACTGGTCCAATTAAAGAAGTGTTAAAAGTCAGTCACTGCTGTCCATGGCCAGTACTACCCTCAAAGATGAAAACATCAACTCTCACCATTAAACATACAATACTTGAGAATTCTGAGTAAAATGTGATGACTTCATGTATTTACTGGATAGTACATATGTCACTGCAATCAGGAATGAAAGTACCAATTCTTTTCTCATAACTTGCTTTAGCATGGACAAAATTGTTTGAAGTGGATTTTATATCTTCAGACCCTATTTTAGCTGAAACAAATTGACAACACCTCTTCATCGGTACCTATTAAGGGCAGGAATTATATGTACTGTTTGATTTTTCAACTGTTTAGAAAACAACAACTTGCATTCATTATTGATCACTTTAAATATTTTTCAAAATCAATATTTAATCTGAGTGAGACCGTAGACAACAAAACAACCACTTCTACATGTCTTCTTTTACAGGTTGACATTTTGGGGTCTGTACTTTAAAATAATGATCTACTGCAAAGCATAGTCTGAATAAAATAATTATTACTACTGCTGCTATTATTATCATTTTTATTACTATTACCAATGGTAAAGATTTATCTTGGACATATTTTATTATTTTTACCAAATGGTAAAGATTTATCTCGGATATAATATTTTCTTATAAATATCATCTACAGCACAGTGTCAAATCATCATTTTTATTACTAAATGATTTATCTGGAGCACTTTTTTTTACCATATAAACACCATCTACAGTTACCAATCATCCTTTGTAAATCAAGTCAATGTTTAATGCTCACCTCTGTAACTCTGAGTCCTTTATAGTGTTTGTATTTGATAATCAGCACTTGATCATTTTCTCCATACTGAACCATATTTTTCCCTCTTTAAAAAATCAACCACAATAAAAAAAATTTCAAAATCTAACTTTATGTAAAAGTTCAAGTACCAACCAGATTCCCATAATATGAATGACTGAAGAATTATGAATTCAAAATGCAATAAGATCTATGGCAAAGTCATACAAAAACAACTTAATGTTTGCATTGTGCTTTTAAAAGAAAACGTGTCAACATATCACTGCAAGTAATAAGTCATCTAAAAAAAGCAATGTTAATAGGAAAAAACATTCCCCAAAATGGGAATATTCTGATGTCTCCTCACCACCTTTATCTGTCAACAATATTGTTATGTCTGTGGACTCTAATGCAATGAAACCAAGGATCCAAAGAATCCTTGATTATGGCAGCAGTCAGTGTTTGTTAGAACAGCCAATCCAAATGCTGGTAAAATAACTTTCAAATAAGCTATACTGGAAACCGAATTGCAGAAATGAAAAATTGTAATGCCAAGTGCTATACAATGTTGGCTGTACATATAAACTTTTTGGAACAAGATTATTTAATGAAGCTGAATGTTTCATTTGAGTATCCCATAAATAACTATTTAAAGACATCATGATAAGTGACATGGATGACAATTCCCATGCAAGCATATCCATAAAAAGAAATGATGTTTAGAATACTGCAGATGTGCATGACAGAGACCGCTTATTCCCAAACATTCCGAAATAAACTGGAAATGTGCAGGGCTCTATCCCACAAACATCCAACTGAGATCATTAACATGTTTTCAGCGGAGTTATACTACCAAACATGAATGTTTTTGTCATTGGGATGTAATGGATATTGAAGAATACTCTGTAAAGTTGTAATGTGCAGTTTCTTCCATGAAAAATAGTCCTGACAATTTGTGAAAACAAGAAACAAATGATCATTATCATTCAGAATTATGATTTTCATCAAATTCTCAAAACCAAATCACAAACTCATGGGTATCCAAATTACTCCAGTTCACTTCAAGGAGTTTTGTGGTGCAGCGTACAGATACGTCTCATGATGAAGCCGACAATATATTTGCATAACAAATGATGGTTATAGCAGAAAATCCTCACAATGTGTTTTCAGATGACATGGGAGTATTCCTATTACTATTAAACCACTACACAGAGCCAAGAACAACATCCTTGGTTGTTATGGAATCATCAATCCAACAACGGGCTGTGACAGATATCCATGTTACTGTACAGGAACATAAGACCACAGACCCATAATTGTTGTTGTTGTTGTTGTTGGGCTTAACGCCATTTTTCAGCACACGATAGGCTATTCATGGCGGCCAGTTTTATTGATGGAGGAAGAATCCGGGAAATCACCGGAAAGAACCACCGACCCACGAGAAGCTACTGGCAAGCTTTCTCACATATCCACATTCGCCGAATCCTAGACTCGAACTCACACAGACAGAGGTGAGATGGCAGTGATCTGTAACGGACAGCGCTTTAGACCACTGGGCCACTTGGGGCCCCAGACCCATAATTGTTAGCTATCCATACTCTCTCTGGATGTGAAACTGTGGCAATACTATTAGAGCAGAGTCAAAGGAACTATGTCAGATCATACATATTGGATTCTCCCTCTCTCTCATGGGTGTCAATATAGGTGACAGATCCTGTAGACTGGATACTCCCTCTCATAAGGTGTCACTATGGTGACCGATTCTTCAGACTGGATACTCCATATCTCTCATGGGTATCACTATGGATGGATCCTTCTGACTGAATATTTACTCGCTCTAAAAGGTGTTGCTATGGGTGACAGATCCTTTTGAGGGGCTCCGAGTGGCAGAGTGGTCCAAAGTGCTGTCCGTTATGGATCACTGCCATCTCACCTCTGTCTGCATGGTTTTGAGTCTAGGATTCTACAAATGTGGATATGCGAGAAATTCTCATGGGTCAGTGGTTCTTTCCAGTGATTTCTTGGTTTCTTCTTCCACCATTAATACTGGCTGCCATGTATAGTCTATAGAGTGCTGAAAATGGTGTTAAGCCAAACAACAACAGATCCTTTTGAAAGGGTACTTCCTCTCTCTCATGGGTGACATCATTGTCACTATGCTTTTTGTATCATTAGGCTAGCTAACAATTCAATGCTGCATGCAACAGGTGATTAAAATACATAAGCATATCCAAAGCACACAATTCAGGGGCAGCCAAGTCTGGAAAAGGTGCCATGCTTATGATGCTGTGTGCCTTGGTACTGACAGTAGAAGCTTTCAAAAAACATATGATGTTCAATCTTCAAATATGTGTCTGGAAAAGAGAACTGATAGCAAAGGGAAAGGGGAGAAAATTGTCAGTCTCTCAGAATACTCAAAAGTATGAGACCATTTTCATAAAGATTCTATAATTATTGGCTTTTGTAATAAAGAAGAGCTAAAACAATTGTAATGCAGAAGGCAAAATGACATACAGTTTATAATATAAAAAACAAAGCCATTCCAAATGTTAGTAACTACAGGGTGTATTTGAAAACATCAAAAATCTCAACAATGATATAGTATTTGAGCAAAACAAGTGTCATCATATATTCTTCAATGGAAAAACCCTTGAAAAGAAGAATAAGCCCCAAAACATGTGATAAATGACTACCAATGAGGTGCAACAAATTACTAAAATAAGAAATAACTCTAAATTTAAATGAGTGGGTGATAAAATATAAAATATTTCAAATTGCTTAAGTATGACAAGAGGTCAACAGATGGTTTCTCCAAATGTATGCCTTTACAATGCATAATCATCAAAAGAATTTGAAGATGCTAAAGCAATGTTTATCTGAATGGCAACCATACCTATTTTGACCTGGTAGTGTGCCATACACTCCAAAACTAGTAATCAGTGGAGCATGATTATTACCTACTCTGGCAAGTAGTACAGTACACTTAAGATAAATGCCCCCAACAGGTTTAATTAGTGTACATTCAATACTGTCTGTAACAGTGAATAACAAAAACCAAGTTTCCTAACAATGTCACACAATCTGAGATAAAGGCAACAACTTGGGTGTTCATGCCCAAACTGCTAAAAATGTAATTCCTATGACTTGCCCATACTGCACAAGACAAAACATGACAACATGCCTATCATACCTTTTGTATTTAAATACCATCTTGATGTTTTCATGTTTTTGTGAAGGAGAAAAAAAGTCTGGATTATTTTGTTCATGCTATAGTAACTACCCCACCCACTCGAATCCCACAAAAATAGAAAGTAGTCCTTTTCATTCATGATGTGCAATTGTACATGTAAGCTAAATATAATTAGCACAATGCAACGAAAACATAATTATTAGTGAGAAAAAGAAGAGAGAATCTACTAAATAGCATAAAAGCACATTTGTACAGAGATAATGTATGTGATATATAATTTAGATGTCAGATCTAGTGCCGACCTTCTCTGTGGATCCGGTTTCCTCAGACTCAGACTGGTCTGAACTTGTTTGATCTGCTGAAGTCTGGTTTGAACCCTCTTCCTCTTTCTTTCCCTTATTGTAATACAACAAGGCAAAGTTAAGAACATAAATGGCATGCAATAAAAAAAGTAAGCAAACCTTTCCACAAAAGAAAATGGTGAGTACAAAACCTTTCACAAAAAGAAGCTAACCATTTTAACTTAAAATGTTTTGTTAGGTACCAATTTTCATGGATTTAATGGCAGCTACAAACCAAAAATTTAAAGACCTGAACAATGACTGCTCTGCGAAAACAAAAGAAATTGCTCCAAAATCCATTTTAAAAATTTATCTTTCCCCAAAGCCATGGAAACTAATATGCAACAAAGTAAATTTCATAAAATAATAAAGGACTTCTATGCCATTATGGCTTCAGTTAAATTCTGTTGAGAAATTTTTTTATAAGTTGTTTAAAGGTTCTAATTTTTTTCATTAATATAGGTTGCCATATTTGAACATCCGTTATTAACTTTTGCACATTTAAAAGACTTGATCTTTAGGGTGTTTTCTGTAAAATTTGGACTAATTCTAGTGAGTGGTTTTTGATAGCAAGTTGTTTAAAGATTTTCTATTGATAGTAATGGTGGACATGCATGATCACAGATCTGAAAGCCCTTGATATCACAATTCTTTCTGGCAAATTTGTTCCATCTCTGATGAGTAGTATTTGTTTAAAAGCTGATCAAGTCATTCTATTTTTAATAACTGCGATCATGTCTTATGGCAGACAGTAGCATTATTGGGAAAAACATGAAATGCCTGGCTTTAAAGGTGTCTTCAGAGAAATTTAGTAAAGTTCAAAAGTTTTTGGATAGAAGTTAAACATTTTCTAATTTTTGTAACAGTTGCTTTACTTGATGGTAGATAGGAATTATTTATATTTAAAGCAGAATGCTCAAGCCCAAAAATTGGGTGGAACTGTTCCAGTGAAATCTGAGAAATTTAAAACAGCAAATGTTGATGAACAATGGACAATTTTACCTAAATTCGGATTATCAAAAATCTGATTCAATTAAAAAATTTAAGGCATGTAATTTTTTTTCCAATTAAAAGAGAATTATATTTATGATTTACAAATCTCAAGAGGTTTATTATAAATTGGGTCTGCCAGCTAAATAAATTATCTTGAGTTATGCTTCTTGCTTTCAAAAGACATTCAATAGAAAAGTTTTTTAAAAAAATACACAAGACATGCAAAAATAACATCTACAAAAATAATAAATATGTTCATTAAGGTAGAACACCCCATCACAGTGCCTGAAATGACCACAATACAAAACTCTACCAAGCTGTGATAAATGGACATAGGGATGGACAAGGTTAACACTATGTCCTAACTTACCATCATGGTTGTGGTGGTGCATGAATAGAAGACCTTAAGAAGCCAAGAATGATCTCTTGTGAAATGTTGGACTATTAGCATTTTGAAATTCTGATATTTTTACATAGCTAAGAATCCAAGCAATCAAATGACACAAAAATATGTAGGTTAATGTGCATTTCCTTGTACTACTCTTAGCTGAATATACATCCCCATGTAAGGCTAATTACTCCAAAAAAATAGGAATATGTAACACATCATTAAATGTAAATAAAATAATAGCTAAGTATTTAAAAATTCTTACAATTTAAAAAAGCATGCATCCTTAAAAATCCAAAAATTTGTTAATTTAGTTCTAAATACTTGAAAAAGGTTGATCCAAAATGATATAAACCATGAAGGGGAGGCAACTGTTGTAGCAATGGTCCATTGTGTTTTCCGTTTTGAACATAATTTAAAGCTTTAATTTATAATAATTTGAATCAATTTATGTCCATTTGTCAGGGACTATGTGAGTGTAAAGGCTGTGGTGCTCTGTGTACCATGGGAAACAAATTAATGCCAATACCTTTCGTTTTGCAACAGTGGCAAAATTGATAGTGTGCAAGTTTGAATTATAACATAGGATCAGCCTAGGTTGGCTGCCATGGTATATCCTTTGGAAAGGCACTTTACTCCACCTGCCCCAACACTAAATAACCTATAAGTGTTATTTGTGCTCCTATGCCATAAAACACCAAACAAATAAACCTCCAGATCTAAATAAAAATATCTACCAAAATTCAAATGGAAACATATCAAGATCAAAGAAGATGATGCACATTTTAAAACTTCACTACACTATTGAACATTTAGTGTGGAGGCAATTGATGTAGCCCATTTGATAGGCTGGTTGAACAAAAACTAGTACAGGCCTGATATCACTTTCCTGGCTTTAAAAATTTAACAAAATACATTTTAACAGCAAACCATTTCGTTAGGTTGTACGGTAATAGTGCAATCCAATGTAAAAAATATGTCCTGTGGGATCCATGGTAGAGTGTCAGACTCATAATCAAGACTTTGATACCCACCATTCCTGTCCGAGTCAGCTGCTTTGGTGTGTCCCTGGGAGAGACACTCAGTTTTCAGCATAAAGCCAATAATGTGGTTAAACTGCTGTTAAAATGTACACAAAATCTGGAGAAAAAAAAAATGCCCAGACCTCATTTATAATTAAACATATCCAGGATGTTACTGATACATATGCTCAAAGTTTTATCTAAATCGCATGAGAAATAGAGTCTCTACCAAGGTTTGTTTATTAGTTTTAATGTCATTTTCAATGCAATATAAATAAATCTTAGTCATCGACAAATTCATTCATGAAATTGCTAATATAAGCATATGTGCAAGTTTTAAATGGGTCATAAGTCTTCATCCAGTGTGATAACAAGCTCAGCTAATCTGGTGCATGATCACCTCATTAATATGCATGGATGTCATATATAAATTTGTCAAATGTCTGCATCCAAATCTTAACAAAATCAGAGTAGAAATATGGCCTCCAGCATAGAAATAACTACAGCCAACAAGATGCAAGACCTCCTTATTAATGTGCTTAGGTCATGTTCATTATCAAACTCAACCAAGACCTTAATGAAATTATACCATGTTTGATAAAAGTAGGATCAGAAGTATCATGTAAAGATTGTAAACAAGCAATTGTTGATGGACAAGTCATAGATGGGTCAATACACTTGGTATTACAAAGGAGGTGAGTAAAAAATAAAATTGAGTGATTTAGCAATTAGATTTTGAACAAAAATTCCTTAGAAATGTTACAAGTAGCACACATGTAACAAATGCCAAGATGAAAATTAAATCACTTTGTTCACCTATCTATCTCCTTTGCAATTGTTTTTTATAAATCTAACCAGCTGTCTGCATATGAACATATCTATATTTACCAATATGTCCCATAAATATTTTAACTGTGGTGGCAGACATTCATAGTTTGGTTTTATGCTTGCATGAAACAAGTCAAAAGTATAAGTATATTCATGAAAGTACTTTATATACTTTCAGAAATAGGTGTGAGCCATGATGGCTCATTGGTTAGCATGCTTGGCTCACAACCTAATGTATGTTAGTTTGAATCCTATTTGTTGACAAGCCTGGGTTAGCTAATGTGTATCCATGAGCAAAGGTTTCTTTATTTTAATTGCCTTGGCACTAAATAACCTACTTGTGTTACCGTTCTGTAAATGATCTGAAGTAATGGTACTATTAACATACTTTTACTGACTCTACACCAAGGTTTATACCAAGTTTCCTTTTGCCAAGGATGGGTAGCACCCTCTATGATGAATCCACCCATCACATGTCATGACTGTACATTGATCAGTCTAAGAGAAAGTTAGATAAGTTCAAAAACAATAATGCCGACTCCTACTCCATGTGTCACAAACACCATCAAAATGTTTCTAGACTTTGGAGAAAATAACTGGATGGAAAACAGTCTCTGAAGAAAAAACAACCCTCTAACCAGGGAATCAAACCCATGAATGCAAAGGTGCAAAGAAAGTAGATTGACAACTCCAACATAAAAGTAATGAGGTTTCTGAAAAAGTGCCTCCTGCTTCTGGCATTTTATTTTGAAATAACCTTGACTGCCATTCACCAAATAACAAAATAACTGAAAGCAAACACCAGAACATATGAAAAACTTACCTCTGAGCTCTCTGTTGGTTTAGCCTCAGCATCTTTACCTTCAGATGACCCAAAAAGACCACTAATTCTATCTCCGATTCCTGAAGAGTCAAATTAAAAATATCTAACTTTCAAACAATTCTGAACATTCAAATACATTTTTGGCGGGTCACTGTTATAATATTATACTCTTTTTGTATGTTCAAGAAAATACTTGGTAAAAGTATATAATTCCCAGCCAATCTGGAATCACTTTAAAATGAAATCAAGTTAAATAATTTGATCAAACAACTTTACCAGTTAGGTACAAGATTTAATTGTAATGGATGAATTTAGCTGGTCTCTAAATATGTTTAACTGTAATTGATATTTAATAATTTTTCAAAGCGCAATTCATCTATTGTATAGAATCAGAAAATAAATATAAATAAACCTTTTAGCTTGACCTGTAAACAAATAAAAAATAGAATTTATTTGCATTTGAAAGTTCCTTTGCTTGCATCAGTCTTGGACCAGTAAAGGAAAATGATTACTATACAATCAAATAATTTGTACAATTCTTATAGGACAATGACTTAAAAGCCTCAAAGTCCTTGTCTCAAATACATGTCACCTATATTTAATTTTTGTGACCTTGACCTTTAACCTTTTGACCACAAAATTAAGTCTTTTTTTTCTCATATACAAGACATCCATAAAGTTTGGTAACAGTAGTTAATGAAGAAATAAAATAAATCATGAAGAAACAATTTTTTTTCATTTATATTATAACATGATCTTGACCTTTGACCCTACAATTTTCAGAAGTCTCTCTTATCTCAATTGCTAGCCATTTCCAAAGTTTAGTCAAGTTATCTGGTATACATCAGTTACTGGAAATCGTTTAATTCTTTATCACCCATGACCTTAACATTTGACCTTTAGTGCAAAAAAACAAAAGACTTCTTCCTTGACCCTAAATGCAAGCTAATTACAAAGTTAGGTATTGGCAAATTGTGGAAACTCTAGTTACATCCCGACTGATTTACCAGCAAACACATGAATTAGTAATTTAATATATTCCAACTTATGGTAGCTAAACAAAAAATGTAAACCCAATTTTACCTGACATAATTATTATATGTACCCTTGCCTTGAAATCAAATTTTGAAGAGAAGATTTTTTTTTGTTTTCAATGTTTATACACATGCAAAAAAACAAGAAAATTGAGTTACGATGCTCACTGCTCCATGTTGATTCCTCTGCCTTTTCCTCTTCTATCTTTTCAAACACTGCCTCAACCTATAACAAAAATATTATAGCTGCAACAAATACCAAATTTGGCTGTTCATCAATATTAGTAAATATAAATAAAGATATTCTTTTATTCTTTTGTTATCTCATTTGGCATTTATTAACTCTACCCATGCCACCCTCATAAAACCACACTGAAAAATAATTTCATATACTCGATTACAAGTCCAACTGCAAAGACCTAGATCCACTGTCACATAATATGCTTGCAGATCACTGTAGTCAGTTCAGAGTAATTTGCAGCATAGACTCGGACCAGCAGGTGCATTATGCAATGGCAGATCAAGATCTTTGTTGTTTGCGGTTTAAAGTGAGTACTGATGGTAAAAACATTTCTATAGCAGGTCTCAAGTTGTTCCTTGTAAGCTACTTTAAAATTGTATAGTTTACAAACAGCACTGTGGTGGTGAATGGTTGAGTACTTTGAATGGTTGTAGGTGTTGCCACTCATTATATAAACAAACATTTTAATACTATTTTCTATTCAAATATTTGCAAAATGTATTCTGAATCAAATGTTATTTGTTTTAGAATTAATAAATACAGCAATTATAACATTAACTTTATGCTTTGCTGTATAATCTGCTAAATGTCCCATCATGCTTTTGGAATGGAGCAACTTTAGAATAAGGATTCCACAGAACGTGGGACCTTGCTTGTCTTTTTTTCTATAATGTTTAATGTAACTATTCTGAAAAAGCTTTCATAAATAAAACTGATCAATGAATTTTAAAAGGACTCTTTCACAAATACAGCACTCCCTTAATATAATACTGACGATGGAAACCTTACTGCGATACCACTTTATATTGAGGTGTGTGTGTATGTTTATGTGTGTGTGTTTTGGATTTTTAATGAAGCACTAAAAACTTTTCAGTCATATCACTACATATCAGTGTGACAGTTTATAGTGATGTCTAGCATTGGGGCATCATGCCACAGACATGTGACATAATGTCCCCCACATTCACATTATCCTGACTCCAGGCCGATCAGTCCTAACACTAACCTCTTAATGCTGAGCACCTAATGAGGCAGCTGGTGCTACCATTTTTACAAATCTTTGGTATGATTTGGCTGGGATTCGAATTTACAGCATCCCATGTCTGAGGCAGAGGCTCTAACCACTAGAACAGTCTTATAATGAAGTAAATAATACATCTAATTCTAATTCATAATGAAATGTGACCAATGCCAATACCTAGCAGTCATCATGTTATAATTAATGGCTTCAAAGTGAGACTGTGCTGTAACACTTAAGTTTGCTTTATTTTTAAATCTCACAAAAGATCATTTAGGACATCTCTACTAACACTAACTGCTTGGCAGCGGCTGTTGCTAGTAATTTTAATTTTTTTTAAAAAGACAAAATTTAATGCTAAATACCTTGGGTTAAAATGGTCTGACCTACACCATTTTTTGGTACTTTCTGTGTTGCCATATGGTTCAGATATCCTCAAATTAACAGACGCATACAGATGAAAATTCACTCCATATAAAAACCCATTTTTGAAGGGATGCATCTGTTTCTTTTTTTTCATAAAATGATGCAAATGGCATTATTGACTTTGTATTCTTCTTCAAGTGTACTTTGGTGTTCCTGTTGCACTTAATTTGTGTTTGGATTTTCTTGTATCTCTTCCCCTTGCATGTTTCAGATGCAAAGTATTTCAATCTAATTCTTTTGGATCAACTGGTTTCAGTTATATAAGCATAGCAGGTTACAGTGTATACAGAATTATTATTTGGAGTTTAACTTTGGGACAGTTTTTTTTATTGTTCTTCATTTAAAAAAGAAAAATCAAACTGAAATATACCAAGAACTTGACTATAAGTAAGTCTAGTAATGAGGTTCAGTTTGGAATATTTTCTACTGGATAGTATTTTGACATTGCAAAAACTAGTCTATGAAAGTCTTGCTTTAAATTGGTTCCTGCTATCATCAAGGGAAAAGTGATACTCAATCTCAAATGTGCAGGGAAGATAAAAAATTGTTTTTTTAAAGGGATTCAGTTCTGAATTTGCAATTTGAAGAAATAAACTGATATTGTTTATCTCATCTACATTCATGACAGGGATTACAAAAATTAGAAGGATTTTTTGTATACAAAGTCATGGTAGGAACCAGATATTAGATAATGTCTACAATGTTTTTCTCACTGGATTATACCCTCTGTATAACAAGACTATTATGGAGAGCTGCTTCCATTCAGTCCAGTCTTACCAGTAGATAGTTATTCATTAAGATGTGCTGCATTCACTTGAAATGACTCTACTTTAATGAAACCAAAGATGTTGATAGCAAGTCTTTTTCTTTGATATATAGAGGGTACAATTCACAATATACACTAACTTTTTATCTGAAGTTCCCGTGAAAGCCACTTTTTTAAAAACTAAAGAACAAATATTCAAGCACTATTCTCATAAATCAACAGGCAATTGTTCATGCATGGTATAATTACCGTCTCTATTTTTAGAAATCCACTCTCATCCATTCTGAAGTGGGCTTTGATACCTTTACTGTCTACATTGTCTGTGTGTTTACTGTATGCCTCTGCCACGCCAGTCAGGTTTACCTGGTGAAGTAAGGGCCATGCAAACAACCTAAAATTTGTAAACAGCACATCCATAAAGTTTACTTGTGTATAACAACAAATACCTGTGCATATGATAAAAACATCTGTCCAATATCAGAGTTCTAAATAATTTTTTTGTGCAAATGAGTCAAGAACTCGTTATTTTTAAATTAAGGTGTAACCACCAGTTATCCATGAATACTGTACAAGTTTTTGGGGATTTATTAAAATCTGAAACCATGGAGTATACACGTTTGCAACCAATAACACATCCTTTTTAAGGGTATTCATAACCAGTCAACTAATTACTGTATGAGCTGCAGAACCAGAATATGTGTGATAGGATGAAATACTGTATTTAAGAGAAAGAGTGTTGCTAATTGGCTGAAAATAGTTGCAGGAAAACTTTTAGAAAATTTTTTAGAAGCCTCAGTATGTGTAAATTATTAGCAATGTAATGTTTGAACCACCAACCATTTTCAGTTTTTGTTTCTGTAGCTCCATAAGTACTACTGGATGTAAAAGGGGGATGGGATCTCACAAGGCCAGATTTTTATAGTGGACACCGACAAGGGAATTTTTCTCAAAAGAAAGCAGCAGTTTCTTACAAAAGACCTGAACTGTTTGCATTCATGGACAAAAGTTAAATGCACAATTACAATCTATATAAACAGGTCTAGCATGGGCAAATCAATGTGATCATGAACAAAAGTACTTAACTTGTGTTAGCAAAGGTCACAATAATGACTTTCTTTCATTTTATAAGAAAAATATCTGTTGTAGAAAGTTGCCAGGAAAATACTGCATCACTTTCTCATCACTGTTAGGAGTCTACTAATTGGTTCAAAACAATGGATGTAAGCATAAAAAAATATTTCCCAAATAAGTACATCTGCATCTGTCGGCTGTAACCAAACATTTGCAGCTTGTTTTAATCCTATACAATAAATTGCTGTTTTCACTATGTGAAGAACAAATAATGTACTTCTATGGTACATACTGGTAAATATGAATATCACTTGTGTAAATACCATTCAAGACAAAAGGGGAACTGGTATCCTTTAAAAGTTTTCAGTCATTTTTTACTTGTCTATCAAAAGTAACCTTGTAAAAGTTGCTCTTCCATTTAGACAATGGATTTCTGAAATCTGCTGTACTATACATAGACATAACAGATCAAAAAGGCAATTGTAAGCTCTAATTTCAGGTGTCACTGTCATGAAAAGCTGTACTATACTTAGCTTTTAAAAAAATCATTCAGTAAGTGTAGGCTCCACTTTAGCTGTACCGCTTTGTCTTTGTCTATTTTCCACCATGAGCTGACACAGAAAAAATGTAACATCTACAAACAGCTAACATTTTCAACACTGAGACCAAATACATTTGTAAGTGATATTCAGATTGGCTGCTTGCTTTTTTATGAATCCAATCAGATGAAATGTTTGTAACACATTCCACCTTATAATGTCTATCATCTTGGTTTTGTTACTTTCCAAACTAGAAATGGGTCAACACAATGATGAACCTAACAACATGATGTAATTTAAACTTTATTAAAGTTTATACTTTTCTCAAGCTGAGTGACTGATTTACTTATTTTCAAGTCCAAATACAAAATAGGGACCCTAATTCTGTAAAATTCATTTTGTTTTAAAAAAAAGGAAAATCAAACTTAAGACTTCCAAATTTAAAGCCTAATACCAAATTGGAGTTTTTTTTACACATGAAATACACTGGGTATAATCAAAATGTGCATGAAATGAAGTGATAATGTGATCTGGCTTACAGGGGATATAACTCCATTAAATTTGTTGGATAATTGGAAAAATGAAAAGTGATATTGGTTTTCTTGATGTCAAGCCTCATACACAATCTGGGTTGATTCCATGAAGTTTTCAAAAGCACAGCAGAAATGATATTGCTACTGAAGAGCAAAGTTCAACATCAAACGGAGGCATAAATGTTAAATAAGAGTATTATTTTCTAACCCACTAATAATTCTCTTTCAAGTGTCTAATGATTCTTGACTAGAAAGACCTTATTATGTCATTTATGGATGGTCATGATGACATGACAGTGTAGACTGGAGAGATATGGCAAATATAATGGGCAACTGGGATTAAAATAATTTTCATAAAAACTTTCATATTTATTTTTTATAATGTCAAAGTAGAAAATAAAATTTGCATACAAAAAAAAATTATTGACTTTAATGATTTGGTAAGTCTATGGTATTCTGCCATACATGTAATGATCCAAATGATCAGTCATGTGACAATATCAATTGATTAAATTATTTCATTTCATTTACAGGTCAGTCTCTTTCATTCTAACGAATAACAGTATAATAATGCCATGCTAACAACAGATGTCAGCTCGATTGAAAACAAAAATGTTCCACCTCTTCCAATGTAAATGTTGGCAGCTACTGTATGTTATTTCAAAAGTAAAAAATCATGACCTAAATAATTTATGCAGACTATGACAAGAACTCAGCATCCCTAAAATGTGCTTACTTTTTTCAACACTGTATCCATGACAGCAATTTGTTGTCTTATTCAACTAATGTGCCATTACAAAAGAATACATACAATTAAATTGGAAAGAAAACATTTACTATAAATACTGACTTAATGGTTACATTTTTTTACTGGAACAAAATACTAATAAAGCATCATTATTAAACAAAACAAAGAATCCACTGCATTCTGATATTAAGGTTTCACAAAATTATGCTAAATTTTGCCACATTTACTTTCATAAACACGATTTAAATTTTCGATCTCAATGTCAAATTGCCAAATTATTAAAATTTCTCCAGACCTAAAATACACCCACTTAAAAGGTAATCTTTCCCCATAAAATTGTGGAATTGCAAATTTTCACCCTGGTGATATAAACCCTAGAATCAGAATGTTTGCAATTTTGTGCATACACCAACCTCCTAAACACAACATGGAATTTAAAATGCC
The DNA here is from genome assembly GCA_016746295.1 of Potamilus streckersoni. NCBI lineage: Eukaryota > Metazoa > Mollusca > Bivalvia > Unionida > Unionidae > Potamilus > Potamilus streckersoni. The sequence goes on along the minus strand of JAEAOA010002355.1, from coordinate 2,195,515 downwards.
ATGCAATGCAGATGATGTATTTGAGTAATACATTATTGGCTACATAATACCAGTTAAAAGGTCTTCAAATGTAAATATAAAGAATAAATATAAAGAAAGAATCTCACAAACAACTTAAGATAAAAACATTTAACAAATAAACATAGCTATAAGTATAGCAAGTATAAAAAGCAATATAAAGACGTTTAAACTGCAAAAGAAAAATATGAAAGGTAAAGGTACAAAGTATAAAAATACAGATTAGTTCACAATAACTTTGGAAAAACATTTAAATCTCTCTGGTGGGGGTGGGGTATTTTTTAAGAGGTTGTACCAGCAGAAAAGGCTAGACATAATTTACTCTTTCATGAAATAATGAAGTGAATATGTCCTAAATAGCCATCAAAATGATGGATTAATAAAGTTTTGTCATCCATATAATAATGGAAAATTCAGATTGCCTGGACTCATTAAGATATTAAATGGAGGTCAGAAAGGAATATCTTCATTGGAGTCAGAAATATAGATACTCTTTTAGATGTCTAACTTGTTTACATTTTGTCAGTACGACTTCTTGATAATACAAACATCAAAAGTAAAGTTCAAGATTTATCAGACATTTTATTTCCCAGATTTTAAAGTTCAATAAAAAAAAAACTTACGCAGCTTCATCTTGGGAAAGGAATGACAAATCTCCATAGCTGACATTGAAGTTAAAGTCCTTCAGGTGCTTGTTAAATGTCATGACTTTCCTCTGAGGGTAAGGGTTCATTCTTCCAAACAAGGTTCTCTTGATGACCTTGCCAGACTCTGAGCTTTCTTCACTGGAATGGTGCTTTTCAAACTCCACCTGTAATAAGCAAGTTACCTTAAGTGTCACAACCTGGGAAATGTGGCCATTTGAATTCTTTTAACAATTTATTAATCTAAGTATACATGATCAAACCCCATCTCAGAAATTTCACCCAATCCCAAAAGCCGCTGTCATAAAAATAAAATCATTCTGACAACATTGTTACATCAGCACTTGAATAAGTGTAAATTCTGGATGGTAGAGAGCTATATTTTACTGCTTGTTTCTACATTTTGTAACAGCAATTTTGGATAGGTGATGTATATGTAAACAGTACTAAGAATTTAACCTATCAAAAGTGAAATCATGAATTTTTCTTTCTATCAATTCAACATATACTTGCTTACAAGTCCAATCTTGCTGATTAAGAATGGTGATAGAACTTTTTTGAACTGTTTGGGATTTAATTCTCAATACTCTTAAGTCCTTTTTTAATTTTCACTTTCTACTCTTGGGAAATAAATTATTTGCTAAAAACTTGGTGTTCACTCTTTTCTGTGACTTAAGACAAAAATCATAATGAATGCCTTTATTTATTGATTACTTAAGACCCATAATACCATAGTACTCTGGGCTATATAATCTTGGCTGTACACTACTCACTGACACTCGTGTACCTGGTGTAAATGTATCTGGACATGTTTACTCTTATTGTTGCTCTATAATAAAGAATTATTTTGAAATGAGAAAAATGATTAGTTCTTTGAAATGAGAAAAATGATTAGTTCTGTGATATTATATATTTTTATTTCTTATATGTTGATATTATATATTTTTATTTTTTATATGTATCATGATGCAAAATATATTGTACAAAGTTTGAGGCTTCTGCTCAGTTCTTATATACTGCACTGTACTAAACCCGAAATTTCCCCATTTCAGACAATATACATATCAGTGAAGGATATATTGAGACATCATTGTGCACTGATAAATGTTTACATATCTACTAATTTACTAATTTTGGTGGTTTGCAATGCTGTCTCTTTTTCAACTCAGAACACCATCTATACCATTGAGGATGTCAGTCTTAAATGTTAAAATTTCTGATATAACAGATCTGAAAAAAAATTAAAAATCAGAAAAATGTACTCACAACAATTGGGTAAATGTTGCCCTCTTTGACACTGAATGTCTTAACTTTGAATCCCTTCCCCAAGTAGGCTGCCTGATACACAGCTCCCATGGCGGCTGCTTCATCTGTATTTATACTTTTCCCAAGTTCAGATCTGATAAGAATTCAAGTGTATTTAGTTTGGTGACAGCAAATTTTCAAATAAATCATGTTTCTCCTAGAATACTTACCCAATCACATTACGAATATTAGCCTCGTACCTGTTGAATCTAGCCCTACTATATGCCGAAAAGTCTCTTCCTATCAATTTTCAATAGCCAAAGGGCAATAACTTTTGCACATTACTTCCCCTTGGCACCCCCCCCCGTTTTAAGCTGAGTGAGATACTAATATATGGGATTAGTTTTTAAGTAATGTGATTCGGCAAGTATTTTCGAAGAAACATAATTTACTCTAAACTTTGCTTTTTCAATCAAAAACTTTTCCAAATCACATTAAATTAGGAGAATAAGTAATAGAAAGAGTGGATGCTGATCATCTGACATTTACTTATTAGGGGATTTGTTGTTAATGGGCTTACTAACATTTTTCAGCACACGATAGGCTATTCATGGCAGCCAGTATTAATGGTGGAGGAAGAAACCGGGAAATCAACAGAAAGAACAACCGACCCACGAGAAGCTACTGGCAAGCTTTCTCATATAACCACATTCTACGAATCCTAGACTCGAACCCACGCAGACAGAGGTGAGATGGCAGTGATCGGTAACTGACAGCGCTTTAGACCACTCAGCCACTCAGGGCCCCACTTTCTAGGGGAGGAAAGCTTGATTTCTTCATGTGAATGATAACCTGTTCTCCTAATTATATAGCAATACTGCATGAAGTCACATGATTTGTAACACATATCTAAGGTGAAGACTAAAACAAAATATCAATGGTGAATCCAGCAAAGCTAACTGGCTGTAATGGTTAATTTAGATTGAATTAAGGTTTGCCTCTATGACGCTAAATCATCGAGATTAAGTCAAGTAGATTGATTCTGCATGCCAACCAACAGCTTGTATTTTACATTGGGTCAAAATGTTCTGTTTGAACATGAGGTTTACCAAATTGGCTGGAAGCTTCTGAGCAGTAAACTTCGTGAGGTGACTGATCTGGTGAGACATTACAAGTACATTTTGTGTAGAACCCCCTTAAGCCATGAAACAACAGCATGATGCAAAATATCCTGTGTTCTGGCTCACACTGGAAGGAAGTGGTGCTTGCACATGCCACAACTTGTCTCCATGGGTTTCAAAAGGTGCTTTTGAGTGTGAACAGGATCTTGCATGGCTGCTATTCTCAACTGTCTATGGAAGAGAGTGAGCAGTTGATGACTCTTTGGTTACTGACAGATGGTAACCTGGCTGTGTCAAGAGAACCACCAATCCATCGAATCTGGACTGAAAAAGAGTTTGGGTTAACAAGAGTATGCAGCTGATTACCCTACATGCAGATGCTGAAGCTATCAGGAAATATGATAGTGACTATAATGAAGTATGGGTTAGATATTTGAATGGATTTGAATGAGCCATGTTAAAACCCAGGAATGGTTCCATTTAGAAGGTGAGTGTGGGATTTTGGTTGATTGGAATTAAAAAGGTCTAAAAGATCTGAATCAAATCATGTCTGTACGTGTTCAATATCATGGGGTGGTAGCCTTTGATAGATTTTAAGGACAACTGATGCTCTTCAAAGAGCCAGAGAAAAAAGTTGGTCGTTTGAGGGATTGAGGCATGCGGAAGGACAATGTTGTTGGTATGGCACCAATTCTTTAAAAGATGCCAGCATGAAGGACCTTCTTGTTCTTGAGATTCTATCCACAATTGAAGGTTTGAATTGTTCGTCTAACAAAACTTTTCTGATAATAGCCAAGAATGTAGAAGAGGGCAGTCTAGGCAGGGAAGGAACACCCATGACCATGGTTGCTGGAGAAGATCTGGATTGGCCAGAATCTTCCTGGGCATATCTACTGCTAGAACATGCAGATCAGTGACTCAGGACTTATCCCATCTAATAGGAAGTATCAGAATCATTTTGTGGGTAGCTTGTAATTCCACCTTGTTGCAAAAAGGTGCCCCAAAAGTATGCAAATCCAAGTGAAGATTGAGTGATGGAGAGACCATTCCATGCGGTGGACTGACCTCTTCTGGACAGAGTGTCAGCCAAGACATTAAGTCTGCCAGGAATGTATCTGATTTGTATGCTGACACAGAGATTGTCACATTAATGCAGAAACTGCCAAATCAGGACACACAAGTCGGCTGATGTTTAGGTAAAAGGGAGAACTCCAAACTTGTGAAGTGGTAAGCAAAACAGTAAAAGTTAAAAACATGAGGATAGGGATGTGAAAATAATGTGTCAGTCAGAGAGACTGATAAAATACTCCTCCTATCCAACATGGAGGCAGATTGAACTCACCCCTCTGAATGACTTGAAACTGCCCCCTTGCTCCCCGGAGATCCAGTAAACTCAAATTTCAGTTTCGTACCTCTATATGATTGCTTCCTAGTGATCAATATTGGCGCATGTGACTGAGAAGTTCCCTGACCTTAACATACCTTCACACTGGCAGGGGTTGAGTGGTTCCAAACACCCATGTGGGTTGAGTGGCAAGGTGGAGGGACATCTGAGCTGCCTGCTCAGAACTTCCTCTATTTTTCCTCCAAAGCAATGGTGATCTGAACAGGGTCATCCAAAAAGGGAGGGTAATACAGGGTTTGATGGATTGCATACATGCAAGATCGTGTATCAAGAGTAGATTGGACAAAACCCATCAAAGTATTGGCCATGGTATGATAAGCAGCCCTCGTCAATGACCCTTGCAATCATAGCCATCTCCTCACAAGTCTCTGTCAAGTCTGATAGGTGCCAATGTGGCTAAATCAACAATGAAGGTGAAACAACATCCCAAACCAGCTCTGATGGGTATGGAACATATACTTCCAACTTATACAACAGATGAGAAGACATTAGAAAAGCTGCTATATATTCTTGTCAAGTGCTAAGAAATCAGTACTGAAGGTGTCTGTTTTCTCAAGTCTATCTGATTGGGGAAGGAACCAGAAAGATGGCATCACTTTTGCTCATCGAGATCAACCAATTTTGTAGCGTAGTGTAGGGTATTTGGCAAGCATTCTTAAGTAACTAACACTCTAAAAATGTCCTCAAAGGCGGAATGAAAGCTAAACTTCAGTCCTTTCGAAGGTTGGAGCTGAGTAGAAAAATAATGAATTTAAAGAGTTCCATCACACTCTTGACAAGACATGTCAAGTGGTATGAAGACTCAAAACTTCACAAGTTCTCCTTTTGGAAAAGTAGTGATCATACAGAACTGGGTACTGCCGGCAGGTTTGCCTGGAAACTGACAGGAGCGCGATTTCTCACTAAAATATATGTCACACAAAAGCATGTTGCTTATGGTATGGTCAGATGGATGGAAGTGTCACTAAGATCCCCATAAAGCACAGTTGGCTGGTATGATTCAACTGGTATGGCCCCGCCCCCCGTCGGAACAGTCAGACAGCCAGTGATGGAAGGATGGATGGATGGCTGACGACCATGCAGTTTTATGATGCATTGTCTAATAAATCCAGTACAGACTCCATGAGTTTTGACTTATAAGGTTGGAGACTTTGCGTGGATGTGCTGTGATACTCACATTCACAGGTCTGCCTAAAGTTGAGAAACAATTCCCCTAATGAGTCAGAAATGAAAGCAACAAACTAGATGGCTAGGCCATCTTCTCAAAAGGTCTTCAGTTCTGTACATTTGGTGACATCTGTATGGCTAGTGACAGATGGATTACTGATAACTCTGCATGGTGTGACATAGCCTTAAAGGATAAAGTGCCTTAAGTTTATAAATTTCTCTAAGATTTGGCAGAAATTGAAAAAAGAAAGTATACAACTTGCAGTAGAATGATTAATCTACACCACAGATCCAAAAGGACAAAAAAATATTTAAAAAAAGACTTGGATTATTGGAGGAAAAACTGTACAATGTGATCAGTACAGCAAAAAAGCTAAAAACTAGTAACACCAGGTCATGCCAAGGGGATACAATGGGCAAGAGTTATAACCCTTTGTCTATTGGAAAAAGGAAAAGACAATTTTTGTCCTCAAGTACGGCTAAAATCACAAGGTAGCAGGTTAATATTTCTAAGATAATTTGATTGGGAATGTATTAGGAGAAATGTATGCAAAATCTTTATAAATCTCAATGAAAAAAAATCTTCCATTTCTAAAACAAATTTATTACATCACAATAAAATTTAAGTTACTTTCAGGTTAAGTTTTTTTAAAGGAGAAATTAATTCATCGTAAGTGAAATACATTAGAGCTTTCTTCTTTCCCGTTTGACAAGGATTTAATTTCTGTTTCGATTCAAATTATCAATTATAAATTTTGACAGTGGGAAAATGGAATGAACAGCTAGTTACAGTCAGGTGTTTGTAATCTGATTTTACTGACAAGGTTTCCGAATGGAACAATTTTAACAACTTAAATAGCATATTATAAAAAAAATCTCTGATGCCTTAATTCCAATAAACATACCTGCCAATATATTTCATCAATAAATCCTGAACCTTTGGAATTCTGGTTGATCCTCCCATTAAAATGACTTCGGTTATTTCACCCTGAATATATGTAAATAAAAGATTACAACATTTATAATAATTTTATATAGATTTCACATTCAACTCATCTTAAAATCTAGCAAGTACTATGTAAACTACATAAAATAATGTAAAAACATCAAAAACAACTTGACTCATCATCTATCAGTGCTTTGATGATGCCATTAACAAAGTTCAACAAATATAGCACAAAATAAATTCTACCACATTGATTCTTTCTTTCTTTATATGTTTGCATCTTGTTCAATCTGCCTGTTTTTGTCTCTGCTTTTGTTTCCATATATTACTTGAACCTTTTCTCTCTCTTCTCCATGTACACATTACATGAACACATGTTAGAAACAATTTGAAGGATTTGTATTGTGATATCATAATCATAAACATCAGTATAAAAATCATAGCATATCATGTCACGTAAAATGGCATCAAACCCCCACCAAACTTCTCCACCTAGGTAGGATAAACAGGAGTGATCTCCCCTTGTGTAGAGGCCTTCATACTAAATGGTATCCATATGTTATTGCTGTAATGGATGTGCATACTGTATCAGGTTTTAAGGTACATGATGAAGCTACAATGGTGTGCCTTTAATATTATCAGGCAAGTATTATATTTATAAAAAAAAAACAACAAAAATTAGTTTCTCCTCCAAAACATTTTTCAAGTCACATATGAGGAAAAAAGGAGTTAAATTCTCTTTCACCAGAGAAGCCCAATCTCCAGTCCCACAATGTATATATATATATATATATATATATATATATATATATATATATATATATATATATATATATATATATTTGAAGCAACTTCAAATGTCATCAGTGATATGGGATAGAGTTGGCATACAGATATACATGGACCCAGCTTTTTTAAAAACTTCATGCCCACAGTGAAGTAGAGTGCATACTTGCCAACTTTTATGGCAGTGTTACAGAGGGGGTTGGCATATAACCCGTACAAAAACTGACATTGTACAATTCAGAGTAAGGACTTGACAATACAGTAAATTTTAATTTGTTTTCTTTGAACCATTTAATATGCTTACTCCAAAAAATGGTTGTTAAACTTTGCATTATCAGCTAAGATCACCAGACACAAACATTGATAAGACTGCAAAGGAATCAGGAATCCTGTAATAAAACAATTGTATATCTTTGTTTTAGTAAATACCTATAATATGCTTTTCACTTTCTGTCAATCACATAAGAATTCATAAAACATCATACTGACCACAATAAGTATTATCATCAATTCAAAAACAATATGATCAGAAATACACCAAACATTTTACACTACATTCTGATTATTAGAATTTCATACCATTTCTCATGTAGCTGTTTCTAAATATGTGAATAATTATGAATAACTCACCAAAGTTACTTCAGAAACTTTCAATGCTTCCTCTAATGGTCTGGTGACCCTCTCAAACAAATCTGCACACATCTCCTCAAACTCTGCTCTTGTAATTCTGGTTTTGAAGTCTTGCTCATCCAACAGACCCTCAACCTGCAAATAGATCACATATCTGTATTTTAGAATATACTGCAAATGAGATAATTTGAACTTTGTAAATAGCAAACAATAATAACAGTCAAACCAACACAGCTCTCCAACAATTATCATACAGGTGTTTTCAAAAATGTTTTAGGACAGGCCAATGTCAAAATAAGATCTTCATGTAGGTATTCTTCAAACTGCTGTAGGACAGATCAATTTCAAAATACGATCTCCATACAGGTGTTTTAAATATGCTTTTGGACTGGCAAATCTTAGAATAAGGTCATTATTAAACATGTTTTAGAACAGGCCAATCTTAGAATAAAATCTTCATACAGGTGTTTCTAAACATGTTTTAGGACTGGCCAATCTTAGAATGGTCTTCATACAGGTGTTTCTAAACATGTGTTAGGACTGGCAAATCTCAGAACAAGGTGATGCTAGGTATCTCATATAAATAAAATTCTCAAGATTAGCTTTTATTTATTTCTTTCTAGACAAAGTCTTGTCACAGTACAAAAAAAAATAAATGGTTTAAACAAACCTTAATAGATAAAGGAATTTGTCATACAAGAGTTTTGCACATGAATTTCAGATTAGAAGTCTTTTCTGTTTTAACTGTTACAAGTGGAGCAGTCCAAGAGACCTGTTGGTAAATCACTGGAGAACTTTATTATCAGTTGGGGACTAATGGTGATTCAAGAGTTGTATGCATTATTTCAAAAGAGAATGCTGTGAACACCAGACTCCATTCAATGTGCCTTGTTACATTTAAAATGAAACTGTTAAAAGTTATTTTTTTTTTTAATTTCCTTACTGGACAAAAAGGATAACGATTTGGAAAGTTTTAAACTGTAACAAATAAGAAAATACACAAAAAGGCTGGATTCAATGTTTTGCATTTTATTTTTTTTTTTTAAAAAAACTGGTTTAAGCAGTCCCTTTAACAGAGGATTGGTTATATTATGCCAAGGAAATGATCCATGGCAACCAACCAAGGCTGACTTGAAAGCCAGACCCTATGCTCCAGACTTTAGGAGCGAAGTACCATATAAGAGTACAGTAAATGCTTTATTATACTACCACGATATGGTACAATGCATTCTTGACTGTCTTTATGTAAAATGTTTTTTCACTGGTCAGTCACTCAGGTAGTCAAAATACTTTACCCATTTAACTTTTGTACTATGCAAGTAGTTGATGTGACCATGACCTCTTGACTACAAAATCAATAGATTTCTTTCTTGTCTCGTATGACAACTAGCAAAAATGGTTGCCAGTAATGCAGGCATCTAATGGACTAGGTGAATGACGCATTAAGTACCTCTTTTTTTGTAGCCAATGTTACCTTAATCTAGACCTCTTTAATCTGAGATCATGTTTGATTTGCTTTAAAAAAAAATATTTACAATAGGTAACAGGACAAAAGAAAAGTTATTTTCAGTAAAATAATTTTACCTACTGAGCCAATATTGCCAGGTAAGTTTAAATTGCTGTGCATCACCGGGTTGGTCACACCATAATACATAACACTAGAACATGATATGCTCAGTCTCATGGGTAGACATATAAAAAATATCAGTAATCCAATAAAACTTGAATCTTAAAAACTTCTGATGACATGTGAAAATAACAGTGTATCTTGTGCTGGATTTATCTACCAAAAAGTTTATTAAGTCTCAACCCTAAAAATATGCATATAAAGGTTTAAAAAAAAAAAAAAATTTCTTGTTACATTTGAAGTTTACATCCATCTGATGATTCAGATATTGGCATGACACCCCTATCAGGTAAATCTATTGGTCTATGCAAGAAAAACATGTTACATAAATAATAAAGGTAATAAACTTCATTAATTTAAATCTTTGTGAACATAAACAGGTGTTGTGAATTTATATATCTAAGCAATATCTGAAGAGATTCAAAAGGCCATAAAACCAATGCAATAGATTATACAACCACATAAAAAAATTTACAAAAGAAAAATAAAACCAAGCAACAAAACAATATCATGTTTACAAAATCAGAGCAGAGAAATGATGATTGCTTATTTCCTTCAAAGTGTTCTTCAAAAAAAAAATATGCATCAAACATTTTGACAACAATGCGGACTCTGGGCATCCAGAAATCAGAACAGCTCAAGAAATGCATTATATTGTGTGAATTTAACATATGGCATGTTGTGTGTAAACTAAAGATGAGAAAAAAAAAAACAAGACACAAAAATACATCTTGTACATACATTTACCAATTTCAGTTTTATAGCACTTTGAATAGAACATTTTTTTAAAATAGGGTATGCAAACTTTAAGAAAAAGTTTTGTAAAGGATGTCTGCTTTTGTAAACCAATGTTTGCTATGCAGATTTTAAAAACATCTTCATTTAATTATTACACTGAGATGGTAACACTTATTACAAGACTAAAAAAACGTGTATTTATATATATATATATATATATATATATATATATATATATATATATATATATATATATATATATATATATATATATATTATATTTGCAAGAATAGTGTTGCAAAAGAAAATGATAAGTCCACCAAAAGTATAAAAGTGTCTTTTTGAAAAATCATTATTTATTAGTGACTTGCCCTAAATAAGCCTCAACTTATTTGTATTGTTATTCTGATTTAAGCTTAACAACTATGTCATACTAAAGAACATCAATCACCAAGGTATTTCCATTTTTATGTATCTGCTAAACATTCAGCAATTATGTTATGAAGTGATGGTGACATAGCAGTTTCTTACACATTTCTATATAATGAGTCCTACATGGGGATGTATATTTAACTAAGGGTGGTACTAGAAAAAGCAAATTAACCAATAATATTTTCATGCTTCTGTTTTGTTTGGACCACTAACTACGTAAAATATCTACTTTTAAAATATTTAAATCCTCTAATATGTCACCAGAAATCATCCTTATGGAAAATTTGGCAACAATTTTGTGAAGGATCATCAAGAATTGATCATGGGAAGTCACAGTAACCAGCATTTCAATAAAACTTCTATATTAGGACCTGAGCCATGTGGTCATTGTTGGCACTGAGGATTTTCTTCACTCTGTGTGCTTCTTTAAACAGCTTGGCCATAGCTCTGGGATTTGTGAATACATCTGTCTTGGTCTTCTTCTGACTGTTAAATATTCTGGCCAGGTGATCACGTAGCCTCATGGAAAATTCCAAACCACCAAGATCACGGTCATAGCTAAAATATATAATATAACCAAATTTTTAAAATTCTTAATTGTGTTGAATACAAGCAAAATTCACTTCAACAGAGTAACAAAAACACATCCTACAATGACAATTTGTAATTATTTCATTGGCTCTCTGCTGTAATCTTGTAAACAATTATTTCGTTTTTGTTATACGACCCGACACTGGAAAGGAATTGATGTCATACTGTGAACAAGAGGCCCACAATGAGCTTGATGCTCTACTTGGCAGAAAATAAAATTCCATGAATTCAAGATAAGACCCTTTCTTCCTTCAAATCAGAGTGCTAAAATCATACATGATACTCTTCTGTGAAAACATGATTTTCAATTTAGCTGCTGTACCTGACATCTTGCAATCAGATTGGCACAATTTTCATTTTAGGACCAAGTAGACATTAGAAGTCTTTTGGTGAAAACCCCATGTCAATATGACTATACAATCTGGGGAAGAAGGAACATCATTATTTTCAAGACAGACATCAAGAAAGATATAACTGCTGTACAACTGGCACCATTTTCATTTAGGGCCAACTAGGTATTGTAAGAAGTCTATATGTGAGAATCCAATGTTGAATATAGCATCTATCTGGAAGGAGTATAGATAAGACTTTCAGGACAACCACTGTGTTGGGCATATTGAGGGCCAGTTTGCATCATTTTCATTTTGGACCAACAAGACACCAGAAGAATTCTTCTGATGAAAACCCCATGTCAAAATGACTTTCAATTTAAGTGTAGCAACAAGAGGATTTTCAAGGCTGTCACCATGGTGACCATATTGGACAGCAGATGTACATTTTAATTTAGGACCAGTCAGACATTATACCGTGACAGCCATATTTGACAATAAATTCATACCACTGTAACTTAAGACCAACTTGACTTCATTACGAGCTCTTTTGGTGAAAATCACATATTGATATGATCATCCATTCAGAAGGAGATGCATAAACAAAATTTTCTAGAGGGTAAATAGTAGTGGCCATACTGGATGTCCAAGAGTCACCATTATCATTTAGGACCAACTAGACCATGGAATGAATGTGAAGTTTCAAGGCAATTCTCCAAGCAGTTTAGGAGCTGCAATAATACAATTATGCTAATGGACAGATGGTAGAACACCCACAAGATCTGATCTATGACCAACAGAACTAAAATAAAATAATAAAATTATATGCTTAATATATATAAATCTCAATTTCTTCAGAAGCTTGACATTCTGATAGTTCTGGTTTTAACCTTGAGAGAAGACAGAATCATAGCTGTTATTTATTGCTCTCTAGTAATAACAGGCTAAGGTTCAATGTAACAAAAATCTACAAAGTTACAATGAGTAAAATAATGTGCCAACAGGGACTAATGAACAGATGACAACACATTTAATATTTCCCCTTTCACAACAAAAATAACACCCCACTGTAGTAGCAAACTGATTGAATTCAAGCTGGAAGTTCTTACCCAACTCCTTTTATAACCAACTGTGGGTTATTCTCAGCTCTCGTGCCCTCTTTCATCTGGACAACTTGGTATCCTGTAAGTATAGATATATTGTATTAATGTTTGTGAAATATACATGTCCCACTTCTGTAATGTTGGCACTACAATTAATTTTTGACAAGATTTAATTAAACATACAAAATTCAAACTAAAACTAGAAAAATGGTGAGCAACTTGTTCTTGTAAATATACCCTTACCTTTCCCACACAACAAAAATTACCCTATGATGTAACAGAGTATATGTCTCATGTACTCTCCAGGAATACAAGACGAGACCAATTCTTTTCAGCTGTCAAGCAAAGAAACCAACTCAGATATTCTTCAATAACAAGATTTCTAAATTAGCTGCCATGGTAACAGCTTGGTACCATTTTCATTTTGGACAAAGCAGATATCATTAGAAATCTTTAAGTGAAAGACCACACGTTTTAATGATCATCCATTCGGGGAGAGTAGGGAAAACAAGATTTTAGGACATTTGTCATCACAGCCACAATGAATCTAAAACTGGCATAATTTTCAATTAGGAACAACTGGATATGATTACTGCTGAAAACTCCATGCTGATACAGCTATCCATTCGGAAAGGTGTAGAGATAAAAATATTTTCACGCTATGACTTTCCATTTTTACGATGGTTGCTGATCTGACCCTACAGGATATCAGATCAGCACCATTTTCATTTAAGACCAATCAGACATTGTAAGAAGTCTTCTGGTGAAAACCTCAATATGATTTTCTGTTAAAGTAGAATTGTGAAAACAAGAATTAAGATCGCTGCTATGGTGGCCATATTGGATGTCAAATTTGTATCAAATTTTTTTAGGACCAACTAGACATCTTGAGAAATCTTTTAGCCAAAACTTTATGATGATATGACCATCCATTCAGGAGGAGTAAAATTAAAACAGTTTTCAAGATGGCTGTCCTGTAATTTAGGACCAAGAAAACATCATAATCAGTTTTACTGTTAAAAACCCCATTATTGATATGGCCATTTCATTTATTGATATGACCATTTCATTTATTGATATGACCATTTCATTTACTGATATGATCATTTCATTCACTGAGATGAACATTTCATTCATTGAGATGACCATTCTGAGGAGTGGCTATAACAAGATTTTCAAGATGGCCACAATCCTGGCCATACTGAATGTCAGATCAGCACCATTTCATTTAGAACCAATTAGACATCATAAGAAGTACTTTGCTAAAAAAAAAACATGTTGATATCACCATCCTTCCGGACTAGTTGCAACAAAATTTTCAAGATGGCTGCTGTGGTGGCCATATTGGTAGTGAGAGCAGCACCATATTAAGATTAACTAGAACATGGGGTAAATGTGTATGTAAAGTTTCAAGGCAATCCAAGTTACGATGGATAAGTAGTTTGCTAATGGACAGACATTGGACAACAGATCATTCCATAAGCTCTTCTGGTCTTTGACCTATAGAGCTAAAAATGCAGAGCAAGTTGAATTCACAAGATTCAGATTTTGGAGCTGAAGGACCAAATGGGCAATGCCTCATTACTGATATAAAACTAGTACTGATGAAGCAAATAGGACATTTAGAACATAGAAAAGTTTCTCCCAAGAATTGTGACAATCTTTAATGTCACTTTTGTACTTATGCTGTGACATATTTAGTCCCAGAATGAAAAACTAAACCAATAACACTGGAGAATCTATCTTACCTCAATTCCGAGGTCACAGGCATACAACTTTTCTTTTTTATACCACTCAGGTGAACAAAAGAAAAAACAGACTTAATTATATAAATGCACAAGTACACTTTTCTTTTCATATATCCATTTGTACTTACCAACAACTGTAGCTGTAGTTTTTGTGGCACCCATATCATAAAACACATAATACTGCATGGTCGAGTTGAACATTTTTCTCCTGAATACTCCATAGTTTAAGGCAACTGCAAGTGTATAAATATAAAAATGAACAGTATTAAAGCCTTACACATCATATCTATAGCTTTTATCTCTAATTTGTTATATACAAAATTCAAGAACAGTTTGTGACAATATTCGATTAGTATGACTTAGATACTACATGATGAGTAATACCATATGAACCTATTCTGAGTACAATAACAAGATCGCATCGTAAGTCATTTAATGTCATCATTCAAACATTACTTTTGTATCAAGGCTTTTAGACAGTCATGACATCTTGGATTAGTGACCATTAGTTCAGATAACTGATTACTCAAGACTAAAGCAATTGTTATGTCATTTTAAGCAAGTGTTAAAGAATATGAAATATCCTACACATTCAATACTCATTTCTACTTCCCGTCAAAAAATATTATGTAAAGCATGCAATGCAGTTATCAAGCATCTGTAGCCTTTCTATTAATTCCATCATCATCACTCCAATGTTCCATCCCATGAAGATAGATAATTTTTAAACAAAATCCTTGTGTACAATGACAATTATCCAATATTTCATTACTGCTTGTGTACAGTATTTTATATTTCAGAACCCATCAAATGTTTGTACTGACAGGAAGGCCAGATTGTGCACAAGCAAGATTTTCTTTCAAAGCATCCGAGATGGCAACATAAGATCCTTCATAAATTATCAAAGAATACAAAATTGTGAAACCAATATGAATAATTGTAACCAGTAGCGTACATTATTGGTCAATCAAGTTTTGTAAAAATGAAGTTTAGTGAACATTAGTTTTTTATTCTATCATTCATGTACATCATCACTGGACACTGGTTGGAGTCATGTCACAGTTTGATAATCTTTCCTACATGATACTGATTAACCTGAACATTAACTTAAAGATTACTTAGAACAGCAGGCCTTACCCATAAGATTGTCACAGAAAAATGGAGCTAAGTGCAAAAGCTTAATGTAATCAATGGACATGAAATAAATCATTAAGTTTCATGACTTGTGTACAAACAAGAAACTGAGGTAAATGCCGATTAAAAATTTTTTAACACTGATAACAATGCCAATACTGCCATAAAAAATTATACCCATATCTCAACTATTATCTGCAGGTGAGAAGGCAAGATAAAAAAAATTTCAAATTATTAACACTCTTGATGTAAACACAGAAAAGTGACACTTATCACTTGCAATCAATGCAAGCACAACAATATATGGTATTTATTCTTTCTTCACCTGCTGCATTATCACTTATCAACTGCAGGACATTCAATCCACCCAATTCAGCAGCATATAGAATGGAACGTCTCTCTGCCTGGTTGAAGTATGGTGGAACTGTGATAACACAATCTTTGACAGGCTGAGCTAAAAAAAAAAATGGATCCCATGAAAGAAATCAGAATCTATTAATAGAATATGGATGTTTAGCACTCTATTCAAAAACCTAAATGCAAAACATAGTCTTGTACATTTGCGTTAAGATTACCTTGTACATTTGTGTCAAGTTTACCATGAAAACTTGCTTTATAAATTCACTCAATCATTCTCACCCACAGTAATGCAATTACACAATCATTGAATTCCCAAAAATGCACTCTTTCACCGATAGTTCACTTGTAAAAAAAAATCAGTCAAAATATGACTGAATCCCATACAATTCATATGTGAATTAACAATCTCTAATATCTTGTATAATGAATGAACTTTTGAAGACTAACAATTATTTTTGAGCATATAAAAGCTGTTATTCTCTGAACTCGTCCAATAATAATAATGTACTTCAGAACACAAAAAGTAAAAAAATAGAGATTTATAAAGGACCCTCTCCCCCCCTCAAATACTTTCTGGCTAAAACTCACCTGCAAAATTCTCAGCATAGTGTTTGGCTCTTTCTAGCAGCATTCCAAGCAGTTCTTCAGGACTGTATGTTGTCTCACTGCAATGTAAATGAGAGATAATTAAGACAATAAACTTAAACATGCTGACAAATTAACTTGTCTAATGATGTTGGCTTGCATTGAAATTTTATGGCGCAATAACAGATGTAGGTTATTTAGTACCAATGTAAAATTCTTTTGTGCAAGGCCACACAGAGGTTGCTAATATAAACCAATCTGATGGTAGGATTCAAACCTGCAACCTTTCAGTCTTTAGTCAGCATAACCGATGAGCAACTTCAGTTCCTCATCTATTAACAGATGTGTAAAAGATCGAAACTATATATATATATATATATATATATATATATATATATATATATATATATATATATATATGCAACAATCCCCAAATTTTACCTCAACTTGGGATATGCAGCAGACAGAAAGTGTATTGACCATGTTCTGCTTATACTTTATAAAGCTGATGCTGAAATACTTCACTGTGATATGCAGTGTGACACTCACCATTGCCATAACCATGTAACACTGTACTGTAGGAAGTTGGACTGTAATCTGACCGAAGACAGAATGATTTACTAAATTCAAGTCCTTTATTAAAAGAATTAAAAATACCAGATACAATTTACATACAAGCTAGCAAGGTTGATTCCAACGTTTGCATGCCATGTACAATCTGAGCCTTGTGTTCTTGCCAAATGAATGTAATACAAGTGCAAGAATTACAACAAAAAAAACTCCCACTTAAACATATTTTTAAAAAAAGAAACTTAATTGCTTGCATACATCAATTGTTTTAAAGTGCAAGTGATATATGATCAAACTACATGACACCGGGTCAGTTTTTTTTTATACATTAATCAGAAAAAAAATCACTTACTCATCAACTTTGAAAAGTACGGTTCCTCTCTCTTCATCTTTGATCATATTAAAATAATGGAATCGCTTCTGAAACTTAGCAACTTGAGGGTCTTCAAACTTTTTCCCAATAATATGTGTCAGATACCAGAATCCTCTGTTTGGGAATCTCACTGCCTGAAACAAATCAGACATTGAAATCATGTGAAATACAATACTATTTTAAAATGATTTATTTTACATGTTTAGTTTCAAGAAAATATCCATTTATATTAAGTACACTCTTTGGCTCAGATACTGGCTTTGGGTGACCTTAGATGTGCAAGAAGCTGTAGAACCCTGAAAGGTCTATATGTATGTACAGTGTTTAATAGCACATCAGCACAATGAGTGGTAATGTAATGCCAAGTAAAAGACAGGCAGTCTGGTTTGTTGTTTTATGGCACAGCAACATTTTGAGTGTTTTATCATGTTGAAGCCAGCAGAATAAAGTGTCTTGCCCAAGGAAACACAGTATAAGCAAACAATTGAATATATCTTCAAAATGAGCACAATCAACTTTTCTGACATGTTTTTTTTATACTTCAATTATGATACAGTACCAAACTAAGATTATAAATGTCCCAGTTTGTATTTTTGATTCCTGGAGGTTTTGTCTCACCAGAATGAACAAAAATACATTAGAAACAATGTTTTAGTTTAATGTGGTGATCAGGAAAATACAAGACTCAAAGATATGCAATTGAAAATATAATGGATCATTCACAGTAACAAATTTTACTGAATGAAGATAATTTCAAGGAAATATTTCAGTATTTGTCAATGAAATGGCAGTGTGCAAAAGAGATATCTTGCATCCAGTTAAAACAATGGTTGTTCCCTAGTATGCCATTCATCATGCTACTGCAAGACATCAATAACAATGTTGGTCCAATAAATCAACCCCCACAACAATACACAATTTTTTGGGATGATTTATCAATGATAATACAAGCTTGATTAATGTTCCAAAATGATGGACATATATTTTACTGAACTATTAAAAGTTCTCTAAGGAGTGTGCTAATGATTTACAGAATAGTCCATCAATAAAATATTTAAGACTTGCAAAATAAAGTTCCTAGAGCTTTAAATCTCAGCCTGCATTTTCAACAATTAGCTGAAATTTTGCAAGCACGGCAGCACTGAATTTAAGAAATGAAGTTGAGATAAATACAATGTAATTATTTTAGAAACATTCAGAGCAGAATTATTTCCACACCTGCCAACCACAGCAAAACTTCAGTTAAGGCAGCAGAAACTTCCTTCAGTAGAGAGTAACAAAATTTCATTATTATCTGTGTGGAAACATGCAGTTCAGAAGTGTGATTAGAAATCAACACAGTGAAGGGGAATGTTGTGTTAAACTAAAAACAAATTTTGTAAAGTACAACGAAACAGTAAATATCTAAAGGTCAGTTTCAGAAGCTGCAATTCCAGACCCCATGGAGCTCAAAGGATTCATGCTAGATCTCTCAATTTAACATAATTTTTGGGTTTGTCGATTTTTCTTCAATTTAATTGGTTATAGCAATCATCTTACCCACCATGATATTCTCAAATCATTATGACAATGCTGTCCTTCCTGCTCACCCCTCCCATCTTAATATTCCTTTTAGTTCTTCTATGCTATTTAAAGCTTACTGAATCTTCCATCTACATGGTATTTTTGTTTGTTGGATGCCAGTTTAAAAAGATATAAGCTCCAGCATGATCATGCAGGCATTCATCATAAAAAAAAGGGGCAGTTAAAAGCATCTGAGGTAAATGTCTGACTGGTGTCCTAACCAACACAACTAAACAAATTATGAATTCGGGATTAAACATGCATAAGTCATTTTCCAGATTCTATCTTATTTTCATAAATTCTACTGTTATACATTTTTATAAATTCTACTGTTATTCTTTCTGAAAGTCCATAATTTAAGGGGAATTTCAGCAGCCAGTGAACAAAATTTAAGTTGAGACACCCGAATGATAAGAAATATTAGCCCTAACACCTGAAGGAGAGACTGGTGAGGCAGATGCCCTTTAGAACAATAAGCATAAGAGCTTTATATTTTCTGGTATTTATGATAACATTTCTTAAAGTGTATTAAGTAAAATGGCTTACTCTGAGTTATTTCTAAAAAAAAACTTACTAAATTTTCTGCTGCATTTCCATAAAAACGTTCTCCATCCCTTATGACTATAACTGATGCAGTTTTCCTGGCAGAATCACTGTAAAAGAATAATTGATCATAAAATGACATCCTCTAGATTCTGGTCTAAACAATAAAACAACTGAAAACACATAATTTTGAGCTAGAAAATAACACCCATAAAAATTACAAATGAAGACCTTCCTATGTTCTGACATATTTATAACATTACTTTTGGTGTTACACTGTAACATCACTTGTAACAGATGTAATATCCAAATTTAAGTTAACATTGCATGGCTATTCTACTACAATATATTGTAGTGTATAGAATGAAAAAAAATATTTTTGTCATGATTTCAATTAAATCTATTCTTAAATTTATGTACATTTTACTGTATTTACCATATATTGGAGAGGGATCATCCGGGGCTTCGCCAAAGTCGCAAATTGCAATTTGGCGACCAAAAATACCAGCTGGCGATATTTTGGGCAGTTTAACTTGTACATACAATCATGGATTTGGAGTGGAGAAATTCAATGGGACCATAAAAGAAAGTCACAGACTTAAATTCAGACTTATACACAGACCTATATTCCTACATAAACAAATCCTGTGTTTGTATTGACAAACCCATCTGTACAGTGCAATGTTACATCATAATCCACTAATGTTGACATCTGGTCTATGTACTGTATGCTGTGATAACACTCAATCATTCTACCAGGCCAAACCCACAAATCAACTGACCTATGAAGATGCGAACAGAAACAGCTACAAGTAATTGAATGTTGGCTAATCCTTCATGTTTTTTTTTTAAAAAAATATACCAATAAAGTTTTGCCAAAACTCAATAGAAAATTGATTACCTTTGAAGTACCAATTGCTGGGTATAAATACCAAGCAAATGGAAACAATCTATCAGAATTCTATACTGTCAGCAGTGCAACATTATCATGGGTAAATGCAAGTTAGATGTTGCATGTTCATTATCTCAGCCTAAGAGTAAATTAGCAACATTGGACAACATAGTCGTGCATGTATGGGATGTCCATCACCCAGAATATATGGAGAAAATAAAATAATGAGATGAATTCATGCTGGCCAGAAGAGGAACAGATGATTTCGCACAACTGGCAGTGAGCAGTCAACTCCTTTGAACTTACTGATAGGACATCAAAGACAAAGGTTATTTTATTACAAAGCAAGCCAACTTTGGATACTCTGAAACCTTTTTTTTTAAAAAAGGATTTAAATTCAAAGGGTTATTTTATTGCAAGCTGACCTTGAAAGCTGACTATGGTTTCTTTTAAGTGTGGTGATATTTTTTTTATATATACAAAGACTGCCAAGAAATTGAAGCTAACTTTGGTTCCTTTTCACCAATATTCTGGGGAATTTTGAAAATAAATTGAAACAATTAACAATTTTTAAAGTGACACAAGAGAGTGATTTGTGCACATACATTGATGACACAGCATCACCCAGATGATTTGGAGAGAAAAAAGCGTAATGAATTTGTGAAGGCCAGAAGAGAAGCAGATGATCATCAATACAGATGAAATTCTAGTGGATTTTGGTCGCACTCCTGGGCATACTAACAATAGGATGGAGGTCAAAAGTGTGAGAATTAAACTGTGCAGATTTGAAAAAATCTGACTTTATTCCTTGCAGTTCCACAACTTATGACTCAAAAACATACAGTGCACAAAAAATTACTTTTAAAATTAGTTTATGGTGTCCCAACATAAATGGTGTTCCAACATATATGGTAAATACGGTAAATGAAATCATTAAACAACTTCAATAATTTATACACATTTTTTCAAAGTCCGGGACCATTTATGATCCAAGGTAAACCCTGTATATCAGTTCAGATCAAAGATTAATTCACTAATATAATTCAAGGCTGCCACATCAATACAAAGGTATAGCATGAAAATATTTGTGATTTTCATTGTTTCAGTACAATGTTTTTAACTTATCATGATCCTACAATGTGTCTTGAAACACACCTTGCTGACTTTGATCAAGGATTATGTATTACTGAGAGGTAAAACCACTAATTGTTATGAATATTTGCTATTACCATTGATTTTTTTCCTCACATGAATATGAATACATGTATACAGCTAATAATAGTCTTACATGATAATGTCGTTCTCAAGAGTTGTCACATAACTTGTAATCTAAAATTAAATTAAAAAATAAAAATTCATCTGTTATCACATCGATGTGAAATTTGCACAAGTTGCAATCACCTAAATCTGTAAATACCTGGATATGGAAAGTTTATTACCTTCAAATTTATTTAACTATAAAACCCGTACCTTAAAAGCACAAAATACCTCATGAGCCTAACTTTTAATCTAAGAATTTAAGGTCTTGATTTACCACCAATTTGTGTGCAAGTTGCACGAGTAATCTGCCAAGTACAGACACTTCAATGTGCCAAGCTGTGTTCACTCTGCACAAAATTGTTTTTAACACATAAAAATACTAATAATGAATCTGTTTCTGCTGTTAATGCCTGAAAAGTGAAACCAATGACTTGTCAAATGCTAATGAAGTGAGACAAAATATAAAACTACTTACGTATCCAGGACAATTTCCATGGGAACCCCAGGCTAAAATATAAATTTATACATTTTAATTAGACGAACTGCAAGCACAGTTTCATTTTTTTGTCAATTACTGCCATTCTATTTAACATAAGACAAATGTGAGTCTAATATCTTAACAACTGATTATTTTACCATGCAGGTTAGCAGGCTTGTGTAGCATTGTAAAAACACAACCTATATAAACTATCTCCCAAACTGTATATCATGTTTATTTTACCTATACTGCGATATTCTGATAAAATTCTTTCAAAAGATAAAGACATAATTAATGTAAATGCTCTTGCTCAAGAGTGAAGACATCTAAGATTACAAAAAGAGTCACAAGTTCTACTTGAATAGCATGAGAACAGTCAAGGTCTATACAGGCAACATGCTCAGTCAATACAACCTGTCTACAACAATGATCATATAAGCTTATGGTGGTGGAATCTGAATTTGGCCAACTAAAGTGGTAACAAGCTCAGTCAATCAAATAAAAGATTGCCCCATTAATATGATGCAATTTAGATCATACTCATTTAACAACTGTGTTGAGCTCTGCCCACTACCTTATTAATATGCATGATCAAATTATTCACCAAAATGCTGACAAACTCAATTAGATGCAAAAAAAACCTTTTAAATATGCATGGATCTTGCTCATTACTGTACTCAATTAAGATCTTTATGCTTTAATTCCACCGACAAAGTTTTGTCAAATTACAGCCAGAAATGTAGTCTCAAGCTCAGTCAATCATAAGCAAGATCATGCCAATTAGTATGCGTGGATACAATGCACAAGAAAACTTGTGTGAAGGCTTGATCATATAAACCAATATTTTAAGTATGATTCATCAAAATGAAATAAACTACATAGCTTTAAAATTAGTTACAAGCACAGCCAATCAGATACAAGTACACATCACATGCATGGATCTTGCACAATATCAAATCCATCAGAGACTTGATGATACAAGCCTGACTGAAACTGGATCAGAAATGGTGTAAAAAGTAATTATTGATGGATTTTTGACACGCCATATATGCATTGTCATACCATAAGCTCATTTGGTTTTATGAACTGGCATGCTAACAGTATCCCACCACTAGTGATGTCTTTATTTCAAACTGCATAAAATGCCACCACCACCACCACGACACCCCCATGTAATAAACATACATACATACATGTATCTGGGTGACATGAAGAAAAGACTTCATTCTTTTTTTTTTGTTTATTAAACATTACAATCATTTAATCTTTAAGGCATTTGTACACTACCTATCAGTTGATAAATTTGACAACACAATTAAATGCAAATAAACTAGTTTATGATATAATTTCAGCAAAACCATACATGCCAGCTTCTGGCAAGGAAAAAGTGTAATCCAATGGACAAAAAGAGTAATCAGAACATAAAAAGTAATCCACATATAATATGATACAAATTCAATGTACAAAATGATTTTTTTACCCCTCTGGTCTTTTCACATCAATTAATGCTTCAAGTTTTCATATTCAGCACTTTAAGATTTAAAAAGCAACAGACTTTCATGTTGCTAGTGCCAAATTAAGGCATAAGCTAAAAAAGCAACAGCTGAGGGCCTCAGTCTGAGCTCCCAGCATGAAGGTGCCTCTCAAATTTATTTTAAACCAAATAGGGCCTCTACAGTTTCCCACAGCTTAGGGCCTTGCTATGTTGAAATCCAGCACTGCATATTGCATTTCAAAACACTTTGTACCAGCCGAGATTACATATGTTTTGTGCACCAGTTGAGCAATAAGTAATAGATTACTGAGCCTGGATCTAATTCAGTTTTTTGTTGTTAACAATACAGAACAATCTTTCACAGCCAGCATTCAAATGAAAAAAAAAATATTCCTTTCATAACCTGACAAAGAAAGGGAAATTTATATCCTTCAGTTATGGTATCTTTTAGTTAAGAAATAAGATGAAGAAAAAAAAATCAACTCTGGCCACATGACGTACATTGTCAGGTAGAATGCCAACTTGATACTTCAGGAATCAAAAATGTTTTCTACAATGAAATCTACAGTTAATTCTGGTAATGAAATAAGAGCACTCGGACTCTGACTTTTTCATTGACAAAGTCTCTTACACAGTACAACTTTTTGTCATCATAATCACTACCCTCATCTGTGGCAATACTAAATGAGCCAATTTTCATGGTTTATGCAATTTTAAGGGAAATATCTTCAGCTACATAAGTAACAATATTAGATGACTTTGCTCTTGCACATGTATATAATCTGCAATTTTGGAATCATGAAACATCCATTTGAACAAAGGACCAACAGTCTTCTACTGCTAGGGGTAGTCCATGTTCTATTAAGAACTCAGTAAATAACACCTCTATATTTATAATAATCATGTCCACAATTGCATTTTCTTGTAATAAAGATGTTACCTTAGTACTGGAGCTATTATGATAAGATAATTCAAGATTTCTTTAGTTTTTAAGTGTTTTTCCATTGGACATCAAATTTACCACCATGAATATTATTAAAATCCTTTCCACTTAATCTGCAATGGGCATGAATCTGCCTTGAATGGAAAACTGTATTAAGTAATTCATGTATTCATCTCTGAATCAATTCTTTATCTTTATTTAATTCATTTGTGAAATTATTTTAAAAACATTTTTGCTCTAGCACAAGCATCAACTAAAATAAATTGGACACGACTTTTAGCCTCAAATACCTATAGACTGGTTCTGTACCAAATATGAATTTGAAACAAAGAATCTGCAAGCAAAGATTGAAAATTATAAAACCAGTGTTTTCTCCTAACTAATCCATACAGCTGCTATAAATAGAATCAGAGGTCAAAAGTTTGAAAAAAGAAAACCAACATGTTTCTTGGAAATAGTCCAGCTGTTATAAATAGAGCATACTACCATCAGGAACATGCATGCAAGTCTGTGGACAAGCGTATTCTTATGTCTTAGATAAACAGAAGCAGTCTTTTCTAGAATACAGTCTGTGGGATTAATATGATATTAATAGAAAGGAGAAAAGAAATAATTTTTCTGTGGGGGGGATATACTGAAATCATGTAATCCATATATGTTTAAGTGTAAGGTTTAATTTAGTGAAAAAAAATGCAATGATTATGCAAAAAGCATAATGGTCCGCATGTATACAAAACCAAGACAAGATTATCATTTACCTTTACTATAGCTACTTTCATGTATTCACTTCCCAAGTCAACAGACATAACAGCGAGTCTTGCAACTGAAAGAAAGATGTATTGATTTATCCAATTAAAACATGGATCTATAATTATGTATTTGTACTATATACAATGACCACATTATGTACTGAACCACAGTATATTGAGAAAAAAAAATCATCTTCTGTATCTGCAAAATAGTGGAGAATATAGAAATTTGACAGATAATAAAATGTCTTACATATAACAAGTAAAATGCTATCTACATGTTGTTTCTTTCCATCATAACTCTGATAGAACAATTCAAATACAATACAATGATTTAATTTTGCAGATCAATACTAGTAATGCATTACAATAGAACCTGTCTTTTGCCTCTTTTGCCAACAAATTATGGTCTCTCAAGACAGGTGGTCTCTATTAACAGGTCAAAATGCTTTATAATCAATAAATTTGTGCATTGAGAATGTGGTCTCTCAAGAGGTGGTTTCACATAGAAGTGGTCTTTCAAGTCAGGTTTTACTGTATATCCTAAATTATAATAATAACTGTATAAGGATCTGAAGGTTCGAGTAAAAAATGTATTTTTCTGGATGCTCTTTCGTTCATATAATGACTCGTAGCTGATAAATGGAGATTGGATTAACATAAGTAAAATGAATCTTGCTATCTCCTGACATCATTGATGCTAAGGTCAAGATGCTAGATATCAAGATAAATTCATGACCACAATATTTTTTCTGATGCAACCAAAGTTAAAATCATGCAAACAATTTCTAATACTGTAAAAATCTTGTATAGCAGACAGGTAAAACTTATGCCTATTTAGAGTCTCTCAGCAATGTGCTAGTGTTGCTTGAATCGAAACGGTTGAAAACCTGGTGAATGAATATTAATATTATGGTTGCATCAGTCATTTACTTGTTCGTACCATTTTGACTTTAGCAGCAAGATCAGATAGTAGGTGTTTTAACATTTTAAAACCTGGGGTTCAGGATGTGGTTTATTACTGAAAAATCTTTCAGGTATAAATCTGCAAATTTTTTCTAAAATTTGGGAATGCACTTGCCATCAAGAACAGAATTATCACAATAGAAATATAGTAAGTGTAATGACATACAGCAATAAAAAAAAACTATGTCGAGGAACTGCAGTTAAAAGCCTATAGTTTCATCTTCATATAAATTGAAATGGAGACAAAATTTATGTATACATAATTGTTAAGGAAACATTCCAAATCAATACCTTTTACATTTATACCAATACCTTTTAGATGAAATATAAATTTACCTGTATGGCTGAACAGACCAACAAGAATGGTTGCTATGGAAACCAACTTCATTTTCAAGATCATATCAATTGGAATCTGTAATGAAAGCAAAGTACTAAGGAAAACATGATTATAACAGCATACTTCAAACCCCTCACCCCCAAAAAATAAAATCTGAGGCAGCAACTGACAAATAATAAATCAGTAAATTTCATACACTAAAAAAGCATCATTATGAAAATGTCATTAATTTCTGACTAAAGCTTTATTTAGAGCTTACCATGGTAAATCCCCAGCCATTTTATTGTATAATCCACGCTGCCCCACCAACAATGACACTGACCCACCCAAGATCATTACCTGGGTTTTTACTTTGAGTCCATCAAATATATATTATATTTAATCCTTGACACCTTCTCTGAGATCCATGGGAGTTTTTCTTTTTAAACTGTAGCAGTTTCAGATATAATTTAAATGTCCATCAGCCTGATAATTGCCATAACGTGAATTATTTGATCAATGGCATAACGCTTACTCTCAAAACTGCAACCTCATACAACTTCAAGTTCTCATAGCCATAACCACAAATGTAACATTGATGAAAAACCATGATTTCTCAAGTCAAATAAATATTTTCTCATTCATTTTATGTTCTCTGATAAATATCTTGTCCACACTCAAAGTATTCTTGATTATTATGTCAATTATGGAGATAGTAAATTCAGTGCCAACAAATTGTGCATTTCAGTGCCAACAAGTTCTTTAACATTATCAAGATGTCTTCCACAATGTGTAAGCTCTTTTGTAAGCTGACCAATCACAGTTCGGTTTTAAAATTACAACTTGCACAACAATTAATATACACATGCAAATACATCTAATCTAAGGTACTGGCCATTTTTAATTTTCAGCAGAAGGAACTGCAAATTGTTTTTTTGAAGCAATTTTTTTTTCTTTAATCTTCAGATAATTAATATTAATGAGATATTATAATGGATATAATATGGTGTTATTTTTTAGCCAGTAAAAAATCATAGCAAGATAATTTTTTTCAGCTATTGAAAGAAATAGCATTTAACTGCTGGTTCTAATATAGTTGTAGCATACTATCAACATGAATTGTGGTATTCAGAAATGTTGCAGATAATTAATATTAATGAGATATTATAATGGATGGTGCCCAGCTCTAATAGATATGACATCAAAAAGAAACAATCTGTCACCTTACTTAAATCTTAGCTTTAATTAGGATATTAGATGCTTCTTTTTGATGCCATGTATATGTTTTATGAAGATATGTTGGGGTAATGTTACCTGAAACAGCACAGCTTCACCTCAGAAGATTCAAATACTTGTGTACATACATAAATAACTATTTCTTTTTACTTTACAATTCTCCTTCAAGTATATACAAATATGCAAAGAAGCTTTTTATCACTAACATTACAAAATAATATGAATTTAGTAGAAAAATATCTTTAAGACTTTAAGTTGAATTCTTGAGTGATAAAAGCAAAAAATCATTACATCACAACCATCCAGTGATGCCTACATCACCAGGAACTGATTAATGCTTGGGATGGTTAAGATGCATTGCTTTTGCCTTAGGGTGATGCTGCTTTTAATTCATACCATAAGTTCCACTGAATACACATTCTGTTCTGACTGGGATTAATTCTGAAAAGTTAGTGTTCTTAATGATTTTATGCAATAGACCAAAAGAAATGTCAGTCAAGATAAATATATGTAGATTTGCTAATAATCCATATGTACACCATCCAACACATTACATCTTTATACAGTTGCTCTCCACTGGTATTTGTCCAATAATTCCCCCACACACACCAATCTGTGTTGGCCGATATGTGGTTTTGATGTCATGTTTATTAAAATGTGCAATTTTGCATGCAAAATCATTCCGGAACAATCCTGCATGCACTTTTCACATATGTAATTGGAAACAGACATATCTAATGCGAAATTGAAAATGGTCATAGGACAGAGGGTTGTGTTATTCCACATGGATGTACAAGTCACCAAACATAGGATTTGCTCTGGAAATATAATGTACATATTAACAAAGAACCCTTCAGCTCCACAGTCACAAGAAATACTGGCAAATATGTACAATGTACAAAATTGACTGCAAATAATTGCAGCGTTTAGTAAACTGGTGATATCAGCCCCTAATCCGAGAGTCTACATCATCACGGGTGTGGGGGTGATTTATTGGCCTACTTTGGTGCCAGAAACAAATCTAAGTGTATCATACTTGTTGATCTACGATTTCTCTCAAGTTTGCTACATTTTCCTCTTAAGATTTTCATTACCTCTTTAAACATGCTTAACAACAAGATTTTTGATATTTTTAGAGTTAGTAGAAACAATTGGAAGCTAAACAAAAATTTTGAAGAAACCCCTAACAAATAAATCTCAAAATGTTCTGAGATAATAATCAATGGTAAATAAAGATTTCTTCCATGTATTATAAGTTTTAATAACTACTGACTGTTCTTTGAAAAATCATCGTTAACTCTCAGGCAACAAGAGAAATATTCAATACTGTTAAGGAAAATATTTTCAGACGTGAAACGGAGAATGTCAGCTGTTGTTCTCCACGTGACATTTGTTCAGTTGATGATAAATTTAGAAACAGACATTAAAAATAAATATATAATTATTTGAATGAACCTCCACATAATACAATACCTGTCATAAGCTGCAGCAGGCAATACTATTTGGTCATTCAACCTTAATTGTAAGCGTTGATGGTACTTTCTCGCCGGTACCTTCAAGAAATAAGGATTAACGGATGTGTCGAAATTTTATTGGCTAAATTTGTACCCAATGCGTTCATGAGACCTGGAATTACACGTACGCTTCCTGTATTAAAATGCTTGACAATACACAAATGGGTTACCTCCCTTTAAAGGATAATTGACGTATCGATCACTACCATACCATGCTCATGCGATAGGTTCGGAATCACCAAGCACTTTTTATATTCTGCCCCAAGTACAGTAGACAGCGAGCTGAATTGAAGAGAAATTTACTTTCAGAGTCATATGCAACAATTAGCTTAGATTTACTACTTTTGGATAAGGGAGAAGCAAATGAAAAATATAGAAGTTTGCATCGTGTATGCAAATCTAAAACCGCTACTGGACGATCTCAATAACTTCCTCCAATCCTGATCTCTCTCTCTCTCTCTCTCTCTCTCTCTCTCTCTCTCTCTCTCTCTCTCTCTCTCTCTCTCTCTCTCTCTCTCTCTCTCTCTCTCTCTCTCTCTCTCTCTCTCTCTCTCTCTCTCTCTCTCTCAATAGTTTTTCATCAATATGTTTCAATATTTGTGCCATGCAGGGAGATGACTAGTTTAAGGTGTTAGAAAATTGTGTCCAATCCACTTGTGTTGTGACAATAATATATGTTTAAAACAACAAATAGTGTTAGTAATTGTAAAATTGTATTGTCAATAAATTAAAGTAAAAAATTTCATTAAATTGGCAATGTAAGAGAAACAGCATGACATTAACTTATTTCATTTGATTTTTACATACAACTATTATATAATTTAATTTTGAACCGATCGGTGTACCAGGCAAATAATGGAAAATATAAAATCTTAAATAAATGTAAATGTCACATTTACATATACAAATAACCCCTAATATTTCATATGGTCCAAATAAGTCAGTAATTTGGTCAGAATTACCCAACATCTGCGATGAATGTGGGTATATGGTAGTTAAACAGTGAACATTATAAAATCTGGAATACATAGTTGTTGTTTTTGTAGGGTTTAACACCATTTTCAGCACACGATAGTTTATACATGGTGGCCAATATTAATGGTGGAGGAAGAACCCAGGAAATCCCAGAAAGAACCACCGACTTACGAGAAGCTACTGACAAGCTTTCTCACATACCCACAGCAGCCGAATCCGAGACTGGAACCCACGCAGAAAGAGTTGAGATGGCAGTGATCCGTAACGAAGAGTGCTTTAGACCACTTGGCCACTCAGACCCCCCGAAATACTACGCATAATGTACCTTTTCTCGGTCGCTGGATCGGAGAGAATTTTTGTGCCGTCACAGCAAAGTGCGCTTGATGGACACAGCTTTCAATTTACTGTGTTACGTATAGCCTCGTGAAAATATAACAAAAGAAAAGAGTGAAGTCAACAAGCTTTGCAATTTTTAATTAAAAAAAAAATTCATTTACCTTGAAAACAATGTAAAATTAGAAAATATGACTTACAGTTTGTGCAAATAATAAAAAATGAATCATATCACTAAACAATTCTAATTGAATCCAGGTTCGAATATCGATGAAGTTCTAATATGGAAGGCGATAACATCAGATGAAGTCGTTGTACTAGTGGTAACAGTTCCTCGTTGAATTTTGTCAAGGATAATATTCCGGCTTTAGAATTCCAAATAATTTTCACTAAATATCCGAGAATTTGATGAAGAAGCGCTTATATTCCAGAGAATCTAAATTATTTTTAAATAATAAATAACTACGTGAGAAAGCTCACCAGCAGCTTCGCGTGGGTCTGTTATTCTTCCCGGGATTTTCCAATGTTCTTCCTCTATCAATTATACTGACCGCCATGTATAGCCTATCTTGTGCTGAAAAGTGCGTTTAACCCTACCTGAAAAAAAATCGAATCCCTTAAAAATAGTAATTACAGTAAAATGTAATGAAACTAAAATAAAATAAATAAGAATTTTAAAACTAACACACAAGAAATTTTAAAACTAACACACAAGCAATTTAATTATAAATACGTAACAACTATATTTTCATCCTCGTCTACAATTACCCAGATTTCGTAATTTGAGACGCGTCGATCTGTTTGGGCCCTTAGATGTGTGGTTTGAAATGCCGTTTAGCTTGGCCTCTGCTAGCACGCAAATCTCGTGTTCTATTGATTTGTTTCAGTTTGCCAAGAGATGCCGACTAATTAACATGCTTACAATCCCGGCCATTGTGAAGGCTAATACGTCTTGAACACCATGGACACCTTGACGGCAATATTTAATGGTAGAGTGGGTGCCTGCACCACAGGCTTACCTTACCGAGGCCGGCAGTAATAAGCGGTATTTGCAATGCCGTCGCTTGCAGCCTGGTGGCGCATTATGAGAACACAACCTTCCTATCTCTTTATTGTTCAAGTCGACTTGATTTGTTCGAGTTTGAGAGATC
The DNA here is from genome assembly GCA_016746295.1 of Potamilus streckersoni. NCBI lineage: Eukaryota > Metazoa > Mollusca > Bivalvia > Unionida > Unionidae > Potamilus > Potamilus streckersoni. The sequence continues at coordinate 2,163,549 of JAEAOA010002355.1, read as the reverse complement.
TTTATTCAATCCCCTTTTTGAGAATTTATGTGCTTGCTGCATGTTAAAACGGTGAAAATTGAACGATAGAATTCAAGTGTTTTATCTTCTAAATATTGATCAATCGTATGGAAAACTCTAAATCAGTTATTATGTTATTCATTCATAATAATTATATCAGAAATCTGATTCATTAAATTAATTTCACGTTAGAGGAAAGGGCTCGTTTCTTTGTGTTTGTTTGGCTCGTGCAGAAACTTTTGTCTGACACAGAAAGCTCTTTCTCCTTTAGCGTGAACAATATGTGCGAAAAACGATCGTAAAGTTACAAAGGTAACTGTGCCAGACTATCGAGAATCTCCATTTGTGCCACAGATTCCCGTCAGTAGAACAGCTTAGGGTCATTTAGGTTTTCCCTGTATATAGCTGGCATGCAATGTGTACAACGTGTCATCACTTCATTGGTATGTTCACCTCGTTAAAGCCAACTCATTAGCACCAAAGCAAACTCCACACTGCATATGGGTTTCACTTTAATTGTACGTAACTCAACTAATTTCAGAAACGCCGACAAGTCGTCTTTGTGAACATGATTAATACGAGCAATGGCCATGTAGTCTTTCGCTATCACTTTTTATTTAGTCAGTTCAAACTCTGACAAGCACGTCATTCGCGGCTATTGCCCGCCTCATAAAACGGTAATCTTTCCTACGGCCGGAGGTTATAAGAATGGCATAACTTGATGTTTAGCTTCAGCCGAGCGGGGTCATTGCTTGGGGCACCTTGCAAGGCACATTGATGGATGACATGCATGACACAGGGCGTAGAGGAGCGAAGGGAAGCTCGATCGGCCACGCGATGATCAAAAATGTTTACAAGTAAAGCGCCTGCTATCTTTAGTTTTTGTGCAATCTTGTTGGTGGTACCTTTTTACTTTTCTCTTTGGTGATTTATATGACCTCGCGCACAGCTCGAGCCTCTTCAGCTATTTGCCGATAAACTAGTTTGATTCTTTTCTTCATTTGTCATTTTTAGCTAAGTCTCGTGCAAGGCTATAGCTTTCCACAAACAAATTCATCATACACTTAGCTCGATTAGTTCAGACATCTTGCATACTACGTTCTCTCTATGACCTCATTTAATTACGTAATCAAGCACACTTTTCTACGGCGAATTATTTCAACTGCGCTTCCTGCTCTGGAGAAAATCTTAGAAACGGTTCTCGCGATTTAATCTTTAATTACATGGTCGATCTTTACAGGATTGTGAGCTGGGAAAGGTTTTGTCCTCAGGGCTTAGAATAAATCAAAGTTGACCTGGTTGAGAGGGGAATAATTTTCAGCTCCGATTTCCGATTAAAAGCCTTAAAATGTTAAAATTCATTAGTGCCGCGATGTAAAACATTTGTTCCAATCCCTGCAGCTAAATAAGTATTGTCTTAGCAAATCTGTTCTTAAACCTATTTGTGATTTTTATCAAACACTTTTCCATAAACGATTTTATTTTCATTTCCAAAGTCTATTTTGACAGAGTTATAGTTATACTTTGGTACTATCACCATAATAGCTGTTCTTTAATGTCTACCATTGAATTTCATCTTTGTTAAGATGGTTACTCTCCCTTATACATCAGCTCGAATCACATAATCGTCTATAGGGAACAAAGTTAGTTGTGTACATTAATAACTCGTTCTTGCCAATTTTTTTTTCTAATTTATCACAGGAACTATTAAGATCACATTGTTATGTATACAATATCATTTCAGTTGTCACTCTTTTTGTAAATGAACATCAGGCATAAAATAAGAAAAACAATCATAAAAGGTTATTTTTGTCTTTCCGTAATTTGAGCCCCCATGTGCAATCATATGAAGTTCCTTTAAGGTCATTTAGTTTTATGGAAATAAGACTGCTTCATTAGGATTAAGAGGCGTCAGGAATGTGTTATATTTTAAATTATTAATCTGAATATTTAACCGTGTTTCAGAAACAAAATGAACATATATTTTGTTTGCATCTACTTTTCCATTTCAGTTTACCTGTTGGTGTGTTCTTTGTTGAATGTTTACTAATCCAGGCGCTGTTTCATGCAATGTAGCATTGTGTATGATTCATAGGTCCTTCCATATATAATGTGATCAGTATAAAATTGTGTCTGCTAATATTACTAATATGGGTATCTTTTTTGTTCTCCATCACATAAAATGTAAACATCTCTTTAAATTACTGGTCCAAACATGCCCCTGAGAATAAAACATGGTCGGTGATGCTTCCAAAGCAATCGTTTATTTTATATTGCTTGAATGAAATACTTTTCAGGATCAGTTTCTTTGTCTCTTTTGCTGAATCTTTCAAGTCTCATTAAAGAATCAAGTATTACAATGTTAATGTTCAATTAACAGCTCTATCATTAATATTTTCCCTTGTGATATAATCTCGAAAGAAAGCACTTTCATTTATGTAGTTATATAGTACATAAATGGCAAAAAAACTTCAAAAGCAAACATGCCATACTATTGACAAATATTCTCATAATCGTGAGAGTACAATAAACAATAAATTGTATGTGCTATTGTGTTTTGTGTATTAGCTGTGCCTGATTTTAAGTTTCTTTTTTTCAGTCCTTAAATTTTATTTTGTTTAGTTTGGTTCTCAGAGACATTGATAACCATAAAACCGTACGTCATGAAAAGGTTGTATTTATTAAGATTGAAAATATCTGCATTACTATAAGAAAAGGTTATGACTTTAATTATAATTTTCCTTACAACTTAACTTTTCCCATCTTCTTTAACCTTTATATTGAACGATAAGAACAAACTGTTAGGTACAATTAATAAATATGCACAAGCATAGGAATTATAACTTGGTAAATCTGGTTTAAAATCAATTGTACCCAATTCAAACACTAGCACCTATTAAAATACATATATATTATGTGTATTCGAATATTGGTATAAGTCAATAAATTCCGGTTACCAAGGTTATTCGATATTATCATCTGGATTAGGAAATAGAAAAGCACTTTATCCAAATTATTTAATCCTGACAAAGGAAACCTTATTTGCTATAATTTTATTCATGAAATAAGTGTCTTTGTTATGCATTGATGGAACTTGTTACTTTTTCAACTGTTTTATCCTGTCGTATTCTAATTTCTAGCCTTATTAATTTATAATACTTTAAACAGCAAATTCCTTCCCATGAACGCTAAAACATTAATACTCTTTTCCCTGTTCCTAATGCCGCTCTACCATTTAATGTTTGTACATTTTTGTCCCTAAATTCTAAACTTTGATCTCAGAGATCATGAATAATATGTCCAAATCTTCTAACAAGAAAGTTACCATTAGAATCCTTCTAAATAACATGTGTTTACTTCTTTTACTACAACTTTTGTACCTATAAAACTGTAGAAGCAAGATGATATTGTCAGAAAACCAACATAAATCTCAAACTCGGCTTTTATGTTTCAAGTTTTAAAACAAGTCAAATGATTTAACTACTTCTTATAACCGTATACTTTTTAATCCCCCAAAAATCTTTAGTATCATCTCTTCTGTCTAACTCGCAATCTACCAAATTTCACGGATGAAGTCTAAATCTATCTGTATAACTTTGTGTTTCTTTTCCTGAAATTTAACATCTTGGTTTAATTGAATTAATTATGTCTGTGAATCGTTTTCTCAATATGCTCTCGGTAAGCCAGTTCTTTCACGTAATGCTTAAATATGTTTATTCTTTCAATACTTTGTCTACCAAATTTCACGGATGAAGTCTAAATCTATCTGTATAACTTTGTGTTTCTTTTCCTGAAATTTAACATCTTGGTTTAATTGAATTAATTATGTCTGTGAATCGTTTTCTCAATATGCTCTCGGTAAGCCAGTTCTTTCACGTAATGCTTAAATATGTTTATTCTTTCATTCCTAATGTCTTCTGCCTTTGATGTTATATTTTTATTATATCAGAATCTGAACAAAAGCGGTTAATTTTTTTCTTAGGTTCATCACTGAATTTGTTTTAAAAAATAACATTTTAAATTATTATTCACCAAAGTCTTACATTTTGTACCAAATGAATAGCATATGCATTAGTTAATTGTATTGGTTCTTTTAAATTTGTGATACTTTTGTTATTCATGTTTAATCAAAAATTTGTTAAAGTATCTAATTAAATTTATTTTATGATATTTCTCTTTGGAATTACTACTGCTGCTACTACTACTGTCTTAATTGTAAGACGGTGACTAGATTGATGGTAAAGATTTTATCAACCTTGATATACTCTTGTATGCATTCACCGCATATATATATATATATATATATATATATATATATATATATATATATATATATATATATATATATATCTATATATATATATATATATATATATATATATATATATATATATAAAGATACATTTTTACCTGTTCTCATACATTTTGACTATTAATATAACGATATGCAGAGATAAGAAAACGAAAGATTATATACAAATGTACATGGAAATGTCTCTAAGTAGTACTGAGGAAAGATATCGAGTTCTTCGATATATTGTTTTGTTTGATTTTTTTTATATTACATCTACTTATGTCCTACAGCCCAGTGTACTATTACCACAACTGCTTCATTCAAATTTACTTCATAGAAAGTACTTTAATTATTTACCATTAATACGGTATAAAACAGTGTCGCACATCTAGGCTAGATTTTAAAAATAGTTAAACATAGAATTAACGTATTAATTTCAATAGTATAATACTCTACTGGGATCTCTATGACCTGTAATTTCTATTCAGCAAAATGTGATGGAGTATAGTCAGCCCCTTGAGTAGCAGCTACTTTTTGTGGTGTGATACCAGATAATGAATCTCTAAAATCATAATTTTTTTATATTCTACTTCTTTCTATTTAGTATACGCAAATGGTTTTTCTTGGATCAACCACCTTTAGGTGAATAGCGAAAGCATTCCAGGTAGTTTTTCATCAATTTTTTTACCTTTCATGAATAAAGTCATCTTTGGATTATTATTATTATTATTACATGACGTTTAATTAATATCATTAACCTGAACAGTCGTGTTCTCCCATTCACATGCATAATTTAATCAAGGCTTACAATATATTTAATAGAGCTGTATCAATTATCATTTATTTCACACACAACTAAAGTCATTTTATCCACGTGATTATTAATATCATCTGTTACTCTCTTACGTTTTTCAAGTTCATGTGTTTCTTTCTAAATTTATGTCTTCCTTTCATTTGCTACTCTTAAGTTCGTTTGATAGTTCCTTGTTCAAATCTGATCCTTATCTCTTTACTTTGATATGGTGTTTTTGTAATAGTTTTTTTTTAATTTTGTCGATTTTTGTTGCATTTTGTTTGCTCTATATCATTAAATTTTGTCCTTAACTGTTTCATCTTTTATCGAATTATTCAATACTTTGGCAGTTTTATGCAGAAATGCGTTATCTTTATTTATTGTGTATGTTGGAAGATAGTATTTAGGCAGAGTCATCAAGTCCAGTTCTTTTAAATCTTTTATTTATTCGCTTAAGTTTGATTTATATATTACTGAATAACTCTATCTTTACCGTTGACTTTAAGAAGTCATTCTTCCACTAAAACTATGAAAGACTGTTATTGGTATGCAATATTTTTACATAAGCTTTAAAGTCCCTCAAAACCTTTTTAATATCTTCATCATTATATTTTGCGATTTAATTCGTTGTGTAATGTTCAAGATCTAATTGTAATGTATTATAATTTTCTAGATACTTCTTTCACCCAGTCAGTCTCTAAGGCTGTTATTTCAGGATTTATCCTTGGTCAATTGATTGTAACAATTGCTGTACTATTTCTTCAAATTTTGTGTTTGATTTCGCTGTAGCAGTTTGCATAACTGGTAATACAGTTATCTTCAGTTCTGATAATTTAGTATATTTATCTGTAAATATATTGATCCACATATTAAAATTTAATGATAACTTCTTCTATCCATGCTTTTATATTTTTCAAATTAGTATGCTCAAAGGTATAACGTTTTTTTTTTTTATTTAAAGCTAACACGCTTTTGAGCAAAACCATTAATATCTGCACAAACATTTTCTACTGTAACTGCGGAATGTGTAATATGATTTTTGTTTCGGTTTAAAGCATTGTTTAATGATCGGCATGGTGCTTCATCTTTTTCATGGTTTCAAAGCTAATGTTAAATCTCGTTATTGTGTATCTTTATGGTTGCTTATATGGGCTCAAAAGAATACATAAAACAAAGGCATTGTGAAATACATTTTAATAGGCATGCACTCTAATAGTGTAGAGCATGAGCCTTTACAAGAACTATTTGTATTGAATGCTATCAATTAAAGATATAAACCTTACCGCTTTAAGAAAAGAACACTGTACCGGATTAAGCAGATTTATTTATAGATCTCTGACTATTAATCCACAGTAATTTAGGGTTGTGGTTTTTAGTAGTAATTTTTATTCAAACTTATGGGGTATATTTCCGGTGTTCAATATTTGTGTATTCTTCTTCGTCAACAATAGTATTCATTTCTTTTTTTATCCTTAACATGAAAATTTCAACAATAAAGAAACCATCAGGATTTAATATGATTTTGGTTGCATTTGTAGCTATTTTAGTAATATATATCATAATCAATAGAATTATTGTAATAATCAGCGTTAAAATCTATTCTCTGTAAAGAATTGTATAATTTGCAATCTCTTTTATTAACTGGATTTTGAAGTAAATGTTTTTTCTTAGACTGCACTCCAATGTAATGTGACTTGACTTTGTCATTTGAGTAAATAGAGTCTTAGTAGCAAAGGGGCCCTTTCAATTCTTTTGAAGTCCTGATACCCTCCCTGTAAAGAATTTGATGTATTAACTGTCCATCATGTTAGATTCATCGTGATTTTTTTCAAATCATGTATAGCTTTACTCAAAACTGTATCAACATTATTAAACTTAGTAATAGCAGAGGTTAGAATCAGAGGTTAGAATTCTATCCCATTTCAAACATTATTATATAAACTATAGTCGTTGAAAGCATTATATTAAGTATTTTTTATCTTTTGTCTTGTTAGATAGAAAGTTGTAAATTTACTCCAAGAAATTGGAATATTACTTCTTCCTTACCCATCTTGGTTGTGGTATGCACAAAATGAAACCTCCCCTTCAAACATATAACATAATTTACTATTTTAGTTCAGTTTAATGTTGTATGACAAATGATGTTATTCATGTTCTTCATTCCGCTTGTCATTTATTTATACAAAGTTCATACAATTTAATATCAAATTTAATCAGTTTATAATATCAATTTACAGAAATTGATTCATTGCATTTTGGGAGATATCTTTTCAGTCACCGCCAATGATTCTTATATATATATATATATATATATATATATATATATATATATATATATATATATATATATATATATATATATATATATATATATATATATATATATATATATATATATATATATAAGATTAACAATAACACCATCTATCATGTAATACATAATGTGTACTCCAAACGAATCCAAGAGAAGTGCAATACTGACAACCCACAATAGATATTATATTTATAAATTTTTCTTCCATGTTTTTCCTTTAAATTCTTTCCTCCTTTTTCGAGGTCTTTTCATAATTTAACTATATCTGTATCCTTTACCTTTTGTAAGGTTCCCTTATCTGGTGTTTTAGTAGCCTTGCTGATTTCTTCAGTATTACTTTGAAGAACTTGCTTGAATTCTTCCGCATATTTAGGAATTAAATGAAATCATTCCTAAATAAATATTGTAGTTATTTTTAAGTGACCTTCACGTTATTTTCAAGTTTCATCTATGTTGCATAGTTATTCACAGTTAAACATAATTATGTTTTCTAGAGCATGATGTCTCTTGCTAGATTTCTTTTCTTAATATAATGTACTAGAAAGTTCTAAAACTAGCACTTAATGCAGAAATTGGTAATACAAACCTAAAAAATCAATGGAAATACACTGCATTTTTTAAATTCCTTTTGTTTTGAAGTAGTCTTCTTTCAACATTTGCTGTAATTCTTCTAAGTTATACATATAAATAAATTTTAATCATCAAAAATTTTATTCAAAATAGTATTGCATCTGAGAATAGATTAATACTTTATCTGATCTAGTATTTACAAATAATGCTGTATGATTTCCTGAATTGTTTTGGATCCAATTTAACCAGCGCATTATACGTTAAGTGCTTGCGAGTTATTTCCTTGTATGTTCCATTTACTATGATCATTTTTAATTCTTGTAAGTATGACTTTTTATTTCGTCTTTGATATCTTGTTTAAAGTTTAGAAAAGAAATTGTTCTTTTTCAAATTAAGTTTGATTCCTTTAAATAAAGCATAAATGTGGCATTTGTTTTTCAGTGTATCGTTGAAGAACTTCCCAAATAGCCTTCTAAAGCTATTCCTGGTAATAATCCCAATTCTGGTCCTAGTACTGGTACTACTACAAGTGATGTCATGTGATACACCTCCTGGTTTTAGTACTGGTACAGCTACAAGTAATGTTTGTCCTGATACAAATTCTGGTCCTATTTCTGATAATACTACCAGTGATGTTATGTCTGATACAACTCATAGTCATTGTTATGATACTACTACAGAAGGTGTTATGTCTGATACAACTCTTGGTCCTGATGCAGCTACAAACAATGTTACTCCGGTACTTCTGCTACAGTTCAGCAACAAGTTGTTGATCAACCATACGATGAAATATCAAACACAATTTTAAGATAAGTGAAGATTACAAATGTAAAAAAAAAACTACAGTAAATGACTAATGAAACATTGTATTGCAAAGAATTTGCTAGAACTAAACCTCGTCATTCTGTTGTTGGACCCCACCCCCTACCCCAACAAAAGATGGAAAACAACAGAAACTAAATTCACGAAGTCATAAGATATTCCGCTTATAGAAATAATTGTATTTGAAGATAATTTATTTAGTCAGCATATAATAAATAATCTTGCCGAAACAGGTTTATTACATGTTAGAGCAATTATTAAAGAAAATTTAAATAAATGAAATTTTGATTCTACGAATCAAATAAAAAAATATAAACATTCATCCACACAGATCACTGACTATAGAAAGATATTTTCGCAGATTTTTCACCGATGAAGAAGATATATAATCAAGATATGAGACCAATGTTGATGTTGTCAGTTCAAAAATATAATCAATGAAAACAGATCTTGATATGCTTGACCGAAAAATCTACTAAAGTGAAAAAGACGATGCTAAAGAATATGATGAAAATAGCAATGATAAATTAAATAATTTATCAGTCACTTTGAAAAGTAAAGGGCACAAATAGCCGGTCATCTAAGAGAAGCACAACTTCATATAAAATATTAATAACATCGAATAGAAAAATGAAAGAAAAGTTACCAATAAGTGAATGAAAATAGACTCTTTACTTGCTACTGTTTCTAATGATATTGGTACTATAACAGCAATTCTTGGCTGAATCAAATTTTGCAATGTTATTAATAATCCGTAACTTATGTGGTGGTGGTGGTGGTGGTGGTGATGGTGGAGATGGTGAAATAATCTGAACTTGGACAAACTTTATTTGTTCGTTCTTTACGCAGTCACAGAATGACAGTCTTCTAATAACTTGAACATTTTTGTACTTTCTTTTATTTTCATCTCAGTGTCATTGTGGTTATACGTATATAATTCTCATTTTATGATATGATTTGTCTACCAGCTGGAGCATAATTTTTCAATTTAATATTTTCGAAAACTCAGTTATATCAATTGGCAAATAAATCAAATATTGAGCAGAAAGTCGAGAACTTTCTTATATTTCAAACGGTAACCTTACTTTACTCTGCAACAAGATGTTTTTATTTGACATAATATATACAAAGTATGAGCCGACGTGTAACAAAATGTATTTTGTTCCATGTGTTATAGATATCACCTTTTATTTGCAAGCTTCTTATTGTTAACATGCCAAACAAGTAGTCAATTGTTTTCCCTTTGTTCTCAGTATGGTCGGACGAGTGATATTTCCCCAAATTACTTCCAGGGCGTGTTTCATATCTACTTATCTTCAGAACGAGGAAAATGTATAAATGATGTAAACCTACTGTAAATCATTCTCATATTCACTGGATATGCCACTAAAAATGCACCATATACGACTTATTACTCTTGGTATGTACATTGGTTCTTTGAGAGCGCAACATGTTTGCAGTGGTACGTATATAGACAATAGTTTTATTTTATACTTAGACGTATAATTAATTCAGAAATTGAATTAATTTAGCTATCTGTGTATTTAAATAAATAAGCCTTCAATAGTTGTATGTTTTAAGATATTATCATAACTTTCATTTAATATTCCGAAAGCAGTTAAAAAGCAACTCTGTGAATGTAATTAGCATGCATACACTTTTTTCTTCAGAGGATAAAGTCTTTGCCATCGCTGGATGCAATTCAACATTGGAATGGATACTTGGATACTCAAAAAAAGAGACTGACACCATGTCAGTAATGGTTTTTAACACTAGAGGGATCAAAATCGCCATGGTGGAAGATGTGAAATGTGAAGATGTGAACAATTTCGCAGTACATTGCGAAATAATGCGTCGTGAGAAGCAGTACGTCTTATCCGTGCATTTTTTCAACATGACTCAGTCAAACAGTGAGAACTTTACTGGGTTGCTAAGGAGTGCGACTGGGGGAGAAAGAAATGTCACCAAAGAACTAATAGTAACAGGTATTTTGTCAAAAAGGTAACAATTTGAATTATACGGATCATATATATATATATATATATATATATATATATATATATATATATATATATATATATATATATATATATATATATATATATATATATATATATATCGATAATAAATCTACTGAGAGTTTGTATTTTTGTTCTACTACCAAATCCTAAACAGCAAGAATTGCCTCTATTATTTTATTTTTATCTTTTAAAATTTTAACGGGTTCCCAGCAGAATTACACTCTTGCTTAAATCATTTACTCTACCGCATATTAATTAAGAACGTGCAACAGGTGTCATACATGTAAATGTTTTTTATACTGTTTTTGTTTTTTATACAAGTAGTTATCGGCATGGAATGGTTCTGGATAAACAAACATCAAAGAGGCTAATTATATATAAAATATTTTGTCGGAAACGATATTTTTCGCCTCGTCCAAATGTGTTCTTCTTCCAGAAAGAACCTAACTGCTGCTTGAGTTCAAATTATCACTCAATTTCGAGTAAAAGCAATAATGGTAAAACGTCTTGCAATACGACCGATCAATAAAATTATAAGCGATATGTTTGATTTTTACACGTCTCTGCGGATCACTGGGATAAGAATGGACTTTCTTGAAGTATTCAAAGCTTTGATTAAGTGAATAAAATATATCACAAAAGTAAATGAGCACAGCATACAATTTTCTCTTCCTAAATCACGATTTATACATGATAATATCACACATCGTCGTATAAAAGAAGTTATTCCAAATGGTGAATATATCTAAATTGGTGTACAAATTATCTAAAGCATTCTTTTAATGGATTTGCTTATATCTAAAAGCATCATGTTAATCGACATGCAAGTATGAGCATATCTCAAAGATCGTTGGTTTTCTTTCAGCATTTTAGTATACATAAATACAATTGCATTAGGGTTCAAGATAACAAGATATCACAATGTAAAATTACCTTTGTGAAACTAAAACTGCGAGTAAAGCAATCATGAAATTCAGAACACTCATTTTGACCTTAATAATCTTAATAATTTTAATAATCAACCTGTAAAATACTCATCAGTACACTCCTTGTTCTTTCCCATGCAAATTCAAGTTTTAGGCTAAGGAGGATAAATTTTGTGTTCTACCAGTCACAAAATGTCACTACGTCTTCGGTGCACTTCAAAGAAATGACGATACTATTATTTTACCTCCTAATTATTTATATATTTTTTAAAATTGTTGAATTTCATTTAAAATTTGTCTTTTGGCCAAGCCAATTGTGAAATCCCAAAAGCCGACCTTGCATAGGCCGATGAATCTATCGTGTTCTATTGTCGGGAATCTCGTGGGAACTAAGTACAGGTGGAAGCTAAATGGATCATATTTGAATTGTACGGGAAACATATGTGCAACATCATCTATCCTGACTATTGAACATTTAACAATGGAAGATAAGTTAAACATGTTTTCATGTGAAGTATGTACAGACTGCAGTTGTTGTGTAAAAAGTGAAGCTTTCACACCAGACCTATACTGTAAGTAGTTTTTAGCCTTTGCATGCTCCACGTATTTTATTTAAGCTTGTAGAGTTTTTTGTTGTCTGGATAGATATTCTGAAGTTCCACCTTTCTGTATCTAGACTTTTTGAACACAGAATGTACACATTCTAGGATGCACAGTATATGTATCTTTTATGTAAAATCAGCTAGTTCATATGTACTCCTGTTAAGTATTAAAACACCCTATCACCGTTTATGTAAGTTTGACCATACTAATTTCCACTTTACATGGCATGTCACCCACCGTCAACAGTCACTTAATTTCACTATATGTGCATATATCCCCTTGTTAAGGCTTAGGAAGCTAAAGGTCACCATTACAAACTCGCAAACGACATGACCACAAGTACCAATTTAAACAAATTGGTAAAATCCTAAGTGCACTATGGCTGAAATTTGTCCGACGTTTGTCTGCTTATGAACTCAAACTAGCTATTAAAAATGAATATAAATATATGCTTTTTCAAGACTGCCGAAAACTTTTTTAGAAAGAAATTAACAATACGTTATCCTAATCTTTTTTATTTCAAATGAACTGAATGAAAAGGTTCATAGATTTTAGGAATCAAAATAGTTCCAAACTCAGCCCAAATGGAACATCCCATCCATCAAGCACAAAAAGAGATAGTATGTAATATGGTCTCGGTGATTCTAGGACATCTGATAAGTTCACTACTATAGTGTATGCCGAGTATCATCTGACAATATATGCTGAGTCAATAGATGCTGAGTCTCATCTAACAATAGATGCTGTGTATCATCTAACAATAGATGCTGTGTCTCATCTAACAATAGATGCTGAGTCTCATCTAACAATAGATGCTGTGTCTCATCTAGCAATAGATGCTGAGTCTCATCTAACAATAGTTGCTAACCACCATCCATTCTTCATGGATCCGGTACTGCACGTATAGATGTGCAAATCTTAAACACAACAGCCATGCAGACGACGACACCAAAGAAGAAGTAAAAAAAAACAGTACGGCAATATTGAAACAGAGATATGAAAATGACAAGAGCACACAACAATCTATAGATCAGATATCAACGTGAAACAATTTGCTGTAAATCGTGTAATTTTAATCAGCTGATATAAAGAAAGAGAAACTCACATGATTAGGTGTTTTTAGGGTGAAATGGAGTTTGCCAGTTATTTCAATATGAATAAACGAGATTCTGATTTTGTTTGAACCGCAAAAATACCCTGCAGTATATTTTAAAACCAATTGGGCCTTGAAAGGCCACCACTCTCCTGTTTCAATTCACCGCAGTCTAGCGTCTCTGCCATATTTACACGTCCTCGTGCGTAACCAAGGTTGATGATAAATTTGATTCATATTTTAATTAACTTTTAGTTAGTTGGATCTGAACAGCAAATCTACCTCATATTTGCTTTCAGTAAAATGGGGGTCGTTGAAGTTTACACATTGTCTGAGCTCTTCATCAACGTAACAATGAAAAATCATTGCAATCAAATCAAGTATTTGCGAGTTCAAAGAAACGGCTAACTGCATATGATCTTGCAAGCATTTGTTATTTCTAAGAAACAGCCAATAACATTTAATCTTGCAAGCATTTATTATTTAAACAGCCAATAACATTCAATCTTGTAAAAACATCGAAGCTATAAGACTATCTTCATAGATTTTCTACAGAAAACATTTTGAACAATAATAAACTTGTTTCTCAAACTAATGTTGGGTTTCCCTTGTTCCAACTCTTGGCTCCAACGGGAATTAGTTTCTAAGAGCAGGATTAATTGCACAGAGCTAAAAGTTCTTACCGTGCTAAATATAAAATGTTCTGATTTATTTTATACATAACAAATACATGGCCCACCAGGGAGATTTGTGAAAATATCATTCACACACATTGCATATATTATATCACACATCTACATCTATTGATTCATTCATCTATCCGTTTATACAGCGAGCTTGCTAACCATTCATTCAGTGTCAAATATTCGATCACCGGCGATGGTTTTGTCAATACTTCATAGTGAAGACTAAAGGTTGGGATTTTTTTCTTCATTTCAGCTGTCACCGTGTTTTCTTCTCTATCCATTGAAATTCAACTATCACTTCCAATGCATTTACCGCTCAGGTGGCCTAGAGGTTAGATCGTCCCCCTCGGGTGCGGCAAGTCGCGGGTTCGAACCACGGCTGAGCCATACCAAAATACTTACAAAAATGGTACGCTTGGTGTTCAGATTCAGAGGTTAGTGTTAGGACTGGTTGGCCAGGTGTCAGGTTAATGTGACCGGGTGGGACATCATGCCACATGTCTGCGGCATGATGCCAATTCGTTTGTATTTCGGAATGAAGATAACTTATGACTAAGTGACAATTAGCTCAAATCATCACTTGTTACTGTGCAATGGGTGCCATTTACTCGCGGACCTGGGTTATCAAGATTCTGTGGTAGAATCTTGATAATAGTGGGCAGATTTAATAGTTTAATACAAACAATACTATCATACAGATTAGAGAAATTAAATTCGTACTCTGCCGAGTTTAGAACCCAGGTCCGCGAGAAAATGGCACCCATCACCTTTCCTGCACGCACCATCTCATATACCGTCACGATTAAGCACGCATCACCAAAAAATGATGGCACTGAGTCGGTGTTATATAAGCTTGTGAGTAGTAGACACACTCGCATGACGACCAAGTAAATAATTCTTATAGTTAATACAAACAATACTATTATACAGGTTAGATAAATTAAATTCGTACTCTACGGAGTTTCGAACCAAGGTCCGCGAGTAAATGGCACCCTTCGCCTTGCCTGCACGCACCATCCCATATACCGTCACGACTAAGCACGCATCACCAAAAATTGATGGCACTCAGATTATTAAGTTATGTATCCATAATTTAAATATTGTTAGCTAGGCTTGGGTGTCCCATAAATATGGATCCAATATATTTCTAAATTCACTATGCTATAAAAGGAGCAGTAATTTATAAATATTGTCAACATTAAGATTGGAAAAACGCACCCTCGTCTCTTTCCGTTCTTGGCCTGTTCTTAAAAATCCAAGAAATGTCCATTAGCAAGGACTTTGCTTTGTAAATTTAAGGACATTAGTAAATACATATATAAAAAAGAATTTACCTGTAATTCATAACGTAAATAATTTAAAAGGTAACCCTTCGCGCAACACAGCACAGAATACATTTGATTATCACGAAAAGCAGTAAAAGACCCACATGATCCCATGTTTAGATTATATTATACTGATTTCAAAAGGGAAAACTCACTGTTGTGCAGCCTGGTTCAGTTTTGGTAACCATGTATTTGTGCACATGGAATATTAGAAAAAAATATCTTCTCTTATGTGTGTGTATATATATATATATATATATATATATATATATATATATATATATATATATATATATATATATATATATATATATATATATATATATAATTTGTATTTGTTAGTTTTTTCTTCATAATTAATTAAAGGATATGTATAGTTGTAAATTGGACTTGCCCTTGTCCACAATAAAGTTAACTGTGTACCAAACTAGGAACATTGACGGTGTTCTTACTTTGTCAAACAAATAATACATAACTAATATTTCTCTAGGAGTGTAGGTTAAATATTAGCATCAATATCAATAAAGGTAAACATGTTTATTGTGGTCTTGTCTAGGGTACTGGAATTCCCCCGCGAAGAATCTTTTGTACCTGATGTTTCACATGTCTTTTATTATAATTTTAGTAACATGCTTTATTTGTTGACAACTTAAAATCTTAGAAATAAACTTTGGGCCTCAATTCTGGCTCTACTTTTATGTCTCATTTTTAAATATAATCCTATTTACTGGAACAATTATTCATTCTTACTTTAACATCTTTAGCATAATCATCATTGTTATTGTGTTCGGTATTTTATTTGGGTGTTATTTATTGAAATTATTATTCTTAGGAAATACAAAGTGGTCTTCAATAATATTCTTGGATAGGGACATTATCTTGGAATTAAAGTGAATTCAGACAGGGACAGGGACATTTTGGTTTGTGTTATTGTGAGTCTTCAAAAAAGACTATTGTTTTCGCTTCTCCACGTCACATGCCACTAAAACACAGCATTACATTCAGTGTATGCTCATATTTTGAACACCACTGGAATTTAATTAGAACCTTATTGAGATTTGTGATAGAACCTTTTTGGATTATTTAGGATTTAATTTGCAGTTCTGTAAGTTCTTGTCAGATTTTGAATTTGTATTTTAGGAAATATAATGTTAGTTGAATTTTACAAAACATGCTGGTATTGGCTCTTTTCTATTTGTTAGTTTACACCCATGAAGTAGTAATCCTTTGCTCCAAGTGCTGTTTTATTTTTCGTTTCAGATGTTAGTGTGTTTCCTTCCGCACCCAGAGAAACGCATGGTATCTATATCAATTATTACTTATAGCAGATTATTAGCACAGAATTATGTCCTACGTAAATAACATGCAGCGTAATACAGCTGGAAATGCAGAACACTTGAAATCATGCCTATTATCTTCGTTTTCGTGCTCAGAAAGATAAATACCATTGAGAGATGGAAACTAGTCTATACAAGCTGGTTGTATTTATAGCTTTAGCACATGTGAAGACAGCCATGTAGAGGTTTACAAACACAACGTTTTTGTGTTTATTTGTTTATCGTATATATGTTTTGTATTTGCCTTTGAAAAAGACTCATTAAGAGTCGAAAGCGCTTAGGCTAGTTAGTTACTAGTTTCGTACTGTTCGTCGTCAATTTATTGCATATATATATATACATATATATATATATATATATATATATATATATATATATATATATATATATATATATATATATATATATATATAACTGGCTGAAGGAGCTGATTTTATTATTGTTATATCATAACGTCGACTGTTTACCATTATGTTCTGTTGTTTTGTGTAATTCGCCCAAACAATACCAGTAGTAACTTATCTTATGTAATTCTAAGTAACAAACAACCTCATTAAGAAGAGAAGAAAAAAAATGAAGAAAAAATGTTTTGTGGGATTTCAATATGATTTTCATACGTTAGAGGTCGTTATGATGCAAATGCACCAAAGTTATTGCAAATGTAGCGTACAAAATTCTTTGCTTATAATGTTGTTAATGTCTATTAACAAAAGTTAAGTGGATTATCCAAATTAAACATCTTTAAAATGCCACTAATTTATAGCTTAGTACAAACTAAAATATTATTTCTGAGTCGAAAGAAAGAGGTTTGGTCATCTGACTGACTGACACCACCTGTAAATAAAATTGGATTTCTTAATTATTAGTACGATCAAGTGAGCTTATCGGTTGACGCTCTGTCAGTCTATCTTGAATTTCATCCATCTTGCATCTTTGCCATCCGGCGTGTATCGTCCTTCTTACAACGTTCGTCGTCCGTAATCAATTCTGTTTTCAACATCTCAGAAACCTCTGGGCTGATTTGGTTCAAACTTCGTTAAACTGTTTCTTGGAATATATTCAACTAAAGATGTGTTCCGTGTCGCCTTTCTAGTAACTATGCGACTTCAATTTTAAATAAAATGGAAAATCTTTTTTCGGGTTTTCATCCAGAATGGCTGAATGATTACAATTAAATTTTGGTAGGAATGTTTCTTAGGATATATTTCTGAGCAGCCGTCACCGCCAAAACACTGTCAAAATTACATTAAACAAATGATTATGAAATCAAATGATTTGAACCCTGCAAATTAAATGATAAATCATGATTTCAAATGGTGTAGTCTCTTATGAAATGATTTAAGGAATAAAATGGAATGATGAATTTAGATTCCAAAGTATCGTGGTATTCAAAAGAAATGATGTAGTGTGAAATGAAATTATTCAACCCAAGAAATGAAATGATGAATTCAGATTCCAAACGACATAGTATTAAATGCCATGTGTGGAAAGCAAACGGTCTGTCTGGGAACAATACTACAATGTGAGGACAAACTGTAAATCATCTATTGTAAATCCAAATATACACGGGTGGGTGGATGGATGCGCTGTTATCTATGATATCACGCTCAAACATAAAAGCTTTTTTTATTCGGCTGAGATTTTCCAGACGACAATAGGACAATCATGGTGTTCTCTTTCCTAAGATATGAGCAAGAACAATATTTTCCAATCAACATAAAGTGACTTGATCACATTAACGAGTGTTTTGACTTAATTAGGTAGTTAAAAAATTTCATTCTTCAACAGTTTTTCATTTGTATATTATTTCTGGTCTCTACATTTTTGATGACAAGAAAATTTCTGAAGTGAAAAAAAGCATTTTGGAAGAATTACAGAGACATGATGTTGGGGTAATACAGACAGGAGAAATAAATTGGTTCCATTGCTGTTTTTCTTTCTATATATGATTCATCACTATGACGACTTTCATATTTGTAAGGTGGTATGTGATGAGCCATTAGAACTGCACACAGCCAACAGCTTCGAACAAATCAAAATGGAACATGCATCAACAATTAGAATCTTTCAAAATTAAGTTTGGGTGTAGAAATGATACAAATATATGGTTTTAAAGTAAGTAACAGAGAGGAGAGAAATCCATAAGTATAAGAAAAGCTTATTACAAGTGTTTCTTATGAGATATCCAATTAAAATATGTCCGGAGTGGCTTGCCCAGGAACGATTTGGTTCGCATAACATCCAAATAGAAAATATGTTGTCAGTTTAGTCTCTATAATGATTGGAACATTTCTAATCTAACTTAGACTGACTCTTTCGTAGGGAATGCTCCGACAAATTTTAGTCCAGAGTGGCTTCCTGTTGCAGCAAGTTGGTTTTTCAGAACAATGGGTGGATAACCTATAAATTATACTTGTGTCTCATTAAATACGGCTGAAACATTGACCTTTTCACCACTGCATCATATAATAAAGACAAACACAGTCAAAACGGCATGCCAGATACCACAAATTTAACCAAATAGCTCAAGACTCGTGCTTCATTTGCCCTTTAAAACAATGTGTGCCAGGTGAGCGATGGGCTTTTTGTGATAACTTATGATGCAAAAAGGAACCGTTTGAAACGGTGTGGGAATAATCAAAAGATGCTGCTTTTTAAAAACACGTGACATTGGCAGAAGTTTAATTTGTCTCCAACCTATGCAATGAAATCAGTGTAAGAATGAATGGCACTTTTGATACGTTATCATGATACTTGTTTCATTTTGAAAATGGTCTCATGTGCAATCTGCATCTAACTGAACAACCGAATGGAAAACCTACAAATTATTCTTATATCCCATTAGGCACGAATAATACATCGGCCACTGCATCATCTAGTAAAGACGAAGTAAACACAGTTAAACGGCATGTCTCGCGGTCTATCCGGTGATTAATACGTTTAATTTTCATAGATTACTACTTGATCTTACGTTGCAATCGCCCTCCAGCCCATCCGCATAGTAATTTACTAGTCTCTGTTATCGCCTTCTGTAGTTCACATTGATAAATGGCTTGAAATTTATTCGCAGTCTTTGCATTTCCAGCCTGTCCTGTCGGTCTACGATTATGCGAGCAACAACGTAATCGAGAGAAATTCGAATGAAACTAGAAGTAGTACTCGACACGGATACTACAATTGTACCTCTTCAATGGTAATGTGTCCTGCTGGGAAAACCAACGTGCGTGTAACAGATGAGGACTATATAACCCCAATATGTGATCTTGCTAGTCTTACTGACATGTGAGAACGGAGAAACCAACAAACTTATATAAGCCCAAAAAACGAGTTCGTCTGTCCAGTGAAACACATGTAAGTCAGGTTGGGAAAACCGACGTGCTTGAAATAGATCATTCTTATACAAACCCAATTGTTTGTTAGCCATCAAGATCGTTGTAGAATAATGGATTATAGTGTTTCAATATGCATTAAAAAAAAAACTGAACCTGAATTACCAATGATCATATTTGTTTAGAACTGGAAAATACGCAATCTTATTCACGAAACAAAAGGTGAATTCCAACGATAAGAACATCTTGATAGCAAAGCAAAGTAACTGTATAAATATATGACACAAAGAACGTGCAAATAATTCTCTTTTCCGCATAATAAATTGGATTGCGTGCTTTTTCAATGTACTTAGAATTTATCTGTTACGACCTAAAAAACTTTTTGCTTAATGTATATTGTTAGTTGATATGGAGTTTCTAATACAAAACACGACACATTACCAAGGTCTTTACTTAACGAGGTGATTTGCGTCCCAAGCATTTCAATACACTGATTGCATGAACAGGAAAGTAAATTAATGCTAAATGCAAGGTCAACACCGTAAGTCCCTGGCTTCTTATATTCTAGAACACGAAACTGGGACCAGTTTTTGGAAACTCCTCTTAAGTTCGTTCTTATCATCGTTAATTAGAAAGTTTCTAATATTGTTATCACTGATTTCATATGACACATCAGTAACTGTCTCACAAAGCGATCTTAAAAATTTCTTCCCGAATAAACAGCTTATGAACATATCTTGTGGCATTACTTTTTTTGTAAACCTGCATTTGCTGCTTCACGAGAATTGCACGTCTGCTTTTTATTTCGAATCCCGTCACATATAAAAAATAAAGTCATTAAATAATTATTACTGGAAAAAGCGGATGGAGAAAGTGGGCAGGCACGTGAAACCTTTCTGAAACAAAATTTCAATCACTATGGACAGTATAAGTGTCACGGCGAATTGGAATGTCACAGCCAAAGACCTGAATGTATTGCATGAATAGTTGAAGTATTTAAAAGTAAAACATTATAACATTATTGCAGTTTAAAGGAAATATGTGAGTACCACATGAATTGAATTAGGCCGGTGTCGGCATTGTGTGTGTGTGTGTGTGTGTGTGTGTGTGTGTGTGTGTGTGTGTGCAACGTTGCTTCTTAGGGTAGCTTTGCTAATATCATAGGAGGACGCACAATTTTTTGTTTTTTAATATATAGACATATAGCTCCAAGCCCCCACTCAGCAATGCTGCCGGTCTATGTGGATAATATACACATAAAAATCTAAATCAGATCTAAATATTCAACCAATGCAAGTAAACTTCTGCAATTTCTCCACTCAGTCGACCTATTTAATCTGCCAATTTCATCATCTGATTTGCAACGTGGGAGTGTTTCTACCTGTCTCTGTTCCTTTACTCATCAGTATTATTTCCTTTTCGTTAACTGGTACTCTAGTATCCCTTCCGTACCTCGACTACGTCTTTCACCCTTCCACTTCCTCCACTTGTATCCTCCGGTATGCCTTCAGACTTCTGCCTCCGTCATTCTATCCGGTCCCGTGACCTCTAACAACTGCTCGCCACCTTTGGGTGGCACTCGGTCCAATCCGAACAAATCTAAACAGCACCGAAAGTTTATCTGAAAATAATATGGGATGTATAGTCTAGTCTCCCTTTCAACTTAGACAATCACACACACACACACACACACACACACGCGCGCGCATACACTCACATCCAAATATTCCATACATGATTGTACCTTAAAATGAGGATAATAATACAATAATGCTATTAAGGACTCCTGATACATACATCATCAACTTCCGTGACATAAGTACACATTTTTAATTCTCGATATAGTAACTACCAACATCACAACAATCAAATGCATTTCTTACCTTACAATCATAAGAGGTACAAAAAAATGTTCAAATACAAATATGCGGATACTTCAAAATATGTTCACAAGGCCAACAAGAATAACTCTGTATAGTTTCCAACTATGTATTCAAATTCAAATTTAATACAAGTATAAGTTCTACCATAACTCATTAATAAATGCAATAATTAAATACGATACACACAGCAACAAATTAAACAATTAATTCCTAGCACAGGCTAAAAATCTACGTAATTTAACCTTGTATATTACTAATGTTTCTACAGAAGGTTAGGTTTGTAAATAACTCAAATACGTGAGATTAACTTTTAGAAACCAACATAATTCTAGTAATCAATTTCTACATATAAACTTACAACTCTCAGTAATATTTAACAAATTCGAGCGAAGAATTCTTACCTTCAAGAAGCTTTTTAAGCCTGAATTCCATCTCTTTTACCAATGCTGTGCATTTGGGTACGACTATTAGACTTCACTCCCTAATAGACTTCTGCATTGGTCAAAATTCTGGCAAGTACTGAAGTGATCGGAGAATGATCTACAGAATAAGGACCTGCTTCGAACAGGTGTCCCGTCCATATTTCCCTAACTCATCCCTGATTTGATATTGGGGACTCTGAACTGTAGTCTGCCTAGTTTCTCAGGCGTATGTTTCTTTATCCCTCGAGCAACCTCCTCCTGTTTTACCAGTTATATATCTCTTTGATTGGTTGGTTGGTTGAATTTTTTCGAGCCACTTTGCAGCACAAAGAGGCCATTTAGCGACATACAAAATGTTATATCCTTCATTATCTACAAATGGTAAAAAGGTTCTGTACCGGCCAGCGATACAAAACCAAAAAGCCAAAGGTAAAACGATAAAATGGTAACGGTGATAAAAAAATAAAGTTTTCCCATCAAAGAGGATTGCAAATAATGTATGACAACGAAAACATATGAAAGGTAATTAAAATCAAAAAGCTCTCTCATGTCTTTCACATTGTAATATTGGTTACGTGTAGATTGGAGGTCGAAACACTCTAGCATAAAGTGCTTAACTGAATGGTTCATTGCAAGATATGCATTCTGGTGGGTCTTCTCCTTTTAGTATGTAGGAGTGGGTTAAATAAGTGTGTCCGATTCGAATTATAGCAATGACTACCTCCTCCCTACGGTCAGCTATGTAGGAAAGAGTCTATTCTCCTAGGATCAGCTTGATGGCATGAAGTTTATGATTCGCGGCATCATTTCATGATGCCTGCCATTTCTGACGTAAACATTCTTTGATACAAAGTTTAAAATCAGTATAGGGTGCTTTAAAATCAGTTGGTTCTAATGATTGGGCCATTTTAGCAGAACTGTCTGCTTTATCGTTACCTTTAATTCTAACATGGCTGGGTAACCAACAGTAAACTATATTATGCAAGGAACTCAACTCAGTATGTTTAACGAGAATATTAGCCACCAGTTTTCTATTATGTAGTGACTGAAGTACTGATAGTGAGTCGGAGAAGATCATGTTATTTAAAATAAGCTTGCTTGCAATGTATTACAAAGCAAGGTCTATTGCTCTAATTTCGGCTGAAAAAATTGACGTACCATTTGGCAAGCAAACTTTGGTTGTGTGTTTTCCACTTATGAAGGCTGCAGCATCCTTTTCCTCATCTTTTGATCCATCGGTATATATTTTTGTATAATTTTCAAATTGTTAGAGGAGTTTATGGTAAGAGTTGTGGAAAATTAAAGGGTTTGTGTCCGATTGTTTTCCATCATGTAACATGAAAAGTACCATTGGTTGCTGAAGTAGCCATGGTGGTGTTTCGGAGACGTTTGCTTTCGGAATTTTTGAAAGATCAATTTGGGTACTTTGGAGAAATTGTGATAATCTAATTCCAAATGTAGGTATGACATTTGGTTTATTGTCATATAAGGTTTTATATTTTGGTTCAAAAACTGCCAAAAAAAGCTGGGTTCAGAGGGCTGGATCCTAATTTGGTAGCACATTGTGCGGAAAGCATTTCTCTACGTTGTGATAAGGGTGGTTCATCCGCTTCAATGAGTATGCTTTCATACGGGGATGTCTTAAATGCTCCCCGGGCAAGTCTTATTTCCTGATGATGGATTGGGTCAAGCATCTTCAAATAGGATTTCCTTGTTGAACCATAGCCAACGCAACCATAGTCTATTTGGAGCGGATAAACGTTTTGTATAAACTGAGTATGACTCTCCTATCAGCACCCCAGTCAGTGTGCGCGATTACGTTAAGTAAGTCAAGAGATTTCAAACATTTAGCTTTCAAATGTTTCAGGTGTGGAATAAAAGTCAGTTTTATATCGAAGATAATACCTAACAATTTTGTTTCCCCAACAACTGGAATAGGTGTTCCTTCCATCGTGAGTTTAGGTCCATCGTGATGTCTTCTTAACCGACAGAAATGCATACAGACAGTTTTTGATTTCGAGAATTTGAAGCCATTAGTATTGGCAAAATTTTGAATTTTGTTTATATTTTGCTGTAATTGTCTTTCAATTATACGTATGCATGTGCTTGGATCGGTAACATATTAAAAAGTCATCAAAATATAGCGAGCAATCTACACCTGGCGTCAGACACTTGGTGATGCTATTAATTTTTATGTTGAAAAGCGTCACCGATAAAATACTGCCCTGGGTACACCCGTCTCTTGATCGTGTATATGAGAGAGGGTGGAGCCCACTCGTACTTTGAATTCCCTGTCTGAGAGGAAGTTTGATATGAACGAGGGCATTCAGCCTTTTAGACCCAGATCGTGCAGGTCATTTAGTAGTCCGTAATTCCATGTTGTGTCATAGGCCTTTTCCAAATAAAAAAAACCGCTACTAAATGTTCCCTCTTTATGAAAGCATCGCGAATAAATGTTTCGAGTCTAACCAGATGATCGTTGGTACTACGACCATAACGAAAGCCACTTTGGAAAGGACATATTAAATTGTTGCTTTCCAAATACCATACAAGCAGAAAATTGATCACTCGTTCCATTGTTTTGCATACGCAGCTAGTTAATGATATAGGTTTATAGTTGGTAGGATCAGCGTTATCTTTGCCAGGTTTGGATATTATTATTGCTACTTTCCAAATTTTATGTACATTACCAGTAATCCATAAATCATTGAAGACTTCCAGAAGAACTTTCAAGGATGGTTCTGGAAGGAAGAATCTTATGCATTTCCAGAAGAACTGTCAAGGATGGTTCTGGAAGGAGGAATTGTCTCTTTGAAGACAACCGCCGCTTTATTCCCTCCATTGTCGATTTAAGCCGTAATTTGGCGCAACAAAGGTCAGTCGCCAATGTCACAGCGACATTCTCCACCCTGGTAAGCTGTGCATATATATATATATATATATATATATATATATATATATATATATATATATATATATATATATATATATATATATATATATATATATATATATATATATAGCTAAATACAAACAATACTATCATACAGGTTAGAGAAATTAATTTCGTACTCTACGGAGTTTGAAGCCAGGTCCGCGAGTAAATGGCACCCATCGCCTTGCCTGCACGCAACAGCCCATATACCATCACGACTAAGTACGCATCTCCTAAAAATGATTGCACGGAGTCGGTGTTATATGAGCTTGTGCGTAGCAGCCACACTCGCACGACGACCTAGTAGATAATTCTCATATATACACACAGTCATTCCAGATTTATATGAAAGAAATCAAGGTATTTATGATTTTTTTATTTCAAAGAATTAATATATACCAGACAGAACAGACTGCTATCCTTGGATTCTGTATTAGAATCTTGATAATAGTGGGCAGAATTTAATAGTTTAATACAAACAATACTATCATTCAGGTGTGTGTATATATATATATATATATATATATATATATATATATATATATATATATATATATATATATATATATATATATATATATAATGTATGCGTGTTCTATGTTAATAGTAAATGCATAAGATTCCTTCTGCCGCCACTACAGTGTATGTTAACGACAGAACAAAAAAAAGATATTAGGTTCATGTGTGAATTTCAAAGAAAATAATCCTACCTTGCAACATACATATATACGAGATAAAACACAAGTAGACATATCTTGCTTGTTCTAATTGAAATATTTATATACATTTTTACGCTAAAATATATGTATCTGCACAACGACATGCTCAATTTATGCCTTCTGAACAAGTTATCAATATCCATTTTATAAACAATAAAACATATCAGCTAATACTCTACAGAATACGTATAGATTTTTCTAAGAGTAGCCCACATGAGATATTAAAACAAATATATTTAATTTTAGGCTTCACGTTGTAATACTGCAGCATGTAGTACTCACTCAGTTAAACGTTTTTTTTATAAAAAAAAATAATAAAAAATCCATTGTAAACATCCTATCATTTTAAGTGAATGTATGTGAGAATGGAATCGATATCAGCTGTCATGAATGCCAGTGTTTTGAATACTAAAGTTATCAATTTGAGATTTTATGACAAACTCCACTAAACATAATGCATTTCTCTTTGTATGATGTTCATTGCCCTTTACATTTTGGAACATTTTATTGTGTGTAATGAATCTGTCTTTATTTCTTTGTTCATAAACTTTTGCATTTACTTTATATTATTTATGTCTCTTGATATAATACATGTTTCTCTTTATATCGCAATGCGGAATAAAACTAAACAATATACTCTGTCGAAGCACCGTGTGATGTGTGATTTTAACGTCGGTTGCTTCTTTATTCTGTGCTCTGTGTTTTTAGTTTTGAGCAGAATCGGACTTTTATTTGTGCACTGTATATGTCATTACATTCGATAAATATGATTGTGTACAGTGTTTTAAAGATATATTGACTTACAAACTCTTTCAGGAAGGGTACACAAGACATAGTCTGTCCTTGCAAATGCACAACTTACAACAAGCAGGTCAAGCAACGGCTAAAACAAACAAACAACACCCCTCCACAAAACACCCTCCCCCCAAAATGTGGATGATCCAATGCATTCAGACTCAATTTGGGAAAACTTCCAGTTTGTTTCAGGCCAATAACAGGGCAGAGTAACTGAAAATTATGGTTGAGATAAAGAAAAGGAAATAAACTGGTTGTGACTCAGACCTTCCTGCTTTATCAAGTCATCTTTCCAGATTAAAAAGGCACACACTTCCTTAATTTCATTATAATATATGATTATCTAATACAACAAAGGAAAAAGGATTTAGAAGAATATCCTGCGCATATAACACTTGCATTCTCTTCGTTTTTATCTGATAATGTGTACGATTACATTGTTTGACGCTTATTTTAATAGTTATTATTATTCATAATTCTATATGATTACATATACAATTATTGTCAAACTAAACGCTGATTTCTTAATCACAAACTCATAAATAAACCAAAGCACCATTTTAATAGTTAATTAATTGATATATTGTTCGAAACATGTTTTCCAAAATATTTTGTATTGTGCATATAAGACGTATTATTGATATTCCTAGCAATGTTAAATAAAACATAAAAATCTAAACACATGAAATGGTCTAAACTCTAAAGCATTTGTATAGATACTATGAAATAACGATGTAAGAAATCGCAAGTCCCTAACGTCAAAGTCCAAACGAAGCTTGAAGTGTGTTGGGACTAGTGCATGAATATATGATGCATAAATTAAATACCTGATTTAAAACTTTAAAATTTGAATGATTAATACCTGTTTTATTGTCTATTGTGATCATAATAAAACAAATATATATGTAATAGTGTGCTCAAATTAAAAAAAATCGCATGTGCACAAAATAATTATATTTCGAACTAAATAAATGCAGGCAAATGCAAACAATAATGAACAAAAATTTATAGTTGTTAAATTAAACTATACAATTAGTTATATAGCACTGCTGGTGTAGATAAAAGACAAAAGATCTGTAAATTGATTGCTGCATTTTGTGGTCGTGTATTCGACCTTTTACCTAAGCTCACACGTTTAACAGTTTTCCCAGGATTCTAAATATCCATCGGTATGTCTGAAACAGCGCCAAATTTGAGTTTTTATTTGTCACACTGCAACATTAATTACCAATATATATTCCATCCATACCTTAAAGAGAAGGAAAGAGATTTGAGAGGTTTGCCGGCAGAAAGAAGAAACGAAATAGAAGGTACGAGGAAAGAATGGAATGGAGGATAGGACTATATCTCTCCCATAACACGAAGAAATATCCTTCAGAATAAATTGTTTGGTTTCTAAGTTGTTTGAGTGACAGTGTCGGTTGTAAAAGGTGTCGGGGGTCGATAATCCTTAGGATCTTTATAATGCTTAAGTGTGTTGGCATGTACAAGTGATTTCATCTCCCTATGGTCAAAACAAACGCGTAATATGTAGGTGTTATCTGGACCTAATTCAGTGAGGTAATACGGACCTTCCCATCAGGGGTAAAGTTTTGTTAATAACCCTACGGGTATGTGTGCGATTTGTAGAAGTACATAATCTATGCTAATACTAATCTATGCTAATACTAGTCTGGTTAGACGATTATACTAATACTAATCTATGCTAATACTAGTCCTGTTAGACGATTATAAAAAGCTAATATCAGCATGTAGTTCTTGTTTTTTTTAAAAATTTTCTTTTATATGTCATTTTACTCTTTTTTGTACTTTTTTATTTTTATTTTTATGTTGCATAACATCAGTAGAACATATTTATCGGTGACTACGGTTATTATTTTGCTTCAGCGAAGTGTGGTGAAAAGATCTCTCATTCTTATGGATAGTACTAGAAAGCCAATATTGAGTTTATCTTCTTATTGCATACATAATATCATTAAATACCAGCGATAAAAAAATATTTGCTTATAGAACCTTGGAAGAATTTGGTATGAATTAAGAGTAATGAAAGTGAAAATTTTAGTGTTAGTCCTACTCTAAATCCATGATGTCTGTTCTCTTGCAATCAAAGCTTGAACTGTATATGTGTGAAATAGAAATTACATTAATCTAACCTAGGAGCAATAAGCGAAAATATCATTAAAATCGTAAAACTGATTCGACATGGTCTTGTGCATCATTAATATCGTAAAACTAAGCGTGTATTAATGACGTTAACTATGAAGTACGAAAAGAAAATGTATCGCGGTTATCGTTTCAAAAAACTTTACTCAGAAGTTGATCTTATGCAGGGCAATAGCTGCTCAAAAATTCAATATGCAGGGCAATAGCTGATGCAAAAATTCAATATGCAGGGCAATTACTGCTAACATTGTTTTGAGCCTAGTTCAGGCGGGAAATATATTTCATCCAGATTGGACACGCCTAGTTTCACATGAAAACTCTCCTTTATAATGTGACAATAGCAAATTTGAAAACTAGTCTACGCTTTTTTACAAGAGTAATCAAACGTAAGAAGACTCCAAGTGATTTAAGAAGTAAATTCATTCGTAAATCATCCAGGGGGAAACGATTGTCTGGAGAAATTGACAGACACAAAAGCTTGAAAGTACATGGTGGGATAGCTTCACGAGACATTAATTTGACGTGACTGGATGTTTCATGTATTACAATCCCAAAGTGGACACAAAGTTAGAAAAGTCGGAAGCAGCGTGATATCGAAGAATTGGGATAAGGAAGGAAACAAGTAGAGAAGACCCAGACTTACCGGCATAAGGAAGTCAAAAGGAACAGTCACCGTAGAATTGGACTGAGTCAATACATCAGGTTATGAATCAATACAAGGCCGTGTTTTTTTTTCGATTTACGAGAATTTTTTTTTTCAAAAGCGAAAATCTGTATTACCTATTCATATTGTATGTGGTCCTTCCGAAGCATAAACAGAACTATGAAATCGTGCATCGATGTGATCTTAGTTTTGCAAAGAACGTTGGCTACCTGTAAGGGGGTTGGCAGGTTTGAATGGCCTACTTTTAAGAGCTATTAGTTATATATAGCGAAATTATGAGTAGCACAACACTTAATTAAAGAACGTCACGATACCGGTAACAGGTGCTCGAATTAAGCTTTAATTATCTGAACACATGTGCTAGCGTCTCAAATGATGACTTAATAGTATCAATGTCATGTGAAGTTCTTAGCATATCCTTTGTTACTCATTATTTAAAGAAGTATTATTTTGACCTCATGGACTATTTCCAATATTCTTGTTTAGTTTTAAAACATGAGCATTGTCTATTTAATAACAATTTTAAAATTAAGCCTGCATTTCCCTATTATTTGAGAAAAAATAATCAGTCTCAAATTAGCTCAGAGCAAGGTCATTTTCGCTGTCAAATAATATTTGTTCATTGTCATCTGCATTACATTGATCTATTGCCAGATCAGATGTAACTACCAGCACACGTGAGCTTAACATATAAACGAACTTAGTGGTACTTCTTGTAGTGTATACTAAAATGTTCCTGAAAATTAGTGGTAAAATGTTAAAGGTATGACCTTTTGATTTTGCATGATACATAGTGGTAACCAGCGAGGTGACGGAGATTAGCTTTTTATGCCTTACGAATTTGTAATGCGCCTGTACCGTGTTGATAATATATTTCTCTCATCCTTTAAATATAGTACGAGTATTTCTACTTTTACTACTTGCGCAAAATTTGGCCAAAATATAGTTAATATTTCCACAGCAATCAACATGATTGCAAACTTTGAACTCCAGCCCCCCCTCTCTCTTTCTCTCTCTCTCACACACACACACACACACACACACACACACACACACACACACACACACAGGTCCCTTGGGGAGGAAGCTAAGAGTAATACTCACCCCCAATCGCAAGGTTGCAATATGGACAAAATAACTATAGAGTTTTTAAATTTCCAAAAAGAAAGAAGTTAGCTTGGTATAATGACACATGACTGTCATTTCTGAGACGCGCATGAGTAACCAATATAATGTGGAATTTGCAAAAGACTCCTAACGTGCTCGGTCAAGACGTGTTTGGTACGCTTGAATACATGTGTAGTATTACACGTACTGTATCTATTACCTAATAGGCACGAGCTTCATCGCACGTGCGGCCTTAAATCAACTTGCTGAGTGGGGTTCCACGAAGGGAGTTTATCTTGCATCCAAATAAAGGGGTTCATGTGAAGATTACTGTAGCAAAATCACGTAGAAATAATGTATGATACAAATGAGTTTAATGAAAATATATAATCTGCATGTTGCTGCCATTGTATTATGAGGACAAAATTATATAACCAATTATCTACCCTTGACGGGGGGGGCTATGTGTTTGTATGATTGTATGTACGAGTTTATGATTTATATATGCACTTATACTACTTGTCCTTGTTATTCTCGTGTCTGTACCAATTCTTTATGCTGTTAATCTCCGACAGGAAGAAATGTTGATGGAATGGAACGAATCGAAAAGAGTCAAATTATTTTCTTGTGGAGATACATCCTGCAATTGATTCTGCACATTATTTTGTTGTATCTAATTAATTAAATTGAATTATTTTGTACACAGTGGATTCGTGTTATTCTATTCTACGTTTCTCTGCTCAGATTTCAATTGATTCCATCCATTAATTTCATTTTAATACTCGTCCTATCCAGGCTATGACACCGTGGTTGATCGTCATCTTGGCACCCAAAAGACACGACAAATACAAAGCATATAAATTTCCACGATTCAGTATAACGAGTAAAAACAGAAATTGTGACGTCATGGAGATTACTTTTCTATGCATGACAAAAATGTTATGTGAAAGAAAGTTCAGTTATTCATTCAAACAACTGCTTTTATTCCAATAACTACATAAATATATGTCATAAAGTATATAATGAACAGATATCCGAATGTTGTCAGGTCAGTTTGTTAATATGTTTTAGAAATTTACTCACAACTATGATCATATTGTTCATTTCAGTTTTTGTTAATTTAATGTTTTAATAGTTTTTATTTATATGATTTTATAATATCACTTGATCATACAAGAATAAGAAAACTGATAAAAAATGTACGTAAGATGTCAGATTGTCCTTGTCAGTAAAAGATTAATTAGTTTAAATTATAATTATAAACCAATAAAAACACTCTGTTATATTATTGATTACTTTTTATGTTTCCAAAAACATAAGAATCAACAACAAAAATAATTTAAAAAATAAAGGTACATGAAATTGTTAGATCCTTCCAATTTGTGTCACACAAACCAAATTCAGACATAAACTGTGTCTATTCCATTTGAATTGTATGTCGCGTGCTCGTTGTCTGAGTGTAGGATAATCATGTTTAGTACATAGAAAGTGGCGGGTTAAAATTTTACATTCATCAATTAACAACTAAACACTTTTTATATAAATATACATCCTTGAAATGTTTCGTAGATATATTTGAGTGTATTCTGTGGTGTATTCAAATCAGATGCCGACTTCTTCGCGTCGCAATATTCGGCTCCAACTTGAAATAGGCCTATTATTTAGAAACAACTCGGGATTCCAAATTGTTGCGTTATTCCAAGTTGGAGCTCAATATTATAACTTTAACTCATGGTCAGTGAAGCACTTGAATCAATATAGAGAAACATATGAGATCTGCGTCTAATGAAATTGATTAACTGCAATGGCGACTATCAGCAAGGCTGAATATCTCCAACGTTACCTATCAAGTCATTCAGAAAAGAAGAAGAAAAAGAAAAGACCAACTTCAACAGCTATAAACACAAGGCATAAAGTCTTTGATTATGTTTTAGCAGGACTTTTTTTTTAAATATAAAAGGTGAAATAGCCAATGTTTCGGACGAACGAGCACAATGCTGTCGAAGCATTTCTGAGCACCTAAAGTTTCCGTCATCATAACTGAACCAAAACGCATATATAATTCGACCGATTGACTAAAATAAAATTTTGCTATGATTCCATTTTGAAAAGAGGCAATTGTCACCAGAATATTATGTTCAAAATGATATTTTGGATTATTGGTGTGGTCCCTCTCAGAATTAACATCATCTGAGGGACCTCCTAGTTTTAAAATTCAATGCATTTTATGTGTATTTGTATTTTAACCAAGTGTATGTGCTTTGTGTTTTATTTTTCAAATTTTTATTTTAAAATTTTGGATTAGGGTATATACACCACTCAAATTTGATACATTTCGATATTTCTGGTTAGTGATAATATTTTCGTAGTAATGATTAACAATATTTTTTGTTAAGAAAGAGTAGAGGTTTTTGTTTTAATTCGTCTAAATGCATTAGCATAAGCTGCTCAATTAATTTCAAATCCATAAAGTTCATAGCGCATGCACAACCTGTGCTCTCAACAGTGAGCACTATGTGCACGTGCTGCACCATTTCCTCATATTCAAATTCATAAATATGTTTTTTCGAAACTAATTTATACATATGTTTACATTATTTATTGGTTCAATATTAATATTTTAAAGACTAATGTTCGTGTGTATAAAAGTTACAAATAAATTATAAGCTACCTAGTTTTAGAAAGTTCTAAATATCGATCTTATTCTATTTTTAAATATGTATTACCTTATGTTCTGTCCCAATTTCAGTAAGTTCTAAATTTCTATCTGTTTCTAATTCTAAATAACTATACCATTTTAAATAAGTTCTAAATATTAGCATAAATAAAGCTATAGCAAGGATAGTTCAAAGTAAGGTAAGCAGTCTGTAATTTCTAGAACTGTGCGTCTGTTAAGTCAATGTATTCTTTAATATCTTTTTAAATGTTCCTGCATCAAATTCATAATATCTTCATTTTACAAATTAAATTTTTTCCTTTCCAATTTTATTATTTCAAAATATTTATGTTCTAGTCCATTAAGTCTGTGTCATTCCATTTTCTTTATGAAACATAATATTAATTTATTACCATAGTCGGTTCCATTTTATCCATAGTTCATGTACAAATCCATTTTCTTACATGTAGACAATTCCAGTATGGCTCGTCTTTTCTTCCCAGCTCGTGACCTCCCTCACATCCTAAGATCCCAAAAGGCCACTTCACAGGAAAGGAGTATCGAAACCACTAATTCCATTTTGACTCTCGATCAATCAATACCCTCCGTAAATTTTTTGTTTGGACGAAAATGCAGAGGCGATAGCAACAGAGAGGGGATATTATGGACACACGGATACCACCCCTAGTCCTATAGCTTAAGCCCAATCACCCCGATAATTTTCTTCTGGGTGGGTAATGGGTCCCACTGTCTGACAATTGGCACTGTGTAACGTGTTTTGACGTCGATTAACAGTGTAACGAAAGTATAATTTTCAGGAATATTACACGAATGGCAACAAATAACAACGCTTTTTTTTTACAAACTAATGTTTTTGTCAGACTTTACGTACCCTGATGTCTTTTCTCTAATAAATTTAATTCATACAAAAGAAATAGAATTGTTTTCAACTTTAGTTGACCTAACAGGGATGGTCCTGGCTCAGAAAAAGATGTCACCCAAAATTTGCCAACTGCAATATTTTGGTGCCAATTTTCAAAAAGTGTTGCCAGAATAAATAGTGAATATTTTTCTAAGTCTGTTAATGTAATAGGCTATGAAAATTGAAAATTGAAAAACACGGGATAGTTATTGACAACAATCAGTACAGCTTTAATATTATGAAATAAATCATTACATGTTGATGACTATTTTACATTTAAAAAAAAGGAACTATCAAATGTAAAAATATCAACTTTGCTGACATCTACAGCATCTAGCTCATTTTTTTAATTAAATTTCCCCCACCAGCAATTTTATGGCAATCTTCACAATGTACATCTCACTGAATGCTGTAGTTTTTCTTGACAGGCAAACTTGGATCTCCATTCCCACCAATGAAACTTACAAGAGTCAACACCTGGCATAACTGTACCGTATATATAGGCATTAGTGACCATCATATCAAGTCGGAAAAAAAATTTTTATTGACAGAGTCAACAATGTTATATGCATATACTAGTTAAGGTGACCTGACAAAAGCATGCCAAGACAAAAGCACATTGACATGCACTCTGCAAAAGATGTAAATAACAAAATACATAATTTTTTAAATAGTTTTCTGAGTACTTAGCCTATAGTTCTTCTATGTAAAATCAAATATTACAAATAATAAAAAATAATAATTGTAATTTTAACATGTTCTAATGGTTCAACTATCAATTACTAAGTTAATTACTTTAGGTTGAGACATCTAACTTGCGTTTACCCATGCTGATGTTGCACTGCTGACAGTATAGAATTCTGATAGAGATTTTTCCATTTGCTTGGAATTTATACATAGCAATCAGTACTTCAAAGGTAATCGATTTTCTCTAGTGTCAACAAAATTATTTATTAATATATTTTTTAAAAAAACGGAAGGATTAGCCATTGCACAATTACTTGTAGCTGTTTCCATTCGCGTTTTCATAAGTTGGTCGATTGTAGGTATCATAGCATACAGTACATTGGCCAGATGTCAGCATTAGTGGATTATGATGTAAGATTGCACTGTACAGATGGGTTTGTCAGTACCAACACAGGATTTGTTTATGTGGGAATATAGGTCAGTATACAAGTATGAAATAAGTCTGTGACTTCCTTTCATGGTCCCATTGAATTTCTCCACTCCAAATCCATGATTGCATGTGCAAGTTAAACTGCCCAAAAGGCAGTCGCCCAAAAAAATCGGCAAATGGTAATTTTTGTCGCCAGTAAGGAATAAAAATCGCAATTTGCGACATTGGTGAAGCCCAGGATCATCCTTGCCTACATTTCACTTGGCTGGAAAGCAATGAAAGCCAGGAATGCTGAAATCAGGTTTGGTTGAAATATTGTTCTTTAATGAATGAATAAAATATATATTGTGCTTATTGAAACTATAGGCAATGTTTTGTTTCTTTCAAGAAACATATCCTCCACATGACCTACTTGAACATACTTCAGTATACTTTTACTACAGTTGCATTGCATCAAATTCAAATGTATGTCAACGGAACATAAACTGCCATATTTTTGCGTATATAAGACGCATCTTATGCAAAGTTTTATGTACACAGGGTGCATCTTATATATGGGTGCATCTTATATAAAATATTTTTATACAAATTGTTAATCCCTGCGTTTTATATATGGTTGTGTCTTATAATTAGGTGTGTCTTATAACTGCGAAAATACCGTAAGTATTTTTAACATGAACGAATGGTAGAGTGTGTGATATTGAAGGACGATTATTGCAGACAATATTCACGTTTCACGATATTTATTCCTAGTTGCAAAAACAATTGGATAAGGGTTCAGTAATTACCATGTGTACAAATCCAATGCAGGCCAATTCAAATTTAACATCCTTTTGTTTCAATGTTTTGTATACCGTAATTATTGCAGATCTAAGTTTAGTCAGAGTAAATGTTTTAGATTTATATAATATAGTATGTTTAAATAGTTTTGCATATTGTTACTAATTATCACAGCAAAAACTATGGTGGTTATATAACCTGTACATTTGGTTAGGTTTAAAGATACTTAAATTTTTTGTTATCTATGGTGGGTGCATTTGAAAACAAGACAAGATTAAATAGTTCGAAAATAAGACAAGAATTTTTTTTAATATTGGACTTAAATATGAAAATCAGTAATACCATATATTAAAATTTTTATTAAGCACAATATAATAAACTGTTCCTAAACAGTGTTTAACTTAATTAAAAATCAATGCACCATATTGTTCTATTCATCTTCATTTTAATCGTCATCAGTTTTGGCTTTAAATCCTCTGAAACTTGAATCAAATTCACTATCATCATCATGGAATAACTCCATAACTGATATTAATTGATCCTCATTGACATCGGTGGTATCGGATGCAGCTGTTTCGGCATCTGAAGAACTGATATAGCTAGCCGATTCGGAAAACATCAAATGACTTTGCAATCTCATCCATATTGATGTCATCATGTGGCAACTTCAGTTCACTTATTTCCTTTTGAATAGAGGTATGGAAAACATCTAATTTATTCTCCCAATCATCCGGAAGCTTCTGTCCAACAGTTGTACATGTCTGGACTGCAAGATTGTTTCATTTCATGAACTTGAAAACCCAGTTGAAAGTGCCGACAAAGTCTGTGATCTTCATTTCTATAGCAAAAATTGAAATCATGTTGAAAACTGTGATTTTGTTTTCCTTATTGGCAACAAAATACACCATCTGGTGATATTTTTGGCAACAATATTTCTGGCTGATAAAAAAACAGTATATGCAGTCTTTCGTTTGGAGTGGTGAAATTCAAGGCACCATGAGAGGAAGCTGCAAACTTGGACATAAATATGCAGTGGAATCAATTGTTACATAAACAAATCCTTATTTCATATTGATAAACCACCCTAACAGTGCATTGATATATCATAATCCACTTATGCTGATATCTGGCCTTGATACTGTATACAGTAATATAATCAAAATAGCCATGCAACTGACTAGCTATAATCGACCACCTCTGTGAAACCGATATAGTCCACCAAATGACGGCAATTTATAAAATAAAAAACAGAAAAAATAGTTTTGTTGCAACTTCAATGAAAAATGATTACCTCTGAATCAGTGATATATACTAAGGAAATTTTTTTAACAAATTTTCTCAATGTTATACAATTAATTGATGTTGCTACAGCAATAACAAACATGTATTTGTTTGGTCCTTCAAAGGGAGCCTTTAGCAGTGCCTTCAATAATACATGCACCTTCATCAAATCAAGCCGGTGACCTTTGATCAAAGAAGTTAGTAACAAACTAAAAAAAAAGTATTCATTTAATTTGATGGCCAGATATCTATAGTTTCAAAATATTGGAACAATAATTTGGATTTTACATGCCATTGTTAGCAATCATAATCAGGAATATTTTTGTTGCAAACAAGAAACTATCATGGCACAATAAATATGTTCTATGAAAAATTAAAAAAATGCTTTTATGTAAGTTTGTTGCTGACTTCCTTTGATCAAAGGTCTTTGGCATGTTTTGATAAAAATACATGTGTTGAAACTCTCTTTGAAGGACACAAACAAATGCCTGTTTGTTATTGCTGCAGCAACATCAAACAATTGTAGAACATTTGAGTTAGATTTTTTTCCCATTTGCTTAGTTTATATACAGAATGATGGATGGTTCAGAGATAAGCAGTTTTCTTTTCTGGTAGATTTTTCAAAAAGACACAAATATTGCCATGTCTTGTAGATTGTAGTCATTTATTTCCTGCTTCAGAGGTGGTCCATTGTAGCTCGTCAGGTAGCACAAATATTTTGGTTATATTATAGTATTCAGTAATAAGGCCAGCATAAGCAGATTATGATATATCAACACCATATTAGGGTGGTATGTCAATATGAACAAAGTATTTGTTTATGTAACAATAGATATCAGTGAAGTTTTATATTCAAGTTTGTGGTTTCCTGTTATTGCAACATTGAATTTCCCTAGTCCAAACCCAAAACTGTATATTCAGTTTTTAACAGCCAAAAATGTTATTGCCAAAAAATCATTAGATAGCATATTTTGTTGCCAATGGGAAAAAATCACAATTTGTGACATTGGCAAACACAATCCCTGATAGAGACTTTACTAGAACATTTAAGATCTGTTGCTTTTTCCAAGAGGTGATGCAGCTTTTAACTTGTCAGCAGTTTTTTTTTATTTTTTTATTTTTTTTTTATTACATGCTAAACATTCCACAATAATAATGTCTGAGTAAAAAAAGTTTCACAATTTTTCGAAATTATTATTAAAGTTGTATTTTAAATTTCATTGTTGGGTCTCATTAAAAAAAAACTTAGACATTTTTATTAATATTAATTAATAGTTCTTTCTGTCTTTATTATTAATAATAATAATAATAATAATGATAATAATAATAATAATAATAATAATAATAATAATAATAATAATAATAATAACAACAATAATAATGTCTAATTTTTTTAAAATGTAATCAATGTAATCAATATAATGACATTTAAATTGCTACATTAATATGAATATGGAATCTAATTATTAAAACAAATGATTTGATTAAAAAAAACAAATTATGAAAAAAAGAAATACTCTATCACTATCTGATATTTTTAATATAATTTTAAAATATCACATTTTGTCAGATTTTTAAATCAATAAATTATTTTAACAATAATATTTATATATAGTGTTTATTTTGAATTTATTTTTTGTTGTACTGCACTAATAATAATAATAATAATAATAATAATAATAATAATAATAATAATAATAATAATAATAATAATAATAATAATAATAATAATAATAATAATAATAATAATAATAATAATATAAATAATAATAATAATATAAATAATAATAATATACATAACATTCTTTCTAAATGTCAGTCAAATTGCTGACCTGCGAAATAAATTGAACAAATATTTAGACTAAAGAGAATTGAACAGATATTTAGGATAAAGATGCTTCTATTCAGAGAGCAATATTACAGAATGTTTGGCATATAACATTGAAAAGGTTTTACAAAAAAATCTTTGTTCCACTTACAGAATATTTTTATGATTCAAAAAATGACACTGGTTTCATGTCCCATTCTTTTATTTGGAACCATTATAAGAGCAGGTATCATGAAATTGTGTATCTGCACAAATATCACACCCCTGCAGCTCATGTACATTAGTCTGATATGTTGCCTAAAACAGCATAGATTTAAAATTCTTTATTTACAAACTCAAATTTTTATATATTACATAAGTTTGCACAGATGGTGCACAAGTATGATGAAAATTTGTAACATATGAAGAGATTACTGAATTAGCTTGACTTATAATTTTGCTAGGTAAATACTTTAAGCAATTGAAGGTTGTGGTATGATTTTATAATGGTTAATGCCATTTCTCAGCAAAAGATAGCCTATACATGGAAGCCAGTATATATGGTGGAGGAAGGAGAAGCTGCTGGTAAGCTTTCTCACTTATCCACATTGACCAAGCCTGAGACTTGAACCCACACATATAGATGTGAGATGGCATTGATCCATAACAATGAGCACTTTAGATCAATTGGCCACTCTGTGTTGAAAAAAGCCTGAGTAAATCCTGAAGATAATAAGGTGCAGTTTCATGTAGATATATATTTACAAGAACTGCTTTGTGACAAAATATCCTTTCATATATTGTAAACCATTTTTGTTTTGTAAACAGTGGTTTTTGAGGGGTTATTAAAATCAACCTCATCATGCCTACAGGTGTGATTAGTTGATTTAGTTAACAATGATTGATCACATGATTTACTTGTATGGTACAACCATGCTGAGTCAATAATGCAGACTTTCCCAGCTTGAAAACTGGAAAAGAAAGTTGCAGAGCAAAATCTTGCAGTAATGCCCATTTTTGGCAAACAATAACTCATTCAGGAAAGCAATGTTTTTTCATTTCATTTCTTTACGACAAATTGATGATGTTGCTGTTTTCCACTGCCAGTCATATTGCCTGATACATGACTCGTTAGTAATGCTGACATTGATGTATTTGGCAAGATGAGTCTAGTTAGTCCTAATCAGTGGAAATATAATATAGCTCTGATTTGCTGGCACATTATATGACTGCAGATCAGGGTCTGTGATGTTTATCATTGGACCTGACTTATTACCAAGTATATATGGTATATTAAAAGTTAGCCTGGTTATATGAATTGTAGATCTTGATGTATACATATGATACAATCAAACATAGTCATTGTAACTTGGACAGTCATAAACTCCTTATTGAAGGACTGATCGTTTGTGCTATAATGACTTTTGTTATTTTTTAAGCTTTATTTCAATCAGGGAGCATTGCCAATAAAGATGGCTCAAACAAAGTTATTTGAAATATTGGATATTGGATCTCATTTTATTTCAGTCACTATTTTGATTTAAACTGCAGATAGTGTACATTCTCTGTGCTAGAGCATTGGTGAATTTGTGCTTATAATCCATTCACATTTGTTCTTTTTTTTTTGAAGGACTAAAATTATCGATGATGATCTTGACTTACAATCATTTCCAACAAAGAACAACACAGTAGAAGATGAAGAGGATGATGCCCCTATAGTGGCCGAGTTTGTAGATGAAAGACCAGAGTATGTACAGCAGATGGAAAAATATAGGGAAGGAAAATGGAAAGCTGTTAATGTTACCTCAGGTCTGTTGCAGATAAGTGTCTTCATTAGTACTGTATCATTATTCCCGTAAAATAGTATATAGGTCAAAGTTGCACTCTGATACAGTGGCTAAAAGTATTGGTTCAATAAGGGACTTTAAAATTCCAACAAATGTTTGTCTCACCATAAAAATTTGTTTAATAAACGGAATTAATAGTAAAACCAGCTGACATATATCATTGCTCTATTTTTAACACAAGTACTTATTTGATATGAAATGTATTAAGGGAATTAAGTTAAATTATATATCAGCTGCTTGCAGAAAATGGCAGATTGTAATCAGAAAATCAAAAAGTACCATCAATTAATTTTCAAATGAACAATGCTTTTAGATTCTTTTTATCATTGCATTTTTAATGGACTTGGCAAAACACAATATGTTCAGCGCTTTTTATAGGAGGGCACTAGAATGAACTTGGAACCATAAGGATGCAAACAGAGTAACCTGATCTAATGCTGTATGTAGCTTTAGAATTAATCTAAGCATAGCAACTTAAACACTCAGAATTAATCTAAGCATAGCAACTTAAACACTCAGAATTAATCTAAACATAGCAACTAATTAATCTAAACATAATAACTTAAACACTGAATTAATCTAAGCAGATGGCAGCAGGTAAAGTGATATTTTCAAACATGACAACAGCTTTGTCAGAAAATGAAATAGATACAAGATGAAAAATCCAGTAAATTAGGGAAATAATACTAATACAACACAGCTTTACGACTCCCGCTATTTAGTACCATATATAAATATATATATTAAAATTGTAGAAGAAATATATTTTTATGTTAATTGATAGAATAACAAAAAATAATTTGGGGGATTAACTGTCTCAGTCCCATTATTTGTAGTACTTTGTTCTGTTACATTAGGTACTTTATCAATCTTATTACTTGTGCTATAACATCAAATACTTTATCAATCCCATTATTTGCAGTTCTTTTTCCAATAATATAAATACTTTTTCAGACCAATTACTTGCAATACTATTACAGTTCCATCACATTAAGTACTTTTGCAGCTGCATTACACCAAGCATTTTCTTTGTTCCATTGTCTTTCCTTCCTGTCATATTGGAAAATCCTTTCAACTAAAAAACAAAAAAAGTTATA
Source organism: Potamilus streckersoni (assembly GCA_016746295.1). Classification (NCBI taxonomy): domain Eukaryota; kingdom Metazoa; phylum Mollusca; class Bivalvia; order Unionida; family Unionidae; genus Potamilus; species Potamilus streckersoni. The sequence continues at coordinate 2,121,241 of JAEAOA010002355.1, read as the reverse complement.
GACCCTGGGCACTTGTACATTCTGATTTGTACTGTATTTTAAGTCTTTTCTAAAGGATTAATTATTGCATATAATAAACATTTATGATTTAATTTCCCTTATATATCACAATTAGAGAAACATACCATTAGGTTGATCAGTTTCTACTGTTAACTATATTTTCAATTCTGTATGACTGATTCACTGGCATAAGTTGTTAGAGTGTCTGCCTCTGATGTGGAAAGTCATGGGATCAAACCCCATCCAAGTTGTACCAAAGAATTATAAAAATGGTACTACCCTGCATGGTGCTCATCAGTAAGAGGTTAGGACTTTTTGCCTGGTGTCAGGATAATGTGACTGGGTGGGACATAATGCTACATGTTGGTGGCATGATGACTCGGTGCTGGACATCACTATAAACTGCCACACTGCAGACATCATAGTAATATGACTGGAAAATTGTTAAAGCTACATTAACAATTCAAATCACCCACAAGCACACACACTCAATTCTATACTGGCCTTCTTTTTTATGTATCTGCACAAGTCACATGTATGAATACGGTTGACCAGCAGTTTTATAAATAATATATTGGTTAAAAAAAGATTATTTTCTTGGTTGAAATGAAACATTTTAATGGACATATAAAGATGTAAGGTTATCCATTTATCTCTGCTTTTTTAAAATACATAATATAGGTTTATTTAATAAATAAGAAATGAAACTCACTTTGGTATGTTTTAATTCATCAAAATTAATCAAGATGGAGAAATATGTGCCAACCATAAAAGTTTTGTCAAATAGATTACTAAAAATCATAAAGTGTACTGCAATACTATTTTGTATGAATCTATTGTTTAAGGCCTGTTATTCCCTGTAAATTGTAATTGATAATCTGTTGCATTTTCAGATATGTTTTCTTTCTGGATTAAATTGATATATTTGTGCATCCCTTTCCACACAAGCTAATTTCATTGAATTATTCTAGAAATTCACTATAATAAATTAACAGTTTGATTTCTCACTGTTGATTTATATATTTTTATCATTGATTGATTGATACATCTTTTCCATGCATATACTTTCATTTGTATGTTATTATGTTTTCAGACAAAGAAGGAAATAATGGCAGTAATTGTGGTTCTAGCTCTGATCCCAGGACAGAATTGAAAGGAGCAGTAAACAGTGGTGAACTGCTATCTCGAAAGAGAAGTAGACATGACTCTGATTCAGATCAGTCACTACCAGGCACACAAAGACATAATAGTGAATCTGACCAATCACTACATGTGAAAAAAAGGTATGATTCTGATTCTAACCAATCACCACCAAGAAGACAAACACATGATTCTGCTTCTGACCAGCCACTGCCACGAAGACAAAGACTTGATTCTGATTCTGACCAATCACCACCAAGAAGACAAAGACTTGATCCTGATTCTGACCAATCACCACCAAGAAGACAAAGGCACAATTCTGATTCAGACCAATCACCACCAAGAAGACAAAGGCGCAATTCTGATTCAGATCAATCACCACCAAGAAGACAAAGGCACAATTCTGATTCAGACCAATCACTACCAAGAAGACAAAGGCACAATTCTGATTCAGACCAGTCACCACCAAGAAGAAAAGGACATGGATCTGATGTAAAATCACGATCAGGAAACAGTAACAAAAAAAAGACTTCTAGAGAAAGCAGCACTGTTTCAAAAGCAAAGTTAAATATAGACTCAGATCAGTCACTCCCCAGAAAGAAGAAAAAAGATTCAGATTCTGACCAATCACCACCAAGGAGGCAAAAGCCTGCTGCAGATTCTGACCAATCACCACCGAGAAGAGATAGAAGGGGTTTAGGTGTTTCCAGATTTGATAAACAGAATGAAGATAGTGATTCTGCTGGAAAAATGCAGAAGACACTTTCTGGAAAGAAGGCAGGACTTTCTTCTGCAAAAGACATGAGAGAGGAAGCAGAAATATTGAAGAGAAAAGAGGATGAAGCCTTCAGAAGGGTAAATTTGTAAAGTATCATTTAAAATGATGATGTCCAAAAAATGTTTGTTTCCAAAGATGAAACCATCTATTTTTATAGGCTGATTTGTATGCATATGGTTAATAGAAACCAACCAATATTGTGACTTCAACCTGGTAGAAAAGTCCATTCATTGGTCATTAGACTGGTTAATATCTTAAAATTTGGGTGTTTATTGCAAGATGTCTCTTTCTAAATGTGAGTTCTCAAACAGATTTAGACTGCTCCTGTGGCCTAGTGGTTGGAGTGTCTACCTTGGATGCAGGAGGTCATTGGTTCATACTACGGCTGAGTCATACCAAAGACTTATAAAAATTATACTAACAGCTGCCTTGCTAGGTACTCAGCATTAAGAGTTTGGTATTAGGACTGGTCATCATGGTGTCAAGATAATGTGTTTGAGTGGGACATCATGTTACATGTCTGTGGCATGGTTTTCCAGTGCTATATATCACTTTAAACTATCACACTACAGACATTGTAGTGATATGACAAAATTTGTTAAAGCTATGTTAAAAATAAACATACACACTACTAGTCTGGACAGATAAAATTGGGTAGACATGCTTTCATCCATTTGTAGTAGATAACTTGATTAAATTTTAATTATATCGTTTTCATTTAAATTTATTTTTTATACTTTTTTTTGTGCAAAACCTTCTTGGTTGAATGATGTAAAATATAATTCTTGCTTGAAGACATGTCAACAGTTTTACAGTTACTTAACAGTGGTTCTAAAACTAGGTAATACTGATTTGTAGAGGTGCTTGATATTATTGGTTTACCATGGTATTTTGTTCCACAGGCATGTATCATGGTACTTTTCCACTATACTCATACTTTGGCAGTTTCCATAAGTTAGGAAAATACTGAAATTCCTAAGTAATATATTTACGAATTTAACAATATTAAAAGCATGTTTTCATTTTTCATTATAAAAAGCTTTCAAAAATGGTTAAACTTTTTTGAAATATATGCACTTGTTGCAAATTCTTTTAATAATAATATAACAGAGGTATACTGTGGTATATATTGCAGTGTGTACAGAATTACCATGATGCCAAAATAGTAGTAGTACCCATTGCTGCTGATTTGTGTTCTTAAGTTAGAGACAGATGGTATTATTGCATACATTATTGAACCCAAATAGAATTTGTAAAAAAAAATTTTTTAAGGAAATTGGATTACTACAGACTTTCTTTAATTTTGAATGATTTCTTTGGGAGTTGTTTTTAGTCACAGTTATGAACACCTAACATTTTCATTTCAGGAGCTTCTTAGGAAATGTATGTCTTATTTCTTTTAAAAACCAAATTGAAAGACATCTCAGCAACTGAATCCACATAGAATGGCTTGTACAGACTTTCTATATTTGTCTGACATATGACTGTTTAATAATGACCTTCACTTATTCCCTAGATATCACTTGACCAACTTGGTAAGGATGCCAATACAGTGTTTCGAGACAAATCTGGGAGAAAAAGAAACTTTAAGAAGGAAAAAGAGATGAGTGAGGAGGAGAGAAAGAGAGAGGAAGAAAAACAGCAAAAGTACAAGGCATGGTCCAAAGGGTCTGTAAGAAAATATGTCATTTATTTACAGTTGTCTCTCTTTGTAAAACTTTGGTTCTTAAGATTTGTGGTTTCTTAAAACTCTGTTTACTACACATTCCTTGTACAGCCATTCTTGCTAAACAAGTATTTTTCCCATGCACCTGTTTCACATTAAAATTTAACAAGGCATGCTTGAACATTGGCAATATATTTTCAAAGTTACATAAACATTAGTATGATTTGCTATCATTTGCTCTGTCACAACTATGAGGCAAGTCCACTAAGTCATCAAGATGCATGATTTTGTCACTCGGGCAATGATCATAGCAACAGTAGAATCTCATTTATGAAGACCATGTGTTATTCTGATTATAGGTATCGTATATACTCACTTGTAAGTCAAGTCCTACTGTAGACTGCATAGACCCAGATCTGCCATCATGTATTGTGCCATCAAATCTGGTTCTGTTAGGAGTGATCAGTAGAACATGCATGATAGACCCTGATCTGCTGACTGCTGGTACAGCATGCAAATGTAGACCAGGTTCTGTGTTGTTGCTGTTGGATCTGCCTTATTATGAGCACATTTGGTATATCATAAGAAGCATTGTATTTAATTGTTTTAAAACTAATGTTTGATTTTCCATCAGTCCATAAACATCACTTTCCTTTGTCCTTTAAATTTTGGAACATTTTCTTCAACTTCTGTCAAATGTTTGCACCTTAGATGGAAAATGATAATTATTTTCATCATTCAATCATTTTATACCTATTCAATAAAAAAAGTCTACCAAAATATTACAGATAATAAAAAGTGTCCCTGAGCATGCATACTTGCTTTAACATAAATTTGTTAATTTTTACAATGTTTAATTAAATGTTCCATAAAAGAATGGATAGTTCAAGCTTCTTTGTATATTTACATACTGTAGTCTCAAACAACAAGAGGAGAAACAGCAGCTACTGTCGGATCATTTGTATGAGGCATCCAAGCCACTGGCACGCCACAAGGATGACGAGGACCTTGATCAGATGATGAGAGAACAGGACAGAGAGGGGGACCCCATGCTGGCCTTCATCAAGAAAAAGAAAAATAAAGACAATAAGACAAAAGGTACATTTTCTTCAGCAGCACAGTGTTTGTACTAAACACAACATCACACTCATTCTTTCTCTACATGTGCAGGATTGAAAGATTTTGTTTGGTCACACAGAAGTTCGATAATATGAAAACCGTCTCTTGAACATGTGCATTACAATATATTATGTTTTGGATTAGTCTATTACATTTCTGTAAGTGACCAGGTTTCGGATTTTGGATTAGGTCAGTTTTATTTATGTAGGTGAATGAAAGATGCACAAATTTTACATAATGCCTGTATGTGATATTTGGAATAAATGAAAATTTTATATATCAAAAGAGTTTTAAAAATGTATGCACCAAATCATAATATTTGTGGAATCCTTCCACTGCTTTGCAGATCCAACCCTCTTAGCAAAGACTAATTTTTACCTAATCTTTAGGCTTGTGTTAGTTAAAAAGTAAGTGTCTTCTCCATACTCTGACACAAGTCAGATGATAGAGATCTTGTCAGTCATACATGCCTATTTAGCTTGCTCTACACAACATAGTCTCAGAGGGGCTTTGGATTTTGTTTATCCAGCTCCCTCTCTTTTCACATTCCCCTTCAAATACAAATGGTGTCAGCGAATTCTATCTTTTCGATAGGCGATGGACTCTGACCCTACACCCAACATAAATGTCCAAATATTAAAAATGGGATGGCAAGGGTCAGAGGAAAGACTAGGTGGCAGAGATGATGTGAGGAAGCACATTGGTAGCAAAAAGCACATAGAGATTGGGAAAATTAAAAACCTAGCAGATTTCAGCTCTGGAATATTTTAAGCTTTCAATGCTGAAACATTGTAAGATTTCTTTTGAACTTAATCCACCTTTCCATGCTGAACATTTGTTCCGACAAATATTCCTTGACTTAAAGATTGCTTCACAGATTCAAGTCAAAAGTCATGAAATTTTATCCGTTTTCACTAATTGAGATCCTGGAGGGTTGGCAGCTATGAACAAGCCATAATTATGAACATCTGAAAATGAAGACTGTAATGAGCACCTTGCATTCTTGTTAAGAAAACCTTGGTGGAAAAGTGACCTTTTTCATATCAGTCAATTAAGTTGTGATCACTAAGCAGTCCTTTCTTCTGTCGATGTTTAAAAATTACCAAGCTCTCAGTAGTTGTCTGGTTCAGGTTTCCCTTTGAATCCCTTTGAATTTTGCAAAGAATGGACAATATACTTACTGTATCCACATTTGACAATGTCAAATTGAATCCTGTTGAATTTTGCAAAGAATGGACAATATACTTACCGTATCCACAGTTGGCAATTTGATTCCCTTTGAATTTTGCAAAGAATGGACAATATACTTACTGTATCCACTTTTGACAATGTCAAAACAACCACTCTCAACCTCCAAAGATATTCAAACTTCAGTTTTCCTGTGGCGGGTTTTTAAGGTTGCTGATTGCCATCCAATACTCCTCAAAGCTAAGACGACCCCCTAGAAGGAAGTTTCAAAGTTTGAATTAGATCTATCTTTAATATATTCTTTAATCTCGCATTTCTTAGCTTGTCTTGGAAGAAAGTGCATATTTCGCATTTTGAAATGAAGTAAACTATGAGCTGCCTTTAAATATTCTTCTGAAAACATATTGAACAAAGCAATAACAATTAAACAATACATACAATTAAAATGTTAAAGTTTATTTGCCAGAAAAATTTCTGGTCATTGCCTCTTTATCTTAGCTCAGCCAATGGTCAGCCAATCTGTATTTAAAGACTTGAAATCCACCATCATCCACCCTTGATCCTTGATTACTTTAAACACCTAATTAAACATTTCTGCTTAGTGCCTTAAACTCTCCAGATTACAACAATAAGGTAATGAATTTAAAGCTTTTTGTGTACTGGTTAGCCTTCTTAATTTGATTAGTCATCCATGCATCATTTAACCAGTATGACATTTCTGGTAACCAGCATAAATCTTCTCATTTTTTCTGTAATTTTAGGATAGAAGATGTATGCAGAAGATGTATGTTAGCAAGCCCTTACTTCTTTTCTTGGTCCATCAATGCTAAGGAAGACTTTGCCCTTTGCTCTTCTATTGAATAAGTCTTCTTGCTTTTGCCCCTGTGTTATGTTTCTCCTCCTCCATTAATGGCCATCTGTGAAATTCCCACATCTGTCAACAAGAATGAACAGCCTTCTCAGAGTAGTTATTGCACTCTGGTTAATTTGTATTTCTTTAAAAGTTAATTATAGGGAGTCATTGTCAACAGACCTGTCTTCTCACAATTCCCATCTAATTTCAGTTTGTCCATTTACAAAATACACTAGTCAGTATTCCATATGCAAATATCGTAGGATTGAAAGAATTTAACTCTATATTTTGTTCCATTAGGTGACAGATTTTAACCTTATATCTGTTTCAAAGCTAAATTTCAAACACTTTTTTTAAAAAACAGACTTTATTTCTGTAATCAGTCAAAATGCAAGTAGTAAAACATTTCTTGCAGAGAGACCAAAGTATCAAGGGGCCCCACCTCCTCCTAACAGATTTAACATCACACCAGGATATCGATGGGATGGTGTTGACAGATCCAATGGATTTGAGAAACAGTTCTTCCAGAAGATCAATGAAAAGAAAGCAATGGTGGAAGTTGCTTACAAATGGAGCACAGAAGACATGTGACCAGAACTCTGGACACTTTACTTTTTCCTATTGTTTCATACCTTCATGCATTTTTGTATTCATTTATTAAACATTGCTTTGTGAATGCAATGAATTGAATAAATGTGATTGTATGTATGAAAATTCTAGAGTAAGGATGAAGATGCAAAAAAACGAAGCTGCCTGTATGAAAGTCTTAATACAAGTCTTATTGGTATGTAGGACTATGATAAGTCGTATATGACTTAAGTTACTCAGGTGTTAGGGTTCTTAGGTCACTGACTAACTTTTAACATGCTTAGGGGTAATAGTATTCTTTATGCATCAAGTTGTATTGGGAAAAAAATCATTAACATTTCTGCTGTTGTTAGTATCTCATTTTATCTCTAAAATTTTTAAATTTTCCTCAAAACAAACAATTTAGAAATGTGGATATTCATATTATTTTATTGAACTCGTCTCTTTCTCAAATTTTATCATAAAATGTGATACAGTAACAAGGAATTGACTCCATATAACAAACCTCATTCTGTTTTTCTTTTAACTCTTAATTAATTGTTTTTAAACTCTGCTTCCAAAGCTATTTTCAATTTTCATTGTCCACCACTACACACCATATTTTGGTGGGTAAAAGAATGAGACCCAGTATACTAAAGCCTTGCATTCAGTCCACCTTTCTACTTTTTGTAATGATTTATACAATACTCAGTTGACTGTTGAGGGTACAATATATAGTTGTTAATAATATGGAAGGTTTTCTATTGATTGAAAATTTGTTCTTACTTCCAACAGCACTGGTCAGAAAGGGACATATTTGCTGGCTATAATGTATATAGCATAGAAGCATCTATGTGGTCATGAGATAAACAGAAACACTTATGTTAGTAAAGTATCAAACGTCAGTCATGTTGACCTTTTGTAACAAGGGTGTAGTACATATTAGATGTGCATTCAATCATCAGTTAGCATGATTTTAACAAAAACAGCACCCAATAAATGAACCTCAAACAAAATATCAAAGTCATTGAGGCCTTAAATATAAGTCACAGTAAAATTTTTTTGCATAGAGGGTGTAGTACTTGTCAAGATGCATCCCAAATTTCATGATTATTGGTAGAATAGGATGCATATATCATGCCAAAAACTTTTGTGGTCTTGAGCTGATGTAGAAAAAGACAGTAAAACATGAAACAACACAAGGGGCTTTTTTTTTTTAAGAGAATGGTACTTAGGGATATCTTCATGGTACTAAGGAATATTTTCATGGTACTAAGGGATATTTTCATGGTAGTAATATATATATATATTCATGGTACTAAGGGATATCTTCATGGTAGTAATATATATATATATATTCATGGTACTAAGGGATATCTTCATGGTAGTAAGGGATATCTTCATGGTACTAAGGGATATCTTCATGGTAGTAAGGGATATCTTCATGGTACTAAGGGATATCTTCATGGTACTAAGGGATATCTTCATTGTGCTAAGGAATATTTTCATGGTACTAAGGGATATTTTCATGGTACTAAGGGATATCGTCATGGTACTAAAGGATATTTTCATACTAAGGGATATTTGTACTAAGGGATATTTTCATACTAAGGGATATTTTCATGGAACTAAAGAGATATCTTCATGGTTCTAAGGGATATCTTCATGGTACTAAGGAATATTTTCATCATTTCCGTAATAATGCTGTAGCATGAACTGCCTCAGAGATAAGCATAATCAAAATTTAACCCAAGTTAGTGAGCATAAAATATGTGCTGGAATGGCTTATTTATAAGGAGTTGAGCGCATCAATATGTATCTTCTCAACAAGTTTCATGATTTAAGATAGGATGTGAACAGAGCATACAAAAACCTGTCAGAGTGAGCTAAATCATAAACTGAATCTAAGCCAGTAAAATGTGATATTTAGGTCATTGTAACTTTTTTATTTTTAGTGTAGTACTAGATATACATTCCTCTAGTTTTATACTTCTAGCATGAACAGTTATGACACAAAATATAACCAAAGTTTATGATGTGTACAGCATAAAGTAACATTTTTGTGATGAGAGTGTAACATTTCTTAAGATGCATTTCCTCACAGACTTTCATGATTTCAGTTATAATGGTAAGTATACAGGATTCAGGCAACTAATATGGTCGTGAGCTAAGCACAAAATCATAACCCAAACCAGTAAAAAGTGAAATGTAGGTCACAGTGACGTTTTGGTCCATCTAAATTGATTCTAATCAAGATGCATATAATCATTTAGTTTGATGATTCAAGTTTATACAGAGCTTGAGAAATAAAACAAAATTTGACTAAAATTAGTGAAGTTTGAAATATGGGTCATATTAACATGCATTTGTTATGAGGGTGTAGTACTTAGCAAGATGAATCCATTTATCAAGTTTTTATTATTCCAGGTATAACATGTATACAGGGTGTCTGAATACTGAATTAAAGGCAAAACCTTAACCAACAAGTGTACAAATAATGTACATGTACAAAGTTACCAAACAGCTAAAAATCTCTAGTTGCTATGAAACCCAGTTCAAACTATAGGAAGAAAAAGAATGGTTGAAATGTAATGAGCATCTACTTGTACTGGAGCCGAGTACCAAGAAAACATTTGTACCAATGTATTTCTGAATGTACCACGATGCTTATCATGGTCTACCACAATTTTATTAAAGACTAGCAATTCAATGTTCTGGGGAAGGTCCTGACATTTTTTTGTTTAATTCATGTCTGTCACTAGCAGGACAAATATTTTGTACTGATTTATAATAAAATAACATCATGTGATATGCAAATTATTTGGGAAAAAGATATCATATATGTTGAGATAAAAAAATATATCTCAGCTCAAAAGGAAATAATGGTCCCAACCCAAAATATTAAATGGTCAACACTATATTGTAAACATATTTGCTATGGGTATGTTAACTGTTGTACAAGTTAAAATCTTAAAAGCTATAACTAAAGTTGGAAGATCAAGCTTGTGCTATGGCTAATACTATTAAAGAAATCATGCTGACATTTGAGAGCAGATTGATAAAATCCAAAATGTTGATAATGAAGCCAGCAGTTTACTAGTTACACTACTAATATAATAGAAAGAAAACAGTAAATATAAAACACATACAACAAACAAAAAAATATTTATTGGACATGAGAAAATTGTGTAGACAGGGAACAAGTGTGAAGTGTACTCCTGAAAATCTTAGGATAATTCACAGCCTTAATAAGAAACACATATACTTAACACACTCACATATGCTAATCAATAATTAAAATATGACATGGTTTTGTTTGTTTTTTAATCCTAATATTTTCTTAAAGTTGATTTAGTTCAAATATGTTTAACAACATTCCATTTTGGAACCATGTTGGCCTACATGACAATTGTCAAACATGTGATTAAAGGAGCATAAACATATGGACAAAACTACATTCACTGTATGTTTTGTTTCAAGTGAGTGGTAAGAACAAGTCTGATATGGCATAGGAATATTTTACAGCTTTTTGCATGAGATGTACATTCCAACACCATATCAAACTTGTTCTTTCAGACCTGGAACTTAACACTTGTGTGGTTTTGTGTTTATTGCATATTCCCTTTTCACATTTTTTTCAATGTTTGTAATGCATACTTTTCAAAAAAAGAATTATGCATTTAGCATTTTATGAAAGATCTTGTACAAACACTGAAACATGCTCCATGTGATTTACATAACAGGGTCTAGACCTAGATATATACTGTGCATTGCTGAATACACACACTCTACTTCCAAGCATATTTCAGGGCAAATTCCATAACAGTATTTAAATATATCAAATTTAAAATGGAAAGTTTATTATTTTACAGTACTTTTTAAATCTATTTTTAAGTTTTCATTACAACAAATTATTGATGCATTGAATTAAATCTTGGTAATTTAAGCATATAGTTAAACAAAACAGGATTCAGTCTCTTTATAATATGCTGACTAGATTGATTTTTAAGAATCATATGGATATTTTTTTGGGGAACAAATTTATAATATTACTTTGTTTTCTTCTCTTTATTTTCTACTTGAATAGTAGCAAGAAATTAAAATATAAACATACAATTCCTAGAATGTGTCATAAGGATAATAAAGTCTCAACAACAAAATATTGTAACAAGATGTAATTTTATTTTAACTTTGCATTCTATTCAAAACTGCTTCTGCTCTCTGTGATACCTTTATATTGTCAGTTTTACCTTGATATTAAACAAGTTTGATTCCACAGTAATATTAATACACAAATTGAAAGTTTGTCCTCTTAAACTTGCTCCTTATATATATATATATATATATATATATATATATATATATATATATATATATATATATATATATATATATATATATATAAACAAATTCTGTAGACCAAAGTTTTGAAACTTTTAAGCTGAAATGATTTTTAGGTGCTAATGGTTTTTAATATTATTTACATTGTGAAATGTTTCTTCTCTGTGTCGTCAGTGCTGCAGCTGGGTACAATGTCAAACAGGTGCATGGTTATAAAGTTGTTTTTTCTAATATCTTGAACATTTTTGTTTAAGGTCATTGCACCCAGAATTCAGCACATATCAGCAAATCATCTGAAGGCCAAATGCTGTAGCTGTAGTTACTATCCCTTAAATTATATGCATATAGCTGATTTGTAACTATTAAAAGTATGTGGTTTAATTATAGTAATCAGGCACCAATTTAAGCATCTAATTAAGCTGGGCTAAAGTTATCTTCAAACATGTGGGCATTTCTAGTTATGCCTATAATCTTGACATAACTCCTTGTCATTTTTCCTTTGTCTGGATTTTTCAACTTTCAATATAAGATTTTAGCAACAAATTACTTGGTCTGTCCCTCTCTATAATGTTTGATGTAAATTAGAAACACCAGCTTCATCTAAAAACTGTCAAATATATAGTCAAATATATTGTCCAAAATATTGTTGTCAACCTCAGATAACTCTAATTTAACAGTAGTAGATACCATTACATACATTTAACCTCCTCGTTACTTATAGTTACTCCATCTTTATCCCCAGAAAGCAAAAGTGCCATCTTCACCTAATATCAAATTTAAAAATGTGTGATGGCATTTTGTTATAATTTAAATTATATTGCAATAAATCATTCTAGAAATTTTATAAATGGACTATACTTAATATTTCAAGTTGTAAAATTACTGTATGGAAATTTTACATGCACGTTAGTTCAGCCATATAAGATTAAATGGGTATGTAATAAAAATTATATTTGTAATATTAACCATTAATTTGTGACAGATACAGCCATTTTATGAAAAGAAAGTTTATTTGATAAACTATATTGTCATGAGTAATGAAAACGCCATTTAAGTAGCAACAAGATTCATCAGGAATTTCCATGCATTCCTTACTGATGGAAACTAACAACCAGGGTACATACCACTGAAAAAAATACCGCAATATACTGATAGGAAAAAAAAGAGACCTGTTACTCTTCTGCCAGTAGCATCACCAATGTGTTATGGTTTGGTTAAAGTCTTTTGTTTACACATAATTTCTAAACAATGGATTCTCATCATACATGGCAATAATCATTATGAAGCAACAACCACCATTCTGCCACATGCTTTCTTACCCTCACTGACATTTAAGGTCAGGGTATAAGTCAGAGATAGTTTTTATTAACTTTATTTTTGCAATATACTCACTCAGTCTTTTGACCATGGGGTTAAGGTCATATTTTACTGCAGTATTTAAACCACTAGTATGACATGTGGATACCAGACTTCTTGTTTACTAAATTTAGTCTTGATTGGATAAATGAATTTTTAACTGAATATTCAGCCAGCATTAAGATGCAGAAATATACATCTGAATTACCCTGAATCTTGGAGGAAGGATAATGAATTTACTTGTATTAGAGAAATTCCTCATGTTTATTCAAGTTTCATATATTTCAGGATGCTTAATATCAAAACTTCAGAAGAGAACTGTTTTTAATTTATTGTGGAATCTTGATTTCCGATAACATCTCAACATTGTCAGAAACGTGATAAACAAGATATTGTTTAATTTTTATGTGAAAATGTGGAGAAAGTTAGTGAAACTGGATCCTGGTATTACTTGAAATTTCTGTGAATCCAGTCACAATCTGTTATGATTTACATTGTAACAAAGCTATGGGGGATCAAACAGCTCTTTGAAAGGCACTCAAAGTTGAATCCTCTGTTCCTTGCTTTACCTTTCCAACCTAAAATTGATTATGTCTCAAAAAATATACCAAAGTTTAGGAGGTTTTTGTGTAGCAAGGTTTTCAATCACAATGCTGAAAATACTTGTGCTGAAAATACTTATACAAAAAGAAGCAAATAAAACTTAAATGGGCTGGTAACTATATGAAACTCGTGTACAGTGACAGTGATATGTCTACAAGATTTCATTTGTGTTGAGCTTTTGTTTTTCAGTAATCATGCTAAGATGTGAAATAGACTGACAAGACCAGATGTTCCACTTCATTCACTGTAGTGACATAAAAATACAAAAGAGAAACTACACCACATGTTAACGTATATAAAGAGGTTTTATTTACAATATTTATCATTTCAAAATGCTAGAGACAAAAAGGGTTTGACCAGCAAGATAAAATGTTTCTTGCTAGATAAATTCTATTATTATTTTATGAAGATGAGGACAAAATGTGAAACTAAATTATCATTAGTTAAATTAAAATTATCAGTTCTTTGCAGATGCAATATATTTTTCATAGAAGCTTACATACTGAGACAAATATAGAATGTAGTTCCATAACATTTTAGTAATATTTCAACAAAGAAATGAGAACAATGTTTTATAGAAAAAATTGGCATAAGTAAAAGTATTAACCATAAATATGCTGCTGAAGAAACAATTCTAACTTCTCAATTTGTTTAATTGCTTGAAAAGCTGGTTTTCTGAAGCATAGTGAAATCTATGTTCCACAGCATCAAAAACCATTAAAAACCTGCGCTTGAATGAACTAGTGGAATTCACACTATTAGGAATGTGCTTTATTTTATATCATTGTAATTTAAAAAGACTTAAATTTTTAAAAACCCATAAAAATTTGTCTCTTTGTCTCTCTCTCTCTCTCTCTCTCTCTCTCTCTCTCTCTCTCTCTCTCTCTCTCTCTCTCTCTCTCTCTCTCTCTCTCTCAGTTAATAATTCTATGGCATAAATCCTTCATTTTCAACTTCCTGATGGTGTCCTTCAAATTTCAATTTGTTATCCAGCTTGTTGTCTTCAGCCAATGCACGGAAATGCTGAAAGAAAACAAGATAAAAATACTTCTTTGTAATCACAATAAAATGCTACCTTTTCTATCTTCTGAATGACATTCTGCTCCAGCACATATCATACAAAATAGAGCCATTATTATCCAATATTTTGTTTGTATTGCAAGGCAAATCTACCTAAACTCTTATTGTTTGTGTCAAGTAGCATGATTTCTCAGTTTGTATGGTGGTCTTCATGCTTGTGTATAGTTTAGTTTCTCATGTAATTTTGCCTGCCTTGATCTACATAAGTTTTGTGCTAAAATCAGTTTATAGTATATCCAACACTCCAATGATTTGCATTAAGTTTTGTGCTGAACTCTACAGTATATTCAATACTCCATTGATTTACATTAGATTTTGTGTTGAAGTCCATTTAAAATATATCTAATTGGTTGGATATTGTTTAAGCCAAAAAGGCATTCTAAACTGCAAGTGTTATGTGGAAGCATTACATACATAAAACATCTCTTTGGTTAAAAAACAAAATAAAGAATTTGTTCTTATATTTAAGTTGGGTGGAAAGAATAATACCAGGGGGGGGTAGGGGGCTAGTACTATACCAGAAACGTCATGACTAAGAACACAATCCTGCTTTTTGATTCTGACAGTCAAAAATATAAATTCTTCAAATTAATTACTTATAAATGTACTGATTTTTTTCCCTAACACTTGATGGTAAGAAATTTACCTGTGAGTTTTTGAATTCGGAATACAGAGTAAAGAGGACATGAAGTGCCTGGATTCGCTCATTGTGGTGACTGGTATTTTTATAGATTGGTATGTCTAGGACAGCTGAAAGGAAAAGAAGAAACATTAAAAACAACAAAATAAAATAGTATTAAACTCAGTTTGGAACATAATTTTTAAAAAATCCTGAAAATCCTTACACAGGTGTCTCAATAACCTATGCAATGAACTGTGAAAGTTTGTTGGAATAAAACTTAGTTTTCAGCTCTAATAAATGTTTGATCTACTTTAACTTTACATGGAATAATATTTCCATCAAAAAACTTATAGAATTTGGTTACTCAAACAGGATTTTAAATTTCCATTACATTTACTTGTTCTATGTATCTTATATAATATTAGAATCTGGGCATAAACTTGAATTTGGGCTAAAATAATTTATAATATGGGACCTGGTGAAGGCAGAAGCTGTGGCCCTAATGTGGTGGAAATTGGAGATCCAGGAGGAAACTTCTGACCTAAAATGAACAGCTACTAACCTGTAAACTTGCTGGATTGTGGAAATGAATCCAGTTAGGGTTTGAAATTAAAAGATGCCCAATAACCTTAACTAGTTGGATTGGGCAAATCAATTTTATGTGTTCCTTATGAAAATAACAACAGGAAACGTTTCATATGATGAAATTAAGTAATTTTATTTGTTATAATTGTGCCCTTGTGTGTTCTGTTATCATCACAAGACTTTTACTGAAATATATTCTTTGCTCAACATGCAAGCCTAAATGAAATTGATGCTGCCATAAGCCAGCTCTCTTGGTCCACTGCAATTCAAGAGATGCTTACATATCAGACACATGACAAATATAATTAAAACATCGCACTATTTAAAGCAGATATTTTTAATTAACATCTGTAAATCAAAACTTGCAGATTTTACAATTATGTACATTCAGAAATAACCAAATTAATTTATGTAAAAACTCGAATAACAACACTTAACAATGGTGAGTGACATTACAACTGTTTCCAGTGCAGTTTCCAGACCTCCAATGGGAAATACTGAAGAGGAAGCAATAGATGTCTGCCTAGATGTAACCAAGTCCTCTGTGGAGTTCAAGGTCTGAAGCAGAGAAAGAAAAAAGATGAGCTGATAATGTGGTCTTTGTTTTGAGGGCCCCCAACAGTGATGTGATTTTATCTCCTCTGTCCAAAGGGATACACAATAATCTTCTCTGAGATGAAGTTCATCTCTGTGAAGACTAAATCTTGAGATGGAGTGAGTTCCAATTTCTCTAGGCTGGATAAAAGACCCATGCTGGTCACTGTAGACCAACAGACCTAGTTTAAGGGAATTTAGCAGCCTTTGTGGATCAACCAGAACCCTCCAGTTTCTCTGCCTCCAGCACTGTAACCCTCCGAAAGTTACTACTGTGTTCTAATAGGACCTTGGATATGTCCAGAGCAACATCCCTGTGGAGGTGGATAAGCTCCACTTACAAGGCCCACTGATAAAGATAACATGCTAGAAATTCTTCTACTGCTTCCAACAAATGATGAAGGGCAATTAGTGACAGATTCCTCATTAACAGGAGCAGGAAAAGTGCTTTTATAATAACTGAGTAAGGAAGAAACAAGAAATCTGCCTTAGAAAGTGTTTCCAAACTGGAAAGAAATTTTGTGTTGTCAGAACTTTAATGCCTGGAACACAGATTGCTTGGCAAATGACAGTAAACCACTCTTTAGAGACTAGCTCTCTGCCATTTTGACCATTGGGTGAGACACAGCAGGTCACCAGATGGGAGGGGGTGCCACACTGGTCCGTCTTTTATCAAACATGAACTGACAAGGACAGAAAGAATGCCTTCATTCTGCTCCATCTCTTGGGAGGCAAGACTATGTGACCCAGTGTCTTTGTTGAGGGAGAAACTTGGGGGAAGAGAAACTTGAATATGTAATTCCTCATGCAGAGCTAATTGACCGTCTTTATTAGCAGACTCAGTTGGCAGGTGAGAGGGAAAAGCCTGTCACCCTCCCTTTTTTGACCAAACTTTGTACGATGAAGATAAATCAATCTCTCTACCATGTGGCCAAGGCCGTGAAGTTCATGGCTTCATGCAGGAAAGGTACCAATCCATTCCATGTGGTGGAAGAACCCACATCATGTAGGGATTTAGAGGAATTAGAGGCCAATCTGACCCCCTTCCAAATCTGGTGGGATGAGAGAGCAGTCTGGAGGCTGGTGATGGGGGTCTCTAGTCATTCCAGTGATTGATACTCACACACTACTACCTTGTACTCTGTGCCTTGTGACCAGCGTCTGGTGTCTAGTCAGATGACTGTATGAATAGTGGCTTGATCCTGTTGTCAACTGCATGCCCCAGGGACTTAAAGGGTGCTTCCCCCTCTTATGGAGTACTTGGCAAGCTCATTTTTAGCCATCATGTTTCTGTGGACAAGTAGCAGGTGTTGCTCGTCTCTCATGGGATGGGTGGGGTGGATGGGTGGGAAGAACTGGGGCAAGTAGACATAATTTCTGCCCTCTTGGATGGATGAGGGTGCTGTTCCTCCATGAGAAGAAACACAACTTGCTCTCTTATCCTAGTGAAAAATAGATGGTGCTACTTGTCCTTCATTGAAGGGTGTAGCTTGCTCTCTGCCCTCATAGAATGGGGAGGGTTCTGCTCCTCTATTATGAGAAGGTATGACTCACATTCCATCTACTTATACTACTTATAGTCTCTCTAGAGACGGGGACAACTAAACTGAAGAACCTCTTAAGAGACTTTTGTAATCCTGCTCTGAGACTCAAGAGACTCGGTGAAGAAAAATTCTGAAAATTCTGAGGCAGACAAAAAAAAAACTTTCTTTCTTCCTTAAAGTTTATAGATACATCTATGTTCAGCAAGATCTGACCTTGTCCAACCATAGGCTGCAAAAGAAATGACCATATATCCTTTTGCATCTTGTGCAAGATAGGCAAGTAGGGTAGGTGTTCCTGGGGGCTTTCCTGTGATTTATTCTAACACTTCTATGCAAGCATTAGTAAAACAAAAAAAGGTGATATTTGCATGGAATATGTTAATGCTAAATACTATAAAAGCAACAAATCATCTTATTATGTACTTCAAAGAATTAAAACAAACACGGATGTTTTACTTCCAAAAGGTAAGCAACGTTATACTGAGACAGTGAAGATTATAAGATAGTGAAGTTAACCAGACTTAAGTGAAAGCTGGGGATGGTATAATGAATCAAAATGATCCACAGACCATATTAGGAAAGGAGACAGATATTTTAACTGAGTACCAACCTTAGCTACAAATTATTCTCAACAAAATTGGTAAACTAACACTCTTGTGGTATGAGATATTAACATGGATGGTAATACCCAATGTTTGAACATAAAATTCTTGATCCGCTGTAATTTTACACGATGCAATAATGAATACATCAATATGTTAGCACACAAAACAAAGGCAATTCTTTTATAATGTATATAAAGCAGCCATTAAAACGTGAGTGAAAAAGGAATGAAGGATCGTGCCATGGGCAAGGTATCTGAAGGTGGACAAGGGATGACCTAGTGTTCCTGAATCTTCTCATGCTAACAGTAGGACAAATTCTTATCATATAGATAGGGTATTTTCCATCTGGAAAAGAACCAGCTATGCAACAGCAATAGGTATGTATTGCTGATAATAAAACTGATTTTATTTATAGAAATTGTTTTTTGTTATCTTTATTTAGTGCTTGATACATATGTCAATGTGTTTTTTGGTCTCATTTTAGTTCCTGCCTGATATGTGTATCAGTGTATTTTTGGTCTCATTCTAGTTCCAAAAGATAGTACACTAAAATGGGGCTGTAAGTCCATTGGTTGCAAAAGTGGCTGTATCACCAATTATTCTCCCTTGTTATCATCTCTGTAGGAAATTTCTTGCCAGATGACTAGTGTAATAAATTGCACATATCTTGCATGATGTGTGTCAATAATGTCTGATTTATTTTGGAACCATGAATTCTAAAACCCTAGTTTATCTGGGTCAGTTTTCAAGGAGATTTGGGCAGAATTCTTTTGAAATGTACTGAAGCACATGCATGTAAATGCACTTTTGTGAACTGGTACCATGGTAACCATGTAAAAAATGTGTGTGTGTGTGTGTCTGTAATAAGTATATTTTAATCACAAAACAAAATAACTCATATTCTTTCAAATTACAAATGGCATTGCCATTTACAGAGCTTGGTTTTACATCTACAACTGCTCTTTAGTACAAGACATGTTTATACAGTATTCATCATAACACTGACATGAGACACCCATATAATGAAGAGCATCATACAGTATTACCTCATTATAATACCTTCTATGGAACCACAGAGTATACTGAATTATAGTGAGACTGACTTCTAATGAAGTACATGATAATCAGAATTTTGCTACCACCAAATGAAATGGAATCCATGAAAATATTTGCATTACAACAGCAACTGATTTAAAGTTAAGTATGTGCAAAAGTGTAAAAAATAAAGAATCCAATCTCAATAATAAAAGAATCTCTATAATAATGAATGTCTTACAACAGATGATATCCACATATTGGCTTAGCTCACAGTTCAGATCAGCTGTTGGCAATCCAACCTGCAGAAAAAAGATTATCAGAGTACTGACAAAATTTTTAAGAAATTTATAAAGATGTCATTTATTAAAAGCAATATTTTCTTTGCTTTGATTAAACATTGAAAGATTTTTAATTTTGGGGTTTGCATGTACATTATAACCTGCAATACTCAATTTCATTGATTTTGAATTTCATAACTTAATACAACACAAATTAAATGCATGAAATATTTGGGCTACATGAAATGAATATTTCCTAATGTGTATAAATTATAATAATATACATGTTCTTGTCATCACCTAATTGATAGTATTTTGCAGGACTGATAATTTAATTATCAACAATGGTCGCTCAAAGGGACTAACACTTTACTGGTCAAAAAGAATTATGAGGTCCTTTTTGTCTGACTTTTAGAACACCTTCACAAAAATGTTGATATGCAGGTGGTCAGGTCTGGAGTGGTAATAACAAACTTTTCAAGATGGTGGCCATATTGGAAGTCAGACTGGTACCATTTCATTTAAAATCAACTAGACAAGTTTTTCAGAGACAACTTCATTTGATAAACCTATCTGTTATGGATGACTAGTGATGATAAGATTTTTTAAGATGGCCACCATGGAGAACATATGACAGCATGTTCAACAGTCACCATTTTCATTTAGGACAAAAATACATCATAATTCTTTATGTCAAAACTCCATCTCGACATGACCATCTATTCAGGAGTAGAGTGGCATGATTTTGAAGACATACTAGATGTCATATTGGTACCATTTCATTTAAAACCAGCTGGTCATCATTTGAAGTATTTTAAAGAAATTCCCATGTCGATATCAAGAAGATTTTAAGATAGTTGCCCTCATTTAGGACCAAGTTGATCTTGGGTTCAACAGGTTTATAAAGTTTTGTGGCAATCTTCCCAGTGGTTTATGATGAGTAGTATAAGAAATTTTTAGCACGCTGGATGAAAGGTCATTGACCAGTAGAGCCAAAAAACACTTGATCCTTTCAAGCAACCATTAACACACTCTTTGCTGGTTAAATACAATGATACTCCTCAAAACTCAGTATACTGGAATTCCCTCAAGACAAAATTTAGTCCAAAATTTTTCCATCTTAATATCATTATTTTGTTTTGTAAACATAAAACCCTTCAACTTCAAAAACTGAAACAAAAATTTTGATCCCATATTTCAATTTTACACTTAATAAAACCCCAGAAGACTGAAATTCACTTTAAACATCCAAATGTATTTTTGCTGTTAAGTTCTTAACACATGCTTGAACAGATTAATTATGGAGTGTAATTACTGGAGTAGGATTATCTGTGAGGCCAAGACCCCGAAAAATGCCCCAAGAGAAAGCAAGGGTAAAATATTACTTAACAAACACACCAACTGAGATTAGAACTGGCTAAACTGAAGTCTTTGCACCAAAAAAAGAACCAGCTTTTATTAATAACTAAATGCTTCTAAGTAAGCCATTTAAGAAAGATTATGTTTATCTGCTTATTAGCTAATTGTAATTGATGTTTAATTGTTTGTATTTCATGATCAAATTTATTTTAACCACTAGTCCAGGACAAAAGGTTTCAGAAAATTCACTAGTCCAATCTTTTTCTTCACTAGTCCTACCTTAATTTTCACTGGTCCCAAAATGTTAATCACTTAACGAGATTTGATAAAATGTATGTAATCCATAAAAAAACAAAAATAATATACAACACAAGTATTTCTTAAAAGAATTTAATTTTTTAAAAACATTGGTTGTTATTCATTTGGCCTCTTCATTGTTCACATATATATGTTTTAGCTGATGGATTTGAAAAATTATGTCCATGTATATGTCTGCCACCTGCACCAGCACTAAGCCAGCAGTTGAAAACTGTGAGTTAAAGTCCTCAAGCTCTGGTCCATTTGCAGAAATGTTCATCTGGGTGAATTTCCTACCTGTGCAGTTTTGGATATTGTTTGCAGTAACTGCAAAACATCTTTCCTTCCGAGTCAATATATTCAAGCCTGGGATAACAATCAGCCCAATGCGGCTGAAAATTTCTCTGTCTCTTAGTAGTGTCATATTTGACATTTTTTGCTATCACTGAATGTTACTTATGTCTCTTTGGAGAAATAGCTACCACACACTCAGTATTTGTCTTATGTTTTATCCCTACATTTTTTAAACAAATTTACATTCTCCAAATTGCCGTTATTACCTTCCTTACAAAAATAGTTTAGCAAATTCATTTTATCCACAGAGTATCTATCAGCTTGCTTGGTAACTACTTCTAAAGTGATCATAACATCAATTTTGTCTTTTAATACTTACTGAAACCACTCTTTAATTATAGTCCAACGCTACATCCACGTCTGTTCGCACCCCCCTACCAATTTCAATAAGTAAAACATTTAATGTGATAAAAAGTGCACAGAACTAAGTCCTTGAATCATTGATTTATAATTTCTAACCTGATTGTGACCAGAATGGCACTAATACTGACATCCCCTTGCACCTTTCATGCTTAACAGACTTTCCATACTAACACTGTACCAAATTCTTGACACTATAGAGCAGTTTATTTCCATCCGACAACATAATGATGTAATTCATTGTATTTGTTAACTGTTGGATGATTCCATAAATTAGCATAACGTTCAGTTTGGAATCATATTAGTTTGCACACATGAACATAATGTTAAATCCAAGTGTAAGGCATTTTTTTGGTCATCTTTTCCTTTGTTTGATTCGACACTGTAAATATCGGAAGCAGACAACATATACATGTACATCTTTAGTAGCGCATACACCCCTTTGCTGAAAATGGACTGGTTCAGGAACTGGAATGTCTGTCTATTATATTGAAAACTTCCGTTAAGCAAGAAGCGTGCAGATGATGATGGTGTTATGGCCATTCAGGTTAGAAAATATAATCCATGAATGGCTTGACTAAGTTCTTTGCATCTTTTATCAACTTAAAGGTTTCCGTTATTGAAATCAGTAGGGGGGTACAAACAAATTAACTTGGTCTATAGATGTAACTGTTTTGCTTCAAATACAATATCGCATGTGGAACAGTTATAAATTAAAGAATCATTACTGTCATTTAATCAGTACATAAAGGAAACTGACATTAATGTTGGTAAAATATCTATCATTAATTTAATTACACTGACTTGCTGGATTAAAATCATAGTGAGTCGCTCGTTCTGATCTAGATTGAGTAAACTCATTGCAACAAAACCATGTACAACACTGCAAATTGATCATACTGGCTTTCTTTAGTTTGACATGTTTTGATTTGCTCCTGTCAAGTGGTAACAGAATGTAAACATATAAACAAAAAGGTGCTATAATCAAGTATTCAGTACGCCTGGAAGGAATGATTGGCCAAATAAAGGTAGATATAGTGATTAAAGCATGAAAACAAGGACTAGCCCAAACTTTTTTTAAAAAAGCACTTGTCCTGGACTAGTGACTTGGAAAACTTTACTTGCCCGACTTCAAAAATGACTAGTCAGGGACATCGGGCTATGGGATTTGCTCAGCCCTGAAACAGTATTATGAAATCAGGATTCACTCAATCGATTTTCAACAGAGAAAATTTATTACATATTTAGGTAGCATGATTGTCATCTGTTTCACTCACATGTCAAGGTATCAAAATGACCAGCTAAATATCAAACGAGTTAATTATCCATACAAGAAAAAAATTAGTCTGATCAAATAGTATAAATCTATGGCAAAACTTACAATGAAAAAGATAGGAGAAACATTTGGAATAAGAACATCTTCAGTGTCCAATATTCGAAAGAAAATGTAATTCTACAAAAATGAATTTGGAAACAACAGTGATGCAAACAAGCAAACAAGCATTCTTTCAATAATGTTCACAATCTGATAAGCTGAATAATCGTAATGGTTGAAGGAGCAAGGACAGACTAAGGCCTAAAAATATATGATCTCTTGATCTCTCTCACACACATCTACAATAACCTCAGTAAAATGAAAATCTCTCAAACTTTAAATTTGGTGCATTCTGCTCTACTAGGTTGATTGATTGATTGATTGATTAAATTTTAACGGCGCACCAGCACTTTTAGGCTATTTAGCGCCATACAGTAGGTCATATTTGTAAAAAACTTCAATATTGACCAGCGATATAGTAAAAAATCCATAGTAGATAAATATAAAATGGTAAATGTTGGTAACAGTTAAAGATATTGGTTCACGATCAACGGGAGATGTAAATGATGTATCTTGATGAAAAGATGTAAATAATAGTTGGTATTGGTATTAGTTAAAAATTAGTTTGGGTAAGGTCATAAAAAGTTACAGTTTAAAATAAAGATTTACTTCCTTTAGGAACTCTAAAATACTAGTGATTTGAATAGTATCAAAAAGTTCCTGCATGTCGTGTACATTATAGTATTTATCACGCGTAGGTTGCAGGTCGGAACACGTGGTCATAAAGTGTTCAACAGTAAATGGTACATTGCAAGGAACGCACTCTGGTGGATCTTCACCTTTTAGTATGTGTGAGTGGGTAATGTATGTATGACCGATTCTGATTCTTGCAATGACAACCTCCTCCCTACGAATAGTTCTGTAGGAAGGAGTCCATTCTCCCAAGATTGGTTTGATGGCATGAAGTTTGTTATTGATTGCATCATCCCAGGATTTATATGGATGCAGCATGACTGAAGAGTGATTACAGTAAATTGATTCATTCCTGTGATTTTTCAAAAATGACGTTCTCATCAGGACTTGAATTTGTGGATTAAGGAGGATCCTTCTGTTTCCACAATGTCAGAATGACTTCATTTCTTAGAGTTTATAATTCATGATTTATATATAGCAACTAAAAAAATCCCCAAAAATTGGTTCAAGCCAAAAATTGTGAATTCATGGAATATGTATCTTTTTTTAAATGAAAACTATAGGTATATATGATGTAACTAAACTGAAGGAGCCAGTCTTTTCAATGTATTAGTACAGTGTCATATAACTAAGATACTCTTTGTCCAAGGGACAGGTAAGGGATACTGAAGATATTGTTATGTCACCTGGGCTTATTTCTGTTGAGCAGCTTTGGCAGAATTAATATGGTCATCTTCTTGGCATTTGTATGTATACATTTTCAAGATAAAAGTGAAAGTTTAATTTCTTATATAAGCACAAAAACAGGCAGGCTCAGCAAAGAGAGTGTCTCTTGATTACTTACTTGCTTATCATTTAAGTCCAACTGCAAACAACATAGACCCTGATCTACTATCACATAATGTGGGGCCTATCAGAGTCTTTATCATTTGTTCTAATGATTAGTTCTGATAAAATGCAGAGAACTTGATCTACTGGTGCATTATGCAGCATATGATCTGGGTCTGTGCAGTCTGCAGTTGAGCTTGAATTATATGCAAGTTTTTACCTTACTTTTAACTTAAAGACCAACAATAAATATTGACACCTAAGGAATAATAACAAAGTAATGGTAGGAATTTTTAAAAGAAAATCTCAGAAGTACCTCTTTTAACAACTCTTCAAATTCTGAAGGCCATTCTTGCATCAGCGTATCAATATCAGGCATATTCCTGGAACAAGACTTCATAAATTATTTATCAAAAACCGATGAAGATGGAGTCATCTACATCCTCTGTCAAAATGTCAATTACAGAAGGATTTTCCAACAAGTAAATTTGCTATGTTTACTTCACTAAATACTTATGTATCCAACTACAAAGTGCATAGATCCAGATCTGCCACTGCACAATGCAGAGAATTAAGTAAGAGCAGACCAGGGTCTACAATTTTTGCAGTTGGAACCAACTTATAGCAAGTATAATAGTACCTCATAAATACAAACTTTCTAAGTGTGAAAGTGTCAATAATAGATCAAAAGATGAGCAGAAAAATGAACAATAATAAAAATAGTGAATAACACAGGCATATTCAAACCATTAGTCTATTATGTGTATCAAGTTTTGTATGGTTATCTTCAAAAAAGTTCTAGAGTAATCTACCAAAAATGAAATCGTGATATATGGCTGGCTGAAACCCATCTGCATAACCCATGACAACTTTGTTGTATAGGGGATACAAGAGATTGAATCAAACTGCTATATACCAGCAGTCCTAAAGGTAGTCATAATGCATGGTCATAAATCAAAGCTCTCTTTGACAATTCCTATTAACTTGAAATGTATCCTTCATGTTTTCTGTCATATCTAAAATCTGTAATACTATGTCATAATGAGAGAAATTATTTTAAAAATTTCAAATGTGACAAATTAAAATTTGACAAGACACATTATTAAATGTAAAGTGCTTGTAAAATATAAGACCAAATGAAGGAGTAACAGTAAAAATTTAAAACTAATTAAAGCACCAAAACTGAGTTTTTAATGCATATTGCTCATTAGATTGCTTGCAAGTCTATTTAATTTCTAATTCCTCTTTCCTGTTCAGGTGTGGTAAGCTGATGGCGAGTAGCAGATGGAAGAAGCTCTTACAGCAGGTAGAAGATTTGGTGAATATGGCATTAAGATTAAAAGAAATCATGCAGTAAGGATGTCAGCAGGTATGATACCATTGGTCATACAAGCTGAACAAATTCAATAATGCATAAATGGAAGTAACTCTTACACGACGGTGTTAATTAGGGAGGATATACAGGATTATCTCTATAAACTTCGCATCCAGTAATAAGAAATGTAAAAACATAATTTTGAAAGCTTTAAACCTAGTACCACTTAAAAAGCACATGGTTCGGATTTCAAGATTTTGAAACATGCTTTATTCTCACAATCAATTCAAACTCAAATGAACATTTTGAAATCTAATTTGTCAATGATTGAACATTAAACAATGATATTATAGAAATAGGAGTTGCATCCGAGTTGAGCATGAGAATGTTTTTATTTCTTGAGGTCAGGAAACTGGATCTCATTATCAAGAGCTCTAATCTGCAAAATATCCCATCCTCCATATTTGGCTTGTTGAATGTTGATCTATGAACCTGTCTAACTAAAACGTTTCAAAGAGTCAGTTTAAACTCATTTAAATGCAATTATTGTCCCATTTTTTGACTCATTATTCACCCACTTTCATAAATAAAAAGGTAGAAATTATGTAATTCTGCACATCTAGACATGAATGCCTCAGTTAACCAAATTCTTTATATCTGCAATGCTAAATTTTGTCCCATTTGTTTAAATGAAGGCATTGGCAATGCTAAATTTGTCCTATTTGTTTAAATGAAGGCATTGGCAATGCTAAATTTGTCCCATTTGTTTAAATGAAGAAATTGGCAATGCTAAATTTTGTCCCATTTGTTTAAATGAAGGCATTGGCATTGTTTAAATGAAGGCATTGGCAATGATTAATTTTGACACTGCACTACACAGGCAAAGGGCTATTCCAGAAATAATAATATGAAGTCAGAAGGATCTTTTTTTGTCCATCAAGCATAAATAAAAATATATATCCCCCACCACCAATGGATGAAGAATATATTTCTTCAACCAATATCATGCAT
This sequence comes from Potamilus streckersoni, assembly GCA_016746295.1. Taxonomy (NCBI): domain Eukaryota; kingdom Metazoa; phylum Mollusca; class Bivalvia; order Unionida; family Unionidae; genus Potamilus; species Potamilus streckersoni. The sequence goes on along the minus strand of JAEAOA010002355.1, from coordinate 2,093,752 downwards.
GAAATTTATTCACAGAAATTCAAACAAGCATGGATACATATTAAAATAAAACTGGTCAGCTTGTTTTTATGAAATTTTCCGAACCCAGGGTGCAGTTAATAGTATTTATTTTCTACCCTAAGAATTAAATTTACTTGAGCCTCAATAGCTCAAGCTTCCTCTAATCATTCCAACCCCATTTTAGATATCTGGTAATTCATGATGGTGTGTGGGGTCATAACACATTGCCTATTTAAATGAAAGAATTTGTAGACACCACATGGTGTTGGTATACAGTAGCAGCTTATTAAATTAATTACCATACCTACAACAAATCAATAGGGGAATGATTTATTTTCCTACAAATTGTAGGCAAGCATTTATTTTGTGTTTAATCAGATGACCTATGAGACAACACTAGAGTGTTAATGAAATCTGACTTGGTAATTGCCACTGCATTCACATGATTACCTAAAAATCGCAACCTACATGTCTTTGACATCAAAAAAATTAAATAGTCAAATGATACTAACAAATACCTTCTTTCCAAAGTTGCTGTACAAAAAATTCAAAAATATTACATGAAAATCACAAAATGTTTGTAAAAGATTGAAAAGAAATGCAGTTCTCAACATATTTATTCTGAGAACAACTACTGAAACCTATTGATGTCACAGAATCCTTGAGAAAGCCAGACTCTTCAAGCAGAGAGAACATGTCAACAATATTTCTGCTGGTATCTCATAACTAATGTGTTTACACTTAATTTCTGCTTGTTGAATCTGACTTTCTATAGGCTGCTGTGGTTTTTCCAAGTCAACTGTTGATCTTTTATGCCAGTTTCAGTTTGATATTGATAAAATTATATGCCACATATGCCAAAAATCGTCACCAGGAAAATATTCAAAATAATGTTTGCCCAATTTTTGCATATTACATAAACTAAAAAAGCCTCATTAGGTATAAAATTTTAATTTTACTGCTGCCCAACATTCCTACACCATCATTTCTCGAATAGCCCTAAACTTTAATAGACTATAAATCTGTGTATATAGATGTATGTATTTATAAACTATTGGAAGTGTTAAACTGTCATTTTATGCCAATACAATCAGAATCAAACTCCAGCTAAATGTAAACAATATACAGACCATGTCTCCATAAATGAAAATTACCTACTTGGAGTAATGTACATTTGGTGGTGGTTTGGAGCGATGAAGTTCACGGATGCTTTCTATCCAGTTGTTTATATGCTTGGGATTCTTTTCTGCCGACTCCAGACTTTTCACAATCTGATAAAGAAACACTTTGGCAGGTAAAGAGAAATGATATTTTCTTTAAATGAATTAGCACAGGCTAAATAGAGTTCTCTTCTAATATTAAATATTTAGGATATTGTGTATTCAGTATTATTTGTGGATTTTGTGGCAGTTTCAAATTAACAAGCAACAATTATTTAACTTTGAAGATGATGAAATACATTTCCGATAGACTACAATATTAGATGATGAGTCACTGGTAATCTTTTGTAAAGCCTTGAAAATACATATAGACCAAAATAAATTAATTCCAAGTTTTTGTGACATAAAATGTTTACAATGTGGTCATTCTAAATACAAACATTGTATAAAACTGTTTTAGTTTGGTTCTCTGTTGTTAAATGCCATTTTTCTGCTCATGATATGGCACAGGAAGATCCAAGGAAGACCCTGGAAAGAACTACTGATGCACAGGAAGCTACTGGCAAGCTTTCTCACATACCCACATTGGCCGAGTCAAGACTCAAACCAACTTGGACAATGGTAAATTTTGATTGATCTGTAAAGGTGATTGCTATAAAGCACCCAAACACAAGGGGACCTAACTCTTCTGGTACTTCCAAATATTATATTATATTATCTCCAGTTTTTCACATCCTCTAATTAGTTCTACATCATTAATGAACAAAAATAACAATTATTTGCTGTCATCTAATTCTTATATTCACAAAACAGTTTGCTTTTAAATTGTATACCAATATTAAATTACCAATCGTTAGGCATATGCCTAAAAAAAAAAATAAAAAGTGTGCTACAAATTCTTACAAACACTACAATTTATAATGTGATTCAGCTGTTTTGCTTAATTAGTAAACATTTTATGCTCTGAAAAATTTGGCAAAGAACAGTTATATCTACTGGGCTTCAGCTGTTACTGTACAGCTGTTACATCACATTAAATATGTACTGACATCATATGATTTTCAAAAAGGAGAATTGAGTAGATAAATAAAATGGAAGACAAACATAAAGACACACCATTTCGATGGATAATGGAATTATGTTAAAAGGAAAATCATCTCTTTGAACTTTTGAGCAATTTATTAATCCCAATTAAATTCTGCATTATTATACCAATTTTCAAGGCAGTGACTAATCACAAATCATGATAAAATCTCAATGGTGATAATGGTTGAAATGCACTCATTTTAATTCAAATCTATATTCTTTAGACTGCTTCAATATTTTTGTACTTGCTAAATTTGTTTATACTATAGTTATATGTAGTAAATAAATTCTTTCAATATATATAATATAAAGTCTGTACACAATCCACTTTTAAATAAAAATTATATGATTATTACAATATTTCAAAATAAATTACAAACAGGTAACTTCATTATACATGGAAGAAAATAAAATAATGATATTCCATTTGTTTAAATTCTTTCAAGTAGGCCTATCATCTATATGGTTGGATCATTCTGAAAACAATCTAGTCAACAAATTAATCATGGATAGAACAATATTTTATATTGTTAACGTGTTTTGTCATACATCCTTCACAGCAAGTGGCTGATCATTGCTTCTTTACATTGTGTTTTGTTGTTTATAAAACCACATATTTGATAATAAGCAAATGAAAATGCAATGCATTTGTGCTTGTGACACTAGTTTACAAACATGCACTTGTTCTATCTCTTACACACACACACACACACATGCACACACACACACACACACTGTTCATATTAAATTCAGTAGATATGTTAGTGTTAAAATGGCAATAACCAGAAGTATGATTAAACATCACAAATGCAGTGCCCTCTACAAGAAAATGGCAAAACCCCTGCCAGAAATTAAAAGATAATTTCTCTTAAACTGACCAGTGTTGCTCAAATTTTACAGATATAGTAAATAATCTGATCCCTTTCAATGAGTATATGATAAACCTTATTCATTCACTATAAAAAAATAATTTCTGAGCATTAATATCAGATACCATAGTTTTATAAGGAACAAAAGGATGGTCCATTTATAAAAAACATGTACGAGGAAATAAAATAATGACTTCAAGATCTGTCAAATATCATTTTTCTTGTGTACAAAAAGTAAATATTTCAGTATGGTCTACCAACCAGTTTCTTGTCTGTGCTCTGTTTGGAGATCGCTCTTAACTGAAGGTCAAGAACGACAGGGTCAGATTGCTTGGCACAAGGTTCATCAAGTACAGACAATCCCAGGGTATCAGGCTTGTTATCTGGCCGAGGAATCTGTAAATGAAATACATCTGTAAAACTCCATTCTGAATACAGTCTTTCCTCACCTGACCTAAGGAAGCCCTCCTCACCCCCACCCCCACTTCAGATATATCTAACAGTTGGAAAAACAAATTAAACCTTACGATTCCATGCTGTACACTATTGTACATATTCATAAGAGCAAAAGAGACCAGTCATTAAGCTTAGGTAATAGAAAGATTATGGTGACATTCTGTGTATTAGGTAAAGGACTAGTTATTGTCATGACCACAAAATATAACAAAACAATGACAAATCATTTGGTGTCACATTCCTTGCTCTGTAAGGTAGAAGATAATGGCTCTGGTTCAAGGAAAGATGTCTAATTCATGAATTTGCTAAGGAGTCAAAACATGAAATTGTCAACAAAACTTGTAGTTTAGTTTATGGAGGGAAGGACCATTGAAAAATATTCTGTCATATCATTAAGTTTGTGACCTAGATGGAAACTGCATCAAGACAAAGGAATCTACAGATAATAAAATGCAAATTATATTAAAGTGAGGAATTGTAATAGCTCAGAGCTTAATTCAATCAATGAAGCTGCTCATAATTCTGTTCATTCATGGAAGCACTCCAAAAATTATGATGTGATACATTTAACAAATTCCATGACTAATCTAATAATAAGAATGTTCACACATGCCAACAAATACATTCGAGAGGGAATGAAGAGAGGTAGGCCCAAATTTGAAGCAGATCTGAGAAGAAAAAGCATGCATTAGATAAAACTAAGAATCTGGAGAATATTGTTGATCAGCTGGGGAGCTGGAATACTTTGAAGGGCTTATATTGGTTGAAACAATCTGACAAACCATAGTGATGTCATCACATCTTGTGTTCCAGTTTTTAACTGAAATAAGTTGACCCACAGATATCACCAATCACATCGGATTAATTCATACACATGCAAAAAATGGCCTGGCTTCTCATTTTGAGGGAGAAATTATATGTCTCATATTGTGATGAACCACTGATAATATCTGGTTTTAATGAAACCCAATGATGTTTTGGACCAAAATATTTAAAGATTCAGTATTATTCATTTGATTTGGCACATACAACCTTTTTCAAATAACAGCAACATTGGGGCTTCAATGGATCTTAGCTATACCTGCATGCATACATTATATAACTCTTACAATCTAAACTTTTTAATGTAGCTTTAACAGTACAGATGATGGAATATTACCAGGAAAACATACAAATATACTCAATATGAAATAGCTATATCAACTGCAAAATCCTCATGCTATTCTCTGCATATTCAGAACCACATATTCTCCCTCCCCCAATGATACTTAGCCCCAGCTCCCATCAAAGACCAAAGGATCACAATACAAAAGTCATCACATGTATATGATGCATGACTGCATATGATAAAAACATTTGGATAAAAAAAATATTTTAAAATGTCACTGGAAATGAAATTTATATACATCTGATCTCTGACCACTCTCAGACCTCTAAGTGTGAAAACATGCATGACACCTCTCTCATTGATGGTTAACATTATGCAACATAACTACAAAAATGCTTGTGTGAATTTCCAATTTTGGTTTTTTAGAAGTGGTAGAATCAGATCATATGGGGTCATTTATTAATATCCATGACACATTTTTAAAAGATGGGATATTGAGTGTTATATCATTTAAATGTATAAGAGAGAGAGAGAGAGAGAGAGAGAGAGAGAGAGAGAGAGAGAGAGAGAGAGAGAGAGAGAGAGAGAGAGAGAGAGATAGACAGTCAGACAGACAGAGAAAGTAAAAAAGTCAGTGTAGGTGAAGGAGAACCAAAGAATGCAAAAACATAAGATATGTATTATTTTTTTGTATACACCTTTAAATTTTATGTCTCATGACAGTGGTAATGTAGGATAATGGGTAACTTTTATGTCTCATGACAGTGGTAATGTAGGACAATGGGTAACTTTTATGTCTCATGACAGTGGTAATGTAGGAAAATGGGTAACTTTTATGTTTGCTGGCAGTGGTAATGTAGGACAAGGGGTGAAAAAATTATGCATTTTCTTCCCTGGTAAATTTAAATTATATAGCCCCAACCTACATTGTTTTAATTAGGAAATAGTAAATTTATATGAGGAAAAACGTTTGCTCTAACCTATTAATGTATTTATTGAAAAACTATTACAAAACAACATAACAATATTAATAATAAAAACTTTCCTCACCTTGATAAATGCATCAATGTCTCCAACAGAAGGAAGGAAGTCTGGTATAAATGGTTTTATTTTGTGCTCAAGTTCAATTGATTGAGGAGTATACCTACAAAAAAAGAAAACACAAACCTCTCATCTTCAAGTTCTTTTCAAAGTTCCAAAGAAGCAGACTTTTACTGAATAAATATTATGATATTAAAAATCTATTTAAGAAAACTACAACATATGTTTTAAAGTTTCCAATGAATGATTACGATGGCACTCAATAGTTTTGTATTTTGCAACAGCTAGATTTTTAAAGAAAAACAATTTCCCTGGTATTCCTTACTGATTAAACTGGCTATTTATAAAAAGACCTTGTGTATCTTATGTATTGTTAAAAGAATTTAATTTCCATATTTGGTGTATGGATGATGGGTGTAAAATGGGTTATGGAGTAAAAACTGCTAGCTCTACTTGGTCATTTTCACTTCCTGAACTTTAGAGTAAATTGTCAAAAATAAGGAGCTGACAACTTTTTTAACATTTTACACATTTGATATTAATTCATTGCACTCTCAGAAGCTGGTATTGTCTAGTCTGGCAAAATTTGTTTTCCTGTTTAAAGAACTGCTAAAGTGCTAAATTCAGGCTAATTTTTTAAGGACTTGTGAGCAGTCATTTTGATCAGCTGTGAGCGCAGACCATGCACAATTTTCACAAGTACAACATCAAAAGAAATTTCAGCCGTTGTATATGAAAATAACACAGAAGTATGCCAACATTATCTTTATTGTGCATGTTGCAAATGCAAACAATTTCAACTTACATCCATAACTTTCTCAGAAGTTCATAATATCTATTGAAATCCCCCATACAAAATCATATTTCCACATACATCTTAATTTTTAAACCAATGAACTCAACAAATTATTTGTAAAAAAACTAACAGAAAACATGGCATCTTAGTTTACCATGTGTTTTTCTGCTACAATATCATGCCATTCCTTTATTTATTGTTCGTGTGTGGATTTTCAAACCCATTGATTTTAGTACTAACAACACTACATATGTTCATTGAATATTTATCTAACATTTAATTTAAAAGGAATAAAAAAATAGTATAATATGAGTCTGTTTTGTCTCCCTTTACACACATGGACAGCAAGATGTATTTATGTTGCAGACTCTTCTGGATATGTGTCATAAACAGTATGTAGTAATATATTGGCATACTTCAGTAAAACATCTGCACAGTAGATAGAAGGAAGGAAATATTTATTACATGAAGATAGATGATTGGTTTTATTCTATCCTGACAATAACCTAACCATGCAAAAAACAAAAAAAGAACATATTCACTAGTATCTGGCAAACCTGAGTTATTCAAAAAATCAAATCTAAAAATTACCATATATACTCACTTGTAAGAATCCAACTACAAAATGTATAGACCCAGACCAGTAATTGCAAAATGCACCAACAGATGTGGGACTATAGTTTCTTAGGAGTAATTAGTACAACATACATAATACAGACCCTGAGTTGCCAATACAGTATGCAGTGGGAGATTAGGGTTTACACTGTTTGCAGTCTAAATTGTCTTATAACCAAGTACATATGGTACACATTATGCTCTCAGTATGCCAATTATTATTAGAAAACACAGTTCTGCTTCATGTTTAAAGGAGTCTAGAGTTAATCTTTTTAAATATACACATAAAAATACTGTTTGTGAAAATCCATGTTTAGTTTGCAAATGTTTCTGACTCACCTGGTAATATACTGGAATAGTTCTTTAATTTCTGGTGTCACAGGGAGATTTTCATAGTCTTGGGGATCATATGCCCTGAAACATCATGCCGTCAAAATGTATATAAATCCACAATGCTCTGCAGTTTTATACTTTCAAATTGTATCTAATCTATTATGCTTTCGATTGTATAAAATCCATCATACCTTCAAAATGTATATAAATCAACTATTCTCTGCAGTTTTATACTTTCAAATTGTATATAATCCATTATGCTTTCGACTGTATAAAATCCATCATACCTTCAAAATCCATTATGCCCTGAAATATTATTCACCTCTCCCTTGATAACTCACACACAACAGGGTCCAAAAATGTAGACTGTACTATAAACAAGGGTGTGAGTTACCAAGGGACATTCAAATATTGAAAATATCCACTTAGGATATATACTTCAAGAACAACACAGGGGTGGGGGTGGGGTATAGGGAACTGGACTGTTTAATGACTGAATCCTCGTTTTACAATCACATCAATAATAATTGTTAATAACATACTTTTTTCATTGGAAGTAACAGTGAAACTTCATCATCCTTGAGGATATCTCTAAGTGCCAGTACAGAAATTCTCTGAAACTTTCTTTCCTTTCTTTAATCACAATTATGAATGAGCTAAATTAAGGTAGTTACATACACAATAACATTTATAACAGTGTTCACTGATCAAATGAAATAAGTTCAAACAACATATGACCAGGGCCACTAGATTCAAGTAGTATGGATTTGCATGCCTTTAACCTTTTCTTTTGTTCCACCTTGCTTCATTTGATTCAAAAAACATAATTAACATGACAATACAAAGGAGGCCAGCTTGTAATTCAGTGCAACAATACAACAAATACTTCTACAAGTCAGTTATCAAAACATGATCAGGACTTAATTGGGTAGTCAGAAAAACACCTCCAGACATAGCTGATACATTTTACTTTTAAATACATATTGCATTTATGATGACTACACTTAAGAGGAACTAAAAGATAGAATTAAAACACAAATTTCATTTTACAAAATTATTTAGTTGGCATTTAAATATTAATACAGTGCCTACACTAGGTGTTAGTGACATTTTCATTGATCAAAATTTCATTGAATGTTTTTAATTACTTTGTACTAAGAATGTCATTTAGAAAGAAAATGTAACCAATTATATGACTTCAGGCTTATAATTTCATAGTGCTGATTAGAATTTCCAGGTCCTATCAACCATGTTCAACCATAAAATGAGCAATATATCAACATTTCAGTTAGCAATTTTGATCACAATTTTCTTCAAATTTAACCCATGTAGTGTGGAAGCCATATATTTAAGGATGATGTCACCTACCCATGTATGCAGAACTATATATTTATGATCAAATGTCATCTAGCTCTGCATGTGGATACCATATTTTTATGGCATAGAACAGTGATGTCTATGGATATCCAGTCTAGGCCAATCATTAATCATGTGCTAATAATAGCAGGGAGACAGCATATGCAATAGTCTCAAAGAGCATGGCTCTGCATCACTGTAACAGAAATATATGTGAAACAAATATTCAAAGTGACTTATTTGCCCAGGAAAGTCTGTCATCAAGAGTGGATGTTGATTTAAACAATATGGTGGCTGTTAAGTAGTTGCAGTTTCGCAGCTGCCCCATACCCAGCTGGTGCCATTTACTGTATTTATGTATTCGCTAGTCCAAATTAGAATTAAGTTTGTTAAGGCTTTGAGTGGAGGGGTAAATAGCAATACACCATTTGTTTCCAAATTTGAGAATTACTATGACATTGCCATCCCATTCAGTAACAATTGTAACGTTCCACTAAATCGAGCTTAAACTATATAGCAGCTAATGTTATTGATGAATCTGTCATGAGCGGAGCATTTTCTTCAATTGGTTGATAAACTCTATCATCAAGAGTGAGAAGGAACCAACCATTCATTTAACAGTGTGTTGGGTGTTGTCTCTGAAATATTCCTTCCTTGCCAATCATTTTTTAAAATTAAAAAAAAATCACAATATTTCTATCACATTATAAAATTCATTTTGCCCTGCCTCTCCCTCTTTTTCAAGAATCAAGTTGGAAAAGAAATGGACGAGAGAGAGAGAGAGAGAGAGAGAGAGAGAGAGAGAGAGAGAGAGAGAGAGAGAGAGAGAGAGAGAGAGAGAGAGAGAGAGAGAGAGAGAGAGAGAGAGAGAGAGAGAGAGAGAGAGAGAGAGAGAGAGAGAGAGAGAGAGAGAGAGATTTATGACAGCAATGTGAAATGAATGTGACTTTGGAATATAATAATCAAGACCTTCATCCAATATCTAAACTTTTGACCTGGTGAAAATCTTTTCTGTTTGTTTTGTTTCATTGTTTTAACAGACTAATTTCCAAGGTAGGCCAAGGAACAAATAGCTTGAGCTCTAATGTTTTTTTTCTTCAGATGTTTGACAATGTAGAAATTATTATATGTTAAGATTTTTGCTAAGAAGTTTTATTTCAAATATTTTTGGCAAGTTACATTTATTAACTACCACTGAAAACCTCATTAGTCTTGCTATATAATTTACAATTATTGAGAAATATTTATGTTAATTTTCTGTAATAATTACTTTCAGGCCTCTAATGTACAGCTCCACTCAAAAAAATACCTGATAACCACTTTCAATATCATACATGTGTACCCGACACAAGAGCTCCCTCTTCAGAGTTTTAAACTCATCTCAGTGTTCATACTGTTTTTTATTTCTGTCTCAGTTGGCAGTAAAGATCAAATCATTAAGTTCCAATTAAAAGTAAATTGTTTAATCTATGTTAACATACATATTTGTACTTTTTGAATTCAAACAAGATTGGTTTTAGAAAAATGCAAGGTGTTGATTCATGCTTCATACAACATGCATGCACACACTCACACATGTATGCACACATGCATACACACACACACATACACACACAAAGTGGCACATCACTACAATCCCAGCTATATAGTGTGAACTAAGCGTTTAGTAGTCAAAAAGGAAAGAGTAAAGACCTTGCTAAAATCATTTGAAAAATATTTCTAGGAATAAAAAACAGGATTTCTTTACATATCCTTTGAAAGCTATTTTTTCTTCATTATAAAATTTCAGTCATAAAATGGAGTTTGTTTTATTTCAGTTTTGACTGTCCATATAAAAAACCTACCCCTCCAAAGCCTGATGTTCATCTTCATCATCATCGTCATCATCATCATCTTCATCGCTGGTCTCAGACCCTGTCTCCTCCTCTTCATCTTCAGAGTTGAACTGTTCCTGTTGAATTTTAGCTCCTGCCATGCCTGGACCTCCTGTTCGGGGTGGCATGGTCAGTGGCTGTGACTGACTGGTCTGACTATTCTGTAACAAAACAGTCTTCATGTCCATGATGTTTACAGATTATTATTATTTTAAAAAATCAGATTTATTTTATATACTTGCATATAAGTCCAAATGTAGATTGTACAGACCCAGAATGGCTATCACATTATGTACCAGCAGATCTGGGTCTACATAGTGTTTTTGAAGTAATTAGTTGAACAAACAACATTGATCGAGATCTCCCTGTACCTTATGCAATGGTAGGTCAGGACCTACATTTTTTGCAGTTGGAATTAGCAACAATATACAATACCAAAGTCCATGCTTCTATGATCCCCAAATTGTCTTATCAATACATGTTCATTAGTATTAATGTATTGACCAAGCATAAACAAGATATTGTGTGAATACCTCAGGAGTATATTCTAGATTGGAAAATTAATGGTAGGGGAGCAGGATTCTAACTCCATTTAGAAAAAGGGAGAGAATATTCCAAATAATGGGGAAATTTTAAAAAGTAAGGAGGACTTGAAAATCATAATTCTCATGCAATTGTTGACTTTTGGCAACATTATTCAGAAATTAAACTGAATTGCACAATTACTAGTCCTAGAACAGAACAGAAATACATACATCTTCCGCAGAGCCTGTTTGTGAGGGACTCGGTAAAAAGCAGCTTTCCCTAAATAAGTAATACAAATTTTGATTGTTTTAATCATTTTTGTCCAATGCAGTGAATGATTTGCTTCATACAGTGGTGTCTCATTATTTGCTGTTCTTCTGAGCCATTAAAATGCACCATCATGTTAGAAGTAAGGTCATCTTTCACAGGAAGGTTCAGTATCAACAGTTATCTACATGAGTATACTGCCTTATAGTAAGTCTGCATTACATTGAGCCTGCCTTATAGTGAGACTACCTTATAATGAGACTGTCTTATAGTGAGATTACATTATAATGAGACTGTCTTATAATGTGACTGCCTTTTAATGAGACTTATCTTATAGTATGACTGCCTTATAGGAAACTGTCTTTTAATAATATTACCTTATAATGACATTGCCTTATACTGGGACTGCCTTATAATCAGAATACCTTATAATGAAACTGCCTTAAAGTATGACTGCCTTATAGTGGGACTGCCTTATATTAAGATTACCATATAATGAGACTGCCTTATAATAAGACTGCCTTATAATTGAACTGCCTTATAGTAAGATTATATTATAATGAGACTGTCTTATAATGAGACTGCCTTATAATGAAACTGCCTTATAATAAGACTTCCTTATAATGAGACTGCCTTAAAGTGAGACTGCCTTAAAGTAAGACTGCACTATAGGAGACTGTCTTTTAATAAGATTTCCTTATAATGAGATTGCCTTATACTGTGACTGCCTTATCATCAGAATGCCTTATAATGAAACTGCTTTAAAGTATGACTGCCTTACAATGAGACTGCCTTATAGTGGAACTGCCTTATAGTAAGATTACCATATTAATGAGACTGCCTTATAGTGGGACTGCCTTATAGTATGTCTACCTTATAATGAGATGCCTTATAGTGAGTGTAACTTATAGTGAGGACTGCTTTATAATAAAGTACATTATACATGTCAAATTGCTACTACATTGACATTACTATTATATAATAATATGGGACCCATGATCATAACTGCCATAAAGAAGTTGATTGGATGAAGTGAAGGTAAAGCAATAAGTTGATAGATCAATGGACCCAATTCCTGTGATGGATGTTTAAGTTTTCTCTCAGGAGCTTATCATTTTACAACTAGACCCTCATTTTCTTGACTGCATATATTTAAAGTTAAACTTTTACCTAAATGTCTGTCCAACATCTTTATGTAGCTTAACTATGACATAATCATCAAATAAAATATTCAATTATTAATCTGTGACACAACATTTTATCAGGCAACAAATTAAATAATGCTTTTTCTAGAAACATAATATATACCAGGATTTGACCAGTGAAGAATTATGAAGTATTTTAATTTACAAAAATGGAAACTTTCATTATATGTATCTTAAGATAATTACATGTCTTAAAAATGATATGGTAGAAATAAATAAATAAATCAAAGCTGCCTGAAATGAACAAAAATCAATAGTTGGGACATTAGTTGACAATACTACAAGCCGAGCAAAGCTGTCATTATATTTTCTGTCATTAAACATTCACAAAGACAATCACATAAAGATTTAAAAAGATTGAAAACTTTGAAATATATATATCAAAATCTGACTGTCATGTATATGAAATATATTTTAACATCTATTAAAAACTTATACAACATTCCACCTTTGATGCATAAAAATAGTGCAATACATAGTGATAAAACTTCCACCATCAGCTGTCCAACACAAACTGCAAACCCTAACTTGCATGAATGCCTTAATTAGTATCTTACACTGAAGGTAAAGTGATCCCTCACTAAAATGTAACTCTGTATAACACTCTTCCTATTACTCATTACATTATGTAATAGTAATATATACTCACAAGTGCATTATGTGATGGCAGATCTGGTTTACATTGGACTTGACTTATAAGTGAGTACATATGGTATCCTGGTATGTGATGGTACACTTTTATGGATCCCATGAAACGTGTTACAGTGAGGGATCACTGCATTACTTTCTTTTAACATACTAAAACTTTAAAATTATACAATCAGAAAAAAATCTATATTTATAAAATGATACTCCTGGATTAAGATTATTAAGTGCAATACAGCCATGGCTAAACCAAATTCTAACTGCATAAAATTGAGATTAGCATATCACCTGCAAAATAATGCACATTACAGGTGTACAGAAGTCATTATTTTGCTCATTTCCTAAAGAACCTACAATGCGAAATAAAAGCTACAGTAAAATCCACACTGGCCATGTAGGCATACAGAACTATTTTAGTAGCTTTGATTACACATATCTTTAAAAGGCAATTATTCACTTTATTTGGATCCTCATACATCAATATTCCTTAAGACGATTATTTTTACACACCAAGTAGTACATACAGCAAAGTCAATGTTAAATTATGTGAACATTTCTGGACAAGGTCAACTTAAAGATGTGATTAATATAAACCTAATTAAATGTCAGGTACTGTGATGTTTTAACGAAAGTAGTCTGTGTTGAAAACAAATCTGCACTACCTTATGATTGGTCTGACATCCTGTTTTCAAGACCCAGTTTAGCATCTGGTTACCATTGTAAAAGGCCACAGTGATAAAAAATGTTGATGTGTAAGCTTTTTGATGACATTTAAGGTACAGATCATTCAAAAATTGGGATAGAATAGAAACGAGTTACACTACTTTAGTATTAAATTTTAGAACAATAAATTTTTTTAATCTTAACAAATGTGCATCCATGTCCACTTAGACATATAATATAGGCAATGGCCATACTAAAAGTACAACAGCAGAAAGTTGTCGTTGTTCTAGGGCTTAACGACATTTTTCAGCACACGATAGGCTATACATGGCGGCCAGTATTAATGGTGGAGAAAGAAACCATTAAATCTGCAGAAAGAACCATTGACCCACGAGATTCTACTGGCAAGCTTTCTTACATATCCATATTCACAGAATCTTAGACTCGAACCCACACAGACAGAGGTGAGATGGCAGTGATCCATAACGGAGAGCACTAGGCCACTCTGGGCCCCCCAACAGCAGAAAGAATATTTGAAATGCATCCAACTGCAAATTGCAATGACAAATCTGCAATTGCATACATAATAATGCATTTTAAAATCATGGCTTTATTGTTATCTCCCAACCATAAAAATGGCAAGTAATGTAGAACCTGATCTGTTTATGCTATATACAACAGCAATTCTAAGGGCATGTTCTGGACAGTTGCGTGTCTTGGTATACATTAATTAATACAGTGTACACAGGGGAACGCTTCTAAAATGCATTCTGTATAACACACAAATTTGTAATGGCAGTGTTTTTGTATATATGTATATCTATGCCATAAGAAATATAGATGCGAAGTATTATTCAATTTCTGGTTTTATCAAGAACGTACTTTGGTCGCTAAATGAAACACATATCCTAATTCTATGATAAACATGTATAATAATTCCATCCCAACCCACCAAGAAGGGTTACCCATTTTGGCATATCTCACAATGACTTTTATGCATTCTGATAGATTATTTTGACATAATAACTAACTTAATACACGAACTTGCCAAAACTGTGCTAGTTATGCTCAGATGTGTCCCACTAAATGGCTGAGGGACTTGGAATTATATGTAGTATCAAGCCAATCGTGAGCAGAACTTATATCAAATTTGCTCGAAATCCCTACTGAAATTGATGTCATTTAAGATCTTGCTAATTATGATGCTTCAAATCTAATATGACTGGTATAAAAAAACATGAATGCTAGTTTTCACAAGCCTTTAAAAACAAGAAGCCAGTCAAGAGCCAGAACTACTTCAAATATGGTCCAAATTAGTTGACCATTAATTAATCTAAATGCTGGTCAAAAAAAAGGTTTTCAGAAAAGTTTACTTGATGTCAAACAAAAGATGCAGATCGTAAATTATTTAAAATACATTAAAATTATTTACTATTCTAAGCAGGTCAAAAACCATAACTTTGTTCTCAACCTCATCTAAGACCCTGCTGAAAAGAACATTTTGGAAAATGGTGTTGAAATTAAATAACAAAAACAAAAATGTTAATGCTAAAATGTTCGGAAAATAAAGAAATTTTGAATTCTTTTACAGGAATTGTCTCTAAACAATGTCATCGAATTCTGATTATAGCAGAAATAATCCGAGCCTTGTTTTGGTGAAATTACATGGCCTGTTGAGTTCAAACAAAATGGAAAATGTAAATGGTGGAGCATTCACATCAAGGTGGAATGCTTGTATTCTAAGTCTTTCATAACCCTGTAAATTATGGCAAAAAATTTTTGTCTTCAAATCACCCTAGATCTACCTGAGCAAAAGCTTCTTTACATTGGACTGTAATCAAGCAAAATATGTTAATGCTGAAGTTTTCACAAGCCATAGGTATGCTCATTTTAAGTTGATAAAAAACAAAATTCAGCCAAATATGATTCAGCATCTATCATCAAACTTATCCAAGATTTTGTTTAGATGAAGTTTCAGTCAGTATGGTAAAATAAAAAAAAAACACTAAGGCTAGAAAGATCACGGTTAGTTGGATGCCTATTCTAAGCTGAGGTGGCGCTCTACAGTTTCAGATTTATCATAGGGTTAAAATTTTAAAGAAAAAGAGTTTCGCCGGGTTGCCTCACTAGTTATACTGGTTATTTAAAAGAGACTTTGAATATCTTAGGTGTTGTTCAAAGAACCTTTAATTCCCTTTATTTTGATGTATGATTGATGGGTGTAATATGGGTTAGAGAATATACAGCTTGGCCTTACTCCAGATGTGCACCTTTCAAAAACGTGCTAGCTCTACTTGCTCATTTTCACTTCTCGAACTTCAGAGGTAAATTGTAAAAAAAAGAGCCGATAACTTTTTTTTACATTTTATGTATTTGGTAATTCAGTCATTGCACTTTTAGAAGCTGGTATTATCTAGTTTGGCAAAATTCATTTTCCATATTTTAATAGCTGCCAAGAATAGTGTACTTTAGACAAATTTAGGTTGATTTTTGGAGCACAAGGGAGCAGTCATTTTAGTTAACAGTGTCCCAAGATCATTTAAAATTTCCAAAAGTACAATATCCAAAGAAATGTCATCCACATTACATGAAAGTAGTATATAGGTATGCCAACATTCTCTCCACTGTGCATGTTTAAAATGCAAACAACTTCACCTTACATACATCACTCTCTCAAAAGTACATAATAACTGGTGAGCGCCACCATAAAGAGAATATAGGTATTATTATTGTATGATTTAATTTTGATTGTACAACTGAAATATTTAAGTCGCAAGCATCAAAACAGTCCTTTGTAATAATTGTCATGTATTTCCCCCCTCAGAACAGCATTTATTAGAGTCAGTGTCTTAAACCGGTACAGCCCCTCCTTATGATAAAAAGTGAACTATTTTAAAAATGCGCATTGCATTTTGTCAACATAGCAACCAGTGTTATGCTGATAGATAGGACCATGAAACTAGCCATATTTATTCCTGAGATGTCAACAATAAATTTTACAGTTATAAAATGGATATAACAGGTGAGGTTCATAAAGGTCAAAGGTCAAAGTGTAAATATTAACTAATTCTTTGATATGGAAGAAAGCAAATTTGCTTTGTTATCATTTATTTTTGCATTTCATTGCAAATAAATGAAATAAAACATTTTCACTATGGATTTCTTTTACTTAATGTAACATTTTTCAATTTAAGTTGACTTTATTCCTATATTCTTAGACTTCTAATTTCCCCATAATGAAGGTCACTACACATCCAAACATGCCTCATATCAAATTATGTATGCTAGAGCAAAAATAAGGATAATTAGCTTTTTTCATGAATAAAATCATTGTTAATGTACCATTTTACTCAGAACATCATACATAATAATATGAAAATAAGAAAAATAATTTCATAAATGTTTATATTTGTTTTTAAGGTGGCGCTCTACAGTTTCAGATTTATCATAGGGTTAAAATTTTAAAGAAAAAGAGTTTCGCCGGGTTGCCTCACTAGTTATACTGGTTATTTAAAAGAGACTTTGTATATCTTAGGTGTTGTTCAAAGAACCTTTAATTCCCTTTATTTTGATGTATGATTGATGGGTGTAATATGGGTTAGAGAATATACAGCTTGGCCTTACTCCAGATGTGCACCTTTCAAAAACGTGCTAGCTCTACTTGCTCATTTTCACTTCTCGAACTTCAGAGGTAAATTGTAAAAAAAAGAGCCGATAACTTTTTTTTACATTTTATGTATTTGGTAATTCAGTCATTGCACTTTTAGAAGCTGGTATTATCTAGTTTGGCAAAATTCATTTTCCATATTTTAATAGCTGCCAAGAATAGTGTACTTTAGACAAATTTAGGTTGATTTTTGGAGCACAAGGGAGCAGTCATTTTAGTTAACAGTGTCCCAAGATCATTTAAAATTTCCAAAAGTACAATATCCAAAGAAATGTCATCCACATTACATGAAAGTAGTATATAGGTATGCCAACATTCTCTCCACTGTGCATGTTTAAAATGCAAACAACTTCACCTTACATACATCACTCTCTCAAAAGTACATAATAACTGGTGAGCGCCACCTGATTAAGGTCACTCATCTGAGTTGCTTTTAGGGTCAAGCTTCACAATGATATTGACTGAAATTAAACAAAAAATGTTTGTGCTAGGACAGGATGCTAATTTTAAGTCAGTCAAAGGTAATAAGTATGGAAATATAATATTAAACTCATAAGGGCTTTTGATGAGAGATCAAATCAAATCTGGTTTAAATCAAATTATAAATTTTGATGATAGTACAGTGGAACCTGTCTTGAAAGACCACCCCTTTTGCCAAAACATAATGGTCTCTTATGACAGGTGGTTTCTCATAACAGGTCATAATACTTTATAATCAATAAATCTGTAAATGAAGAACCTGGTCTCTCAAGACAGTTTGTCTCTCATAGCAGTGGTCTCTCAAGACAGGTTTTACTGTATTCACAATCATGTGAATTAAATGGTCATAACTCCAAAAATATATGTAAAATCTTCTCATTATTAAATTCTGAGTTCTTACTTAGTCAAAGCTTCACAGAAAATTTTGTTCAAATCTAATCATAAAGCAGAATCTGGAGTGTTCACAAGGTTGTGAAATAGCCATTCCAAGCTATGATAAAAAAGCCATAAAAGAAATATAGTCAGAATGTGCCATCATAAAAAACATTTTTTGGGAGCTCTTGTTGAGATCATGCTGCACAGCATATTTGGCTTATATCAAATAAAAAGATGTGGATGCATTAGTGTTCACTAGGCTATTAATAACAATGCCTATAGGAAGATGATAAAAGGCAATAACTTTTAAAACAATGAGAAGAATTTACTTCATCATTGAGCTCAGAAGATATGAAGCTTCACACCAAATTTGGTTCAAATTTAATAAATGTAGAAATGTAGATTGTTTACTAAGTATTACGTTAGCCATGCCAAGACTATGGTGCTGAAGGAACATAATTCTAAGAAATATGTGTATATTGCACGCAAGATCAAATCCATCTTAGCTGTTATTGGGATGAGGTTTCACAAAAAATTTGGTTCAAATTAATATAACATAAACTTGTGCATTTGCCATTGTCAAAAGCCATAACTCTAAGATAATTTTGCTCACCACTTTTCTCATCCAGGATGTTGATGAGATCAAACTTCAAAGCAAATTTGATCCAGATTTATATGTGGATGATACAGCATTCACAAGCAGGACAGTTGGACTTACTGAAAATGTTTCAATGTTCCCTGGCCTAACTGTATGTGGACAATAATAAATGATTCACATAAACCAAAACTTGTTTGTAATGATAAGGAAACCACAGTGTTTTTGGTTCTGTGTTGATAACATGGAAACAGTCAATGATTTGTCGCTAAAAGACCCTAGATTAGCATGACTATGATGGTAATTTACTCACTTAGTTGAGTCCAAATGCAAAGGAAACAGACCCAGGCCTGCTGTCATAAAATGTGCTGGTAGATGTGCATCTATGCAGCTTATTAGGAGTAACAGTAGAACAAATTGCATAGATTATATTAATGTCACTTAGCATGTACACTTTCTAGAATGACAACTAAGTACTGTTTCACAAAAACTTCTTATAAAAAATGTAGGAACCAATTGCCAAAAGTTGAATTCATTACAAAGTTTCTGAAAACATTCTGCTAGCTGGTATCTTTAGAAACATACATGTGCAAGTTAAAGATTCTGATCAGACTTATCAATTTAGACCATTGTTATCAAAATCAGTGACCCAAATCAAGATATCTAGAGGTCCTCAAAAGTGCCACGAAAAATTGTCAGAACAATTTTCTTTTAATTCTTTAGGTTCAGGAGGTCCTATTGGTGGCCAATTCCGGATTGCAGCAAAACAAGTTTGGGAACACTGCTATAGACATTCTTTCTGAATTCTTGACGTTGGAGTTCTCATGTATTATTTTGGTGATTTTTCAATTCATTTCACAGATCAATATTACCCTTAATCAGGGCTTCCAGAGAACCATTGTTTTAATAAACAAATTATTAATGTGTTTATTTGTTAATTGTTATGATTAGAGTGAATGAGCACTATGCCAAATAGTAAAGCAATTACAAAGTGGACATGCTTGCGTGGTGGGGGTCTTTCGGCAGTAACAATAAGATATTGATGTAAACTACAGCACATACACAGAGAATCATTTCAAATCATGTGCTATAATTTTTATTAACTATCTTTAACCAAGAACAACCTAAATTGTGGCTGAGTAATTGATATTTTTAGTTGCCCAACTGCCTGATTGAAGTTGCAGCTTTTAAGAGGCAATGGAAATCATGAAATTGATTAAACAACAGGCAAATTGAGAACAGTCATATGATTACTCTAGCCCTAGATATTTTTAATGGCAAAAATTGGGAAGAAAAATATCTGCAGCACCATGGTGAATTAGATGCATTAATCATTGTCTTGTTTTGAATTCAGATTTCTGATTTAATAAATACTCTTGCTCAAAGTTACTCTGATCACTTTCACATTGTGGAACATGATTAAATTTTACTGTGATCATTGTGAAACATGATTAAATTTTACTGTGATCACTTTCATATTTTGAAATATGGTTAAATGTTACTGTGATCACTTTAACATTTTAAATGCACATCAATTTAAACAGAAAATTCTGCCTGGATAGCCTGGATTCATTTTCATTATTACATGAATTCAGGTATGCTTCAGATGGAAGGTACTGAAAACATTGATATACCTGGTTGAAATGACACTAATGTACACTAAATCAATAATCAAGGTACTGGAAACACTGACAACTTAGCTGGTTAAAATGACATTAATTTACATGAAAACAGTACTGGTATGGCTGGTTGAAATGACATGAATGTACATGAAATCAACCAAGGTATTTAAAACACACTGATGAAATGACATCAATGTACATGAAATCAACAATCAAGGTACTGAAACACTGATGATCTGGTTGGTTGAAATGACATTAATGTACATGAAATCAACAATGAAGGTACTTAAAACAACACTATTGACATGGCTGGTTGAAATAACACAAATTTACATGAGATCAACAATCAAGGCACTGACAACACTGATGAGGCTGGCTGTGAGGACACTAATGTACATGAAATTAAGAATCAACAACACTGATGACATCGCTGGTAGAAATGACACTAATGTACATGAAGTCAGATGGAAGAACACAACACCAGAGATACTGCAACCAATAATCCAACTTCTTTCTGCAATGTCAGATAGCCTCATGAAAAGCGTGACATTCTTATGTGGAGAAACATTGGTAAAATAATAATGTTTAGTATAAAGTATTATGGTCTCTGATCAGAATATGGCCTTTAGAGAGACCTCTCAAACTGGAAACTACCATTATTATTGATTGATAATAAATAGTGAGTAAAACTTTTAGTAGAACCTAAGTCAGAAAGTGGCCTGTTGTCAGATAATATATACCTAAAGTTTTGCAAAGAAATGGAATTACAATTAGCAAGTTGTATACTTTATGTAGTAATTGGAAGTTCACTTTTCTTGAATACTGGATAAGTTACCTCCCTTTCTGGCAAAGGATTATCTCCTCACTATATATTTTGCTATACATTAAAGCAGCTAAAGACGTATTTGCTTCAAGTTTAAAATGACTTGAATGAGATACTTGTCAGTGAATTGATCTAAAACTGGGTATTAATAGAGATGAAAGAAAGCTATGCATTTTGTTTCGGGGATCACTGTTTCATTAAAATACACATGGGATTGGAAAAGACACTTTTTATTTATGTCTATCCATCCTAAGATGTGATTAAGGTCTTTCATGATTCACCCTGAGGATTTATTTTGGCCAAAGTCACACACAGATCAAAAAAAGTATAAGGATCCCAACCTTGAATATTTTTAATACAAAAATGACTCTTTATGCCACTGTGCATGACAGTAATTGACAACTGAGCTCAAATGCCCATGATAATTTGCTGACTCAACATTTTGGACACTGATAACAAGGTGTCCATAATTATCCCACACAATTGTTTAGTCATCCTGTTTTATTTTTATTAAAAACTGCCATTCTTGTATCCCACGTATGCTTTAATGGCACAGCCCTTAGTGTGTATGTAACTATTAAAAGCCAAAACTGAAGAAAGATTTAATGTTTTCACTGAAATGTTTTGCAAAATACCTATTCTGGTGAGGAAATTCCTTGATAGAAAGGAAAGCAACATATATTACACTGTAATAGTCATTTGTCTGAGCAGCCAAAATTGTCACTCTCAACAAGTGAAATCTCTCTGGGCATGAAATCTCTCTGTGCATGGCTCCTGTAATTACAAATATTAGCTGGAATCCTTGCTTTCTATAAAAAAGCTGAATATGAGAATGTTGATTAATTGTGCTGTAAGGATGAATAGTACACAAAGAAAGGCTATAAGTCCCA
The DNA here is from genome assembly GCA_016746295.1 of Potamilus streckersoni. NCBI lineage: Eukaryota > Metazoa > Mollusca > Bivalvia > Unionida > Unionidae > Potamilus > Potamilus streckersoni. The sequence continues at coordinate 2,071,301 of JAEAOA010002355.1, read as the reverse complement.
TATGGAGAGGCTCACTGCAATCTGCTTCTATGATCTACCAAAGAAATTGTGAATAGGTTAGAACAAAAGTAGTGGTGAGATAGTGAATCAGTCACCTGCAGAAAACTGCCAGTTTTTTCCAATATTTGGGGTTCTCATTGATAAAACTTTTCTTCTACTTAATTTTTGCCATGCAAAAGCTTGAGTCTCTTGCCATTTACTTGAATTGTTGATTCTGGCCAAAAATGAATCTTCCTTCAAACAGAAACTGACTCCATTACACAATCTTTCAAGATTGTGTATAATCCCCAAATTTTAATTTACTACAGAAAATTCTGTACCTCCGATGGATCCTATTTTTGGTAATTCAAGATTTCAACATAATGCAAGTTTTTATACTGTTTTGTTTTGAGGAAAAGTCAAGTACCTTGCAAGTGACAAGAAAATAATTACCAGTAAATGGAAGATTTAATGAATATGGGCACTTTTTAATATGAATTTAAATTCTTCAATAAAAATATTTTTATTTAGAGGTTTGATGTCATTCTACCTAACATATGTCTTTATTTTTAACTTTGCCCAAAGGAAGTGCTGTTATGAAAAGGATTATATAGAATGTATCTGAGAATGCACTACTACAACAAATAATATTTCTTTTAAAAACAGTCTCTGTCTGGACAGCAATATACAGAAAACTCAACAAAAATTCTTGGGTTGCAAACTTTCACTAATGATTTTAAGCTTAGTTTTAAATAAATGGCTTGTTCATGTATTTTATGCAAATAAATTGACTAAAATGCATAAATAATATTTTAAATGCATTCAAATTAAGAAAAGCAGTTAATTTTAAACATTTAGTCCAACATCTGTGAGAGTACTTGCCTGACAGGGTATGTGTATATTTTAGATTTTTCAGCTTCTGCTTGAGCAGGTGAAAATACTTTATTAGACAGACACACATATAATCAAGACCCTGATAAATCTTGGTCCCTATACTGCTTGATGCATTCTCAAAGGCACTATAAAAGTTTTGATGACTCAGACTCAGTCTGGTTTCATAACTTTGAGTTACATAGTGTGTGCAAAATACCCCACTGAAATTTGAACACAAAAAATTAAGATATTCTTTTAATTCAAGTCTTAACTGGAGTACAGCTTTCAGTACAAGTAGCAAAGCTAATTTTGAACCAATGGTGGATGATTTTAAACTAGTTGACTCATTGCCACAAATCCTGACTGAGAACCCCAAAATAAGAACTGGCTAATATACAAAAATATAAATATATTCAGTCTATTATTGACATGCTGTACCGGTCCTGGAGGCTCATATGTTTCCTCCTCCTCCCCCTCCTCATCCTCATCTTCCTCCTCCTCCTCATCATCATCTTCCTCATCATTTCCTATATCATCAGGCATCTTATTAGGGTTAAACCTGGAGTGGGGTGCAAACTGAAGAACAAAGGATCAGCAGACATTCATACTTCAGTGAAACTTGGATAGCCAGGGTATATTAGTTTAGTCAATATACATGTGAGGGATGGATTAAACAGCACAATGTAATATGATAAAAGAAATCTCACTTAAAAGTGAGAAACAAGTTTTTAACTATCTGAAGTGGGTTTGTAATGATGTCACAACTGATGTGGGAATGACAACAGCAACTGCAACAGCAACTGCAATGACTTACCATTGCAAACCACGACATTTATTACATCTACCTGCCCATCTCTGCAACCTGACAATAACACAGTAATCAGAACACAAAATTCATTACATATTTGCATCTCCTTGCCATGACTGCATAAAATGACAATGGAATTTCAATTTTAACACATCTGACGACTATTCTCCCCTCAGAGAACGAGGGTAAGGATGCCAAAATTAATCCACACCTCGAAGGTTATTACCATATTAACATGGTAACGATAAATTGATTTACAAAGAAATAATGCCATGGTCAGTTTCAGGGTATCACAGTATTATATTGCTCACAAAGGTGTGGGGAAAAATTAGTGACTGATGAAAGTTGTCAGCTTAAACTGCTGTAATGGATGAAGGAGTACAAAACACTAAGCAACCATGTACATGATTTCTATAACAGAACAAATCTCCTTTACACAGTTCATACCACAGTAAACAATCATGTACACAATTTATGAAGCTGGATGCAATACTGTTCACAATTTATAATGTATATACTTGCATATAAATCAAGTCCTACTGCAAACAACACAGACCCTGAAATCTATCACATCTGCTGGCAAATCAGGATGTGACTTGTTTTTTCTATTGATTACTTCAAAAAAACCTGCAAAGACCCAGATCTGCTGGTGCATCATGTGATAGCAGATAAAGATCTATGTAGTTTTCAGTTGGATCTGACATGTAAGCAAGTAATAAAGTACATGTACAAAATTTACACAGCAGAAGACATTCAGTAAGATAGTTATGAGAACTCCAAATAGTTCATTTTAATGACTAGCTTGAGAATGATGACTTTTGACAGTTTGATGATGACTTTTGACAGTTTGGTGATGACTTTTGATAGTTTGGTCACATTAAATCAGGTAAAACTAGCCACATGCAATTTTTATATTATTTTTACTCTTTAATTTGTTTTAACTTTAACCCTTATTTGTCATCTTCTACCATGAATTCCCCACTCAACCAAATTCTTCTCTCAGTGTCTATGGTGACCAAATTGTTTGGTTTGGAGAATTCCCCACTCAACTAATTTCTTATCTCACTGTCTATTGTAACCAAATTGTTTGATCTGGAGACCTCATATTTGAATTGGCAACTAAATTTCCATGTAGTGGTTACTACAAATTGATAGCTACCTGAAGTGTTTTATGTCTGACTATGTACTGATTCATTCAAATCATGAACAAAAACATGTGAATCTAAACTATTATATGCAAATATGAAAACCTGAATACATACAAAATCCACAAAAATGGGGAATAATAATTTATAGTGACTAGAAGTTTTATCCAAACCTTATTTTAAAATAAATGTTTCTTACCTAACCTAGTCTTGTTAAATCTAACTTGTTTTTAACAACCTATATATTAATTGAGAAGCTTAAAAGAAATCAGTTAAAGTGATAAATTCTGCTAATCCAAATGTTAGGGTGACCTTCTTTTATTAATGGGCAAACATTGTCAGACTTTACAGTCTATAATGTGAAAATAAATATTATAAAAGAGGCTTCTAAACTCAGAAAAATCAAAATAAGTTGAGAAATTCCACCTAAAGTTGAATATATATGCATGACATCTTTAAATTTGTTATCAAATGTAAGGGCTGTCAAGTATATCAACAGCCAATACTGTCTATCACAATTATTCTGAGAATGATGAAAATTGTATTAAAAATGCCTGGACTCCCATTTAAACAGAGATGTTAATCCCTTCATAGTGAAGAGTATGTAACTGGTGAATTCCGAAAAGTTCTCAATCTTTCGAATAAATGGTGCTGCTAGGAAGCTCTGGATCACATTTAATCATTTCTATAATCTGATACTTAACACAATTGATACTGTGGTCATCATCTCCGCTATGAAAACTATCTATTCTTGTGTACGGGATTGCTATCACAGGTTTTTCTGTGTGACACTTATCCACATGGTCATACCATTTTAAAAATCCAAACTAAGACACATTTTAAAACTGAATTCTTTCCATATGTTACAAGAAAATGTTGGCTAAGAAAATTTAGAACCAATTAATCTACACAGAAAATATGTGCGTGCATCTTTTCCAACTAGATGGTTGCAATTGCTATTTGGAACCAGTTACTGCACAATTTTTTTATATTATTTATCCTGTACAATATATTTCAAACTAGCTGAGGCAAGCATAAGCACTTGGTGCTAACTGCAACTGAAAAAAAAATGCATAGAATCTAGAACATGTAAAAATATTGCAGTAACTAGTGCAGATGCTCTAAGGATCTTTAATTGACTTCATTCCATACCAAAGATGAACAAGGCAGACTGTCAACTCCTGGCTTATGAAGATACATCTTTGGTTATTTTAAATGACAATGAAAATCACAGATCATCTTTAAAATATACTTGAATAAGGACATGGAGCATTCATATACTAACTGAGTGGATCAAAATACTGAATGGTCACTTCTGTTTGTAGTCATAGTAAATAGATCATTCTTGCCTCTTTCTGATTCTTCGACTCTCTGAACGAAACTCTGAGGTAACTGTTGTCATATTTCCCAAATTTGTAAACTTCTAGCTGATGAATTTCAAGGCAGATGTGCAAAGGATAGATCATCATAAAAAGACAGAGACTGAAAATAACATTTGACAATGATGTTCTGGCAATGTATGAAAAAACTGAAGAAGTCATTCCGTTCTAGTAGTATGAAATTCTTGCTTCTGTTTAGTGACAATGTGTCATCAAGTCTTAATGATGTCAATAAAATTAGCACCATGTAATGACCATGGATATGATGGCAGTTCAAAATGAGCAATATTTACATCCAAGAGATTATTCTAGCATATGACGTAAAAGACCAAAGATGATTCAATTGAAGCCACAAACTGAAACAAATACTGAGCAAATAAGTCTTCCTGGGTGTGAAAAATAATGATGACAAATATCAGAAGTTGGATTTAAATAAATTATGAGAACTGACTTTTTCTGTGGTCATCCATATGTAATGATGCAACCTGCAAGTGAAAAGTCCTTTGGGTTCACTTTCACCTCATGTTCACACTGAAGACTGTATGAAATATGCACTCAGTAACACCATCTACGTTTTTACGCAATGAAACATTTCTTGTCATGTATTCTCTCTTTATTATTTACTTAGAATTTTGCATTGCAATTAGCAGAAATATTATAAAATATCACCAGAAATATTCTTATTTTACAGAAATTTACTATTCTGTGAGAAAATGAACTCAGGGAAGGAGACTGAAAGATGGTTTAAAATCATGTGATGTTTTTCTTTCTTCTCAATATGAGATATAGCAGGTATATCATGAACAACTCCAGCCATTCTGCCTCCAGAAAAATAATTATGATTTAATGGTATACCTGTTCATAATTTTGTTTTTGTTTATATGGGGGGAGGTAAGAATGCTGCTGATTGAACATAATTATCTAGATGATTATCATAAGCAATGAGATATAATTGGAACACATAAACTGAACACTGGCATCTCAACAATACAATGAAAACATTAAATATAAATTAAAACCAGGTGTAACAAGATAAAGAAATGGTAAAACCCAAACTTGCTGAGATAGAAATCTAAAAGTGTCAACATTGTAATGTATGCCACCATTAAACTGAATGAATATTCCTATTAAAATTTTCATTGATGTTATAAATGTATACAATCTACTATAGTATCATTAATTTTCATTGATGTTATAAATGTATACAATCTACTATAGTATCATTAATTTTCATGGGTCTTAATTTTCCTGGTTTAGAAATGAAGGCATGGGTACACCTGTCAAGATACTTAGCATCAACAGGAAATGACAAAGCCATCAGTACTAAGATACAAAACAGTTATTAAAGTACATGCATAGGATCTCTTCCATAAAACACCATCCATAAAGTTGCAACATCAATTAGTTTCTGATGACAATGGCATGAAAACAATGGATAATTATTATTATGACTTTATTTAAAGAGGGTAACTCAATTAGCTAAGAACTAATCTACCTTGAGGCCCTCATTCAAAGGAATTTACTTATTTTTGCTGCATCTCTGAAGCCATTGTATATACTGGGTTTGGAAAAAAAAATATAGTGGGCATTTCTAATCTCAACTGGAATACTATTCCAGAGCAAAATTCCAGAGTATTGGAAACTTTTTTTAAATATTTCCTTATTTGGTTTGGGAGTTTTGTAATGTTTGGTAGACATTGATCACAGGTGGGGAGTATTTCCAGGTAGCCTATACTTGAAAAGTGATTGTAAATATTCAGGAGCACTATTATTGGCTATCCTGTACATTAATTTGGCTTTTCTTAAACAGATTCGGTCTTTAATAGGTAGTATTTGTAACTTACCAGCTAAATTTTCCTTGCTTTCTTTCTGGATTGATATTAACTCAAAAGTTCTTTTTTGGAGATGTGCCAGCTTTGCTAATTTTTTATCATTTGAATTACCCCATACTGTATTACAGTAGTCTAAATAGGGTTGATTGTAACTGTTATAAAATAGTTTTCTGTGCTTTTCTGGGAGAAAGTGTCATATCCTACTGAGAAGCCATAAACTTGAATTGACTTTTTTTTACTGATATGTTTGATATGTTCAGTCCATGATAGGTTATTATCTACCAAAACACCAAGTAGACTATCGTGACAGACCATTTGCTAAGAGAGGTAAAAATATCAGTAAGATCCATGCTGGTTTGGATAAAAATCATTCCACATGTGAACCAAACACCTGACCAGCTGCTCCTTGCTAGAATTAGTGTCAAAACTGGATCCCATCAAAATATGAAGATCATAACTAAATTGAAAAACAGCGGAGTCACTCCTTTGTTTCTGCTTACCTCATGTGTGAATGAATTTCAACAACTAAACTTTGTTTAAAACAACTGCTGAATGGATAATTATGGTGCACACTTAATTTTGTGAAAGATAAGACCTAATTTTCATTGACTTCGAGAATACTTGACTTGTTTCATTCAACATTTCAGGAATATGTACCTAACAGACATGTTTGTAACAGTAGACTTGACTGACATGATGTTCAACCAGAGGTTTTGTGCTGATATCAGTAGAGTCTAGGCTTCAAAACTCTGTAGTAATTATTGTATATACATAGTGTTTCATTAATACATGTGACTTACACAATAGCTTGAGTAATTTAAAGCCATGTTGTTCATTGAGATTAGGCATAAATCCAGAAAATGAGACATGCATTCATAAGGACATACATTTCGGGACATCTGTTTCACTTAATGAAGAATTGACTTGAATAAGTATTAAATATAAATTTACAGTATGATTTCCTATTGTTGTATTTGAATAACTTATGAATTTTTTCTTTACTAATTTCATAATATATCAATTTAAGGCAGTTATGGAAAATTACAGCAACTGGGTACCATATAGATGAATGTGCAGTGGAACAATATATACAATGTTTTAAGGAAAGGGTGTGTGTGTGTGCTTCTATAACATATATGTCTAATTTTTCCTTGAGTCTTAAAATTCACGGTTCAGGAAACAACACAATCCATGACAACTGGTACCCCATAAAAATGAATGTATCAGTATACAGTATACCCTTTTTTTTGTCTACTTGGTATTTATTAACACCCAAACCTGTTCAAACTGCATTGAAAACAATGTAGTCTAACTCAGCTAAATTAAATAAAATTACATTTTATGAGTCTTGAGCACATCTGTTATGAAGCAAAACTAAAAATCAAATTAATTTGGGTGCTAATTTCTCTGTTCATCTTCAAACTTGCTACAACTGTCATTTAATGGTGACGATGGACAGTAAAGAAGGGCAGAAACTTGATTACTTGCTCAGTTAAATGTGGCAATTATCTCAAAAGATTGTTTTGGAGTTATATATCCACAATCAAAATCACACTTGGAAATTTTAATTAAATTAAATTTTTATAAGTTGATCACAGGTCTAAAAAATGTCATCCTTATAAACACTGTACATGCCCACCCAAACAAACTTTTGGACTGACTATAAAAGACCTAAATGGGACCTTGGCAGTTTTGGGTGAGCCACATGATAAATATTTGTTTTATCTGAAGCCAATTCACAGGTATTAACCTCAACTTACACAAAAGATTTGAATTGCAACAGGTGTAAAATGGCCCTGTGACTGTTGTAGACAGAATGCTGTATCCTCTCTCTGGACCAAGTACATTTTTAAGTAGTCTAAGACTGGACAATTCAGTTTCATTGGTAAAGAGGTTTCCTGACAAATGTGTTATTTTTAAAAGGGGAGGAAAGAAAAAGTGAAATAATTCCTACACAAACTTGAAAAACTACTGATATCCGTGTTTTTTTCGTTAGGCACATAAAAGATAGAAGTTGGCTGCTCCATTTAAACATATACAATACCCAGAGAAGGCAGTTTTTAAAAATATATGCCAGGGTACTTTTATTCTACAGAGTTCATATTAAAATAATGAGAAAATTCTAAATTGCATCTATGAATGAGTACCCCAAATTAAAAGTGCCTTCCCTGGGTCCCAGGTATGTTTTTACTGGAACAGCCCTTATAGCAAAGCCTCAGTCCCTACAACTTAAATGTTTTTTTTCCAAAGTCATGTCAACTGGCCATTATACAACTCTGTGATATGAATATTACATCTGCATTGCTGATTTAAAGGAAAAAAAAAAGTGTTAGATTTTAAACATACTGGTAATTCCTTAGCTGTAAAATGTCTTCAAAATGTGAATAAGAGTTCAAATGCAGAAATATATTGCAGTTAACTTGGTTCCTTTTCAAGAGTATTATGAACTGAAATGGCAAAGTTGCATGGAATCAGATTATTCTGAATTCAAACATGACTACCCTGCAAGCTGGAGTTTTAATTTCAGGTTATTGAGCTTGTTTGAAGTTGTTTCCTTGTAAACTTACGTTTTTCCTTTACAAAACCTACCAGACTTGCCAGCAATTTTCTATTAAAATATCTACCAACAAGTATTCAGATTCAGATGTTCTGATATTTCATCTGTATTGCAAACAAATGCCACTGCAGTGTAACATTTCATAATTCACAAAACAAAGGCAAATGATTGCACACAGGAATTCCATTTGAAACCCATTAACCCCTCAAAGATAATACACACTAAATGACCTAGAAAAATGAACCCATATTTATTAACTCATGTAAAACTTGGGCTGGCAACTGAAATTTCATTTACACAAAACTGATATTTAGATGTCTGTGATAGTTAAGCAAAGGAAAAGTATCCCTACTTTGTCTATAATACATGTATCTATAACCAGACTTATTCAGCCAATGGGAAAATAGTGCCATTGTTTGTTTGCAGACATACTATAAACCTGAGGTGTTCCAAACATATCCAACAAGCGTGTGGACCAAACTTACACCCTTATCAATTATCTGGTCCTGCATATCATCTTCATCATCGGACTGGTCTGACATCATTCTGTGCTCTGGTGGTGTGGAACCGTGACTTCGCCCTCGGTCAGGATCTATAAACGAAAACAAAATAAGAATTTGTTTCTTTTTTTTGGTGACAAATGCCACCATTCGCTTTCATCTCTGAGTCTATAATCTTAAACTCACTTTTTAACTCACAAATCAAAAAGACAGTTATATGAATGGATCTTACATCCCTCATCAGACATGTGATTCTCTTACAATAAGGCCCTTCATTATCACACAGTTCTTGTTATAATGTGTGTATTTTCATGGATCCCATTTCACTAAGGCATAGTATAGGCATATGCATAATGTAGGAGTGTATCAAAAAGAGTATTGGTAGAGAAATCAAGGGCTCCTTAGTGATCAAGTTTTCTCTACAAATATTCATTGAGTCATCCACCCTAAAATATCACTGGTGTAATGAAGGAAATATTGTTTATTTGATTTATTGTATGACAGCTGCTTTTTTTTCCAATTTTCACTTAGCTTTTATTTCTTCACTTATAAAATCTATCTTTTTGCTGCACCTTTTGAACCTTTTGTTACTGTTGTTATGGGGTTTAACCAGAAAGAATCACTGACCCATGATACACTACTGGCAGGCTTTTCTCCCAAGACTGAAACAAATGCAGAGATGAGAGAGAAGTGATACTAATGGTGAGCACTTTAGATCACCCTGGGTCTCCAACACCTTTTCTATGCTTGAAAGTGTTGCATCATTGAAATGATTAAAAAAAAGCATTCAAATAATTTATATTACTCAGGTAATTACAACTGTTACTCTCCAGACTCATCATCATGATTATGCATATAAAATGGCCAGCATGGATCTTTTATCAGAAGACATGTTTTTTATTTTTCCAAGGAAAAGCTTAGAATGATGACATTATATTATCTCAGATTGTGGATGTTGCTGAATGGACTTATTTAAAAAATAATTTTATTGGATACACTTTGGAAATATACCAAGATTCCAAGGGTGATTGTATTAAAGCTTTCAGAGGTCCATAATAACAAACCAATTTCTTCCATAAGAGATATGTGCTCTTAATTAAGGTAGGTAGAACTGTTCCACTGTTGGAAGTTTTAAAGAGACAAACAGATAAAATGCTACTGGATATTTGAAATATTCTCATGCTTCCCAAGACTGAGTAAAATCTCAACACTGAATGTCAAACAGAAACAAAAAACCAGATGGATAAACCTGAACCATATGATTTTTTGATGACCTGGTCTATTGTATAATATTTTTATGTCATTATTCTATTATCTGTCTATTCTCATATCCATCTTGGTTTCGGTCCCGCACCCTGATGGATAATCAAAGTTATACTGTATTTGATTGAAATCATTGGTACATAGAGTCCCTAAAAAGGACTAATTCACAATTGGCTGGAAGAACTTACAGGAATTTGAGATAAGACCTTTTCCTCCTTTCAACTGCTGAGTGCTTAAACTATCTCTGCCATTCCTCAAAGATAACATGATTTTCAAATTATCTGCTATGGTGGCCATATTGGATGTAAGACTGATACTGTTTTCATTTAAAACCAAGAAAACATCACAAGAAGTCATTTTGGTGGAAATCCAGTCTTGACAGGATTTTCGTCTGTAGCAGAATAACAATAACAACATCTTTAGGATGGGTGCTATGGTGGTCATATTTGATTGGAACCATTTTCATTCAGTACCATCTAGATACCTTAAGAAGTCTTTTCGTGTAAGTAATATGTCAACATGACCAGCCATCTAGGAGAAAACATAATAACAAGATTTTCAAGAAGCCATTTATTGGCCATCAGTTTGGCATAAAATTTTCATTTACAACCAACTAGACATCATAAGGAATGTCTTTTAGATATTTTCCTGTGTTGATATGACCATTAATTTTGGAGTAGTAGTGATGACAAAATTTATTTTCATATTGCAAGACCAAATTATCTATTTACAATTAGGACCATCTAGACCATGGTATGAATGTTTGTGTGTAAAGTTTCAAGGCAATCCTCTAAGTAGTTTATGAAGAGTAGAGATAACAAACATTTGCAAATGGATGGATGGATGATAGACAACTGATCATTCCATAAGGTAGTGTATATGACCAGGAGACAACTGATCATTCCATAAGGTAGTGTATATGACCAGGAGACAACTGATCATTCCATAAGGTAGTGTATATGACCAGGAGACAACTGATCATTCCATAAGGTAGTGTATATGACCAGGAGACAACTGATCATTCCATAAGGTAGTGTATATGACCAGGAGACAACTGATCATTCCATAAGGTAGTGTATAGGACCAGGAGACAACTGATCATTCCATAAGGTAGTGTATATGACCAGGAGACAACTGATCATTCCATAAGGTAGTGTATAGGACCAGGAGACAACTGAGCATTCCATAAGGTAGTGTATATGACCAGGAGAAAACTGATCTCCATAAGGTAGTGTATATGACCAGGAGAAAACTGATCATTCCATAAGGTAGTGTATATGACCAGGAGACAACTGAGCATTCCATAAGGTAGTGTATATGACCAAGAGACAACTGATCATTTCATAAGGTAGTGTCTATGACCAGGAGACAACTGAGCATTCCATAAGGTAGTGTATATGACCAGGAGAAAACTGAGCATTCCATAAGGTAGTGTATATGACCGGGAGACAACTGAGCATTCCATAAGGTAGTGTATATGACCAGGAGACAACTGATCATTCCATAAGGTAGTGTATATGACCAGGAGACAACTGATCATTCCATAAGGTAGTGTATAGGACCAGGAGACAACTGATCATTCCATAAGGTAGTGTATATGACCAGGAGACAACTGATCATTCCATAAGGTAGTGTATAGGACCAGGAGACAACTGAGCATTCCATAAGGTAGTGTATATGACCAGGAGAAAACTGATCTCCATAAGGTAGTGTATATGACCAGGAGAAAACTGATCATTCCATAAGGTAGTGTATATGACCAGGAGACAACTGAGCATTCCATAAGGTAGTGTATATGACCAAGAGACAACTGATCATTTCATAAGGTAGTGTCTATGACCAGGAGACAACTGAGCATTCCATAAGGTAGTGTATATGACCAGGAGAAAACTGAGCATTCCATAAGGTAGTGTATATGACCGGGAGACAACTGAGCATTCCATAAGGTAGTGTATATGACCAGGAGACAACTGATCATTCCATAAGGTAGTGTGTATGACCAGGAGACAACTGAGCATTCCATAAGGTAGTTTATATGAACAGGAGAGACAATTGATCATTCCATAAGGTAGTGTATATGACCAGGAGACAACTGAGCATTCCATAAGGTAGTTTATATGAACAGGACAGCTAAAAAAAGAACAATCAGCATTTATCTTAATCTGCCAGCTGTAAATCAGATAGAGACACTTCTTCACATGGCCAAATATGGTATGATCTGGAAGTGTGCTCATGGAACATAGATGCCCAACCACAGCACCTGTAAATTAATTTAAATTAAAAACTTGACTAAGGTGTAAAAGATACACAAATGGATAGACAGATTTGGTTAACACTATATTCCATGCCATTATTGTGGTGGAAGTATACAAATAAAGGCTTAAGTCCTCAGATATATTCCTGAAAGTCTGAAGGAAAATAATATATTTATATATTGAAGTTTCATCTTAGATTTTTAGTATTATGTTCTTTTCTGATGACTTGTGAGTACCAGAACTGCCATGCTTCCTGTGGCATCATGTACAAGGGTTTCTTTACAACATTATATCTCAAATGTGAACAGCACTAATATTTGGCAAAAAGTTTCAAAAATGCAAACGCAAAATGATATCATCACTGACAATGATAGCATAACAGCTCGAAAAGTGTCCCATGCCTCACTCTGTGTGTGTGTGTGTGTGTGTGTGTGTGTGTGTGTGTGTAGAGTTTAATGGTGCACCAGCACAATTCAAACTATACAGTCCTAAGAAGGAAGACAAACCCCACCAACCAAAAGTTAAATATGCACAATAAGACAACAGTAAACACCAAAACGTCATACAAATACAATATGGTCAAAAAGGGTAAAACTCTAATGCTAAAAGGTCAGATTTATTATATAATTATATAAACTGCACTCTTCAGAAAATTGTAAACCCTCATCATGACAAGACTTTTGTCACCTCTTACAAGATGCTGAGTATCAGAATAAAACCACATTTCTGAGATTGAAGAAGGAAATAACTAAGCATGACAACCTGATTGTGATATGTTCTTTATACTGCTGTCATAAAAAAATTTCAATAAACAATGAATATTTCAAAATTTTGTGCATGCATTTAATTTAGTTACAAAGCTAGTGGAATGCGATATTTATGAGTCACATAAATACTGGAAATTTTAAAAATTTGATAAAATTTAACAATGCCCAGTTATTGCAATCCACACTACTTTAAGAAAACTCCATTTAAAATTTTGGAAAGAAACTTAAGCAAAATGGACTCTTTTGCTTCAAAATACTCTGTAAATCACCATGTTATTGTATTATCTGGCAAACCAAAGTTAAATATTATTAATAACAATTAAAAAGCTGGTTCTTGTTTCACTAAAGAATCAAAGTTTATGCATAATATATATATATATATATATATATATATATATATATATATATGTATGTGTGTGTGTGTGTGTGTGTGTGTGTGTGTGTGTGTGTGTGTGTGTGTGTGTGTGTGTGTGTGTCAAGTGATATGGTGAAAATACTGATACAAGAAATCAAATGCAATGAATTTAATGAATTAAATATTATGAATTTTAACAGAAAAGCTATACTAAGACTAAGGGATGAAATCCTGAAAACATGTAAAAATAAGTTTTGTCTATTTAAAAAAATTGTTTGAAAGAGCACTTCAAATTTGTCTAACTCCTTTTCCTTTCTTTCTCTTTCAAGTCCATGGTCAAAACCATTTATTTTAAGGATGAAGAAATCCAGGAGAATCATATCATATTAACACCCTAGTATTTTTAATGCAAACTAGATGATTCTTAATACTAAAAGATTTGAAAAACCCTAAAATGGTTCAACTGCCAAAAAAGATCATTTTCCTGAAAATTCATAATAATAATAATAATATGGATTTCTCTTTCATAATCTACAAAACACTTTCAGCAAGTAGCAGAAATATTTAATTCCAAGAAAAGTTTTCAAATTTGCTTGAGGTTCTTGACACTGAACTTTTGTAATTTTGCTTTACTTCTGCTGTAAGAAGGTATTTAAAATCCTTTGTCATTCATTCATTGCTATTTTCACATAAATGATCATTTTGAATTTGGTGAAACAGCAGAATTCTCTGATGATTATAAGAACTTCTATTGAAGGTTTACCATTTTTCATGTAAGAAACATAAACACGGCAAGACAACTATAGCATTACCAAATTATGAGCAGATATTTTACTACATAACAGAAAAATCCAATCTTTGTTTCTTGTCCAGTCTTTTGATTTTCTTGCAATTTCACAAAATATGTTTCCCTAAGACTTTACAAAAATTTTAGGGTACCTAGTATAAAATGTTTCTTTATCACCAATTTTCTGAAAACAAGCCTGGACTGACAGACATTGGATTTTCCAGCCCTGAATAAATTTAAATAAAATTAAACTCACTATGTGATTTGAAACTACCTCAAAACAGCACATACATTGCCTTTTCCCAAGTTATAAATTCCCAGACAGCTTGTGTATGTTAAAATCTGCAATATTCTGCTGATAAAAACCTTTCCAGAAAAAAAAGATAAGCGCTTCAACATAGGACAGTTCCAAAAACACCAGTTCATACCAATTACTATATGATCTTAGACTTATACACTAATCTGTAGCTAAAAATAAAACTTTGGGTTCTAGTTTGTTGTCATGAAGTATTCTACACAAGCATGCCTCTTTCTGGAAGTCCACAAAGCTGTTTAAAATAAAAATTTCATACACACAGATTACACAGATTAGTTATTGGATGACAGCACTGAACTATAACAAGCTACTGCCTTCTTTCTACAATAAGTGAGTGAACATACCCTTTGAGTAAGATGACATAAAATAAAAAGTGTGCAAGTGTGTCTTAATTGGACAAATCACCCTTTCAACTTATACTGCTCCATCTGATCATCTTACATCACAACACATGATGTCCTGTGACAAACTTAATTCTGCTTCATAACTTTTTTTCAAGGATTTGATTGATTTGGTTTAAACCTTTATATTAAGAAGACCAAAGTTCTATTTTCACCATTTTCTGGCACAAATTTATGGAGTTATGGCCCATTTTTACTTCAAAATTACCTGCGGACATTTTCTGTAAAAATTTTATGAATTATGGCTTTTGTCTGACATAAAACTTTGCCTCTCAGTTTCTGCTCAATCACTTCAGAACACTTCACTTGGACTGAATCCATATTAAATATGAGGATTTATATTAAGAAGAAAAGGTAAAATTTGATTTCTTACTCTTTTCCAGAAAAGCTGAATTTAGTTATGACCCTGTTTTACTTAGACCTTTGCCTTTGTATGAAAATATACATATACATGATTTTAGAAATAACATGCACTGACTCAATTTAGTGAGAATGTAGCAGAAAATTATCTTTTTAAATATGCATTAATGCATGTACAAACTAATTATTGTAAAATGTTTAGTAAAAACCATTTTTTAGATACTAACCTCAAGCACAATTATTAACTATGAAGCAAAATAATAGTATCTGTCTGTTAGATTCAGCCTATAGTCAATATTAAAGTAAGCCAGTTCAGTTATTAAAGGGCTCCAGTCATGTCACAACAAAAGGAAGCAGCTTGGTGATTAGATTTCTCATGTTGATGTCAATTCTAAAGACCATGGCAATTCTAAATTCACCTTTAAACACATAATGGTTTAACAGATTGTCTAATTAATATTCACATCATGAGTATTAACAAAATTACATTTAGGACACATCACTATTGAAAAGCTCTGATGACGGTCTATTCACCTTTAATGCAGGAATTGGAAGTCTCAAAATAAAACAGTTAATATGCAAAATTTGTCCCCTGCCTACTATTCAAGTCACTAAAGTTATAATGAAATCTGATTGTGACCTTTAAGACAGCTGTAAATTTGGAGAGTAGACATGGAAAGCACCAAGTTTCATTGCCATAACTCAAAAGGCACCATAGGAATTGTGCAGAAAATGGGTAAAAAAAATTTATTAGTTGTCTTCACCAAAAAGATAAAACTAAAAAATATGACATAAAATGCAATCAAAATATGAAGCATGAGTGTACTATAGGTCATCCATGTACCTCAAACATCCCTTATAATATAAACCAGATAAAAGCTGACATAACCTTGACTTTGATCTTGAGGATAAAGACCGAACATATGCAATGTGACAATATACAAATACCAGTATACCAAGCTTCATGCATTTATCTTAAACAGCTGTTAAGTTAGAAAGCAGAAGGGCAAATAGGACTAAAACCTAAACTAGTGACCTGTGATCTTAACCTTGAAGACTAGACAACCAATGTCATACATGACACATCATTTAGTTATTGTTGTTGTTATTGTTCTTATAGGGTTTAATGCCATTTATCAGCACAAGATACATGGCGGCCAGTATTAATGGTGGAGGAAGAACCCTGGAAAACCCTGGGAAGAACCACCTACCCACAAGAAGTTACTAGCAAGCTTTCTCACTTACCCATTTGTTAGCCGAGTCTGGACACTAACTCACGCAGAATTATATACCATCGTACCAAGTTTCATCCATTCATCTCAAATGAATATAAAAGTTTACTGAAGAAAGGAAATGTAAAATAGATAATTACAATGTCTAACACAATGACATTGACCTTGAAATAACCCCAATATAGTAATGATGACATAAATGTATAACAAGATACATCCCTTAATATCAAACAGTTCTAAAATTATAAAGTGGAAAAAGTGTGATGGAAAACATAAAAAGGCAAGCCCTGATCTTGAAGACATGACCCCCATTGTGGCATTAGACACACCTTCAAGTAATTTTGCACAAATATACCAAGATTGATATAATCTTGATAATTAACAAATTTAAAGTTATAGAAATGAAAGTGCTGTTCAAATATTAAATATTGACCTTGACCTTGATAATAGTGATTATGTATCATTTTAATGTCATACGGCCTTAAAATTACAAAATGAAACAAAATTGTGATGGATGAATGAAATGATATCTGGAAGAGCAGATACTATATCACCCATGTTTCCTTGAAAAGACAGGGGACAAAAATGAATTAATTGTACACAGACTTGTAAATGCTAACTCTTTTTCACATAAACTTGTATAATAATCACAATTTTAAAGAGCTCATGTCACTTTCTAGTTGTTATATTATGAGTTTTATAGTTGCCAGCTGACATTTCTTTTATTACAAAAAAAATGTAAAATTTAAATTCAACTTTAAATACTGACTCTGTAATCTAAATTTTGTTATTAATCTTAATAGCAATACCAAAAAATGATCATTTAAGAAAATTTAGTTGCCACCTTGGAAAATATAGTAGCCTATAGCTGTTATGGTTAATACTGATTAGAACATACCATATATACTCGCTTATAAGTCAAATCAAACTGCAGACAACAAATATCCTGATCTGCCATAGCATAATGAGCCTGCAGATTTGGGTCTATGTATTTTGTTCTGCTCATTACTCCAAACAAACTGCACAGACCAAGATTCATCAGTGCACTATACAACAGCATATCTGGGACTGTGCAGTTTACAGTTGGACTTGTCTTATAAGTGTCAAACCAGATCAGAAGAGCCCATAATCTCAGGATGAACTTGTCCAACTAGTACTAATGCATAAAACAACAAGAAGCATCTACAGGAGAGACAGTGGATCACAAATGAGTTACCTTGTAGCCTGCCCCGGCCTATAGCCAGATGACCTCCAACCCCTGGAGGGCAGGAGAAACATGAAATGATTATAGGAATGATTGCATGAAATACTGTGAATCAATCTACTTCATGGGCATCAATTTTTGCAGAATGGTTCTAAAAAACTTATCTTTTTAGTTAGTACTGAAATTTATAGATCTGACATCTGATGGTGATGGTGGTCCTGATTATTTTTTGTTTTTAACTGAATTGTCTACAGCAATAAAAAAACTGATGCCCCATGAACAAAAGAGAACTCACTTTAAAATTAATGATGGTAACAAATGCCAAAATTTAATGTCATGTGAATGGTTATGAAGGTTAAATAGAACTGATAAATCATGATCATGTTTTATACTCATACAACTGTTCTATTTCACACTAGACTTTGTAACTATAATTCAAAACTGAACCTTTATATCAGTATATCTCACCTTCAATCTAAATAAAATCAGATCTCCACTGTTATACATCATGATCTGACAGCGACCTCTTAGGGGTCATGTTCTGGTAACCAATGTTATTACCATAATTGCTAATTTTATCAACCAATCAGATTAAGTCTTATTACTTCATGTTTGGAAACTGAGCAGTGTGCAAGAAGAGCATGGTCAATGGGTACCAAATGATTTCACTCACTTTCAGATTTCTGAAAGCTGCCTTTCCATGCAATTCAAAGGTCACCTGAACATGACCATTAAGCGGTCATAGGATCTCCACATAGGACAGCAGAGATCTAATTTTAATCAGACTGATCTCACCTGGTGCCCAAAACAGATAGCAAACTGAGTTACATCAATGATGTCTTATATCTTATTCGCACATAATTTTGTACATAACAGTAACCTCCAGATTTATGTAACATACAAAGAAGAAAAAACGTTTATCTAATGAAAATGTTATGATATTAACTTAGATTATCTCCATTCCAGCAACAGATCAGCTATTACACCAAAATTTGAGCTATAAGTAATTTGTAACATGTGTAATGAATCACAACTGCACCTGGATTGACTCTTGGTGTTGGTGAGTATGTGCTGGCAACTTCCTCTGCGTCTGGTACCTCTAGAGATTCGTCGTAAGGCTGATTCTGATGGATTCGAGCCTGAAATTTCAAAACATGATGATATACAAAATTCTTTTAATTGCAATTCTTCATGAGGTTTGAAAGCAAACTGTACACATATCTCAGCTATCTGCATGCCAGCATTTTTATGCTTGCAACACTGCAATAAATATTTAGTACAAGATGTGAAGTGTGTTTAACATGGTGTATTGTTGATTTGTGATATATGTTTTAAGCATTTTGTTTAATTCCATATAAAAGATATGGGATATGTAATGGATTAGGTGTTCACCATGTATGGTGAATCTCCATCCAATTTAGTGGAACTTAATCATTGATTTCATGGCAGATAGTGGATTTAAGGCACCTAAAGGTTCTTTAATTTTCTAGATTGATTAATTATTAATTCTTTTTTGATCATCCTGCAAATCTACATACTAAATCAACAGATGATAGATACTCCAATATGTAAATCCCAATCATGCAAGTGTCGATTTCATACCTTTATGTATACAAAATATGCGATAGTAACAATACTTGTGGTATTTATCAGTGGCATAGCTAGAGATACATATAGTTAAATGTGAGTAATATTAGAAAAAGAAATGTCTTAAATTTCTGAGATATGATCACACCTGTACCCATAATAAAGTATATATCATAAAAATTGTCCAAGTACAACATCCCTGTTGATCAACTACTTATACATGTAGATGTTAGCATATGCCAGGGTTCATGCTAACAGGTGTAGTGGGCAACCAAGTCCCCTAAAAATAGTAAACTTTGCCTGCTTCTGTTAAGAAAGTGAAAACAAATTTGCCTTGTGATTTTGTAGAGGACATGGAGTGACCATGGTTTTATAGATGCTCCCTCACCTTAGCCAACTTAGTTCCAGCTTGATGTTATAACTTAAGGTGAAATGTAGTCATCAAATAGCCAGTCTTCATGTCAATTCATGCTCCTGCTCTTGCTGTGTTTTGATAGCTGATTGACCATTAACCCTTTTCCAAATAAGTTAACAATTATTATTGACAGATTTCTGCAAGATATCATTTGATGATAAAAACATATAAAATTTTATTTCAACACTTAAACAACAGTATGTAAAAATCAATTTGTGTTTTAAGAATAGAATCAGTGAAATGAATATATTAACTGTCACATGTACATTATTTTCTTAATAATGCCAGTTTGAAACTATGCGAACTTGTCATGCGCAAATAATGGTGGATATTGCTGTGTTTAAGGAGTAATACTTTATTAGATTATCCGTTTTTGTAAACTACTGAGTAAATATATTCAGGGAAATATACAGTACAAAGAAAGCAATGTCTAAAATATTATGTTGTTGAAGATTTAGCTTTCAAATGCAATTATGTAAGTAAAAAATGTTTGGAACAACGTTATGTTGTGTAATTCGAAAAGTGCTATAAAGTTGAAGCTGTTTTCTGACATCACTCATTTTTGTGAAAATACAGCAAAAACATCTGTGAAGCAAATACCATTTCATCAGTATGTAATGTTATGACAAGTATGTAGACAAAAAATAAAACCTATCAATGGACTGTTGTAATGAAGCTGTAAAGTGAGTGGTTACATTAAGAAAACCCCTCTTTCTAAAAATAGATGCATTCAAATGTTGGCTATGTCAGTTTAGCTGGAAAGATACTGATTTTAATGCTTCATCATGTTGTCTATAAATATTACAGTAATATCTTATCATCAACTAAAGAATTAGTCCAAACTACAATCTGAATACACATGCATTTGCTCTCATAGGCATGGTACAGTATAGGGGTTGTTTCAAACAAGTTTGGAAATCTTGTCAAGTGTCATTTTATAGTGAACTTTCAGTAAGTAAAATAATTTCTTGATTAAGGCTAGTTGATTAAGCATTTTTACTAATTTGCAGTTAAACTACTGTAATTTAGCTACTCAGTTAAAATTAATTACAACGTACTGCTTCTATAGTTTTCATTCTAAGTCATATTGCCTAAAACACTGCATACAAATATGTTAAGTTTTAAACACATACTCAATGTGTTTATTATGTGCACATAACTCTGAAAATTTTCTACTTAAAATAAAATATTATGCAAAATTCATAAAGGATAACTAAAACACACACAAAGAGTATTGCATTCCTTGCTTTGCTCCTACTTCTCCTTGTTCTGTTCTCACTTCTCCGTGTTCTTTCTAAAAGGAGAAGTCACTTCTCCCTAAAATTTAAGACTTCTGATAGGCACATAAAGAAGCTTACTGACTGTTGTGCATGAAGCTGTAGCTTCTGATATTCTTTCTCAATAAAGTAATATTTCATGAAGGGTATGTTGTTGTATTTTCTATTTAATTTAAATACTACTGTATTTCCAAGGATCCCTCATACATACTAAAAGAAATTAAATATTCCTTCAATTTAATACCAGTTTTGCTGCATAACATTAAGAAAAATGTATAAAATATTGCTTACCTTCTTTATAATATTTTTTTCTTTTGAATCATCCACCATATTATTTCAACATTGCTGCCTTATTTGGAATCATAAAGAGATTGCAGTAATATAATATGCATTGAATGTTTATGGTATAATATCCAAATATGGCATAGCAAGCCTTATTTTGAAAATGAATTACCATGAGAATCTCATGTTATCTGTCATGGTGGACAAGGTATGGGCTGCATAAACATTCCAATACAATTTATCTGATGTAGCTTTAATAACTTTATATTAGCCAAACATACCGAAAAATATCTACTTAGGTAGTAGATTTTTAATATAGTCTCCATTTTTTTAGCATTAGTTTTATCTTCTCCAGTGTAAGGTACAGGACAAGATCATAGCTTCAACTACTCTAAGGCTATGAGATCACTGCTAGTGGATGAAGAACCTGGGAACACCACAGGATGAACCACTGACCCAAAGGAAGCTACTGGATAGATTTCTCACATACCTACATCCAAACGTGCCAAACACAAGACTTGAACACATATTGGCTGAAGTAAAAGGTCAGTGATCTCTAAAAGCAAGTGCCTTAAACCAACTTGACACCCAGGAACACATGTGATGCTTTCAATAGTAAATGCATTGCATACAATTTAAAAATAGAAGCTTTGCATAATATGTTTGCTTTGCTACAACATCTTGTTGCTTAAATAATGTCCTTGTGTAGTGTGTTTCCAAATAAACTGATAGGAGAATGAGAGGTAACATTTTCAGGAATATTTCAAACACTTGGAAGCCCATATCAACACTCTTCCACAAATTCCATATAACTTATTATATCTATATTGCTGTCTTTATCCTAATGGAATAAAAATCTAACAATAAAAAATGATCTCATTTTAATGCTCTGTTCAGCTGGTTCAAATGCAAATGAAGCTGGGAATGCCAAAATCAGATTACCCTGAAGAATGTTTCTTTAGCGAAATGAATAAATATATATTAATATTGAAAAAATGTTTAGGTAGCTTTGTTTCATTTAAGACTTTTATCTTCTTTGACTAATTTTGGTATTTTCAACTTACATCAAATTCCAAACTACTGAAATGTATACAGAACTTTAAATTATGTCTCTTTTGCTTGTTTGAGAATTTTGTATTTATTTGAAAAAAGACATCAGTCTGCCAAAATTAACACAACCTTAAATTGTAGAAAAGTTTAAATAAATGCTACCAAGTGTGCAAGATATTTTCGAAAATCTGGATGCTTGTTCAGATGTCAATACACATGGTTATTTTTTGGGCAGTAAGACATAACACCAAAATATAAATTACATGTGATATGTCTTACATTGAAGAGCTAAGCGAAATAAAGCATTATGCACTTTCTACTGTTGCTCTGTAGCAGGTAAATTTCAAGTAATGTGTTGGATGTTTACTGTAACATAATTATTATTATTCCAATTGCATCCACTACGAACCATGATGTGGCCATCCATGATGTCCACTGCACTAAAGTTTGTGTGACAACAAAATGGAGATCTTAAGTTCCACCACGAAAATGTGGATTTCCTAAAATTTATAATGCATGTACTGTATGATACAAAGCAATAACTGGAAGAAAAAAAGATGCTGTAGAAATATGAAAGGTGCAGTGACCATAAACACCGAAATACACTTACAATTACATGGTCTCTGTGTATATTTTGTTGTACACACAGGGATTATGATCTGTTATTGTTTGAATAGCATTACAGAGCAAAATAAAGTGATTGGAGTGATTTTGACTTGAATTATTTACTTTTTTCCTCATTATAGTACTCTTCAAATGGTTGTCTTTGATTAATTATTTATTGTTCTGGTATGATACAGTCTGTTAGTTCCAGAATGGAGGGAATCTCTTGCTCAAGCTAAAATGATATATCGTAAACATTATAGAAATGGCTTCCTTTTACTTAACATTGTCATTATTCTCTAATTGTACTCCTAATGAAATCACACCCGATTTTGATTATGCACACTTTTCATAACTATACAGTAAATGTTTTGATATCAAAGCTTAATACAATACCATTATTATTACATTCACAAACACAGCTAGGATGGATCCATATCCATGTGCTATTTGTTCCATTGAATGTAAAACTGACACTATGCAATGCACAAATTGCAGACAGTGGGTCCTCAGAGAATGTATTTCCATGAGTGCAAAAGACTTAGATCATGGTCTCACAATTATTTGGAGTTTCTTTGCATGACTTATCTTTCAATGGGGATGTTTATGATGCTGGAAATGCCTTACAAAGGTAATACAACTTTATATTCTCTCAATAGATAGATAAATGGTATGATTAGAGTGGGACTAGTTACAACAATTTGCGCAAATTAACAAAATATTGCAAAATTTTAATAAAAGTTACACAATATTGGCAAAAAGGTATAAAAACTTGTGAAATTTGAGACAAATTACAAAGACATGTTTTGAAATGATTATAGATGCATATTTATTCCACAAACTAAACTATATGGATATAATTACATTAACTGTTAGCCTAACAAAAGATTTCCTTCATTTGATGTTTAATATGAAAGTTTGTTTCCTCAACCAGAATCAGATTGAAACTTAACCAAAATCCAAATTTCAACTACAAAAAGTTCAAACAAATTCATTTTCTCGCTATATTTTTTATTCAATCAAGTAATATCAAAGTTTTCATTTGAAACAGTGCAAATTTTGAAACTGCAATACAAATTTGATTTTGGTTCCAGGTGCAAAAAGTGCTTCTAAAATCTTTATTTTCTTGATTTCTTTCAAACCTAGGTATTGTCTTTTGAGTAGTTGACGAGATTCTTATTTGAATTTAATGTTCAGACACAGTCTCAACTCTGTTATCTCAATTATCTGTATGCTACTCATGCTATCTATGAAAAAATCATTTGTAATTGCAATTCACAAAGATTCTTACAATTAATGAATGTAAATCATGTATTAACATATCTGTTCATTCATGAACCAGAGATTTCATCATAATGTGCAATATGTTATTGTTTTCAGTCATATTTATTTAACCCAATGTAACATGACAGATGATTGTTATCATTTTATTTAATAGAATATATCAATGAAAACAAACATGCTTAATGACAGAATTACTGATTATTTATCATACACTTACTGTTCATAAAGAAGTCATCCCCCACCCAGCCCATTTTTATTAAAATGCATCATAGTCTTTTGGGAATCTAACATACAGTCTAATAAATCCAACATTCAATTTCAAAACCAGTTTACTTATTTTCATGCCTTAAGGGTATAAAATGAACTCATCAATTCGGGACTCTTCTTAACACATGTACAATCAACTGTCATATTAACAAAAGTAGCATATAAGACTAAAGTAAGTTGCAGTATTGCCAAAAACTGGGAATCTTTTAAATAACAATTTAATCAAATGCTATTTATTTTTCACAAATTGTATCATTAAAGTTGAAGTACATATATAATCCTATGTCGGAGAGCACTTTTGATTCTATTCACTTTAATTCTGTGCATGTATTATTATGAATAATAATTGATTGTTTCTGTCAAATCAAGTACGACTTAGTAACACCATTGAATTTAGTTTGCAATAACGAGGAAAATCAAATAATCCGTATCAGAATAGCTCCAATCATATTTTATTTTGCTCTGTAATACTATTCAAACAAAATAAATAAATAATTCCTGTTTGTACACCGATATATTCACAGAGAAGATGTAATTACAAGTATATTTCGGTTTATTTCGGCTTTTCAGTGTATAATCGGTATTTATAGTCACCCTGATTGGTTCACATTTTTGACTATGGAATCAATTGTGAATGATTGAGCTAAAAGCATGGTATTTAATGCTAGTCGACATTTCGTCTATTTTATAAATATACACTGGCACAAACAACGCAAATATCAATGAAAACTACGCAGACCTGAGGAAATTAGGTCTAAGACAACGCAAGCAATTTTTGACACTCAATAACGAATTACGGGAGTAGCATATTGTTGACATTGGATACGACTTATTGAACAGGATATTATAACAGCTACAATGTAATAGCTTATTTTTACAATACATTAAAATGTATATGCAACAAATAAAATATTGAATATCACTGATTAAATCACATAATCACACAATTCTCTTTTAAACATACGTTATTCTGCTCTTCCTCTGAATCGTCCGCCATTGGGTTTTTCTTTACATGGAATGCAGACTGATTAAACCCAACTATCATCAATAGCAATGGCCGTGAAAACACGGTTTAGAACCAGTCTTTAAGATTAGCTCCCTTTGGTTGTTGAATTTAAAAAAAAATAAAAAGTATTAGTGATTTAATTTTCAGACACTCTTAGAGTTATTTATTTGAGAGAATAAGCATGTCATTAAATAATAAAACTTTCACACTTAACCGTAGTCTGGTCCCCTGCTTAGAATGCTCCTTCGTTGCACTCCGCTATACTAAGTATAGCGAGTGCAACGCAGGGAGGATACTAAGCAGGGGACCAGACTAACTTAACCGGTGTTTTATTTTGTTGTTGTTGTTGTGGTTGTTGTTGTTGTTGTTTTGTTGTTTGGGGTTTTTTTGTTTTGTTTTTTTTTTTTTTTTAAACGATGATGCGATCAGAACATCCCTCGGTCATTTCCGTCCGATAGTGAAATAAACTCTGAAGAGGTTGTAGGAATAATCATTAATGTGATGAGTGATTCGCCTCAGGCGGAGTGCACCACTTTGAACAGCAAAAGGTCAGGCGGGCACCATCGAATGGTCGATACATGCTAGAGAAATAACCTGGTACAGTTGAAAATTAACGCTGGCGGAAAGTAATGCAAAAACTGCATTGGCAAGAACGAAACAATATAAGTCAATTATTTTTCCAGCTGTGTCGCCACCAGCCTTTTCGTTGTTTCAGTTAACTGAGTGTTTGTTTACATCATCACTATGCAGTACGGTCATTTTCAACTACGTGTGAGTTGCGGTAGTCCGAGTTTCCTCTGACCCTTGACACCCCATTTTTGATATTTGTTTATTTTTTATGTTGGGGTGTAGGGTCAGAGTCTATTCCCTATCAAAAACTTGGAATTTGCCGACACCATTTGGTGTCGGCATAGGGTACTCGCCAACTATCAGGCCTAGCAAATTTAAATGACCTTACATTGACCCATAATTACATTAAATCGATAGGGAAATCATTTATCTTCTCAGAAATTACAAGCATTACACGATTTTATCTTTAATCCGTTGTCAGACGAGACGTAACTACAGCGTTGATGACTTTTGACCTCGTTCGCACCATTTTCATTGCTAGTCACATGACTAACTAAATCTCGCAGCCGATATGCATGAACGTCATAGGTCAAATAGTCACGTGATAACAGCAAAAAACCGCGTTTTCACATGCCCCTTGTGGAAGACGGCAAATGTGTCACCTTCATTGATAACTGATTTTATTACATCATACTGTAGTTCTTTAATATTAAAATAGTATCCCTTTTCTTAAAGTATCTCATTGGCAAGAGCTTCTTTGTATTCGTCTTTAACTGCAATGTTGCAATATAGGTTTATGCACAAAACTTTCCATTCCAGTATTGCAGAAAGAAGACAAACTCGAAAATATTGAATGAAAGTCACGCAATGTATACAATTACAAGAAAAAAAAAAACACGCAGAAACTACATGTCAACGCACCTTGTTGTTATTACGTGACTATTTGACCTATGACGTTTATGCATATCGGCCGCGAGATTTAGTTAGTCATGTGACTATCAATTAAAATGGTGCGGACGAGGTCAAAATTCATTAACGCTGTAGTTACGTTTCGTCTGACAACGGATTAAAGACAATATCGGTGTTATGCTTGTAATTTCTGAGAAGATAAATGATTTCCCTATCGATTTAATGTAATTATGGATCAATGCAGGGTCATTTAAGTTTTCTAGGCCTAATAGTTGGTGAGTACCCTATGCCGACACCAAATGGTGTCGGCAAATTCCAAGTTTTTGATAGGGAATAGACTCTGACCCTACACCCAAACATAAAAAACCAGATATCAAAAATGGGGTGTCAAGGGTCAGAGGAAACTCGGACTAGAGTTGCGGGTGGGATGAGCGACTGCAAAATTGTCTAATTGTGCTTTTTGCGTGTGCGTGTTCTTTGGTATTATTGTAAACGTACCTAGCCTACTAACCCGTTGTTTTGTACCCCCCTCCATTTCAATAACAGAAGTCTTTAATTTGATAAAAGTGCAAAGAACTTAGTTTAGTCATTTATTTATATTTTCTAACCAGACTTTGAGTAGAAAGGCCACAATACACTCATTGTCTGCGCGTTTCATGCCTAACGGAAGTTTTAAATATTATAGACGTATATACTTGAGACCCATTTCCAGTTCCCAGACAAGTCCATTTTCAGCAAAGGGTTTTATGCGCGACTATAAGATGTACATGCATATGTCGTCTGAATCCGATATTTACAGTGTCGAATCAAGCAAAGTATAAAAGGGGGGGGTCCTTTCACGTGATTTTAATAAGTGGTTTCATTAATATATTCATGTGTGCAAATTACAAACTCAACGTTATGGTAATTGAAATAAACTACCCCATAGTGTACAGAATATGGCGTCGTGTTAATATGGAAAGTTCGTTAAGCATGAAAGGTGCAAGGGCTATACCAGTATTAGTGCCATTCTGGTGACAGGTTAGAAATTATAAATCAATGATTCAACTGATTTAGTCCTGTGCACTTTTATGACAATAAACTTTTTAGTTATTGAAGTCGGTAGAGGGGTACAAACAAATGGGGATATAGCATTGGACTATAAGGACATCTCCAACAGAGGACGTCCACGGTTGGAAAATAGGGACGACCTTTCTTCTACGAACAATGTTAGCCTCGAACAATGTAAAAGCATTATTTTTAGGAAGATCCCCATGCGTGTTGACGGTTTGTGCAGTGTACCTTATCTCATAAGCTGACGATAAACACGTCCGAAACTATGTCCTCAACTACCCGGTGGAAAACTTGCAGATATCTGCGCCATGAAATTACAGATTTAAAAAAAAATATGACATCCCTTTAGATCCAAACATAATATACCAATAAGTTGGCTAAATTTAAACATGCAAAGCTGGTGTATATAACGGTCCCTGGTTTTTCTTTCTTTCTTCGTTCTTTTTGTTTCATACATATGAGTCACAGTGATGTGAAACTTAAGAAAAATCGTGATGTACATGTCCAATAGGAGCAATAAAAATATGTTACGAAAGGATATAAAACTTATATTGGAAATAGCTATAAATGTCATGAAGAAAAAACTGAGCTATTGTTTACCCTGAATGTAAATGTCAAAATGGCCTGTTTTCGGTAAGGTTTCACACACGTACAGCTTTAGAACTGAACCCCCTAATATGCAAAATTTGTGTTATTTCAACAAATAATAACGGTCCTTCTTACATTAATACCTAATTAGTGTTCAGAACAGGAGATGGTTCTGCATCCCATGACTGATCTGTTATAGTGATATCGAATTAAGAGCAGCCGACTTTGACTTTGGAAGATACATGCAAATAACTAATATTAATGTTAAGTATATCTATAATTATTGTAATTTTTATTCTTGGCTGTAAATTGTATTGATTATTGTAAGATATTAAAAACGTAAAATTGGAGTGGGTCTATAAATAGATGCTTACGTACATGTTGACAGTGACTAATTACTGTTTATATTTAATTGAATTGGTTGTGTGTTAGATACTTTATTTTTGTTTCATTATATGCTATGGAAAATTGTATGTTAGACATGGCCTTGTCCAAAAATCAAGTTCATTTTCTACCTCACCTGAATAAGTGATTTTTTTAAAAAGTCTATAAGCAAGTAATACATAGTAAATAGTTTCAGATGAGTATGTGTTAACAATTAGAATTGTTACCTTGACCTGAGTCCGGG
Source organism: Potamilus streckersoni (assembly GCA_016746295.1). Classification (NCBI taxonomy): domain Eukaryota; kingdom Metazoa; phylum Mollusca; class Bivalvia; order Unionida; family Unionidae; genus Potamilus; species Potamilus streckersoni. The sequence goes on along the minus strand of JAEAOA010002355.1, from coordinate 2,041,769 downwards.
ACATTGTGTTACCAAAATTTGTATCTTAATTAAAACTCAGATTATATTTTTAAACATTATGAACCTTCTAGAAGGTCATTTTACTTTAGGTAATGTGGTTATTTTCTTGTTAGAAAATGATAATTGTGACCTGAGCTCAATCAGAGGACTATATAATCTTGGCTTTTTTTAAATGACTAATCAAAGCAGAAACAAATGTATTATTGTTGTGTCCAGTAGTTCACATTTTTCTGAAATTTATTCAAATTATTTATTCACTGGAAATTTAAAGTGCTCATCTTTAATTATATTATTGGAAACAGAGACTTGGATTTATTGTTATGTTTCAAATAAGGATATATTCTTGGATTGTATTATTGTAATTCAACAAAAGACTGTTGGCACACCACCAAGACACTGGCCACCACAGGCACGTCAACATTTACAGCATTGTATTTAATCTGGATTTCCACTAAAAGTAACTCATGTCTTTAATCATTAATACTTGTGTCTCTGATTCTTTGATTATTTGTCATTTAATTCGCAATACCGCAAGTTCGTATTTTTTGTTTTGTGGATTTTTCCCTAATTCATTTTCACTTTGAATTCTAGGGATCTGAATTGTTTGTTGAATTTTTAAAAGATTGTTACTTCGCGTTCTTTTATATTACTTATTTTAGGACCATTAATTCTAAATACTAATAATAAAATTAATGGTAAATATGTTCACAAGTTTCAGGCTTTTTCCCATTGGACAGGTTGGTCAAATAGTATCGTAAAAGAATTAAGCTAATTCCCATTGGGTAGGTTCGAACACGCTAGTTTATTTAAGATGTTAAAAGTCTGCAATTTGTCACGTTGGAGTATGATAATATACATGTTTCAAAACCTGCCGGATAAAATTGCCGCTGGCCTGAATAAAAACTATGCTATGCTGGAATCATTCCTCTCCCATAACCAGAATAAAAAAGTGGAATATTACGAAATACTCCGATTTCCAATACCTTATGCTTATTGAGTTGAACGCAGTGATGCAGATGAGTTTTCGCTGTATGATACACACCAGGTCCACAAGTAACTCAAAGAATCTTAATGTCGGTTATCAGACGTATCATCAGTTTCATCAGTGGATCTAACTGAAACATGGAAAATATATAAATCATGAAATGTGATTTTAAAAAAGTTTTTGGCAAATCATTAAACCAAATATAGTAAACCAATGCACATGTTCTTCTCCTTCTTTCATTAGAAAGGCTGATGTATTTAATAATGCTTTTTGCAAAATTTGTAACTAAATATTACCGTACATGTTCTTTTTGCTTCCTTCATTATAAAGGTTTGTGTATTTGTTAATGCATAAATAAGAGTGTTTTGTTTTATTTCCTCTAGGTTTGCAAGCAGCACAGGGGTCAACCGACCTATACAGCGCCAGACATGGGGGAAAAAGTGACTAAAAAAAATACACGGTACCGTTGGAATGGTCAACGAACAGTAACATAAACTATATGTAACATATGATGTTTTTATGTGCCATAAAATTTGAATATTTTTATTTGATATGAATGCGCGGGGAGAGGTAATTAACCAAAGGGCGCCAGACGAGCGGCAATGTCTAAACTGACTATACTTGAGATTCCGGTAATTTATTGTATTTCGGAAGTAAATACCGGATATAATGAAATTTAAATTTTTGATTAAACAATCTTTATGTAGCTGAATTAGTTACAAAATTTGCAAAAAAAACTGTACTGAAACTCTATAAATATAAAAATATTTTCCAGCAGTGCTATTAATAAAAAACACTTTTGTTTCTCTAGTTTAAAGAATAATTGATTTAACTGGTCCTGTTGTTTTGTTTGGGTTTTTGCCAGCTTTTCCACGTTCACTGTTCTCGCTTGGTGTGATTCCATTGTAAAAATTCCAGTTTGTTGTCTTTTTTATTTGAGTTGAAGTGATCGATAACAAGATGGTCAACTATCACACCATTAAAACACTCTTAAACAAATCTGTTAGAACGAGATTTTTTTTTGTTTTTTGTTTTCTGGAATTCCGATAGCGAGAGTTTGGTACCCAATGTTGCTGACATTTCCAAGAGGTATTTGTTGCGACCACAATGTCTCACGACGCCAGTTCTGTTTGCTTCGTAGTTATCGTATCTGGGATGTTTCTTAAATTTATCAAAAGATCAGTCTCTTTCTCAATTTGTTGCATTTTTATCAATTTCTATTCTTCTAATATAACATTATTTTTCATCAGATGAATACTTCTCGAGGTAATCCTTTGCGTTTTTTATTTTGATGTCATCGGAATCGTTTTGTATCTCGTAATATCTAATACTATCGCTTAAGCGATCGATATTTTCGTCGGCCGCAAAAAAACCCACATACCTGGGTTTTCCTCCTGATCCTCGCCCCATACTTCAGACATGGTTGTGGTCCAGTACTCCACGGCGAACACTGGCCATGTGATATTCAAAATACCTTTCACAAGAAGTTTTTCCACAAGGTATGACTGAACCGATCATGAGCCATCGACAATTATTTTTTGTGTGATGAATATTATAATTATTGGATGAAGTTCAATGGAAAAAAATATTTGTCTTATATGTAAGAATGACTAGATTTACCGTTTCAAAACAACTGCAAGAATAGTGTCTTAGGCTAACTGGGATAAAACTAGCATTTCTGAGGTAGAAAATTTCCCAAGAAAAAATACTAAATGAGATAAAATTATTATTAACCGCGAGTAAAATTGAGAAGCTAACAAACATAGAACCAAAGAAGAGCAAAGACAGGTATTTGGAACTAGAATGAAAAAGATTATCTGCGATTGAGCAAGAGGACATCACCAAATTAGGTTTTGACAGATTACCAGGTGACAGAAAACAAATACCATTTGAGTTACAAATGCATAATTTTATCAAAAAAGCAAAGAACGAATTTGTAAACGATGGTGCGTTTATTTATTTTTTTTCAACATTTAAGATCGATGGCGATGGAACATTTATTAATTCCACAATGGATGACAAACGAGCATCTACTGTCGTTAATAATCTTATTGATGACGGCAAGTACATATTCAGAATAAAATTACTGCTAAACATGTTAGTAAAGACGGTCCGACTTGGATTATTCGTGATAAAATCGATCCTGTTAAGTAATCACGGCTATATAACAAAATCATCATAGTAGATAAAAATTCTAAAGCAAGTAATTCCACCAGAATTAGCAAACCAAACTACAATAACGCATATCCAGTTTGCAGTTTTTTTGTGCGCTTTAACGTTTGAATGGGCCAAACATATTTGCTCTTGCAACGATGAAAACAGGCTTGCTAAATTCCGTGGCTCAGCGTGTAGGAGAACATTTTGCAAATTCGAGAAGAGGAAACGGACTGAAAGAATCAAGAATAAAATAATAAATAACTGGGAAAACTCTCTTATTAACAGAACCAAAAAAAATGACGTTGCCACACTTGAAAAACACTGAAGATTACAATAATTGTAAAAAAAAATAACCAATGAGATTTTATACGACTCTGGTAATTATCCTAGCAAAAGTCTTTCTGTAACCATTATATACAAAAACTGTCACGTGTGGACAGTCTGGGATAAGATTTCCATAAGAAAGAATTTTTTTTACAACGGAGATATTTTTGAGAAAATTCAAAACGTAAGTAAAATCAACCTGTATCAGTCTGATTATTTTAAAGTGACTGCATCGAAAACGCTTGTATAGATAGCATCGACGACGAATCATTTCATCAGTTTCTTTTGTCAACTGGAGTTCTTCATTGGAAGGAATTGCTCAAACGCGCAAGAATCAGACCGCGATAAAATATGACGGCGACAACGAAGATTTACTCGTTAACTGTTTTACTATTTCGACTGTTGTATTTCACATCGCACAAAACAAACAAACAAACAAATAAGTGATGTCCAATACCAAAAGAATTTTTCGATGATGTATCACAATCTTTGCTGAGTTTGTTCATTGGAAAACAAAATATAATTCTTCTGACATGAATTCAGTTCATAATGTATCAGCTTATCCTGCTGCTTTTTTAACTAGGTGAGTGTCATCGTTATTTTGAACGATTTGGGCACCCAACACAAGAAATGACACGACTTGCAATAAACTGACCATTACCAAATATTGGTTTTGCCGGATTTGCTGAGATTGAATCATTCGAGGTTTAAGCAAGTAATCATCCAGTCATACCAATTTGGTTCGGCCGTCATTTTTATAAACCATATACCAATGTCTATCTCAACGATTGTTGTGCAAAACATCAGCGTGGTTGGACTCCAATATCCAATAGTGTTTTTAAGATACATGCTCGATGCTAAGTTTCTCACGATAAGTGAGATAAGTTCGTACAAACGACAAAACAAGAATTATCAACGCAGTGAAGAAACGATTCGCTAGTTTTGCGCGAGATGACAAAAAGGAATTACGCTAGTTTCATCTGGATGTAGAATTTGTCATGATACTAAAACAGAGACAAAATAACCATTGCGACTGCTGTAACACAATAATATTGTAGTAATAATTTCCTAATGACGTATGACAATTTGCCGTGAACAGAATCGGTATTAACTTCGGTTAAAAACGCGAAAATGTCACACTAACGTGTCTTGGATATAACAGACATTGAGTAGCTTCGTTCTAAATGCATGTGATTCTTCGCATTTTTTGTTGGCGCCTGTGGGAATCCTCCGCTTGAGTATGCGACGCCGTATCTAGTCTATCAATAACTGGGTGTTTTCAGGAATTTTACCTGTAATCATGCATAAATCCACGTTGAGGAACTGTATATTAGTGGCTGCTTAGTACATCTTACCACGCTTGAATATTTATGTGTTGTTACACTCCACACAGGATCAGTTGCTCTTGCTGCATCACTCTAAAATTCACCGAGTTTGTTTCACTACCCAGCACTGGTTGTTGCAGCTGATCTGGTGCTTCTCGTCGTGGTATCTGTTTTGTTTCGGAATTTCATCTACATTTTTCATATTAATTCCATGGAAACCGCGTGTACAATATTGTCGCTGACGATTATTTGTCTGCGATATTTTTTGTTTTATCATGTGCTCGTCTATGAATTCTTAAAGCGATGCCTTCCATGTATATGCTTGAGTATACCGAAAGTATTGTGTGGAATTCATTATGTGTAATACAAAATTACCAATTAAGGTGTTGCCTCGACGAATTCCAGACTCCACCGTTCTGTCGTTGCGGTTAAGATTTTATCTGCTGATTCAGGTATGATTGTTTCCTCGGCTTTTTGATTTAACACGACTGAAACGGTGCCGTGAAATCTATAGATGGAATAACGCCATAAATATGTCGTAAATATCCCAAATTTATCGGCGTTAAACACAGAGCCTGTACACCCCGGTAGCCTCAGCGGTATATTTGATGCTATGTTTGATGTAGTTGTTTTCATTGTAACCATGTTGCTGATTCACACCCTACTGTGTATATTGCATCGATGAAAGGTATCTTATTAACAACATCAGCAGAAATCTTATTTATTTTTTTCGACGATCTCATCAAGTCGTGTTCGAATATCATTGAGACTATGATCGACGAAATTTTGAACCCAAGGAATCACTTGATTCTATTTATGGCTCCTCGAAAATTCGTTAACACGGTTATATGATTACCCAATTCTCCCCTGAGTGTGGTCAGTCCTTCATTGATTGTCATTAACGAGGTTATCATCGGGATGTTGCCCTTGTCTACGTATATCACAGTTGTAGCGGCATCGTTTGATTCTGGTTCTCTCAAATTAGCAATGTTATTTACGCTCATGTTGAGATCGCCAGTCACTGCATCACCGTCTTTAGTTACGCAAGATTTTTAATCTGACTAGGTGTCAAAGTAGTATTGACGTGATGATATAATATTACAATATTTCTTCAGCTGATTCTTGATGACTATTTATCTTCAGAGAGACTTAAGAAACTCTAAGCGGGTCAAACACCATTGGAATTCACACCTACGAGCCAACTCAGACGTTATCCTGCAAAGCTATCAATATGTTGTGTCTCTGAAACTCCATGCTGTGATGTTATTTGCCATGTAAATAACCCAGCAACGTTATTTTGTACACTGTTGTCATCGTCTACCATGACGCTGACTTTCCGCCGTTGTCCATGAAAAAGATCAGCTGTTGTTATTCGATAAGTGATGGTGTCATTGTTGACATCCACAACTAAAGTTTTATAAGTATTACTTTACCAGCATCACACACAGGGCGCCAGATTGCATCGTCGTCGGTGGTTACTTTGACAAGCACAATTATGTGTTTAGCACCGAAAAACCTTTTCTGACACTTTTGCAGGATACAAAGATTTGAGACAGTGGAATTATAATAAAAATACTCTGTTATGACCGTTCAACATTGATCGGCGGGCTGCAAATCAAAAGTTTACATTTTCATATATCCAAGCGACTTCAATTCCACCGGCATTTATTATCACTTTGCGACTGTCGGGGTGATCAGTTGTGTCCTTGGTGAAGATCACTGATGGACTTGTGGACCGTAAATAATCATTAAAATATCTTGCCTGACCTAATATTGTCGTTGCAACATCAACATTTTCCAATTATGATTCAATGTTTTTCCCATCTATAATATACGTAACGCTGTTAAATAATGCCATGACACCATTATTAACAAAGCCAACTCGAACTTCAGCTGCATATACTTCATCTGTTCTCAGGCGTCTTCCTTCGATTTCAATGACTGCACTTGTAGATCGATTCGTCCACGTGAGTCACGTAAACTTGCAACATAAGAATAATAGTGATGATCACGCACTGATCCATGATTGAGGACTGGTGTCAAATGCTGCATCAAATACACGTTTGGACATTTTATTATAATTCGTTGTTGTCTAAAACAATGTTCTAACATCGATCAATATCGCCAACGATGGCGGGACAGACCACTACCAGCTATCAGTTTTGCGCTTAATTTTTTTTCTGTCTCAGCTGTGGCTTGTTTTGTAAATGATGTCACTTCAACTAATTTTTAGCCGATCATTTGCAGATTGATTTATTATTTTGCTGATACTTGCTGGCGTCAGTTCGTACTATGTAGTTTTACTGGAATACTTGCTTCGTGCTCGGAACTTTTACTGGAATGCTTGCTCTAGAATAATTCACATTCTGTTGTGGTCTTCGTCGTACTAATCGTGAGAGTCTGTTTTTGAGCAGAGAGTGCTTTACAAGCAAGATTACCGACAGTGCCAATAGCCTTGTCACGAACAACTTCGATGGTTTTCATACCTAATTGTTTTGCAATCAAGAGAGCTCATGGGGCTATTCTTCTGAATAAACCTTCACAACATCGCCGAGTCCATCTCCGTAGATCATTTTATAAACCGATAATCGTGAATTTATCACCATGACGCTTTTAGGTCTACGTTGGTCATGGTGTATAATCATGTCATTTTGGTATCGCCGATCTTTTAGATGACTCACTGTGGTAATCATCGGTAATTTCATGTATCAGCGCTCGATAAACGCCACTGTCCATTACGCGACAGGTAAATAAAGGCTGCCAAATAGCACCTGCTTCATTGATGATTTAGTGGAAATTGTTGCCGACTCGTCTTCCACCAATCATAATTTCTAGCCGATCAACATCAGCTAGGGTGTTATTGGAACAAAGTTTATTATGAATCACTTTCGATTCAGAGTATTACAAACTTGTTTCCTGCAACGTCTATTGCGAGTGGCAAGGCCACTTCCAGTTACTCCTTCATGTGGTTCTTCTTCCTCTAAACGAGGTGGTCCAAATTGTAATCTTTTGGATGATAATATATCTCCAAGTATTTGAGGTTCTCTGGCTTCTTTGATTTGTTTCTCACATCCTTCAAATAAAGGCGTTTATTCACCACTAATTTGAGTGGCGCTTTCCAAACATTAAACGAGTCCAGGATTTTTGTGGCATCTGCAGTCTCTGGATCTTATAGTTATCTGCGAATTTGATTTCCTGCTCATTTCAAATAACAATATTCAGATTTTATAACATAGAAACCACCATGATGTGTCACACATAGTTTATGTAACTGTTCGTTGGTCATTCTAATGGTTTCATGTGTGTTATTTGCCATTTGTTTCACCTATATTTGGCGCTCCTTAGGTCGGTTGATCCCCTGTTCTGCTTTACAAAAATCATTTCGTTGGGTACGGTGTGTTCCTTCAAGCATTTGAAATTATGTATAAAGTTTTATATATGCTCATCTACGTTTTTGAAGGCACTAGAACATGAATACATATTACTTTGTCATCATCCTAAATTCAGATTTTGGCGCAAACACTTACCTCTTACATAAGTCAAAAAGATTTCTCTACTATTGCCTAATTTGGTCCCTGTCCATACAATAAAAATATAATATTCTTGTAATAATCATATCTTTAAACCCCATAAAGTGTGGTTGGTAAACCCAAATTATTATTATAAAATCATTATCCTCCTAAGACAGGTTCCAGGTCTAAATATCTCTAGATTCTGATGCTTGCCTGCCAGTGTTTGCTTTATGTATTATCACCTTGTCATCAGCAAATGTGAATTTCACTAGTGTCAAATTTAATTGCTTTTAGACTCCCAGTTAAAATGCCCCTTTTTCAGTTCCCACTGTTTGAAAGCTAGCTTTAAATATGGGATTTCTATAATGTATAGCGCATACTAGATTGTAGGTCTTTATTTTGTACTGACTGTTGTGAACCTTAATAGATAGGCACTCGAAACACATTATCTGAATAGTTTTGTGACTTTTTACAAGAATACGTACAGTTTAATCTTGAAGACACGGAGTAATATAATCAAGAATTACAAGAGGAAGAAATAGAAAGAATTCCATATTACTTGTAGTCAGTATTTTGTAATATCACTTACAGAGTGTATCACATACATAACCCTCTGTTTGATATACTATATATATATATATATATATATATATATATATATATATATATATATATATATATATATATATATATATATATATAGTCTGCTACGCACAAGCTTGTATAACACCGACTTAGTGCCATTACGTTTTGGTGATGCGTGCTTAGTTGTGACGGTATATGGGCTGGTGCGTGCAGGCAAGGCGATGGGTGCCGATTGCACGCAGACCTGGGTTCGAAACTCGGTAGAGTACGAATTTAATTTCTCTAACCTGTATGATAGCATTGTTTGTATTAAACCATATTTATTTATTTATTTATTTCAAATTGTAAAAATATAACAGCTTTATACCACAGAAATTTCGAGCTGTTTTTAGTATCAATTTTCAGTTTAAGTTCAATATCAGTTCATTAACAATATGTTAAGTTCAATAACAGTACTCTCTCCAAAATCCACAAATCAAGAAACCCAGAGTTATTGCCGCTTTACTTCTTATGTTGGTCATTTATTTGTCTAATTGCAGCAATAAGTACTTATGGCATGATATTGTCTATTTATGTATATTAGAAGTGTATCATCATTAGATAGTAGCACTATACTGCTCAATGTATATTAGAAATAACATTGATAGAGATTACGGTCATTAGCATATATGTTGGTAAACATGGAAATGTATAAATGCATTTAATTATACAGTTGATCATACTGCCACCAGCCTTATGTAAATAGCGTTCAGACAACAAGTTGAAGCAATTGATATAATGGTCATATGTTTTGTAGTTTATTTTTCTGTCCCTCTCTCATCTCCTTGATCAGTTGTGATGTAGTCTTTTATCTTCCAATATATAAAATATAGTACCAAAATTCTAACTATATTTTAAGTGAATATTTAGTTTGACTGAATTATTGACGTCTGATAGTTAAATAATTTCATTCTTTAACAGGTTATCATATGTATACTATCATGGAGTTTCTACCTTGCAATAAAATAGAACTTTCATAGCAAATGATGATCATGTTAAGTTTTGGGTCTCTAAGAAGAAACAATTAAAAAGCTACAACTTGAGGGGCTGAAGATTTCATCTTTAACTATTGATTTTAACACATATTCCACCGACTGCGAGTGGAATAAAATTCAACTGTTTTAATGGCATTATAGTTCCTTTTGTAAGAAAGAAATGTCAGACTATGAGGATGAACAGGAAATTAACTGGGAATTCTTTGAATTACGTAAAGAGTTTGCAGAAAAGGGACAAGAACTCAGTCAGTTATGCTTTACGATCTTCAAGGGTATGTTGCTCTGAATTTTGCTGCTGATGCAATGATTGTTATTACAATCCATCTTGAAAGTATCCATCAACCTGAGAAAATAGAAACCGACACAGAAAATGCTCTTAGAAACATTTATGCTCTTCAGTTGCAAAATATCACACGTTTTCAGTGCACAAATGTGTGTGCACATATAGCAATAATACACATTGGTATAGAATTAAAGGAATTGCAACACAATATTGAAACATATGATGTTATCTCTCTGATGGTTCGTGCCTCTCTGAAGAAAAGTCACAATGTATATGTGCCTGTCATACTCTTCTTTCCCAAAGGCTGCCTGGTGAGCGTTTTCTTGCAAGAGGTCATGTGAAATTTGGCAATCTCTGACCCTATTACGTGTCTCTATCATTTCGTGTAGATGACCAAGATCTCCTAGAGCAATGCAGAATTATTGACTCCTTTTTTATTCAATGTTCTAAAGAGGAGAAACATTGGCTTGCGACGCCCCGTAGATGTGAACCACCTTAAAAGAATGAGTAAATGGCGCTTACACATTCCTTTAGCATTGTGATAAATTGGTGGCATTCAAAGCACACCAATCTCTTCCACTACGGTTCGTTGATAGGAAATGACCTCCCGTGGTGTAATTTACCTAGTGTGGATGGATAGAAAGAAGAATGCAGATCACTGAACAAGTATATTGAAGAAATAAACACAACGAGTCCCCTTTCAATGAACAAATATAAAATTTAATCAGTTTAGCAACAGAATTTAACATGAAGAGAAATCAATTTCTTTGTTACAAAAGAAGGTAAAATGTACCAACATGCACTCAAATAGAAAAAACAATACAATTTTTCTTTACTGATACTATTACTTGCCAGTGACAGAATTAATTCAATTTCGTTATTGCCTACTTGATGTGACCTTTGAGTTCAACGATTAGCGACATCATCACCTCTCTTATCTCGACATCGAATCTTCCGTTCGTCCCTGCTCTGCCAACCTTTGTCTAGTCGTCTGGACCTGGACTCTTGCCAGTCGAACTTCGGTTAGACGATTGTACTTAGATTTCAGCGGTGAAAACTTCTTACCTTCCGCTGCAGACGTTTCTTAGGAATTTACAAAAAATTCAGGGAATTTCAGGAGAGTTCAGGAAGCTGTTTCCTTTAATAAATAAAATGTCTAGCAATAGACAATAAGTCACATTCCCAAGTATATCTATATTTTTACATTAATTCGGCTCAAAAAAATAAAAGGCATAAGTTCAGTTGCACTCACGTTCACTGATTTCTATGTTTACATAAACGGTTATTGTATGACCTGACCTTAATTCGGGTCACGCTAGTGGGAATCATTAAATTTCACTTCACGGCTAACGCGTATGTGCCCGTATTTAACACCTCTTGACTTCTTACATTAAACTATCTAGTAGTGTAAAATTACATATGTCTTAGCCCATCAAATCTAATTATTCTGAAATAGTTTACCTGATCAATTAAATATTGCAAACTAGTATATGAATATACGCTCAATACATGTCATACTAGACAGAGAGTTAATTCATGAAACTACGAAACATTCCCCATCATTTATTAAACTTAATTCGCGAAAATTTCTAACCACTCTTATGTATCAAATATTCAATTACATGCAATCTTGTCAATTCTCCAAATGAATTGATAATAAGAAAATCAAAGAATAAAATGTCGTGACTAACATTTCACTAAAACCCTGAAAAAATGAAATCATACATACATACATCATAGCATCAATACATTTACAAGTAAATCAACAAACGAAATAGCATATTAAAATCTGGAAACTAAGATTGCGTACCTTTTGCCGTTTCTTATTCGTTTCCAACGAACCTCAAATGTAGAGTTTGTCTACTTTCTGAGAAAACTCTCACGCCTTACTGCAATCACGAAATACGTATTTTCACGTTTCCTGGAGTCGACCTCCTAACTTCTCTAAAAGAAAGATTGAAGACTGAAGAATTTTCCAAAGCAAAACCCTTAATTCCTTACAAAGTTACGCCCATAAATTACTATTAACCAATCATAATCGACTGTTTCCTAAATCTTCTACGTAGAATTTTTGATTGTTAAGACAGCTAATCGTGCCGTAATTAACGTTTCTTTGAACAATTAATTATTAACAAGTTTCTCCATTTAACCGGTTTGATTTTGGGATGGGCCTATGCCATACCCCTGTACCATCGGTCAAGTTTCTTCGCGTGGAACGAATTTTCTTTTACGTTTAGAAATGAAATGAAAATAATCATATAACTGTCTCCAGCCTTTCCTACTTTAATTAGGTTGCCTTTAGTACAATTCATTTAACCAATAATTCTAAGAGTTTTCAAGATTCGACACATCACAACCATTCTAGTGTTTATTAGAACAAATACTACTGAATAAAGACAGCCTCATGCGTCGATCATCAGATGATATCTACACCTCAAAACTGTCCTTTTTATATTGCCATTTTGATTCATCACTGAACATACTTAGCAGAAATTACAGTGGTCACACACAAGATATTATCAAAGATGAGTTGTTCATCAACTGCGTTAACATCTGCTTTTTCTGTCACATCCGCTGCCAGTATAAGCCAAAGTCTGCGAAATGGAGACAGGCGTCTCAAGGAAGCAGCAGACCCAGAACATTTTCACTTTAAAGCAATTCTGAAACCATATCTACTATAGTATGTAAAAGCAAATGACGTCTCATCTTCTGAACTTTTGGTTTGTCTCAGACACTGCTATATTGCATTTTTCATGAACAATCTTGTCCAGCTCACCTTTAAAACAGACGCACAACCTGGTGAAAGGAGAATAAATCAACTATGCACCTTGCCAATCACAATCAAAGATATTCTAGAGGATTCAAATGATATGTTGACATGGCATCTTCCACTGCTTGAAGAAAAAGAAGCTTGTGTATGAAAGGAAGTACCATAACTGACAAAAGATCTAGACTGGGATCTCCTAAGCATGACCTACCTCAGATGAAGAGTGCCTGAAATACGTCTGGACAAGACTTACGTCATTACAGTCACAGAAATTCTACGCAATTCGGCTTTGATGGAAAATTCTGAATTTCAGCAAGAAAACGTGAATCAAAACAATAGCTTTTCCTCCTTGGCCATTCACGATGTGGAGAAAATGGATACTGTTAGCAATAATAACAGAAAAGAAAATTTCCCAATAAACATCTCCAGTAAAGATATAGAGGGCATTAATGGAACCATAAACTCCATTACAACAGCTGACGGTAATGAGGATACAGTCGAGGAATTGAAAAACATCCTGTATGATCCAAAAAATGTATCTTGTGATTTGTTGCCATATATCGATGTCAGTGATATAGATTCAGAGGATATACAACCATTTTATAGAGATATAATAAATGAAAAAGAGAACAAGAGGAAAAGGAAGAATATTCAAATATTAGGATAAAAGTCGATGCTGATAAAGATTTTTTCCAAGATATTCAAGCCCTCCTTGAAGAAATAAAAATACCATTTATGACAAACAAAATGAAACTGTGGTGCTGATAGTAGCATACTAGAGTATCAAGATCTGAACAGAACATCCATCACCGCCACTATTATGCCCCATCTTCCACGTTTCTGTGATAGAGATGACGATATAACTACATTGAATGAAGTTCTCGACGATAATTTGGAGAAGGCTGAACTGAGTGAAACAAATGAACAAGTTTTGTTTGCACCTGACTATAAGATTGCAAGAAATCAAAGTTAATAAATGGGAACGAGTATGCAATATTTATTCCAGAATGTCCAGTACAGCACTTGAGAAAGTCAAATATCATCAATTTATCATCAGCCTATGAACATTAGGCCTCATTTATATACTTAAATATGTTAGAGATGATGATATTGAAAGAGAGACTGTAGTAAATTAGTAACTATTGAGAATATCAAGACAGCAACGCAAAACGTTTGGCGATTGTCGGCAGCTTTGTATACCTCAGTTTCCGTCACGTTCATCGACTTGTTACCACATTCAAATGCAGATGAGCTGAAACAAAATTTGTGCGATCAGGAGTTATCTGTCAGCCAGCTTGAAGTGGGATGGGGACAAATGTTGAAAGAATTCATTAAGAAAACATCCACTGAGAATAAAACATTTTCCCTGCATATTGATATAATAATGTATTGTGGCGGAATTGTAGCCATCACCGTTGCTGAAAGACTAGAAGGAAAAGATGGACATAACTTCTGGCCAGTGTGAAGTCTTCCCTTCCAGTCTTATTCTTAAATGGAGCTTTCAGTTATGCTCTATTTCGCTCATGGCATTTGATAGAACTTTACAAATCAAGTCACTTTCAGACAAATGAAATATGCTCTATTCAGTACCTCCCACAATGATTTTATGGTTAGCTTTAAATTAGACTGGTCGAGAAATTGATCATAGAGACGCTACGAAATGTATTCAACCGGGAGCCACACTAAGCAATGCAATGATAAAGATCTCCACACAGATGAGCAGAGACAAGTGCATACAGTAATTCAATCTGTCATCATCTAAGGAGAGGATGCTTCGAAGATTAAGCAAGATGAGACAAACGACGAAGAGAAAGCATTCAAAATATAAGAAAGGTACATGGTGGAAAAGCCACTGATAATGATTTGGGGAATGTTGTCAGAACGGTTGGTCTGATACATCGTAGAAAGGCAATGTCGTTAAGTTTTGACCCCATTCTAAGAAATGTATATATATATATATATATATATATATATATATATATATATATATATATATATAGATATATATATATATATATATATATATATATATATACCCATTCTAAGAAATGTATATATATATATATATATATATATATATATATATATATATATATATATATATATATATATATATATATATATATATATATATATATATATATATATATATATATATATACTTTCTTAGAATGGGATATATATATAAATATAAATATATTTATATATATATATATATATATATATATATATATATATATATATATATATATATATATATATATATATATATCACAAGGAGGATCAAGAGGTGCAGCAAGAGATGTTAGATTCAACCATAGAAGATATAGGAAAATTCATGATTCACAGATATGCAGCAAGAGAGGTTGTATTGGGTATAACACTTAGTGTTTGTCCTAACACTGAATCGATAAACGGACCCAAACATCTAATTAATAGAATAAAAAGGTGGTAAGGGTCAACAATCAAGAGGACTAATGGAGTGGTATAGGTTCCAAACTTTCAAAAGGACCCTGACTTTCCTTGAAAGATCATTAAAGCAGAAGTATGTGAGTCTATTTAATCAAAGTGTGCATAACACACAATAAGAATAAAACGACGGCCAAATTTTAAGTGACAACTCACTGTGTGTGTGTGTGTGTGTTTGTTTGTTTGTGTGTGTATGTTTCAGCGCAACCGTTATTAAGGCGACAGTTCATTGTCACTGGGTAGTCGCTATGTTCACAACAGCATTAGGGTTACAAAATTCGTGTCACCCTAACATTTGCTATCACTGTATACATTGCCTTGCTGATTGAGTCACGTAGTTTCACGCAGGCATTTTCTATATTACCGTATGCTAGTATTTAGATTTTGATGGGAGATATGCACGTGTTTATTAAATATGTTTATGCATGCAAAAATTTAACCGTTTAAGGTTGTGTTTTCTCCTAAAGTCAGCGAATAATCAATAAGGCGACATTTCCAAAATGCATCCTAATTTTCAGGTTAATAAATATTGTATCCTAAACGCGTGATACGCGCATAAACGATGGTTCGCGAAAGGGTTTCAAGTGCTACGTGATAGAAAATAAATCACTCAAACTTCGCACTAAAAATATAACATTACGGCACTGGGAGAAGGGGGACGCCAATAAAACATATCGGTGTGCTCGAATGTTATAAGTTTGAGAAACACTGTTTTAAGGTAATATATTTAACTGATCTGAAATAGAAACGTACACCTTTTTATAACTTTTCTATCATAATTCATTGTTAAAACAGAATACTCACATCTTTTCGAAACGGAGTAGAAGACACTGACAGCCACTATTTCCGCCATATCTACTGGCAATTTTTCCAATTCCGATCTTGTCCATTTTCTTCTTCAGCAGTAAGCGCAGTTTTGTTTTGGTTGCTCAACGTCACCTTGGGTTCATCTTTGCTTATTGAACTAGCTTGAATAATTTTTTTATCTGGAGGTGGGGTTTTCTCCCAGAGAAACTGATAAAGAATTTTTGTTTTGTGAGAGAAGTCAATGTTTGAAACTGATTTAAAATTACTATGTATGTATGTATGTATGTATGTATGTATGTATGTATGTATGTATGTATGTATGTATGTATGTATGTATGTATGTATGTATGTATGTATGTATGTATGTATGTATGTATGTATGTATGTATGTATGAATGTATGTATGTATGTATGTATGTATGTATGTATGTATGTATGTATGTATGTATGTATGTATGTATGTATGTATGTATGTATGTATGTGTGTGTGTGTGTGTGTGTGTGTGTGTGTGTGTATGTATGTATGTATGTATGTATGTATGTATGTATGTATGTATGTATGTATGTATGTATGTGTGTGATGAATCTAATTAGAGTGTGAAGTCCAAGAGAAGCGCCTTGAGTAAAACATGAATCTGTATGCCGTCTTCGTGGACCTGACGAAGGCATTCGATACAGTCAACACAGACGCTCCGTGGGTAGTACTCAAGGAGCTTTGTTGTCCCCAGTCGTTTATCAACCTCATCCGGCTTCTCCATGACTGGATAGATTCTCTCAGACGGTGAATCCTTTGAGAAATTCATTATATCTAACGGTGTCAAATAGGGCTGTGTACTCACTCCGGTACTCTTCAACCTCTTCTTCACGCAGGTACTGCTCCACACCATCCGTGATGTTAACCTTGGTATCTACATTAGATATCGCCTGAATGGATCAGTGTTCGATATCCGTCGTCTTGCTTCAAAAACCAAGATGTTAGAAAGACTATTCACCGAAGCACTCTTTGAGGATGACTGCCTTCATAGCCCATGAAGAGACACCTACAGGCAATTGTGGACAAGTTCTCTGAAGCCTCCTGTCAGTTTGGACTCACATTTAGCCTAGGAAAGACAGAAGTCATCTTCCAGCCTGCCCCAACCACAGTCCCTTCACAACCATGCATCGCCATCGGCGATACGCAGCTAAGGAATGTGGACAGTTTCAAATACCTAGGCAGCACAATATCCAGTGATGGTTTCCTGGACAAAGAGATTACTGCAAGGATCCAAAAAGCCAGCCAAGCACTCGGACCACTCCGAACCGAGGTCTTGCAGCTCAATGACATACGCCTGTCAACGAAGATGAAGGTGTACGATGATGCATTTGTCCTCACATCTCTCTTGTATGGCTGTGAGACGTGGACTGTCTACCGAAGGCACGTCAGTCAGTTGGAACAATTCCACAAGCAATCCCTAAGATCCATCATGCGGATCAAGTGACAGGACCGAATCCCCAACAAGGAAATATTTGACAGAGCCAACACAACAAGCATCGAAGCCAAACTAAACCAGGCCCAACTTCGTTGGACTGACCATAGCATCCTTATTGATCAATACAGAATCCCAAAGCAGCTGTGATTTGTCAAGCTAGCTCAGGGCAACTGAAACCAAGGCCGACCTCACCAGAGGTACAAAGACAACCTCAAGACGCACATCAAATGAGCCGACCTTCAATCCCACCAACTCGAGCTCGCTGTCTCAGACAGAAGTTATTGGCGAGCCGTGACCAGCAAAACAAAGCAGGTCCACCTTCGATGCTGACCGTCGCCAGCCAGCGTCTTACTGCAGTTCGTGACAGACGTCAGAGAGTTACGTTCCAGCCACTCCCAACCACCGGTGTCCCATGCCCCACATGCAACCACCTGCGTGCATCGGAATTTTGACTCCAGAGCCACATGTGAGTCTAACGTCGATGAGACCGCACAGCATGTCTTCCTCGGACCCCGAGAGATTACCAAGAAGAAGATGTACGAAATTTACTGTTTATGTTCATTTTGAAAATTCGTTTAATTTACATATCTTCGAAAAGATAATAAATATTAAGTTTGCTCATTGGATTTTTAATTTTTCAGTTCAGTATGCAATAGATGTTAATCATATGTGGTACAAGTGTTCCAGTATAAGTCATGTGTAAAATTGGTGGCGTAGCAAATGTGTAAGGTTCTTTTTGTTTTATATAATTTCATGTGTATACCATCATAGAATTTCTAAAATTATTATGTGAATATTTGCTTTTAAAATTCACATTTATTAAAATTTTTAAAAAAAGATGCGATTGTCTCATTTTTTTGAGGCTAACATATTATAATGTGGAATATAATAATATATGGACTATTCATAAAACCATGTACAATTTTCATATTTGGCTGGGGGAAAACATGCAGTAATAAGCCTTTATAGTAGACTGAAATGCGTATCAAAAGACACACGTTATTATGTCACAAACACCTGCACCATATGCTTATTAGGTCATGATGTGGACTAATAACCGGGTGTATACAGTAGTTTACACCCGCTTGGAAGAACTCGTCAGGTTTACAGAGTCACGGGGTTGGTATGTTGATAGCAGAGGGCCGTTCTACTGGGGTGTCATATTACCATGGATAGAAATTATCCAGTTTTTGGGAGCCTGTCCTATAAGTATTTATGGGTATGCATATGTTTGTGTGAAAAGAGAAAGGATGCAGAAATAATGAGTATGGAGGATATAAATATCTGGTCACTATAAAGTCAGAACTAACGTCGCGGTCGTACGATAAATTGGATAGATA
Source organism: Potamilus streckersoni (assembly GCA_016746295.1). NCBI lineage: Eukaryota > Metazoa > Mollusca > Bivalvia > Unionida > Unionidae > Potamilus > Potamilus streckersoni. The sequence goes on along the minus strand of JAEAOA010002355.1, from coordinate 2,022,712 downwards.
GTATTCGTTCGTGTCATACTTTGATATTGTGTGATGGGGATTCAAAATGGATGTGATAATTCGAGTTATTTGCCATGCACTTTTTCACGCCCCGCTATGTGATATCGTGTGACTTAATAATCCTTTAACCGACTCTTTATCAACAATCTTATTTCTGAGGGTGAAATGTACGCTAGCGATAAAGTGGCCACGGATACTGTTGTCTTTGCATTTATTACTCATTTTGTACGATTTAGATATTTCGTTATTTTGGCTGATACGAAGATGGATACTGCAGAAATGTCGATTGTTTTTCTAATGGAAATGACGCTTCTAAACTTACCATTTTTTTTTCGATTTCTGCATTAAATACTAATTTTCTTTAGACATTTCTCTTTAACTGAATAAATATATTGTAAACTGAAAGATTTATACTTTTTTATTTCTACAGATTATTTATGGATTGCATCTGAGTTAAACATACACGGCTTATATACTTATAGGTTACTGCATTTGTATGGGAAAACATGAACTAGTTTTCGGATGAATATACTGCACAACCTTGGGAGTGCAGTATATCCATCCGACAAAACGAGTTCATCTTTTCCCATACAAATGCAGTAACCCTTTTATTATTTACTCATTTTCTTATTCTTTCCAAAGCTTAAATATAAAAACAAAAATACACTACACGAAAAAAAAATGTAACTAAATGTATGCCGCATTCCAAACTAAATACATAATCGTTGATGCATTATTACACAACAACATTATTAATGAGCGCGTAACTTCGCCCATATAAATTTGAAGTTGGTCGCGCGCTAGACGTAAGCTTCGAAAGAAAATGGCGTTTGGTCTACTTAAAATAGAAATTTGGCGTAATATTGTTAATTGGCGTAATATTGTTAATGAATACGCATTGCAACAACTTTTCCATTTGATCTGGAATGAATACGTTTGGGTATTTTTTGTCGATTCAACGCAGTCTTGTGATTATGGTCTTGATTTATCTACATGAAGTAACTTGCATCGGATTCCAGCAGCGTCAGCCAATTTAATCGTATTAAAGAGTGTTGACATCGGCATGCGTGTTTCTGTTCTGTCATTGAATGATTCAGATCATAATGTGGCAAAATTGTGAAGCCGTTCAATTTCAATTATCGAACAGATGCTGTGTAATTTAATGTTTATTTCATTTTGAGTGCAGTAAGGCGGATGTAACAGCACTTGAAATATAAAACTCGAAATTACAGTACAATTTTAAAATGCGTAATCAACCCTGAGATCTCATGACATAGCTCATGTAATTCGGATTTGCAGAACTACGAAAGTATATGGTTGAGGAAATTCAGGATGAAAAATTGTAAGTATATTTTTGACATTTTAATAACCAGCTAAAGAAAACAGTTTATGTGCTATAACTTGCGTGTTATTGTAAGAATCATGTATGGCGTCTATAGCTAGCCTAAATCTGGAATATTGTATAAAAAATGTTAACGCGGAATGTGCCAAAGCAGTTTGTATGTGTCAGTTTATGAAACAGTTGGCAGTCCATGAAATATCTGCTTTAGTTCATTCATGAAAAAGAATTGTTTACGTTAGAAGAAAAAAAATTCCTTTATTCCCGTTCATTAAGTATGAATTGAGCGTGAGGAGTACAGAATGAAGGTGTGCAATATAGGTAAATACTGAACGATTCTGACAATGTAAAGTTAATGGAGGAAAAACAATGAGCGTATAATAATGTCACTGATTGTATCTAAATGATGACCTTTTTTCATTTTTGGAACTGTAGACTGAAAAAGAAATTATTGCCAAGTCTTTTTGTATCAACCTGTTTGATTCTCAAGTTCAGCTTATTTGAGAGAGAGAGAGAGAGAGAGAGAGAGAGAGAGAGAGAGAGAGAGAGAGAGAGAGAGAGAGAGAGAGAGAGAGAGAGAGAGAGAGAGAGAGACTGACTATCATAATTTTGGGTTTCGGTTCTTATCGACGATCAAAGTGGGCAACAACATTGTCACACTCTAGCATGTTTCAAATAAACTAAGATGAAATAGATTTCAGTCTGTAAATAATTAGTAAAGTGCAATGTATTTAATAACAGTATGTCTAAAATAATATTAATTTCATATTGAACGATTTTAATGCATCTCTTTCTTTGGTTATATCCTAGTTGAAATTTTACATAACCTGCCAAAAATGTATATTTATGAACTCAATTTCACATTTAGCAATTTTCTTTAATTCTCACTATATACATTGAGAATTAATATCTAAATGTTAATGACTACAGTATAAATCTTACGTCTAACGATCACAGGTTTTATTTTCATTTTATTTATTTTAAAAAAAAAACAACAAAATTCTGATATTCCTATCAGGTTTACAATTGTGTAATCGTATAATGTTTGGATTCCAATTCATATTAGTGTTAAAATGGTCTGGAATGTTGACCGACTGAGTCAAACTGAAGCATAAACTACGCAATTCGCACCTACGTAACGGGTAGAGATCATCAATCAACATTGGCCCGTGGCCACTTGCGAATAAAATGTTGTTTGCTGTATAAAGCAAACTGATTTAAGATATCAGAGAGTTTGTTATGAATTCTGTTAGGTTTTCAATATAGTGATTTCCATTATGTCTACATGCCTAGACTTGAAAAAAAAAAAAAGAAAGTGTGTGGTTTAAATAGTTGGAATTTGGACGGAACATGTACTGCTGTCTACTGACACCTTCAGTCACATAGAAGTAAAACTTACCGAATTTTTAAGGTAAGCTGACATATTTTCACTAGATAGATAGATAGATAGATAGATAGATAGATAGATAAATAGATAGATAGATAGATAGATAGATAGATAGATAGATAGATAGATAGATAGATAGATAGATAGATAGATAGATAGATAGATAGATAGATAGATAGATAGATAGATAGATAGAAGTCAAATATTTATCATCAAGATTATCGATCCCAAAAAGGAAACATTACATGACAGTAATGTCTTTCATCACTTGGCTCTTACGGTATGCAACACTATGTGCAAGTAAATCATAAACTGATGTATGCATTTAATGTGCCTTAGCAGCAAAGAGGTTCAACCCTACAACTTTTTCCGAGGGTCCGTTAGAAAAATTAAGGTTCCTACGAAGGGTTGGGGAAAAAAAAGGTCAATAACACTAAACCCAATCAGCTAACTGAACATATTTCGTTGCTGCGGTAAACAGACAATAATAACGAATTCGACGGGTTAGTTCGTTTTTGTTACGCGTTCGTTGATAATTATTTTCAAATTTTAGACATGTTTTGTTTGCGTATCACGCTCATTTTTCATCAGTTCACCCTCCATGTTCCTGTATTCAACCAATGATTTTATCCAGTCCTATACGATACCTAGATTTTAGGTGATATAAATTTAATGTTATAAATCCGAACGGAATAGCTTGTGCTTTTGAAAAGAAGCTTTTACATTTAATCATGTCCATATCCCCTGAACACCAGTTATAATAAATATAATTATCTACTCCATTCGACACAATTAAAATATTGTAGTTTTCACTAATTACTTTAGGTATAATTACTTTAGGTATTTGTGTATAACTTTTTGTGACATAAATCAAGTCAGTATTTTTGTGTCTGGAAAATATCCGAGTTGGATTTGATTGTTTTCCAGCATTACATCATTATATACTACGAGGTTATTAATAAATCCATCCTGGTCATCTAAGGTTGGCGCTTCATCAATATCAGTGATGAAATGAAAAATATTTTTTTCCGTCTTGGTCTAATATTTTTGCATTTTTATTAAAACTTTTAAGTACTTCATACCATCGTTGATCATAAAGCAGATGGTGCTTCTAAATATAATTTATTTCACTTGAGCTATTGCATTATCAGATTAAGTAATAATTGTGTCTTATCATCCAAATGGGCCAATTATTATCATTCTGATAGAATTTGGTAGTGCTGGGTGGTGTCTTACTGGTTCATGTTTTCGTGTTGCTGAGAAGTCAATTATATCCATATAATAAATAATGAGTCTATATTGTGTTTTATGTAAGGCAGCAACCCGTACCGTTGGGGTAACAACAACAATAACAAAAAATAAAAAGCTTCCACCCACAGGTAAGTGTCAAAAAGTGTGGCACAATTTTTTCGTCTGGCGCAAAGACAGGCAGTGATATTGCTGCTTCGTTGGGAAAATTGCAAGGGCTCCCGTGGGCGAAATATCCGGTGGAAAATACTTACCAGGATACAATTGACCTTACGCCAGACGATAGATCGCGCCACCTACCAAATCACGTGACTTAACCTTTCACAAACATGCAGTATTTGGCAAAGAAATATGTTTCAGTTTTAGGGATATGTTTATTTAAGGAGGTGAATTATATTATTCTTAAAAACATACAATTACAAAGTTGAAGTGCAGAAGACAATATCTGTATATGTAGTTCAGGTTCGTACATTAATAACCTGTGTTTTAGTTCAGTAAATAATAACAATCATTTGTAAAGCTATTTAAGAACTTATTCATATGAAAGGAAACTTGCTCCAAAAAATGCTGGTCTATTTAGCATAAAATGTTATCCTTATTAATTATATCTGATTTATATTTATGCTGCCTTGCAAGTATATGAATTAAAAATTAATAACAAAATCGTAAATAATTTCTGTTCAGAAGTATACTGTTGTACATAATAATCTTAAGGTATGATATTTTCGTCAGATTGAATTTTGATCAATGATGTCTGTTGGTGTAAACATGTAAATGCATGTTTAATATATCGGAAGATAATTATCGAAACCTTTATTTTAATTTTCTTTATTACTAATTACATTTTTGTATCTACCCAATGAGAAAGTAAAGAGTCACTCTAGCGAAAGATCGAGACAATAAATCATTAATTGTGGAACAAGCCAAAATTAAAGTGTAAATATTCAGACTTTAAAATAATGCAGCCGTGGGTTCAGTACTTCATATACAAGAAAAAATAATATATATCAAAGCCCAAAAATTAGGGGGTTCTCCACTTATATTCTTGAAACGATAAGTTTTGCATATATATGTTTCAATTTCAATTCCTTCTTTTTCTTCAAACTATCAACGGGACATACTTTTATCCAAGCAAAAACGTTGTAATTGCCATTATTGTGTCTTTATTCAGCTGATCGTACCAGTGACAAGTCTTTATCCATGTAAGTATCTCGTATATTTCGGGAAGGGAATATATCTAATTTCTCCATTTATACGATCTGGATATTGAATGTCAGAATTACAAGAATTATTTTCACCGTTATCGATCAAGAAACAACAAATCATTGCGAAATTTGTAAATACTTATCATAATAAAATCATTGTTGATACAATCAGCTTGTCGGTGGAAAATGGCGGACATAAGCAATGATTGGAGGTGTGTCTAACTGCGCTCGCTGATTGGTTAATTGATCCAGCGTGATTGACAAGTGGCGATAGCCCAATTTTTGTGGTCCTGGAACTCGATTTGATATCCGACTTGATGATCAAGATCAATCAAGACTAGGGGAACATCCAATAAATAAGATTGATCAAGCGGGTCGTGTTCATTATGTTGCGTATAAAAGCAAGGATTTACAGCGACATCTCGCAGATGTGAAATTGATTCATGTGTTAGATATACCTGATAAATCTCTATACCTGATAAATCTCAGTGAAAAACTCTCTATATTTCATATAAAAACTGCTATGAAAGGTAAAATAATGCTAGGGGCTGAGCAATTAATTTTATAAATATTATAATGAAATCGATTTATTATAGCCCAAGAGGATATTGGAGAGGCCTAGCAGCGATTAGTAAACTTGTTGAAGAACCAAAAGTTTCACGTGCTGTTGTTTTAGCGTGGTTAGCAAAATAGGCGATATTGTAAATTTATCTACCACCACCTACAAAATTCAGTATGCACTTTTTGATGACAGTACTCCCAATGAAGTTCATCAAGCAGATATTTTGTTTTTACCACATGATACTATTAAAACCGGTAGACGTCAATCACGCACATACAAATACGCGTTAACTGCCGTTGATGTTGCAAGTAGATATAAAGAAGCAGAACCACTTTCAACAAAGACAGCAATTAAAGTTTCATCTGCGTTTGACCGAATTTTTCAACGAGGACCCTTGCAATGACCATAGCTATTACACATTGATCCTGGTTAAGAATTGTTTGGTGCAGTATTATTGTTGACGAAAAAACATCAAAATCAGACAAGGACACACTGAAATTCATCGTGATCAGGCAATCGTTGAACAATTTAATCGAACACTTGCTGAGCGATTATTTGGATCTCTATACGCAAATGAAATATTCACTAACTTTTAGTTCTGAGAAAGATCTCGTGAATGGGTTGCAAGATTACCAAGTGTGATATCTGTGTTGAATAATGAAATTATTCGTGCAGCTTCTAGAAAAACTTTTAATGCCATTTCAAAGAAACATATAAAAGGTAACAACGTAAATCTTGCTCTCAACTAGTACTAGTTCATGTGACTGTAAGATATTTATATGAACCTGATGAATTTGAAGGTGGTAAAAGAAGAGCAACTGAACCTATCTATAAGATGTATACATAAGATGTATAGCGTGGCAATATCCACGGGTAGACCTGCAATTTAGACTAAATTCGTTGGCTTCTCAACGTGGATTTGTACGTGAACAAGTAATGATTCATAAAAACACACAACTACCGCCACCTTCACATTTGTAAATTACCACCTCTACGTCGATTACACTCAAGACAGGTTAGCGTCACATTTTTGCGTGTGTGACCAATACTACTATTAATTTTGTCTCCCGTGAACTGTTTTGGATTATTACTCGAATACTGCCACAACATTATTGTGTTGCAACTTGCACAATTATTATTCTGTTGCTTCAGTGTTATAATAAATTTAGTATCGAGATCAAAGTCGCGTTTATTTTTATTGTCACTTTGCTTATAGCTCGCTAGTTTTCTTGATGACTGTAATAAAATCATTGTTATTACTAATTTCTTCGGTTATCACGTTATCCATAATAACCTTGTGCAGCTGCGATATTCTTCTGACTCGAAAGAACCGCTCCGGTTGCCTAGTGGTTAGAGCGTCCGCCTCGGATGTGGGAGGTCGTGGGTTCTATCCCCGGTATAGTCATACCAAAGACTTACAAAAATGGTACTAACAGCTGCCTCGCTTGACGCTCAGCATTAAGAAGTCAGTGGTCGGCCTGCTGTCAAGATAATATGACTGGGTGGGACATCATGCTACATGTCTGTGGCATGATGCCCCAGTGCTAGACATTACTATAAACTGCCACTTTGCAGACATCGTAGCGATATGACTAAAAATTTGTTAAAGCTATGTTCAAATTCATAATCACAACACATCACATCTGACTCGAGATAAAGTAAATTTGACCATTCGATTTTATCATCAACAATCCAAATATTGGTGTCAGTTATAGTTGATCCTTGTGATGAGTGAATAGTTATAGCTTGTCCTAACAACCACAGAGATTTGTCCATCGTTAATGTGCTTTCAACAACATCACCATCAACCAAAACAATATCATTTAGCACAAAATTTTGTATCCCACCACCAGGAATTTCAACTTCAATATTATGTCGTCGAGTATCTGCTGGGCGATAACATAATCAGCAGGTCTCCATAAATTCCAAAAATCATTCGTAGTAGTTTCTGGAATTATTTTACGCATTATCTCACATTGTAATTTGTCTGGTTGCAGTCTAATTAACATTTTAAACTCTTTCAGAGGTTCATCAATAGCTCTATGGTCATCAGTTATGTTTTCGTAAGAACCTACAACTGTTTTCAGTCACTCATGTGGAGACTGTCTAGTAAAGGGTGGGGGTTGACCGTAATTGTCACACATTACTACAGCAGTATTTTTAGTCAACAACCAATCAAGAAATATTTTTAATACCTCTAGCTGTACTGTGAATATATCGTTACAGATAGTATACTGATGTATACATTTCTCACCCATTAGCGCAGGAGACCATGTGTCTCTACCCCATCTGAAAAAACTATGGTATGTACATGATTTATTCCTCGTTCTTTTATTTTTCAAGTGAGTTTATGTGTCGGTGTCAAAACAATATGGGAATGGTTGTTCAGAAATAATTTAATAACACGAGTTGTTTTACCTGATCCACCCCATCCATTAAGATAAACAGTCTTGTGTCCAGCTACATGATCATATACAGATGGTGCAGATGACAATTCGAATATTTGATTATTTTTCTAATATATTTCCGTAATTTCAACGTCGGCAGATCCAAAATAACTGTTTTCTCGTTTTAATCTCCATTCGCCCCGTGATAAATGATTGTCAATATGTAATTGTTTTAACAAATGCGCATATTTTATTTATATAAAATGTATTTGCAGCGACTCTTACTGCATTAAGAGGAAATCTATTTCTTATTAACAGTAGATTTATTAAAACGTACGGTAGTAACGAGGATCTTAAATGGGTAAACTGGCATTGGTCGCCATCAATATAGCTCACGATTGTACCTAATTTAGACACATCTAATAAATAAGTGATGCTTTGACTTATAAAAGTGGGGATTGTTGTATCAGCAATTATAAAATCGAGTTCAGCATCGTCCATAATTAATCTTGTACATATTTGTTTATGATCATGAGATCCTCCTTGAGTAAACTTAGCGATTATTTTACTACCAAGATATTTTCGTTTTTTTTAATTATTCAAATCACACACAATGTTCTGAGGATTAAGATTATCAGATATTTTAAACTTTCCAACCGCAATTCCAGCACAAGAAATAGTATTAGCACAATTACGGGTGTTTGATGGGGTATTTACCCATCAGATTATGAAAAATCAACTAAAAATATAATTACCTTTTCAGAATCAGATTATATTTTATTTTTATAATTTACTAAGACGTTCTACAATCTCGCAAACAGATTAACAGATTAATAATCAATTCCTCATTTTTTTAAAATCCAGATTGTGTTTAATCTGGTCAGAAATTTTAATTATATTCTCGATAATAGTGGATTATATGCAGGTAGATAAACGGGATAAATTCACACAGATAAAATTAACGACCTAGGAAGAACTTCAGGACTGAATAAATATAAAATATATCCTTACTGGGCCTTGCTTGACTTTGAAAGATCTACTTAACGGCTGCCATCAATTACGTCATATTCTAGACTGACTGAGATCGTTGATGTTATATTAACAATACCAGGTGAGATATTACGACCTTCTCTATACGGATTATTATTATATTATTATACCTAAATATACTTGGTGGCAGGACTAATTTTCTCAATGAATCATATATATTTATTTGAAATGTTCATCTATAAGATTATTATCTCATCTATGCATTTCCTCGTGATTAAATCCTGGAATTGTAAAATTTGGTAATTATTCTTTTGTAATTCCATAAAATTTAAAAAATACGTTTTAAAATAATTGTTTAACATGTACAGTTTGAATTAAATCGTTTTTATTAACTATATAAGCTCTAAAATAACCATCTGGTGGATTTAATAATCTTTTCTCTCTTCCAAGACAATTCTTATTTGTATATTATATGTCTGATATAACTTGATTCAAATGTTGTATTGTTTCAATTATCTGATATTTCTACATCATTATCCTAATAATTGCTAATGTTGGAATATATATTTTCTAGACACGTTCATACTCAGATTTGATTGGATTAAAAACTCGATTAATTTAATTAACATAAATTATCAAAACAAGTGCTCTTCCATTTTTTACTTTCAGATTTTTCTAAAAAATATAATACTGATGCATCCATAAATATATTTCCTTCTCCAGTAGGTCCTATCCATGGATATTTATTACCGTTTCGATATTCTAGAAGTTTTATAAATATTCTTTTATCTTTAATTAAATCAGGTCGTTTTGGTTCAGGTGGACCTGTACAAACTCGAGCAACATTGGGCCATTCTAATACTGATATAAACGAAGACTGGTATATGTCCATGGTGTAATCCGGCGATAATATTTCAATGGCTTATGGCAGCTTTGGTTCGTGAACAGTTATGGCAATCTTTGATTCTTTTCTTGTTGTGGAATTAGTTCTGCGTTGGAATTCGTCAATGATATGTCCTGTTTGATAACTACCCGTTGGTATACTAACTACTTGCCAAACAGGAGTTCCATCAGATTTATTCTTATTGAAAAAAAAAACTAATAAATTATTCGGTTGTAGTCTACCAAACGATTTAGATTTAATATTTTGCCAAATTTCATAAACTGTAAGTGTGCTAATGCTATTTCATTTGCTGGAATTGCGGTTGGAAAGTTAACGCTAAATTCAGGATTGGTCTAACTTAATAATATCATAGTAGTTTTTATGGTGCTGTATTAGTGAAGATCTGCTAAAATAATTTTCTGGCTCAGTCAAGGATGTTGCCATTATTATTATTGCGATTATTTTAAATCGGGAATTCAATCTTTCATTTATTCACCTTGGTTTTTGGTTCTTGTCAAGAAATACTTCATCATGGGTTTTCATTATTGTTGCGAACGGATATTTTACCATTGCTGAGGAGTGACGAGAGATATGACAATAGTTTATAATAAGCCGTTGTTACTGTATGAAATTTCATTATAAACTCGTGTAATTTATCATTTCTACATGCAGTTATCTCCTCAGCAATAATACTGAGCATGCCTGAGATAGTCGTTGTAGTTTAAACGACAATTGTTACAACTGCAGGTGCTGTCAATGTTATTTTTGATAATAATAATCAGGCTCCAGCAACAATAGCAGAAATTAAATAAACAACTATAACACTAACAACCATACGTCTGCGATATTTTTTTACTTTTGTTATATAATCATCAATGATATTTTTTTTTCAATTGGACTCTTTCATATTTAATTGTATCTGTGACGTTGAACGTAGATTGATGTTTGATTCATTATACTATGACGTTGTCATTTGATTAATTAATTAATTGATACGTTCAGCTACGAATTTCAGACACCATCAGTATGACGCTGTGGTTACTTTTTATCGAATGATTCCAGTATAAATTCTATTTCTCCATCTTTATTTAATACTACAAACACAATTCCAGAAAAAGCATCGAACTAATGACGCAATGGAACTGTATTAAATATTCTAAATTTTCTTTACCGAATACAAACATCATGTACACCTTTGCGTTATCTTTGATAGCATTATTTTTCGGTGTCCATGTTTATGATCCCATGTTGCTAATTTATTTATGTGGAATTTTAATCAGATTAGTTTTCTGAACGATGTTAGGAATTCCATTGACAATATCATTGAGTTTCATGTTAACGTCTGCGAGTTTAATATCAACATTTGGTGGACTTCCAAACAATTCATTCATGGTTCTATTTATGTTTTTGCGAAAATTCATAAACAGTTATAAATGATTATAAAATTCAGTTCTAAAAGCGGTCATTCCATCGTTGATCGTCGATAATGAAGCTCTCATAGAAATATTGTTATCGTCTACATATTTCTTTTTTGCAGCGTCGAGATTATCTATCGGTTCTCCTTCATTAATAATTTTATTGTTATTCGTGTTTATGATGCAGTTCATTACATCACCGGATTTTGACAGTCGTTCACTTATGCTATACTGGATTGATGACGGACTAACAACACTATGAATAAGTTTGCTCTTTTTGTCATATACAGCAACAAGACTTCGCAATGATCGATTACGAATAATAATAATAATATCATTAATTGAAATATTACTCGTCTCTAATTTTCCTTCACAGTTTTTAAATACAACAAGCTCTTTTTGATCAACGCTGGCAAGATTGGGCATGTCAGATAACTCATTTGTTACTCGCTTAAGTAAATCTTCTGGTATTGCTTGTTTTGTTTTAGTTTTAGTCGTTGATATTCCATAAATATCTATTATTATACTTATTGATATCTATTTATATATGACAACGTAGTATAATCGTGTACGACATTATGAGGTGGTTTTGTTAATCTGATACAACATCAAATACAGCAAGTACTTCAAGACCACACATTGGTGGATCCGTTAATGTTTGTGTTGGTAGCGTTGAATACCAGATTGAAATATTTTGAATTTTGTCAATATGTTCTAAGAATTATTTTGGTGACGCTAGTCCATATGAATCGAAATAAATAATTCCACGTGGATCAAATGCATATGCAACTCAAAAATGAGTGCCACGGTCAGAGTTTTTATCGAGATCAATATTGGCAGTTTCAATATTTGGTTGTTTTGGTAACAGATCACTCATAAAGAAAACTCTGACGTTTTTTAATTTTAATTTTTCAGCGGCATTAAGTAAATCAAAATTGGACATGGGCAGAATCAACTGACTATCCCGGGAAGACTTGAACCTCCTCCGTACCACGAATATGGGGACCCTGGAAATCTTAAACCCCTTCTTTTTTGAGTTTTTATTCCTTGACCAACTGCTTTCTTTAATACCAATCCAGTAGCAGTTCCAACAGAGCCTAACGCAGCCGCTTTTTCAACAGCTGGAGCTGCAACAGCTATTAATGCTGGTATAGCTGCAAGAATTGTAAATATACCACCTGTCTTAGTGATGTATTTGATGGCACACGCCGAAAGATTAAGTTTTACACCGTTATTTGATTTTTTTAGCTTCACTGAGGTATCTGAATTAACGTTCTGATAATGACAGCTTATTTGGACCACACGCGATCTGTTCTTTCTTCAGCGATATTTTTATTCCAGTTTTCTTTTGATACTGATTGTAGCTTTTTAATCTGATCAGTAGTCAGACTGACATTTACGTGATTATATGACATTATAATATTATGAGTGATCTAATTACATATTTTGTATTGGAGCATCAACGACTCTAATTCGTCCACCAACACCTTCAAGTAACATTGATTTATCGCTAAATATAACAGCGATCTCTCTATAATTGGGAATAACTACAGCATTTATATTAATACGAGCTTGAACATATATATCAACGAACGGACTGTCTGAACAATCTAAATATTCCAGTGAAAAGAAATAAATCGTCATAAAATCACGTTGAGATATTTGTAAACCAGTATCAATATATTGATTACGTCCCACAAACATTCTTGATGTCCATTTATCCTCAAAGAAAAATCAGAAACACCGAGTCTGTCAATTACCATAATATTTCGTAATTGTGAATTTATTCGCATAACATCTTGAAGTGCAACAAATATATGTCGTGGTGCAAAAACACCTTGTTGTGATGATATTTGCCATGTAAATAAAATAAACCATTAACGTTACTTTGAATAGAATACGTGATCATTGTTAATCATGACAACATTGATTTACAGCCGCTATCCATAAAATAACGACGGTTGGCATCCACAATGAAAGTTTTGACCGTATTACTTTATTATGAATTGCCGTAGTTTCACTTGCGTTAGCTCCTTCAGCGTGCCATATTGCATCATGGTCAGGTATTTTTGGGTACGAATACAATTGTATGCTTGGCTCTAAAAATAACCTTCCTAACATTTCAACAAAATCAAAAGATATGTAACAGTGCAATCTTAGATGAAAATCTATCATCGTCGCCCAGCATTGCTCGACGTGCTGCGAATCCTAAGTTGAAATTTTCATTCATTGATAGAGCTGTGTCCCTGGCTGTATTTAAAGTTACATTTCTGTGCTCTTGATGATCGGTTGTATCTTGCATTGATGGATCAGCTGATCTTGAGTAATCATCGCTGTATCTTGCAAGTCCAAGTATCGTTGTGACAACATCAGCTTCGTTATGACAGATTACATTATCTCGTCCATCAATATTATATGCTCCATTTTTTATTTTAATACCACTATTGACAAAACCAACTCGATCACCAATCCATAATCCGTATTATCTAATTTTAAAAGTCTAGATTTGACTTTAACAAATACCTCAGCAGGTAAGAAATATATGCTTGTATCTTGAACTTGTAATTCAATTCGTCCACGCTGATTTGGTTGCCGTACGTCATAATAGTAAAATTGATAATCACGCACAGATTCATCTTTGAGTACTGGTGTGTCCATATCAAATGCAGGATAAGAAAAACGTCTGAACATCTTTATTATATTTATTATTGTCTAACACGAAGACTAATTCCTGCTACTATGTTACATTCGTTTCTTTTTCTGATAGTGGTACATCAGCCATGTCTGCTAGTTTTTACTCACAGCTTGATTTATTATTTTACTAACATTTGAGGGCATCACTTCAGTGCTAGGTAAGTTTACTTACTGAGGTTTTCGTCGCAATAATTGTGCTGGTCTAACCTTGATTGATGAGAATGCTTTTTTAGCGAGATTACCAACAGCACCAATACCTTTCTCACGAACAACACTAATAGTTTTCATTCTCAATTGCTTTGCAATCGGCATTGCTTTTGGGGCTATCCTTCTAAAAAATACTTTGAATAACATTACATAATCCATCTCCGTAGGTTGTTTGTATACTGGTAATCGTGAATTTATTACACTGACCATAGTATATCCACGTTAAGAATTAGGTATGATCATTTTATTATAGTCATTCTATCTAATTACATACTTAATCGCTGTGGTAGTCATCGGCGAGTTCAATAATAAGAGACCGATAGACATTAATGTCAATGATACCACCTGCAAATAATCGTTTACAAATATCAGCTTCTCATTAATTATTTCCAGCTCGTTTTCCTCCAATGAGGATTTCGGTAAGGAGACGTTATTGGACAAGTAACAAAACCGCTTCCATTAAAACCCTCAGATTTGTTCTTCAGAGAGTGGGAGTTGTGAACTTCTTTGTATATCTCTTTTTCGTTGTAATGTTGATTCTAATATTTTTGTTTGAACTTCCAATCGTTGCTGTGGCGACAGCTGAAAACTTTCTTCTTCAGGGTCATCAGCTATTTGAGGTGTCTTTTTCCATCTTGGTTTTGATAAAAGGATGTAAATTTTGTTCTTGTTCTTCTTTAAATGGTGGTGGAAGCTGTAAACTTTCTTCAGTTTCTCTTATTACTTCTTCTATCTGTTTTTTTTCTAGTTCTAGTGTTAAAGAAGATTGTTGTTTTCTTTTTGTATATTTTCGTTTTGGTCTTGCTGCTTCTTGTTTTACTCGTTTCTTTCTTTTTTTTTCTTGTCTGTTCTGTTCTTTATTTTGTTTTCTCTCCTGTCTTTTTGATTGGATTAAATCATCAATTTCATTGGCATAATATTGATATAATGGATCATTACTTTTAACTCTTTCAACATTGCAATGTAAGCGATATAATGCTTTTTGCCAATATTTTGATATTTTAGTGTTTTAATATCACCAGCATGCTCAAATTTCATTAATTTATCCTTTCGATCAAACTATCCACAGCAAATGCAGTTAATTGTCGTAAGTCTTTAATGTTATTCTTAATTACCCTAACAGTATTTTCATTGAATTCATTTAAAAATTCAGCTTTAAATGTTTCATGATATTTTTAATGCTTTAGGGTCTTGTGCTTCAGCACCTTCAGGTATAAATATTTGCTGAGCTGCAGCTAAATCAGCTGGAAATCCCCGTAAATTCCTTTTTGTTTGTTTTGTTCTTTCTGCTTTTTTTCCAGTTGCCTTAGTGGTTTGCTTTAACGTTGGAAGAAGACCTTTAGTAGTCTCCGTTACAGGTTTAAATAGTTGTTCAGCACCATCTGCAAAATCGTCCTGAGACTCCTGACGCGCTTGTACTTGACAGAATCACGGGTGGGTATATATTTTTTAATTGCCTCTAGTTGCTCTCGAGCTAATGTATATATATATATATATATATATATATATATATATATATATATATATATATATATATATATATATATATATATATATATGCATGCATGCATGCATGCATAATACATGCATGCATGCATGCATGCATGCATGCATGCATGCATGCATGCATGCATGCATGCATACATACATACATACATACATACATACATACATACATACATACATACATACATACATACATACATACATACATACATACATACATACATACATACATACATACATACATACATACATACATACATACATACATACATACATACATACATACATACATACATACATACATACATACATACATACATACATACATACATACATACATACATACATACATACATACATACATACATACATACATACATACATACATA
The DNA here is from genome assembly GCA_016746295.1 of Potamilus streckersoni. Lineage (NCBI taxonomy): Eukaryota > Metazoa > Mollusca > Bivalvia > Unionida > Unionidae > Potamilus > Potamilus streckersoni. The sequence goes on along the minus strand of JAEAOA010002355.1, from coordinate 2,006,500 downwards.
CATACATACATACATACATACATACATACATACATACATAGCGACGTGAAACGGATGCAGTCATACTAGAATTCATAGCCTGTTAATATAGTCATTAGCTGTTATTTTCAACATTTAATTTACACGTATTTGTGTTAGAGAAAATATTATGCAGTAAAAGCATTACTCCATTGTTTAGTTGGGTTTTTTTTAAGGGGATGGCAGTTAAATAAGCATTGATGATCAGGTCCGTTTCATGTCAAAACGCTCAAATCCAGTTAACTGGTCTGATCTTCAAAAGAGTACACTTGTTCTAAACGTGTTGTAAAGTAACAATGAAATTTAGTTGCATGAGAATCAATTAGTCATTCACAATTAAAAAAATATTCAAATAGTACTGTAATGTCATCCAGAACCGATAGCAGCTGTAGATTCGTTCATTTTATCTCACAAAGTTATATAGTTGCATATTTAGCGCACAGTATATGCTTAGCAAAATAAAGTCTTTGTAACACAGATGGAGCAAAAAACTAATATGAACAGTATGCAAACTGTTTTTTTTTTAATATACATCTTTGCATGACATGCCAGTGGATTGCAGAAACGGGATACATTTTTTTAGCATATTATTTCTAGCCTTCGCTTTAAAAAAAATGCAAATCGATCAACAGTATAAAATAAACTAACAGTAAGACCATTCAGACCATAGGTCAATCTGATTTAAATAATGTATCCGCTCTTATATATGAAGATCAAACAAAGAACGGTTAGGGTTTATTTTCTGTTATTACCATAATGGCTAATTTTATCAACCAATCATATAAAGTCTAATATATTCGCGTTTGGAGACAGAGCATTGTGGATGAAGAGTGTGAACATGTACCGAACGATTAAATTTACTTTCAGATTTTTGAAAGCTTTATTTTCATTGACTAATTCAAAGTTCACCAGAATATGACCCTGAAGGTTTCACTAGATAGTTTCGTATTTTGTGACTTCCCTAATTTTTCAGGTAGAAAGCATGAACATATTTATCAAAAACATAGCATTTCTAAATTCAAACAGAAGCTAAATCTATAATATGGTTTAGGATTACTTTGATTTAGGCTTAAAAATGGTTTAGCTTGTTTGGTGACGGCCGGGTACAGTTAGACTAGCATTGGAGATCAAATGGGTAACTTGGGCTGAAAATGAACAGTCGACTTGGCTTATATATTTATGTTTGTCTGCTACAGAGGTAAATATCTAAAAATCGAGATGGTTGAGGGGTGATGAAAAGTATATAATTGACTATAATACTAGTGAACTTAATTCGTGTATAGATTTAGCACAATTTATAAAATGGGCCATATATTTATTCTTTTAGCGGCGTTGTCACAGGACAATATTCAAAATAGCTCTTTTCTGTCAAAAGTGAACGTAAAAAGAGGGGTTAGTAGCAATGTTGGTTCAGAATAAAAGCCAATAGTTGTATAAGGAATTAACCCGATTTCCTCAGTCATAATCTCTCATCCATGCTTTTTATAAAAAATCATTTGTTTTTAATTGTATCTTCAGTGTAAAAATATTCTGATTTTTCTGCAATAGGTCGTTGTCGGATGAAAATTCACCAGATAAACTGTTCAGTAAGACCTTAATATTTCTTTGTCAGATCTTCTTGTCGGAGATCTGATTTTCATTAGATTTTGTACTGTGTATATGCATTGCCATTGATACGCTAAAGTCAGTATTTTTGGCATTTACTCCACTCCAGGACATTCTCTCGTTCTGTACGAAAATCCAGTTTTGTTCTGCTTCGTGTCTTATGGCAATTCATCATAAGTATATAGGTTATTTAGTGCCAATGCAACTAGGGGTAAAGCACCTTGCCCAGGGGCAAACCAATACAAACGACACGGTCTGCTCCGATGGTAGGATTCAAACCTGCATCGTTTCAGTAACGACCCCGGAAAGATAGCCATTGAGCGACTGAGACTCCTAAAATCCAACCCTTACATAAATTATTTACAAAATGCCACATCTAACTATACAATGAAACATGTATCACTTACGACAATACACAAAAGCCCATTTTAAAATATATTTTTAGTGATAGGCTTACTTTATTATTCACATTAATTTTCTTCAGCATCGACAATGAAAAGATTTCCTTCTTATAGTTCTTATTTAAAATATTCGCCTTTATTTACAAGTGCGTTTTGCCTATACAATTTATATGTACAAAAAACAGTTTTTATTAATTAATTTCCTTTCTATCTCTATATGAGACAAAACTTTTGTAAAAAGAAAAAGATTAAAATTAATTTGGTTCAGAAATTATGACACCGCCTAATTGGATGTGCTAACACATAACATTTTCTTCCATTTGTATTGCTTTTCATAACTAGAAGTTGTATCGTCAAAACATGGTACCATATGTGTGAGGATTTTTTATGGCCAGCAAGAACCTGTTCCCCGAAATTGGTCCACATGATGTGCTGATAAATTGTGCTATTTACACTTTAATTTATGTTATATAAGTTACCTGAAACTTTAATCTTCCTTTTGGCTTAAACTAAACAGGGATTTGATTCTGATTTTTGGCCGCCTCAGCGGTGTTGAGAATAAAACAACTTTTTTTTACTAACTTCCACACGACAAAACAAAATATAGACAATTAAATGTTCCAAAATGCAATAAAACATATTTGACATTATTAAATTTTATTCTTGCATGCATGATGTAGTCTTCTTGCTTTTAGCCTTTTAAAAAAGTCACATTTTTTAAAGTTAATAACATTATCGTTGTTTTTTTAAAATTTAATATTTTGACGGAATTTTACTGTTAGTCTGGAAATTAAGTATAAAAGTATCATATTAACAAAAAAAGTCGGATATTAGTCCGAATAATCTATATATTCAACGTCTATTATTCGCATATTTTGTATTATTCCTTAACGTGTGAAAGAGAAATTTCACTTAGAAAATGTATTAGTGCTTGTTTGGGTATCATGTAGAAGTATTTATTTTTTTATTCTACTTGGGTCATTCTCCATCATTTAACTGCAGGCAAGTACAAATTGCATTAAGCTGTTGAGTTCAATGCTAATCAAACACCTCCAGGCTAGTCAAGAGTGCATGGAAATAACGGAATAGTATCTCTGATGTACAGTGTCCAAAAGGTGAAACAGAGGTCAAGTTAGTAATCTTTTGTATAAATGCCAGTGTTCCTCTATAGGACTGCAAACAATAGTATAATCAATTACACCCCGATGCCTTGACCATGACGTCATCATCTTATACGCTGTCATGATATCAATTGTTATGTATCTGAATGGTAGTAAACGTGTATGTGTCATATTGGAAATTGTGATATTGGTATATAAATCTAAATAACACAGTAGTCACATGATAGATTAATTTATGTAAATCTACATGAAACACGGAAAGAATTTACATAGCGACCGCTGTTAACGACTGCTGTAGATTTTAATGCAGTTAACACTAAATTACATCATTGTAGCAGTCGACAATACGACTCATCAACGTTTACATAACTTTCTGATTAATATAAAGTACTGTTTCTATCGTCATAATTTAGCCTGCCTATGATTGAAGTTTCATGTTCGGCTTCCCATTCGTCACAATCAAAGGATATTTACTTACTAATATTAATAATAAAAATGCCCTTTTCAGCTAATTAAAGGAAATGTTTCAGAATCTCACCCTCAATAATCACCACCACAACCCTCCAAACATCTAGCATCACCCATTACATAAGCTGACTGAAGCACGTGCTTTAAGAAGAACTAAAAATCTTATAAAAGAACTTTTATGGAACCTCAGGAAAGCACAGATTTATTAGTACAATGTTTCGTCCCAGCGGCTGTCAGAAACCATATATATATATATATCTGCCAATAAAGCAAAACAGTTTATAAAAAGTTCCGCCAATCAAAAGCTAAAGTTTCTACTGTGTGATCTTTAACTTGAGTTGTCTTGCAGCAAAATCAGTTGTTTATAAATCATTAATTCGATGGTAATGAGGCACAAACTGTTTAAAATGTTACGTTCACTGGAAAGGGTGCGTAGCTTTTATATATTGATCCGTGTTTGGTATGTATTTACGTTGCAACCACGTGTGTGTGAAGAGTGACACAGGCAGATAGAACATCAAAGTGAGGGTAAAATAGAGATAAAGTAAGTTAATATTTTATCTTTGCTTTCAAGTGTTTGTCTGTGCGTCTGTTTAAACATAAGGTTACGTGTCATCTTAATGTTGATATGTAAGCATGAGATTTATTTCCTAATCCAGGTAATGTATAGACAGATTAATCATTAAGACTTCTCAAAGTTGATGTCTCAAGCAAGTTAAGCCGTTAGACCTCTCAACTCTAATGGTTATTTACGTCATCAAAGACCTTTATGTGCTTTTGCGTCAGTGATAGTTTTATATAGTTGAAAAAAGAGGACGAAAAACGCAATATGTTGAGATATATACACTGACATAGCAAGTTTGATTTAATTTCAATGGTTTTCAGCCAAAATGCTTCCGAAATAAATGTAGTCAACCTTGACTAATTCTGAGTCATTTAGAATAAAAAGGATACATGAGTTATAAAGGTAAGGGATCTAAATTTCGACCAGAAATGAATACATTTTTTTTTATTGAATTTATGTATAAATTTATGACCGTGTTTGTAGAGTACTTGTTTTTGCAGGTAAAATAAAGAATGGTTCAATCTGAAGCTTGTATTGCGTTATACATGATATGAACTGCATCATGTTATTCCTAGAAATTATGGACGATGCAAATCGCCAAATATCAGCTCTAGAAATCATAGAGTGTCGTGCTCTTCTATTTGTCAGTGTTCAATTTGGCAAAGGGACACATTTCTGATTAGTCAAAGTAAGCAGTGATGCATCGTTCGTATGTGAACAATGCAGACAATTTTTGCTATGTCTATAGTAAATTGACTTTTGCATCACGAACGTATACCCACTATAGTTAAGAAACCTATCACCTTTATTGGCTGCAAAATTGGAGATCAGAACAAGAGGTAAGCCCCACATGTATGCTGCAACACTTGTGCAACAAATTCACGCCAGTGGTTGATCAAGAAAAGGAAATCTATGTCTTTTTCAGTGCCAATGATCTGGAGAGAGCCAACAGATCATATCAGCAATTGTAGCTTCTGTATGGTGCCTCTAGGTGTCTCAAAGAAGAAACAATTTACTGTTCATTATCCAAATATACTATCAGCTATACACCCAGTACCATATGAAGATGGATTGTCAGTTCATGGTGCACCAGAATCGTTCTCACTTGAGTCATACGAGGAAGAAGAAGCGGATGAAACCTCTAGTCCTGAACTATCAATGTCACATGACCCATATTCACTCCCATGCTCCTCCCCTGAAGCACACCTGATAACACAAGGTGAACTTAATGACCTTTTAATGGATTTAGAACTATCCTAATGTAATGAGGGCTCCAGACTACAGCAATGGATATTAGGGTTTCCACATTCCCTGACCATCAAAAGGATCTTGTCCCGTTCATCTTCGTTGAAGGTGATCTTATAGCCTGCAACAATATTGATGGTGTGATGGCAGCCCTCAGCATGATTCATGATCCAGGTGAGTGTATTCTGTTCGTTGATTCATCGAGGGAACGTCTTACGTCAGTTTTGTTGCATAATGGCAATATTTTGCCATTCCAGTTGGCCATGTAGTTCACGTGAAGGAAAACTACGAAAAGAAAAAACAACTTTGGAGATGCATAAACTATAATCAACATCATTGACAGCTTTGAGGTCATTTGAAGGTTCTTTTTCCTTTGCTTAATCTGCAGAATGGATACACAAAGTAATGCTGGGATAGTCGTGCGAGAGATTCTCACTATATTAAGACAGATTGGATACTCCAATATTCATTGGACATCAACCACTTGTTGGATCAAGGAAGATTTTGTTACCATCATTGCACATCAAGCTGGGTCTGATGAAGAACTTTATCAAGGCTATGAATAAAACACAAGCAGCTTTCAAGTACTTCTTTGGAAAATTTCCAAGGTTAAGTCAAGCTAACATAAAGGAAGTTGTCTTTTTTGGTCTTCAGATTTATGGATTTCTTTGCTCTGTGTGGCTATGAAAAAACGGCTTGGAAAGCCTTCCAGTTAGTGGCAAAACTATTTCTCGGAAACAATAAAGCAGACAACTGCATGGAATTGGTGGAAACTTCCTCAAGGCATACAAAAGTCTCGATTGCAACATGTTACTAAAGATACATTTTTGCACTTTCGTCTACATTATTTTTCACCAAATTGCGGAGCATTGAGTGATGGGCACAGTGAGCGATTTCACCAGGATATTGCAACAATGGAGAAATGCTATCAAGGTATATGGAGCCCATCGGTGCCTGCAGACTACTGCTGGACAATGCCAAGATATGCTCCATTTAATGAATATAAGAGACTACCCAAGAATCGCCGAGTAGACATTAAAAAAGGACTAAACTACTATGTACTTATAGCTTTTTTAGTTTCTTGCCTTTTGTTTTTCATAACAAAGTTTAATTATATAACCCTTTTGCTGTTCATTTTAAAAATGTTACGTAAACAGGATAGGTGAAATATTAGCACGAAAAGGAACTATAAAGACTTATGATTAAAACTCTACTATCTACACAAAATACATAGAGATAAAATGTAAAAACTTAAAAATCTTGGAAACAGAAGCCAATGAGTTATTCAGCGCATCAAATCCATAATTAATAGTACATTTACATCAAATCCATAATTAATAGCACATTTACATCAAATCCATAATTAATAGTACATTTACATCAAATCCATAATTAATAGCACATTTACATCAATTCCATAATTAATAGCACATTTACATCAAATCCATAATTAATAGCACATTTACTTCAAATCCATAATTAATAGCACATTTACATCAAATCCATAATTAATAGCACATTTACATCAAATCCATAATTAATAGCACATTTACATCAAATTCATAATTAATAGTACATTTACATCAAATCCATAATTAATAGCACATTTACATCAAATCCATAATTAATAGCACATTTACATAATTAATAGCACATTTACATCAAATTCATAATTAATAGCACATTTACATCAAATCCATAATTAATAGCACATTTACATCAAATCCATAATTAATAGCACATTTACATCAAATCCATAATTAATAGTACATTTACATCAAATCCATAATTAATAGCACATTTACATCAAATCCATAATTAATAGCACATTTTATCTTTGAAGCAGACGACATCTAGCAAAGTGTAGATCAGTATTTTCAGAGGCATTGAAACCATATCACGATTCTTTTTTTTTGAACTTTTAAGTAATAATCAAATGGAACTTGAGTTTTTAAACAACTGATTTTCCTTCTCAGGTACTTGGCCAGAAAATACCATCATAGTTACAAAATGAGCACTCCGAAGATATTAAATATTTTGAGGTATCAAAATATACCTATTAAAAAAATCGCAAAATTACGTTTTTTCGACGTCAAAAAATCATACTTCAATATCGCATATACTTTTTAAATTTTTTTCAGAAATCTTCATGAATGTTTAAGAACCCGTATTGACCTATGCAATGTCGACTGTAAAAGTAATATTATCTATTTGTGTAAATATAAAGAGCATGGGTTCATTTAACATTTTGCTACCCACGTTTAATTTAGATAGTACTTTTTCCATGCATGTCAAGATTGATCCAGGTACACCGAAATAATTTTTTTTTAAAAATCTAAAACTGAACCTAAACCTGAACATAGTTTCCAATGTTAATAAACGGAAAGAATGGTGACATCAAGCTTTGCACGATGCAATAATATATTGAGGCAGTAATAAAATATATAAAATAAACAGTCTTCATAGCATTATACAAGGACTGTATATAAGGATCATCTGCATTTACGGGCAAAGGTTCATACGTTCCATTTATATGTACATTAAAACATGTATATAAAGACATCATCATAAAAACCACTTCCAGGTCGACTTAGAGCGGCTTTTGCAAATAGGTCTGACAATACCTTGTTAAGAGCTCTACGCTTCTCTATGGAATTTCAAGGATTATATTTTAAGGAATCTATATGAATAATACACAAAATCTCGACTACATGGTCAGCATGGTATTTTCACCGTTATTGATAGGCTGTCAGTTAGTGAAGTTAACTGATGCACCACGAGGATAACTAAGTTTGGATTCAGTAGATCGATAGATAGCTTAAGCAAGTCAATTTTATACAAATTATTTGGCCATTGGCCATATCTTTGATAGCCTTGATTCCGAAGAACATCAATTGCATATTTCTATGTAATTATGAGAACGAATATTATATTGTCCCCAAGTAATCACTATGTAGCGTTTCAGGCATCGTGGTAAATTTTTCACATAAAGTGCTTATTAAGTAAACAAAATGACGATTAGATATCAATTAACAGAAGTAAAATAGGTTGAATGATAATTATATCTATTTCCTATAAAGAAAATTTTCGAAGTTGATGGAAATACATGTGTAAAAATTGAACATTTAATATATCAATTAGTAAACATAATTGTTGTTTGTTCCATATAAGTACATTTAATCGGATTTTGTGACATTTGACGCGCTTTTAGTAAATTTACGATTTCCTCATTTCACATCATGCATTCCTTTATGGGGAATTGTGCATTCTTTATTTAGACTGACCACATGTACAGATTGGTTGATTCTTGTAGGACTGCTTGAGAACCTTGAGTTGTCGTTGTGAACAATTCAATTGATTCTTTTCAGTAGAAGATGACAGATAAGAGAGCTGATCAAATAAAATTGGAAAGAAAGTCACAGTCATACAATAAATTAAAGAATATTCTCTCGCGCAATACCATTTAATTAGTATGGTGAAGACTCAAGGGTATATTCGACGGCTAAAGCCCTCAGTTTACGTCCTAAAGCCCACATCTGTGATATAACTGGTATCCCACTCTGGCATATGTTGTACTAATCCTTCAACCCACACTTCAATCAAAATCCATACCGTTGAGAGCGAAATGTATCCTATTGTTCAAGTGGCTGTGGGTGCTGCAATAGATAAGTTTTAATTGTTCTGTATCATATGGGTCTTCCGACATAGTGTGTGACGTGACATAGTGATGGATGCTACAGTAATGAGGAGTTCGTTGCGTTTGATTATAAATTCAGAGAGAGAGAGAGAGAGAGAGAGAGAGAGAGAGAGAGAGAGAGAGAGAGAGAGAGAGAGAGAGAGAGAGAGAGAGAGAGAGAGAGAGAGAGAGAGAGAGAGACTTTGCAATATGTTTCACATAGTGTTTTAAGGTATGGTCAGATATTAAAAAGCTTCAAAAATCTTTTTTGAAAAACCATTATAATTCAATACTCATAACAACATGGTCTCGTGACATTCTTTAAATTTTGTCCTATCATGTGAAGGGGTCCCAAGAATTTGCAACAGGTTTAAAATCATTCCATGCTACAGTGCCCTCAAAGACCGTTAACTTTTTTGTCATAAACACATGATTTTTACGTTGGCAACGTACTATTTTTTTTTTTACTTAGTGTCCTTTTACTACCTTGATCCTGACCGTTACACAGCCTCTGAATCAATGACACAGGTGAAAGACCCGTCACAAATATATCATCTCTAAAGTTATTTAAAAACTGTACAAAACATCGAAAACCTTTATCAACAGAGGACGATGATCATTCTTTTTTACCTTAGACCGCTCTCCTTGTTAAATACACTATGACCAAGCATGACAAAGATATTGTGAACGCTAGAAAATTTGGGGGTTTATAATGTATAGGCTGATAGACACCAAGACGAATTTTAAATACAAACCAATTTTTTTCAACCTTCTGTAGAGATTTTGGCGCGGTATTAATATTTATTAGAATATTATTATCCATTCTCGTTTAATTCCTTTTGCATGTTCTTAAGACGGTATGCAAGAGAAATGTATTCCTTTGAAGTGGTTATAACATTTGAATTAATTGCAACGTTGGCACCGTAGACCATATATTATAAAAGCTAAAGTTATTATAGTTGATATACATCTTAAATATTCTTTCAATCTTCAAAGTTGCTTTCACCTTCTTATCAGTTAAATACCAAACTGAATATCACCGTTGTGAAAATCGATCCGAATGGCTGACATTTTGAACAAAAGGCAAGTATTTGTGGTAAACCCGTTATAAACTGTATGACATTGTTTTTATACGAAATGATGATTTGGAAACTAATGCAGACTGCCCAAAGAGATTATTTTTTCTTCCAACGAGAGGTATAGTCAAATTACAGTTCCGGGTTAGTGCCCGTAATCCTTATCTATTTTTTTCTTATCTTTTTTTCCTTATCTATTTTTTTTTCTTATCTATTTTTTCTGTTTTATTTGGTGGTGATCTTCACATGGATTGATGCATTTTTGGTCTTGATTTAAAATATATTCTTTATTCTTTCTAATGTGATGATAACATTATAATTGTCTGTGTATATATTGTGGAGACAACGCACAGAAGAAAATCCGGGCGTGAATTATGTGACCCATGACACGTTTATTTGTTTACAGTTCATCCTTCTCAAAAACAGCAGGTTAACCTATTACAAGAACATCACAGTTAGTTTATTGTTGCAGACATAGGTTACCACGTACACCAAGCAACGGGAAGCTGTCAGAAGCTTTCTCTCATATCCTCATTGGCCAAACCTGCTACTCAAACCCACTCGGATGAGAGGACAGTGATCTAGAAAGGCTAGCGCTTTAGACTACTCGGCAACCTCGATTACTTCATATGGCTGAAGGGACAGACCGACGAACAGGAAAGGATAATTATAAGTACTAAATGTGCATTCGTGATAAAAGAAAATTAAAAACAAAAAATTCACCTGAAGCAAGAAAAGTTGGTATTGTGTGAGGTAATCGAACAATTGCCTGAGAAAAAAAACTAAACATGCATACAAAAGAAAAAATGAAATGAAACATATCAGTTCATATTATATGGAACATTTATTGCTGCGAATGAAATCAAATATACGGTCAAAAGTAATTTAAAAAATTAGAATTTAGTAAAGCCCATCATAACTGACATTAATAAAAATAACATTTATTAAATATAAATGGTGAAATGATCTTTTTTGCTACGATACAGAGATAATTATCAGGTCATAGAGCAATGCTTTTTCTCATAATGTGAGCGATTGTTTATTAGTCTGCCTGTTTATATCCATATATGTTCTCAGGTTCTACGTCTGAATACGTCACAAAAATGTCAGAAACACACTGATTGCCCGTCCCTGTTTTAATATGATGCATCAGACGTAATTGTTAGGTAAATATTAAATATTTGTATTAAACACGTGGGCAAATTATACAATCCAAATGAGATAAGCGCAATAGGAAAAGATAACGATCAGCTAGCGAGGTAATGAATAAGACAATATTTTTAGATTATGCGGCACAGATTGGCATCATGTAGAAATTTTGCAAATTGGTAAAATTATGTAGATATGAAATATAAAAACAGATGTTGTGAGACATGAGTTTATTTATGCACTGATTGTGTAATTCTGAGTAAATGTATGGAATCGTGAGGCTGTCACCATGATGTCTGCAGTATCATACATTACCTGAATTATAAACTGTTCATGAAAAGTCTCATAGCATTCATTTTCATTTTGCGGATACAGTGAGTCATTGTTTGTGATGTCAAACTCTCACCATTGTTATTTATTTTTTAGTAATTATATTAGTTCCATGTTCTCATTTATACTTAAACAGTGTAAGTATGTCCTCTTTTTCCGCTATGACCTATTTACCTTATCTGCATTTTTTTTTTGTATGGCAATAATTGCGTTCGTTTTTGTTTTGACTGATTGTTCAAACGTTTAATGTAAATATGTCTTGTTTGTTAGTGTTGTACCATTATCTCCAGTCTTCAAGTTATGGTCGAACGGCACTTACTCAGCTTTAATTTATTATTAAGACTATTTTTTTAAAAATTTTTTTTTAATTTTTTTTTGTAAATACGACCTGATTGCTGTAAGATACAAATTCAACAGTCAGTAAAGTAAGTTTTGAAATTTTGTTACTTGTCAACAACTCTTTACACAATATTTATTTCGTAAAGTTAAGGTGAATTAAACACGATTTCCATGTGAAATCAATAAATGTCATAGGTCGGTTTATATACATTACTGTTTGATTGATTTACTGACCTGATTTATGATTAAATTGAAATTTTTTAAAAAAATGATATCACTACAAAGAATATAGGTCTTTTATTATTTTATTATATCTGCAAAAGCAGTTATAACTATTAAAATAAATCAGGTGCAGCTATTTTTCTTATAATATGTCACATGGTGCCAATCAGTCCGAATTTGGTCCAAATCTACCCGTAGTTTATTCTAAAAGCGCCATAGTCCGAATCGGGCAACATTCTGTGCTGAGATTTTGAAGTGCACTTCAGCAAAACCGGAAGTGACGTTCTGTGATGTGACGAACTATAGACTCAACTGATTAAATATTTTGCTAGTAAATACTGGTGTGCTGTCTTTAGGCACCGATATTTGTTAAATTGTAGATGTGATTTTAAAAAAAATTGTACAAACAGAGGACTATAATATGGACATAGAGAGCGATGATGTCGGTGAATGTCCAGGTCGGGAATCGGGGAAAATATATGTCGACAGAAGAATTTCCCATTCAAGATCTAGTTCGTCGGGAAAAAGTAGCACTGCCTCTTCCACATGTTCTACTCCAGTTCGTCAGGGAAATGGTTTTAAAACTGTAGCTACTGTCACAGGAGCATTCAACAGTTTGCTGAGATCCACTTTGTCCTCGTCAGCTCTTGGAAAAGAGTGAGTCGATCATTTTTGGTGTTTTATCTCCTTTATAATTCTATTTACTTGCACTTGGGGACAAGTTTGACTATAGTCTGACGCTCAATCCCCGTTTGCTTGTACCCCTGCCGATTTCATTAACTAAAACGTTTAATGTGATAAAAAGTGCACAGAACTAAGTCAATTGAATCATTTATAATTTCTAACCTGACTGATCAAAATGGCACTAATACTGGCATTTCCTTGCACCTTTCATGCTTAGCGGACTTGACATGCTAACACTGCTCCATATTCCGTACACTATGGGCAATTTTAGTTCCATCAGACATTATAATGATGTCATTCATTCTATTCGGTAACTGCCGGATAATTCCCTAAGTTACCATAACATTGCATTTGGAATTGTATCCTTTTGCACACATGAACATATTATTTAAACTGATTGTTAAATCCATGTGAACGACAAATATGTTGATGTCATTCTTTTTCTTTGCTTGATTCGATATTGAAAATATTGGAAGCAGACGACATATGTATGTACATCTATAGTCTTTGCTGAAAATGGACTTGTCCATTAACTGGAAATGGGTCTCAAGCATGTCCGTCTATTACATTGAAAACTTGTGTTGAGTATTAGATGCACAGACGATGATGGTGTTAAGGGTCATTCGACTCAGGGTAAGGGTTAGAAAATATAAATCCATGCACTCTTTTTATCACATTAAAGATTTCCATTATTGATATCAGTAGGGGGTTCAGACAAATGGGTTGATATTCTCAGACTATAATTTTATCACATAAGACCAATCAGGGGACAAAAACATGTTATATCTTAATTATAGGACTAGGGTTAGACAGCTTGGAGTCTTATAAAGTAATGGACTGTCTTGATTTTGTGCTTAAAACAGTCTGGTTAGTTTGACAGAAAAAAATTGGCAGCTGCACGATACACACAAATACTGCCCAAATATACCCAGATACTGCCTAAATACACTCAACTACTGTCCAAACACAAGCACATGATAAATTTACAACTATAGTAAATTAATTGCAAATTTAAGTTATGGGTTAAAAAATATGTTAAATTACTAAAACAATTAGAAATTCTTTGTATGCAATGTAACAAACATCTTTAATGACCATTTGGTCAGAAATTATTGCCAGAGTTTGGGACGAAATATATGTTCCTAATTTGCAGACTTAATTGCATATATCTGTATTCTAGAATAAAGTTAATTTTTTTTTTGTGGGTACGCCTTCAACATTTAGATATTAATAGTTATTGGCCCCCTTAAGTTTTTGGTGCTTGATACTCAGGGGTACAATGGTAAAGGACTGGCCCATTTCTTTGGTAAAAGATGTATCTGCTTCATTACCACTGTCTGCATCAGTTAAATCTCGAAGATTATAAAAATAGTACCATAACAACAATTCACTTTCCAGTGGTATTAATGATACATTAGAGCAACACTTTTGGGGGGGTAAACTCTCTTCAGATGCCACTGAAGTGGAAGATGAAGGTCTGCGTTTGTGGCTGACACCATATTCAACAGTATTGTACTTCATCCGTTGATGGATTTACTAACATATGAACTACATGAATTGCTTACAACTGAAATCCATGATGCTATGAAAACAAGAGACCAATTCAAGGCTTGGAAACCATGCACAATATAAAGCATGGAGAAATAAAATAAAAAAGCCAAATATAATTATTATCAATTATTGCATGAAAACAAAAAGAGTGACAAAAACTGTATTTGGGAAGTCTTTACTCTTAAATCACACAAAGATCAGATAAATGAAATTCACTCACTTCTGGTGAATGACACCAAAGTTACTGGACAAACTAGACAACAGGTGCACATGCAATGGCTTGGTGATTAATACTGGTAAAACTAAAATATTACGTATCTCAACACTCATTAAAAGAACAAAATTTGATAGTGATGAACTATGTATGACATGGAAGGATAAAAGGTTGCAAATGGTCTGTCACTATAGTCTACCTAGTGTTTTGGTAGATAATAACCTATTATGGACTGAACATATCAAACATATCACTAAAAAAAGTCAATTCAAGTTTATGGCTTCTCAGTAGGATAAGACACTTTCTCCTGGAAAAGCACAGAAAACTATTTTATAACAGTTACATACAACCCTATTTAGACTACTGTAATACAGTATGGGGTAATTCAAATGATAAAAACTTAGCAAAGCTGGCATATCTCCAAAAAAGAACTTTTGAGGTAATATCAATCCAGAAAGAAAGTAAGGAAAATTTAGCTGATAAGCTAAAAATATTACCTTTTAAAAGACTGAATCTGTTTGAGAAAAGCTAAATTAATATACAAGATAGACAATAATAGTGCTCCTGAATAGTTACAATCACTATTCAGGTATAGGCTACCCGGAAATACTCTCCACCTGCGATCAACATCTACCAAACATTACAAAATTCCCAAACCAAAATATGAAATTATTTTTAAAAAAAGTTTCCAATACTCTGGCACTTTGCTCTGGAATAGTATTCCAGTTTGATTAGAAATGTCCACTATTTCCTTTTTCCAAACCCAGTATATACAGTGGCTTCAGAGATGCAGTAAAAAAAAAAGTAAATTCCTTTGAATGAGGGCCTCAAAGTAGATAAATTCTTAGTTAATTGAGTTTCTCTCTTTAAATAAATAAATAAAGTTATAATGAATAACAGCTGCAAAGTGGCTGACTGCATACCACTGTCCTGGTCCTGGTTGTTGTTGTTGGGCTTAACGCCATTTTTCAGCACACAATAGGCTATTCATGGCAGCCAGTATTAATGGTGGAGAAAGAAACCGGGATATCACCGGAAAGAACCACTAACCCACAAGAAGCTAGTGGCAAGCTTTCTCACATATCTACATTTGCCAAATCCTAGATTCGAACCCACACAGACAGAGGTGAGATGGCAGTGATCCGTAATGGACAGCGCTTTAGACCACAAGGCCACTCTAGGCCCCTTCCTAGTCCTGGTGTAAGTACCAAAGTATTACAAGCTATTTGTCCTCATAATCTCCAGATGGTTGGAATTTGGTGTTCAAAGTTTTGTAGGTGATACTATTTTTCCTGGTTGTGTTTGGGTATATCACTCTTATTTGCATGTTAACTGCATCTGCCAAATTTATAAATTTCCACACATTGAAGAATTTTCTGATGACTAGACTGTGCATAACTGCTAGAAAGCAATTGTATATTAGGTCTCTGTAGATGCAGCATGTATTGTTCCCAGCTTTGGAACAAGTTTTATACACGTTTGGTGCCTAATTTTCGCTTACACAGATTGTTTACCAAAAAGCAAGATAGAAATGCCATTGAAGAGAAAGTCTCCATTTTTTTATATCCAAGTTTGTGGCTTCCAGTTATGGTGGTTTGAATTTCTCCACTCCAAAACCCAAGACTGTATATATAGTTTTTATCAGCCAAAAATATTGTGTTGCCAGAAATATAGCCAGATGGTATATTTTGTTGCCAATAAGGAAAACAAAATCACAATTTGTGACATTGGTGAAGCCAACACGATCACTGTTATCGATTTAATTCCCAACTGTAGCCATATAGATATTGCCTGCGAATTTGAAATCAAGAGCCTTGGATAAATTGCTGTTTGCAAATTTAGACAAGTATTTTGGGGTTGAACAGAAAAAAGAAGATTTCAATGAGATTCAGAACTGTGCTAAAGTTGCTAGAACTGATAATTCTGGTGCATGAAATGCTACATAGACAAAAGTGAACTATATTGTAGTTAAGAGTATGATATTTGTATATGATATCTATTTTAATAAATATTTTTTAAAAGAATAATAAATAATTACCATTAAATAAAACTGACAAAGTTTTGTGTCTGATTATTCCTGGCATTTTTAATGGACATGTAGCTACTTCATGCTACTGAAAGGGGACTGCAACATTTGCTGATGGAACTTCTATTTTTAGCAAATTAGGAGTCCTGGACTCCTACTTTTAAAATCCCAGTGAGACCTCTGTTATCTTTGGTATAACTCATCTGGGTTTCAAACCCACAACCTCCTGCATCCTGGCAGTTGCTTCAACCACATAAGCCAATGGAGTGATCTGGAACAGGTAGTTTTTAGCCAGAAAAGAATCTGGTAAAAAAATATTTGCTGGGTTTTTTTTGTGGCTGTCATTTTATAACATAAGTAGAAAGTCTGCATAACTTGGTATCATTGTATAGCTGTGTATTTCCACTCACTTTGGTGTATCATTAATTTTGTTGACACCACAGATCTTGGAACAAGGGTATTTCCTCATGATGCAAAAGTGTGACAAAATTGTTGTTTTTTTTTTTATTAAACAGGTTTGTTGAAACATACTATATTAGGGTCTATTTATACATAATGTACCATACTCGTATACAGCACCCCTTAACTCGTCTATTAATACTATAAGGGATATTTTCCCTCTATGCGGAAAGTCCTACTTATTGATAACAGTTTTGCTTTGTCTGTCTCACAGGAAAAAAGCCCATTCAGTGGAATCATTGCTTCCTCAGGGAGGAGATATCAGCAAAATGAATGAAGGATCAGCTAGTGACAGCAAATTCTCAAGTGATAGACGGTATGTTTACCAGTATTATCATATCAAGACAGTGGGTTTTATTGGCATTACTGTATATACCATATATGTTGGGACACCATACATGTTGGGACACCACAAATTAATTTCTAAAAGTAATTTTTTTATGCACTGTATGTTCTGTTCACATTATTTTTGAGTTGTAAGTTGTTGGACACCTTTTAAATCATTTGAAAATTACATGTCGGAAAATGCACTCCAACTAAAATTTCAATTTAAAAATATAAAAACCATGTATTTGGGATGAAACT
Organism: Potamilus streckersoni; assembly: GCA_016746295.1. Classification (NCBI taxonomy): domain Eukaryota; kingdom Metazoa; phylum Mollusca; class Bivalvia; order Unionida; family Unionidae; genus Potamilus; species Potamilus streckersoni. Next base: position 1,988,766 of record JAEAOA010002355.1, on the reverse strand, counting down.
CTTTAATCCACTGCAACCGTATCTCATCAACACTACCCTTCTCCTGCATGTACATCATCCAATTTTTAGTGCATAAATATTTTTGTTTGCTTTCTCATACCATGAAAATTGTTAGAGACAATACATCACCTGAAGTGGAAACTGCAAGAACTAAAGTCAGATTGTTTCCAAATCTGCACCAGTCTAATTCTCATATGTTTGATCCCCATCTTATCGTTAGTTCGTCTAGAATTTCTTCCATGTTAATGATCATATTGTTGGCGAAATCATCTGCTTCTCTTCTGGTTTTCAAGAAGTCATCATGTTTTTTTCTCCAATTCTTCTGGGTGATGCTGGGTCATCAATGTCTGCACAAAGCACTATCTTGTGTACCTTTAAAAATTGTTTCATTGTTTCAATTTATTTTCAAAATTCAAGTGAATATCGGTGAAATGGAAGCAAAGTTAGCTTCCATTTCTCTGCCATCTTTGTATATCCAAACAAAAAAATCTCAACTCTTAAAAGAATCCATATTCTGCTTCTAAGCTCAGCTTGCTTTGCAATAAAATAACCTTTATATTTATATCCTTTAAAAAAACTGGTTTCAGGGTATAAAAGTTTGCTTGCAAAGGTCTGCTTGCTTTGTAATAAAAATAACATTTGTCTTTGATATACTGTTGGTAAGTTCAGAGGAGTTTATTGCTTGCTGCCAGTTGTGATTATTCTATGTGCTTGGCATCTGTAGTTATAATACAAAGATTGTAACTTACACTCAAATGAATGTGTTTTCAATTAATGACTTTTATTTGCCATATGCAGTCATACATTAAATCTAGATATAATTTTGGTTATTTTGCACCTAACACTGTGTCATGTGTGAATATGGCAGTTCTCTTCAAAATATCTGTTGATTATTTCCCTCTTGTTTGTGAAATCATCTTCTCTTCTGGCCAGCACAAATTCATCACATCATTTTATTTTCCCCTAATATTCTGAGCATTGCTTGGTCTTGGATGTCCATGCACGAAGCACTATAATGTGTCACTTTAAAATATTGTTCATTGTTTCCATTTATTTTCAAAATTCCCATGAATACTGGTGAAAAAGAACCAAAGCATGTTTCCATATCTCTGTCATCTTTTGTATATTCAACAAAAACACAATCCCCACACTTAAAAGAATCCATAGTTGCCTTCCAATGTCTGCTTGCTTTGCAATAAAATAACCTTTCTATTTATATCCTTTAAAAAAAGTTAACAGCTTGCTTTGTAATACAAATAACCTTTGTCCAGTGTGTAAGTTCAAAGGAGAAGTTTACTGCTCACTGCCAGTTGAGTTTATTCACCACTTGGGCTTCATTGTGCTTGGCATCTATAGTTATAATTAATACAAAGGAGCATTGATGTCTTCTGGTCAATAGTAATGATACTTTTGTAACCTGTGCTGGTGAAAAGATTGTGACTTACACTCAAGTGAACGTGTTTTCAAATGATTTTTATTTGCTGAGATACTGTCATACAGTAGACCTGGATTCAATTCAGTCTTGATTATTTTGCACCTAACACCATGTCATTTGAGATTTTGTTGGATCAGTTATCAGTCAGATAACATATTCAGACCTTTGAGTACAACCAAACACAATTTGTTTCTCAATGTTAATGTCATTGAACAACATCTTTAAAGTCACATACAGATCCTGAAAATCCATTAACATTTACATTTACAACAGTGTCCATTGGATATTTAGAGTCAAGAGTCTCTCTAGGTAAATTTTGATTTATTATGGATAAAGCATTGGCATTCTCCTCTTTGCCAACTTCCTAGTAGGTATTGATTGACAGTCTTTGTGTCCAAATTTATGACATCTGAAGCACTCAATCTGTTTGCCATGAGGGCATACCTGTGTCATACAGCCAGTTTCCCCACAGTAGATACAGTACTCTTCATTATAGTGTCTGAAAATGGGTGCATACATGTTGATATTTCTCAGTAGTTTAGAGGTTCCTTTTCTGCTTAAATGAATTTTGTCTCTGTGGTAGAGACTTTAAGGTTGATATCCTGTTTCTGAAGAAAGAAAGATGTGTATTGAGGAAATGATGTACTGTAGGTTAAAGTCTTGCATATGTCAGTTATCAGATCGTTGATTTCTTTCACCCTGGTGTCCACACAAGGTGGTAGGCCTGATATGATTTTTTTACATGTATCTGGACTGCAACACCTAGCAGCATACAGTAAACTTTCAAAATCTGTACTGATTTGGCTTAATGACCTTCCATCCCTGGCATAATTTCCCCTACTAAAATAATAATTTGGTTGTATTTGGTTAGGTCAGTATTCATGAGTCTTTTGGTGATACTATTGATTTTTCAACCTCTTAGAGTCTGTACATCTGTTTTAAAAAGTCTCCTTGGTATTATACTTTTCAGTATTGATGAGCCAATTATTAGAGAACTATCTTTTCTGGCTTGTGATTTTATGTGTTGGACTCTGGCTTGTATTTTAGACACATCTCTTGGAGGAAGAGGTGTTGAACTGGGTGTCTCCATTGTATGAGTTAATTTAGCTGACACAATGGGAAGTGCCATTGTTGGTGCATGCAACAGACTTTTCTGAGCTGAGGGCCATGAGTGTATACTTATTGTAGTTGCAGGTGTGACACCTGACTCAAGAGGGGGATACTCTTGTTTGCAATGTAATATTACTTTGGATGCCAGTTGTTATTTGCATGGTCCCTTTACATTTCCTTTTGGCTGGTATTGGGATTGTCTGTGTCTGAGCATCTGACATTGTTTTTATTTGGGAGTCTGTCTGAATTGCTGTTTCACATGAGGTTACTTGTTCATTAATCCTTTCCCCCTGCTGACTTAATCCCATGACCAATCCCTGTCGATTTTTACTGGGGACAAAAAAATCCCATCTGGTGACAGACTTTTTGGTTATTTAATTTGTTCAAACAATGGTGGCTTTGGACTGGATAAATAAAAAGGAGAAGGGAAGGAAGCTACAAACTTAACTAAGTAAGGTATTGGAATCAAGTAGTACACAAATGATCCTTTGTATGGACAACCCCATCTTAGTAGTGCATTGTTACATCATAATCAGCTTATGTTGAGGTACAGTACTGTTGAAAGTCAATTATGCTATGTACTTACCTACAACTGAGTGACTTCAGAAAGCAGGAATAGAACAGATAAAATTAATGGAATGGCTAATCCTTCTGTTTGTTGGTTGTTACAGACACTTAAACTCAGCAAGAAGAAATAGCAAACAACAAATAAATAACTTCAAAACCTTTGACTTAATAGGGTTTGCGAGGTAACCGAGGTGGGTTCCACTGGACATGCATACATTCATACATACATACATACATACATACATACATACATACATACATACATACATACATACATACATACATACATACATACATACATACATACATACATACATACATACATACATACATACATACATACATACATACATACATACATACATACATACATACATACATACATACATACATACATACATACATACATACATACATACATACATACATACATACATACATACATACATACATACATACATACATACATACATACATACATACATACATACATACATACATACATACATAGTTGCTGAGCTCTTGTGATGATCATCAGGTTTAGTGCAAAAGTAATGTTATAAGTATGAGGTTTAATGAATGAATAATAAAGTTATTTTTAAATAATCAATGCAGTTTCCATTCTTTACAGATCTGAATATTAGTCTTAAATTGTCTTTGTTTTCACTGTCACTGGACTTTTTGTTATCCAGCTGAAGTTGAATCAACCTTTGAGTTTGTTGTACAATGGTATAGGTCAGGACCTCTTGGCTCTGGTTGAATATATTTTTCCTGTATCCTAATCATATTTAACCCACAGCCTATTCTTTTCCAGTGTTCTCTCAGTGTGTGTACATGGTTTTCATCACACTTTGTATTCTTGTTTGGCTTGTTCTGTTTTGCTTGGGTTTCTTCAATTTTGGGTCCTTGCAGCTCAAAAAAGCTGATAAATAAATGAAAGCCAATGAATGAAAAACCAAAGTTTCTATTTTGCCAGTCATTACATCAGCCTCATTGAATGAAGCCTTTGGAATTATCCAAGTAATATGGTGAGACCCCTTTAAATGAACTAGGAGTTTAGGTCTTGTAGCTTGGATACTTGTTTGGAAGGGTACCTGAATTCAGAGGTAAAATAGCACACATTTTTCTGTACATGTTGGTCCAGTCTGATTTTCATGTACACAGCAAAAGTGTTAGTTGGCTTCAAGTAACATTGCTTGTATGTAATTTTGCATATATATTTCTTGACATTTTACACTTCAAGAAACAATTCTGAGACTACTTTTCATTTTCAAGTTTTGGAAAAGTGGGAGGTCTGATGGGCTGACAAAGTTTTTTGAGAATGGGTCTAGCTGGGAAAACTGCAGTTCCTGGACCAAGGACCGCAACTATTTTCAGGTCCTGATCAGTCTCACCAGTAGGTATTTAATCAGGCAAGTCTCTTAAGTATTAACTGAACCAAGATTGTCTTTTCACAAGCATGAACTTAATGGTGCTAGCCTAACAATGACTGTCTGCCTTGTATGAAAGTAACCAAGCCAATAAGTTGTACAGACATTAACTTGCTCAAAGTCTTGCTACATGTATTGATCACCATTCTTAAGTCTTATTATTTTATTAATTTAAAGATCTCATCATTAATTCACCTACCCCTAGGGTTCCAGGGTTGTAGAATTGGCCCGACTTGTCCTCACTATGTGTAGTAAGAGGTGATTAAGTAGAGGCAATGGTTGCATCCTGTGTTGGGGAGGAAAGGATCCTGGCACTTGAACACAGAGATCTCGGAACGCTTAATTACGTGTATTTGGATGCAAAGTTTTGATTTGGGATGCAGAAAATCACCCACACAGGAGTCCTCCATACGTACGTTTTTGTTGCAGGGAGGAAAGTTTTAAGGCAAAATAAATATGTTCAAATCACTATGAAAACTGAAACAACGCTTTTATTTTAGTTTGCTGCTGACTTCTTTGATCAAAGGTTGCTGGCTTGCTTTGATGAAGGTGCATGTGTTATTAAAGGTGCCGCTAATGGTGCTCCCTTTAAAGGACCAAATAAATACACATTTGTTATTGCTGCGGCAACATCAAATAATTGTAGAACATGGAGAAAATTTTTTAAAAATATCCTTATTATATATTGGTGTTTCAGAGTTAATCAGTTTTCATTAAAATTGCATCAAAAATTTTTTTTCTCTTTATTTTAAAATTGACATCCTATGGTTGACTCAGTAGTCATTTCACATTTCTGCCCTTAGAGGTAGTCGATTGTAGTGAGTCAGTTGCATGGCTATTTTGATTATATTACAGCATACAGTATCAAGGTCAGATATCAGCATAAGTGTATAAGGATATAACAATGCACTGTTAAGGTGGTTTGTCAATAAGAAATAAAAGGTTTTGTTTATCTAATAATTGATCCCAGTGCATTTTAATATTCAATTTTGCAGCTTCATATCATGGTGCCTTTGAATTTCTCCACTTAGAACCCAAGACTGTATATACAGAATTTATTAGCCAAAAATGTTGATGCCAAAATAACACCAGATGGTATATCTTGTTGTCACCAATATGTAAAACAAAATCACAATTTGCGACATTGGCAAAGCCCAGCCTGTTCACTGTTACTGATTTCATTTCTGGTTGTTACCATATAAATATTGCCTGCAAACCCAAAATCAAGAGACATGGACAAAATACTGTTTGCAAATTTAGACAAGTATTTTGTGTTAAATTGAAAAATGATGAAGATTTCAATGAGATTCATAACTGTACTAAAGTTGCTACCACTGATAGTTTGGATGTGACAGCAGCCATGTATAAAAATATGTGATGTCAGGTTTAGTGAGGACTGCAACTTTTTGCTATTGGGACTGCAACTTCTGCTGGTAGAAATTGCTCTGGTGACCTAGTGGTTAGAATTTCCGCCTTGGATGCATATGGTCATGGGTTTGAACCCCGGTCAATAAAATACCAAAGACTTACAAAAATGGTACTAACAGCTGCCTCGCTTGATGCTCAGCATTAAGAGGTTAGTGTTAGGACTGGTCAGCTTGGTGTCAGGATAATGTGACTGGGTGGGACATCATGTTAGTTGTCTTCGGCATGATGTCCCAGTGCTAGACATCACTATAAACTGCCACACTGCAGACAACATAGCAATATGACTGAAAAAGTATTAAAGCTACATTAAAAATTATAAACACCACTCCATTTTTAACAAATTAGGAGTCCTAGACTCATAGTTTTAAAATCATAGTGAGACCTGTGAACAGAGGTTTTCGAATTCAATACACTACTTTCACCTCTACTTCTAGATGAGTGGTTATGTTGTGCCCAGTCTTGACAAATCATCTGGTCACGCTGAGCCCTAGGAAGTCTTTAATTATAGGCACATTTCCTTTCTATTTCTCCTAGAAACTCTTGGTATCACCATTGCCCCCGCAGTCTATCCCTTTTAGACGTCCTAGAAGGCATTGGCTTAACAGGTCAGTCAGGAGGTAACTAATCAATTATAACATCTGCATATCTCTGACACATGAAACGTGTCCCCTTTGGGCTCCATGGTGGGCAGAGAGCATGGGTGCTGAATTTTAAACTAACCAACAAGAAAAAATAAATTTAAAAAAAAATCAAAACAAATGAACAAAAACCCTATCTGATCCAGATGATGAACCATGCAGTGTGGAGTCATTTCCACACTTCAAGGTTATACTGTCTAAAGATCTTCAAAACCCCTTGCTGCACTATTTCCATTTGTGATTGAAAAGACAATTACTTGATTGACACACCAAAATGTGTTAAAAAATTGAAATCGGCTGCCTTCTTGTTGAGTGTAAGCAATGAAGTTAAACAGAAAATGAAAACTTTCTTGATATTCAGTAACCTCATTCGCCCACACAACACCCAATACATCCAAAGGCGTGATTCACTGTTGTGACTTGGTTGGAGTCAGTCAGATATCATTGAAGGAATGAAAAATGTGTTGCTGCAGTCCGTATAATACATATTTAATGTAACAACTGCAGGACACTGACGCCATTGACTTCAACAAACCAACAGTACCCAGAGTGGTCAAAGTTGGCATTTTGCATACCAAACCCTCTTCGATGCTATAAGTGTCAGATATATGGCTATCATAAAGACTTGAAGAGCCAAATATGTAACCGATGCTGAGACTTCTCAGGAATCTGAATGTAGAGCAACTCTGCATTGTGTCAACTGTGAAAAGTAGCATGCCAGTTCCAAGGATTGTGATACCTGAAACAGGAGAAGGAAATACAGAGGTTAAAGTATACATCTAAGATTCCCTATTCAGAGGCCAGAAAACTTGTACAGTCAAAAACATCCCTTCCTGGATAATCCACCCAATTCACCATCAAGCATTAACACACCCTATTGCCAAGCACAGAAAAACATGGCATCTACTCAAAGAAGCTTTCAATAATACCCCACCACCGAAATCACCAAGGAGTAAAAACAGATCTCAAGGAAATATTAAGCAAAATGGGTCAGATGATCCTATTAAACTCTATAATAGTTTGAGAGCATGGATGCAGAAGAAACTACTCCATGTGCTCAAGGTGGCTTCAGACCTTCCAACAAAAATGTCACCCCGCCAGAGAAATAACCACACAGATTGCCTCCTCAAAAGGTGTAACCTAGCTCCACAATCTTCACTTTAAACTTAAGATGAAGAACAAGATCATGCAACAGAACTGTCAGGGAGTTAAAACCAATTACAGTACAATGATTTCTTCTGCTCCTAAATGAACATGATCCTGCAGTACTATGCCTGCAGGAAACATTCTTGAAGATATGGACAACATCACACTTAAAAATTACTCCCTTTTTAACACCTACTTTCAAAATGGTGACAGGGCCTCATGAGAAGTTTCTGTTGTTGTGAACAATAGGGATCCCCACAGTGTCATCCCTTTAAACACAAATTTGCAAGCCATTGCTGTAAGGGTCACTCTACACAGTGATTACCTTTTGTTCTATTTATATACCACCAAACACCAACCTAGTACCAAATGAATTAGACAACTTTGTTCAAAACTTGCCCTGACATTTGTTTTACTCTGGGATTTTAGTGCCCATAACATTTTATGGGGATCAAATCACATAAGTGACAGATGCCATATAGTAGAAGACTTCATTTCTAGACATGATTATATCTTTATATCATCAAATCTCTCATGTACTTACACCCAGGAATGGATACATACATGGGTATTAATTTTGTTCTCCTTTGCTGCTTTTGTATTATGATTGGAAGGTCTCTGATGACCTCCACAGCAGTGATTACTTAACAATCTTCCTTGAAACTCTACAATTGATGAAATTCCACAGTGGAATTTAAGGACAGGAGCACTATTATTATTGGCTATCCTGTACATTAATTTGGCTTTTCTCAAACAGATTCAGTCTTTAATTAATAGGCAATGTTTTTAACTTAGCAGTTAAATTTTTCTTGCTTTCTTTCTGGATTGATATTAGCCCAAACACTCTCTTTTGAAGATGTGCCAGCTTTGCTTAGTTTTTATCATTAGAATTACACCACACTTTATTACAGTAGTCTAAATATGGTTGCATGTAACTGTTATAAAAATGTTTTCTGTGTCTTTCAAGGAGGAAAATGTCTTATCCTACTGAGAAGTCATAAACTTTAATTTACTTTTTTTTTAATGAGACATTTGATATGTTCAGTCGATGATAGTTTATTGTCTACCAAAACACCAAGTAGTCTGTCATGACAGACCATTTGCAAATATCTATCCTTCCATGTCAGACATAGTTCATCACTATCAAATTTTGTCCTTTTTTGCCATGGTGAGATAAGTAATATTTTAGTTTTACCAGTATTTACCACTGGTGCATGTGCACCAGTTGTCCAGTTTGCTTAGGGCATTCTGTAAAAAAAATTTTTGTGTTCATGCTTTGTGTTTTGGATGTCTGACAATTTGTCATCTGCATAGAGATCTGTAGATGATATTGAGTCCCTTAGTACAAGTGGTAGGTCATTAATAAATAAAAAAAAATAGTAATGGACTTGGAATTGAACCTTGTGGTACTCCACATCTAATTGTTCCAGGTTTAAACAGAATATTATTTATATAAACATGTTGTGTTCTCTCACCTAAGTATGAAGTATACCATATAACTGTGCTTTCATCACATTGCTAGATTTTCAGTTTCTTGGAAATGATTTCATGCTCCACCATGTCAAAAGCTTTCCTGAAATCTACAAATACAGATCCTATTATTCTACCTTGATCAAGTGCTTGAAGCCATTTATCAGTTAGGGAGATCAAGGCAGTCTCACATGAGTGTTTCTGTCTAAAGCCTGATTGATTAGGTTGCAAGAGCAAGAGTTGGTTAAATATGATATGAAAGAGTCATGGACATGTTCTTCAATCAATTTTGACAAGTTTGGAAGTATTGAGATTGGCTGGTAGTTATCAGTATCATCCTAGAACCCGATTTGTGAATAGGAGTTACCTTTTCAGTTTTTTATATTTTGGGGACAGATGAGGTTGCAATATATAAATTGATTATGAATGTTATCTACAATAGCAGAGGCAGAAGATTTAATGAGTCATGGACCAATCTGATTAAGTCCTGTAGCTTTCTTGGTATCAAGTTCACTCAGACATAATTTCAGATTTTTTTTATACTAATGGGACAGAGAAACATACCTCCTTAGAGATTTTGCTGCTGCAGAAATTTTTCAGTTTATTATAGTTGTTTTCAATCACTGGTTCTTTTAAGTTTGTGGTAATGTTGGTGAAAAAAATCATTGAAAACATTTGCAATGTCATTGTCATCAGTGACTATGGTGTCATTCACCAGATGTGAGTAAATTTTATTTATCTGATCTTTGTGTGTTCCTCCAGTGAGTTCATTAAAGACTTTGCAAATGGAGTTTTTGTTGCTCTTTTTGTTTTTAAGCAATGATTGATAATAAAAAAAATTTAGCTTTTTTTTAATCAAACTTGTTTTTTTTATTTCTCCATACTTTATATTGTGCATGGTTTCTCATAGCCTTGAATTGGTCTCATATTTTCATAGTGTCTAAGATTTTAGTAGTAAGCCAATTAGGTTTGATTTCATTCTTTACTGGATGTACTTTTAATGGTTTATGCTTAGAGAATACATCCATAAATATGTCAGTTCAAACACTCAGAGCTTCAGCTGTGTCATCCAAATTTTGAATCATATTCCATTGAATTTTATATAGGTCATTGAGAGATTGTTCTTCATTAAAATTCTTGAACAATCTGTAAGTGTGTATTTTTCTTATTTCTCTTGCATTTAACCTTTCTTGTCAAAAACGTAGGATAGTGGTCACTAAGACCAACTAAAGGTACATTAATACTAGCCACATTCTTGGGTAGGTTGGTATAAATGTGATCAATAAGAATGCTTTCATTATGGCCTTAGCACCAATGATCATATAGTTAAACTGGAAACATTTATTTGGATGGAGGAACATTTAGTAGTGGTTATCTTTGATTTAAAAAAGGCTTATGACGTGACAATGTACAGAATACTAAATGACCTGCACAATCTGGGTCTAAAAGGCCATCTGCCCTTTTTTATATCAAAAATTCTCTCAGACAGAATTCAAGGTATATGTATGAGTGGACTCCACCCTCTCTCATATGCACAAGCAAGAGATAGGTATGCTCCAAGGTAGTATTTTATCTGTGATGCTTTTCAACATCAAAATCAATAGCAGTGAATGAAACACCATTATCACATGGTAGAGAAATGCTTTCTGCACAATATGCTCTCAAATTAAGATCAAACCCTCAGAACCCTGATTTTTTTGGCTGTTTTTAAACCCAAATACAAAATCTTAAATGAAAATAAACCAAATGCCATACTTTCCTTTGGTCTTAGAATATCATCCAGCTTTGACAGTACCAAAATTGATCTTTGTAAAATTCAGAAAATGTCCATCTCAGGCTAATTCATTTGGAACAACCAAAAATACATTTTAGGCTACACAATTGAAAAAATTCTGAGACAAACCCTTCCATCTTCCATAACTCTTATCATGAACTCCTCACCCAATGTGAAAACTATACAAGAATTTATACTGATGGATCAAAGGATGAGGAAAAGGCTGCTGCAGCTTTGGTTAGTGGAAACCACACAACAGAAGTTTGCTTACCAAAATCAGAGTAGTAGACCTTGCTCTGCAATATATCGCAAACATATTTTTTAAAGCATCTTCTCTGACTTACTATCAGTACTTAGGTTGCTACATAATAGAAGACTGAAGAACCCATTATTAAGCAATATTCGCATCAAAAATGCTGAGCTGAGTACCTCCGACAATATAGTATACTATTGGTTATGCATCCACATTGGTATTAAAGGTAATGAAACAGCAGATTGTGCCGTTAACACTAGAATGATTTGATTTTAAAATACCATATACTGATTTTAAACCTAATATTAATGAGTCTTTACTTAAGAAGTGGCAGGCATCGTGGCATGATGTAGCGAATAAAAAACTTAACGACATCAAGCCAACTCTAGAAAAATGGACTCCTTACTATAGAGCAGTCCATAGGGAGGAGGTAGTTATTGCAAGAATTTGAATTGGTCATACTTAATAACTCATTCCCATATACTAAAAGGAGAAGACCCACTAGAGTGCATTTCTTGCAGTGAACCATTCACTTTTAATTACTTTATGATGGAGTGTATAGATTTCCTAAAAGAAGTAAACATTTAAACTAAAACTTTTATGTTATCACCTTGTTAATTTTGTTTATACTAAGCACTTAACACTAAACTTTGGATAACTTGCACTTTGGCAAGAAATAAAACTTTCTGATTTTCATAAGGTCAAATATCATGGTCACTTGGACAAAATTAACATTTTCTTTAAGAAACTTTTATTTGGAAGTGTTCCAGTGGCTGAAGTGGTTAGAATGTCTGCCTTGGATGCACCAGGTTGTGGATTTGAACCCTGGCTGAGTCATACCAAAGACTTTTTAAAAAAAGTGGTACTAGCAGCTGCATTGCTTAGTGCTCAGCATTAAAAGGTTAGTGTTGTCACTGGTTGTCTTGGTGTCATGATAATGTAATGGGATGGGACATGATGCTGTATATCTGTGGCATGATGCACCAGTGCTAGACATCACTATAAAGTACCACACTGCAGACATCATAGTAATATGGCTGGAAAATTGTAAAGCTATGTTAAAAATCCAGATCACTCACACCCATCTTTTAAGCACATAATTACACCAAACCTTGGTTTGCTGTAATAAACTCAAATAGTTATGGAACGGAAGTAACTGATACACACAGATGTTAAAAGTTGGACAAAAACATTCCAAATAAAGGAATAATTATATGATTGTTGCTTGTTGTCAGATCTTTTCCAAGTTTGCAATTCTAGTAACCAATACATAACTGGGCCAGAAGGTACTAGTGATTCATATTACACAAATGGGCATTATTTAATGGAATGTTGATTAATGATGACAGAGAAAGAGGCATGGAGAATTTTTTAAATTGAATCATTTATCAAAGTTACATCTGAAGCAGGCATTAAAAGCTGCATATATTTATCAAATCATCCTATACATGAATAATTGAAGAAAACCTTGTATTGTGAAAAGAAATAAAGATGGATCAGTGCAAGGAAAATCAAGCTGAGAAAGAGTATCTTTTCAAAATCAGTTAAGAGAATACAAGAACTGATATTGGGCAATTTTTGGAATGTGTACAGTCTGTGAAACTCATTCTAAATGAGTATGAATGTGTTCCAGAAAATACAGGTAAAAAATATTTCCAGGTAAAATTTGCTTGGACTGTTAGAAAGTTGTGCACTTTCAGGCCAGTTTTCTTTCAGCAGAGGAAACAGTGGCATGTTTCATCATTGGACTATTTTCATGAAGCATTACAGTTTCCTTTAATTAGATCCTTAACTATTGGCCTAGACATTGTCTTCACTTTGTACCATCTTCTCCACTGGGTCCAAAATGTGTGGTAAGATGACATAGACCTAACACCATCACAGGAACATACATGTAAAATTGTCTTACAGACAAATCTGTAAGAAACTGGAGTATGAACACATGAGCCATTGAAAATAAGTCCCTATATTTATGATGCAAAGAAACTAGGATGCCAGAGAATGACATGCATAAGGAAAATATGTTACATAGGTGAAAAGAAAACCTGTTACACACATGAAAAAGTTAGTTTTATCATATATGTATTGAAATTGGAGTGAATGCTATGGTCATAAAATAAATTTGTAGTCATACATTTTATACTAGTTACTGAGGTATCATTATTTTGTGGTTATGTTATCCTAGTTTTATTTTTTTTTAGAAAAGACATTTTTATGGCTATTTAAATGCATTGATTTGCCTGTCAGAGTTTGCATAATAGTAAGTTATTTAATTTTGTGGATTAGCATCTGCAGATATCCAAAGAAAAAATACAAGAAAACTATGCCAACTATGTTCAGGTCACTGGAATGGTTTAAACATTGTTACCACCTGTATTAGTACAAATCCAATTCCTGTCAAGATCAGTTACTTATGCTATATATCCTATCCTTACCTGTATTAGTACAAATCAAATTCCTGTCAAGATCAGTTACTTATGCTAGTTATCCTATCCTTACCTGTATTAGTACAAATCCAATTCCTGTCAAGATCAGTTACTTATGCTATATATCCATACCTGTATTTTTAGTACAAATCAAATTCCTGTCTAGATCAGTTACTTATGATATATATATATATATATATATATATATATATATATATATATATATATATATATATATATATATATATATATATCCATGCCTGTATTATTAGTACAAATCAAATTCCTGTCAAGATCAGTTACTTATGCTATATTACCATACCTGTATTAGTACAAATCCAATTTCTGTCAAGATCTGTTACTTATGCTATATATCCATACCTGTATTTTTAGAACAAATCAAATTCCTGTCAAGATCAGTTACAAATGCTATATATCCATACCTGTATTATTAGTACAAATCAAATTCCTGTCAAGATCTGTTACATATGCTATATATATTCATACCTGTATTAGTACAAATCCAATTCCTGTCAAGATCAGTTACTTATGCTATATATCCTATCCTTACCTGTATTAGTACAAATCAAATTCCTGTCAAGATCAGTTACTTATGCTAGTTATCCATACCTGTATTATTAGTACAAATCAAATTCCTGTCAAGATCAGTTACTTATGCTTTAGGAAAGAATTTGCTGCTTTTAGGGTTAAAACATAAGAAACTCAGTTGCTTTTAGTGTTAGGAAGTAGTGTGAGTTACTTCAGACTGTTGAGTATTGTGTCATGCATAATCTGTTTATTATGTACCATAATTTACAATACTTTGTTTTCTTTTATGTTAGAAAGAGCTTGGGGACCAGAAACATTTCGGGTTCAACCATTTCCATCCAGTATCACAAGGAGAGCTCTCAAGACCAGAATTTATTTCCTACATCTCCAGAGGATGACAAATTTGCCTCAGGGGAAAGCAACAGTGGTCACAGTGTGACATTTTCTATTGAAGGTTTCTCTACAGCATTGGAGACAGATGTTAAGGGAGTAAACTCAGCGTCAACACCAATTTCTGCTTTCCCAAGTCGGAAATCATTTGATGGCAGTTATGTGGGTAGGAATTCAGTAGATCTGAGTCCCAGTGGTTTGCAGGTGCAAGCATTTGAGAAATCCTTGAACAATATTCTTGAAAAGTGCTCAGAAACTTCCTTAGATCTCAGTTTGAATATTGACTCAAAAGATTTGAAAGAGTCAAGAAGTCAGGATGATGGTGGAAGCACTCACGCCAGTAAAGCTGCTAAAGTTAATGATAAGAAGAGGAAATCTTCAAGTTGGTATTCGGTAAGTGTTAAATGGGCACATGAGATCTTTCTCTATGCATGAGATTCTTCTCTATTCATGAGATCTTTCTCTATGCATGAGATCTTTCTCTATGCATGAGATCTTTCTCTATGCATGAGATCTTTCTCTATGCATGAGATCTTTCTCTATGCATGAGATATTTCTCTATGCATGAGATCTTTCTCTATTCATGAGATCTTTCTCTATGCATGAGATCTTTCTCTATGCATGAGATTCTTCTCTATGCATGCATTCAAAACTTCTAATTAGCCAAATATGAGAAAAGGCTAAATTGGTTAACATAGGTGATCTCATAATATTCAAAAAGCCCTTCACTTATATATATGTTCATTTATGAGTCAAGACCAACTGTAAATTGCACAGAGCAAGATCTACCATTGCATAATACAAACAATATAGACCATGATCTGCAGGCACATTATGCTATGGCAGATAAGGATCTATGTTGTTTGCAGTTTGACTCAGATTGAACAGTTGTTGACCAGATATAGAATATGTCAACCCAATGATTGACAGATTACCCTTGTGGTGTCCTATTAAGTTGTGCATGCAGGAAACACTTCCCATCAGGCATTTATTGCCAGTTGTGCATAAGTTTTTGTCCTCATTTCTGTGTGATAGCAGAATTTTTGCATAGCATTCTTCGAAAACTCTGAGTTAACTGAATGTTTTGAATTGTATGGTGACTGTAGTGTTGGTCCATTATATATTCATAGATTAGGCAGAGTAACCTATTAAATGCTACTATTACCATTTTCATAGTAAACATGAATGTTTTATGTAGAAATTTCCATGCTTTTATACAATGCTCTTATCCTACTGCAAAAAGCAGTTTTTGAATGTTGAATTTAATTGTTCGCATTATATCCAATGAAACGAAGCTTTTCTATAAGTTTCATCTGCCAAACTATTTCTACGCAATAAACAGTGATAAAAAGTCTTGAATATATGATATGTGATAAAGCAAATGCAAATTATTATTAAGACAAATAAAAAAAGTATCTAATCTGGGTACTTGACAGATCCTACCTTTTGTGAAATCTTTTATTTGAATAAACGAAAAACAATGCTTGGGAGAATATAAATTAACAAAGGGATGTAACTATGATCAAAATTAAAAGTCATTGGCCATACTCTAACAGTTTTCTTTTTACATCAGATTTGCATTACATGATTAAAGTAGTCATACTCCCACAAAAAGAATAAAAATATCAAGTGTAAAGAAGAAATAATAACTGAATTACTCAAAAAAGAAGTATACAATGCTGTTACATCCCCTTAGCAACAATTTCCCATCTATAGAGGTTGCCAACCAGAAATGACATACATTTATCCCCACAAGGCAAAGTACATGCTTCTTTTTTTGAAAAATAAAACACTATAAACTATGGATAGGTACATTCAGATGAAAAAATTGAAAACTACTTTACTGTTCAGTCTTGATGTTCATGTACAACGCTCTATATTATGTCACTTTAAAAACTGTTCCATTGTTTCATTTTATTTTGAAAATTCCCATAATTACAGGTAAAAAGGAGTCAATGCTGGCTTACCTTTATTAGCTGACTTTGTACAAAAAAAGAAATTGTCACCCTTAAAAGAATCCAATGGAATCAATGTTGGCTTCCTTATTTTGGACAATTTAATAAAATAAAAATAAGCACACTTATGAATCAAAAGTCAGTTTCTGGTGTTGGCTTGCTTTGTAATAAAATAAACTTTGTATTTGAGATCCTTTCCTTAAGTTTAAACAATGAGTTTATTGCTTGCTGCCAGTTGTGTTTATTCATCACTTAGGTTTGTGTCATATGTAATCATAATTGATACATACATTCATTGATGTTTGTAGGGTAAATAGTATGCAGGAACTAAATTGGTTTAATAATACTTTTGTAACTCATGCTAGAAAAAAGATTATCTTTTGCACTCACAGGGAATTTGTTTTCAAATAATGATTTGTGTTTGTGATATACCATTGTATAGTTGACCTTAATATTGTGGTCATTTTGCACCTTAAATCCTTTGTGAATGGCAGATGCCTTCAAGCAATCAGGTGGTATTCCCATCTCCTTTGTGACTTTGTTAGCTGTCATATTCAGTGTACACTACATTAAGGATGCATACTCCAGCAGGCATATGCTACATACATTGAGTTCATAGATATATCTGTTTTCTTTTTATAAATTTTGCATGATGAAAAGAGAAGGAATAAACGGTAACAATAAGGTTAGTTTCTTCCATTTTATTTTCAGATAATTGTTTTATCTATTTTATTGTAATGGTGGGGCACAAATTCAGCACATAACTATTTAATTTCTTATGTCTAGGACATGTACCTTGATGAAAAAAGTTTCAGCAAAGATTCTTGGACAAAGGAATAATTATTTTATCATATCCCAATATATATTGTAAATAAGGTGTATGTGTGTGTGTCTATATGTATATACTTATACACCTATAAATGATAACTTCCCAGTGTAATATATATATATATATATATATATATATATATATATATATATATATATATATATATATATATATATATATATATGAATATATATATATCATATTTCTTTTTTTTAAATCCTTTTTTGTTCATATTTGTTATAATATTGCTAATTAAAGAGTTTGATCAAAGTCAGCACAACACATATTCAAAAAGTAAAATGATTTTTGTAGGTGCTAATATTTTATATCTGCAGTAATACTACTGTACTGTAATACTTTATTTGATATATTCTACTTATGCTTTTTCTATCCTTCATATGCACCATAGAGCTTTCTGCAGGATTTAGGACTTTCCCAGCTTTTTTGCAAATAACACCATAGTTGTATCCAATATGTTTTTTAAATACCTGTTTTAAAATTTCTTGAGATAAAAGAATTAAAAACATTGCAGCCACCCCATCACCAAAAATTAAAAGGTCAGTACCTTACAGTAGATGAATTTGCTATGTTTATGTTAACTGTACAAGTTGATGTCTAAAACTGTAGCTAAATTGTGATGATTAAGTTTACACTTGCTGACACCCAGTAAGAGACACTGCACTGAAGTGAGAGAGACTGTCAATAAAAGCAGGAAGCATTGACACTGAATCACAATTCACTAGATACACTATTGATGTAATTGCAAAGAAACTTTCAGTGGATGTCAACACTTGGGTGAGATGTTTATCAGAGATAGCCAGTAAACATAAAACATAACAACTTAACAAAGGATAAGATATTTAGTGGACTCAAGATTCAGCTAAATTCAAACAAAAAAAACTTCTATCCAGAAAATCTTAGAGTGGTTCTTGGTCTTACAAAGAAATACATGACATGTACTTAACACAATAATATATGATAGTTAATAACTAAATACAAGTCATTTTCTTTTATTTTTTATGTGACATACAACTATTTTGTCAAAAGTGTCTTAATTTTTTGAATTATTTTGTCATGGAAAATGAAAACATGCTTTTAATATCATTAAATCTGTAAAGAGATTGCTCATGAATATTTTTATCTTTAGTGAGACTACCGAGGTACTGGTACAGTGAAGCTTACCATGGTACATACTATCAGAGAAAAATAAATTGGTAAATGGGTATGCTGGTAATAGTGTGCAAATATAGCAGGGTATTCTCTTGGAGATTCAGTTTCTTTAAATACTATTTGCATTGATACAACCACAGCATGCCAGAGTTGCCTGCCCTTATTTTGGGAAATGAGTGTGGTATGGCCCCATTCAGAAGTATTTATTACACAGCAGTCGGCTAGAGATAAACGTCATAGAAAATGCATTTCTATCATGATAGGAGACGGTGTCTGGAAGGAAAGTTCTCATCTTGTCTTATCCAGCAACACCAGAAGGTAAGGAAGAACCAAAAACCCAGACCTCCTGCCCTTATTTTGGGAAATTAGTGTGGTATGGCCCCATTCAGAAGTATTTATTACACAGCAGTCGGCTAGAGATAAACGTCATAGAAAATGCATTTCTATCATGATAGGAGATAGTGTCTGGAAGGAAAGTTCTCATCTTGTCTTATCCAGCAACACCAGAAGATAAGGAAGAACCAAAAACCCAGACCTCGGTTGTCTTGTTTGGGATTTTCTCAGGTAGTGTCATCATTGACAAATCTACAGGCAGACTCAGTGTCTGTTGTGGACAAGGTGGGATGTATAGCTACCTATTTTTTGTCTTTCCAATCCCAGGTCCAAAGAGTACCATCTGGTTATACATGTATTGCTCCACTTAAGTGAAGCAAATTATGAAAGAGATGGCACAAAACAAAACCTTTCTGACCTTTTGGTTAACTTATATTTGCATTGGCCAAATTCTTTGGCTGTCTGTCCAAAGTGGTATCTCCAGTAGGTTCTGACATTGCTGAAGTACCTTTCAAACTTATATATGGAACCTCCACACTACTTGCCTCTTATACAAATCCTGCTTCCTATTGATTCTATATTGTTAATGCAAGCCTTCTCAGTCAATATAATCTATCTTGCAGTTCAGATGTAATGGGTCAATTTGACTTATGATGGCTTGCACTTTCATTGCGAAAAACTTGTTTTCACACTTAGTGGACAAGTCCTTTCATGTGAAAGCGCTTTCCTTGTTTGGACATGTCACCTCAAAGATGTCTACAGGATGCCAGAAGAGCTCTGAAATGGTACCTGGGTGAACCGAGCCAGTTAGAAAAAGAAGATCTCATGTGTTTCTTCAGTTGACAGAACAAAGGAATCGTATCTCAGCTAAAGCTCAGTTGCCATGGGTACGATGTGCTTAAAGAGCTAACCCAAAACAATATGAGTTTCTTGCACATAGCAGCATATCAGTTGAATGTAACTGGTCCCTAACTAACATTATTTAAGCTTTGGGATGGAGATTACCTTTCATGCCACAAGGTTCCGTTTTCCCTTGTGTGGCTGCAGAACAGGCACACTTCCAGACCATTCAACAGCTTTAGAGTTACATGGATATTCAGTTTTCTCAGGAGGGAGGGTTATATTCTCAAAAAGCAGTGTTATGTTAATTCTATCTTCTGGCTCTCACAAGATTTGAGGCAGCTTCATGTCCATTAGGGGACTGGAGACTACATTCTCAAGAATAAGGGATTTAATGTCATAATTTGGTGATGTATTTTCATAATGTAGTGTGATCATGATAAACTAATGTATTTGAACAAGAAAGCAATTTTTTGGAGTAAATAATGTTTTTAGATAGTATATACAAAGTCATAATACAGGTACACCCTCCTTGAATCCTAGCAGTTACATTTTAAATCCTTACAGTACAATAATATCTGCTCCAGTGGCCTAAGTGGTTAGAGCATCTGTTGGATGTGGGAGGTTATGGGTTTGAACCCTGAATTAGTCATTACAGAGACTTAAAAAAATGGTACTAGCTGCTGCCTTGCTTGGTGCACAGTTGTTGTTGTTCTGGCGCCTAACACCATTTTTCAGCACACAATATGCTATATATGGCAGCCAGTATTATTGGTGGAGGAAGAAATCGTGAAATACATGGAAATAACCACCGACCCACGAGAAGCTACTGGCAAGCTTTCTCACATATCCACATTCGCCAAATCCAACGCAAACAGAGGTGAGATGGTAGCGATCTTGGTGCACAGCATTAGGAGGTTAGTGTTATCATTGGCCAACCTGGTGTAAGGATAATGTGATGGGGTGTGTGATGTATCAAATTTTAAAACTTGTTGAAACTTAAAGTTAAATGAATTGTGCTTTCAAGTTAACATAAAATAGAAAGGTCTGGAAACAGTTGAATGATTATTATTTAGGTCTGGAGACAGTTGAATGATTATTTCTTTATTTCATATCTAAACATAAAAGAAACTTTGATTAACTTCAGTAGAATCTTACCCTGTCATTTTTATGGTACAGGGCATACGCATAATAATACTCCTGCCTGTAGCAGTTCAAAAGAGGCGCACATCAAATAATCGATTTGTCAACGGAAGCTAATTGCAGCACATTATAGGCTACTGAAATTGATGAGAGACACATTATTTGGAGGGAAAATTTTATGAACTGTTACTTCTAATTGGCCAGGGAAACTTAATGGCATACACTTTGAGAAACAATTTGAGAGAAGATTAAGTCAACTCCGTAGACACTAATGAAGTAGTGTTCTTGGAGAAATTACAAAAGGGGTCAGATAGTTGTCTTAGAAAAAGGAGACAGACTAAAGGCTAGGACTGTTGTTTGGAAAGAGAAAAAAACAGCAGTGTGAGGACAGCTTCCTACTAAGCACTCCAAATGAGGGAAGAAGGATGAAGGAACCCAATGAGTTAAAGGGGAAATCTACATCAGCAGGATGTCAGAATAGTGAGTGTCGGAAGAGGACAAAGCACATGGTTAGACATGGGAAAAAAGTCGTGAAAGAGAGTGGATAGATGCTGTCAGGATTGGATATTGTGCTCAAAGTCAGCTCTCGTAAAATTGATGCAAGTCTTACACTGTAATTAAATTGTCACTGACAATCAGTCAAATTGGAAGGTGAATTTTGGCTATGCTGAGTATATGTAATTTAGTAAATAGGTTGTATGGAAATTGATTTTGTTCTTTTCATTATATGATAACTGATTAAAATTTTATATTTTATTTATTGAAAAAGGGGCTCGTTTTATTTCTTTCAATACTTTGCTTAGCTATCTGAATCATTCCATTTATCCGTCCACACTGGGCAAATTCCCTAGATAATGATGCCAAATAAAAGAAGGAGGGTTTTAATGTTTAAATCCCCCCCCATTACATGGTGGGATATGATGATATATGTTTACAGCATGATGCTTCTGTGTCATCACTGACAGTGAATTACCATAATACAGATGTAGTGATATGACTGTGGTAAATTGGTGGCGTTCAAAACACACGAAACTCTTCTACTACGGTTCATTGCTAGAGACGTTCAGAGATGAAATGAAAATAATCATGTAACTGTCTCTAGCCCTTTCTACTTTAATTAAGTTGACTTTGATACAATTCATTTAACCAATGCTTTTAAGAGTTTTCAAAATTCAACACATCACAATGACTAAAATTGTTAATCATAAACACATACACATATATGCTCCATTAAAATATGGAGGGTATTGAGAACCAATCCCACTATTCAAGGAAATCTTACATAAACCTAGATGAGCAGACAACTTGTAGGACTTTTGTAACGAAAAGCAAACATGGAAGAGTAGATTTGTGATGTAGCAATGTATTATGATTGTTTAAGTATTACAGTATTGAAGAAACATAGTGTACCATCTATGCTCACTTGTAAGTTCAGACTGCAAACATCAAAGATCTTATCTTCCATAGCTTAATGTGCCTGTATATTAGTATCAGTGTTGATTGGTCCTTCTGGTTACTCCTAACAAACTACACTTACCCAGATTTGCTAGTGCAGTAAGTGCCTGCAGATCTGGCCCCATACAGTTCGAAGTTGGGCTTGTCATTTAATTGAGTATACATAGTACTCCAAATAACTGTTGATGGATATTTAAAAGGTCATAAAGCAAAATATTCCTTTATAAAGACTGCCTCATAAACAAGTGATGCATGCTGGTAATACCGTATGTTGCTAATCACTATACAAACTTATATGGTTTAAGCTGAGAGCAAGATTCCTTTTGATTTTCAAAGCAAACAGGCTTTTTTTCAGAACTGAAGAATATGCAGAGAAATTCCCCCTTTCTCCCCATCTCCCATCTTCATTTAAAAAGCTGGGGCCTGAGGGTTGGATTTTTTATATTTAGGTGTGATTTAACAAAGACAAAAGGTGCGGCTTGTAAACAAAATAAGAAAAAAGATTTTCATGGATTTGGATAATTATTTGCACACTTTATTTAAATTTGTTTGCATCCCACAATTACACATCCTAGAATAGACTCAGAACTGTGAACCTGATATTATTAGTTGTTTCAAGTTTTTCTTGTAAGCTCATCTTTTCAATGCACAATTTTATTATTTGATATAATATTTTGATGTGTCATGATAGATCATGACTTTTTGGCAGAAGGGGGTTGTCTTTTAAAAAGTGGTTCTTTTGTAAATATTGATTAATGAGCAACATAATTTAAATTCTCAGTTTTGAGGAGAATATTTAAGTAAGTTTAATAAAATTAGCACCAGGTGATTATTCCTTTCAGATGCTTACTCCCACATACAAGTCCCGCAGTGAGGATTTCAAGAGACTTTTCAAGGACAAAGATATTCCAGTTGATGAACGTCTAATCGTTGGTAAGTTGCATTTTCCCAGATCTAGTGAGTGCTCAAATGCATTCATTACACACAAACAAAGCATGTTTTATTCATGCAGATGGATGGTAC
This sequence comes from Potamilus streckersoni, assembly GCA_016746295.1. Lineage (NCBI taxonomy): Eukaryota > Metazoa > Mollusca > Bivalvia > Unionida > Unionidae > Potamilus > Potamilus streckersoni. The sequence goes on along the minus strand of JAEAOA010002355.1, from coordinate 1,965,402 downwards.
TGTTCAGTGTACTTTATTGCCTGTAACATTTCATGTCTGTAGCCATTTTTTACTCACCAGGTCTAACTTTGACTTGGCTTTTCTTCAAGAGTGAATTCTATCAGGTCAGTTTGTGGGGGACATTTATATTCCTCAAGGCTGCAAGTGCTAATATTATGGGCATATATCAATTACATCTATTTCTCAGTGTCACAGTATAGCTCAGGTTTGGACTTCAGTGGATGCTACACTGACATACATGGAAAATGGTCAACACACTTTGTGAATACTCTTTTCTTGTATGCTACCATCATATGTTTGCATTATTTAGTTTGAACTTGTCATCATCAATAATGACTTAACAACATATCTGTAACTGCTCAGTAAGTGTAGATTTTAACAGCACATCTTTTGATCAGTTTTAATAATGTTGTTAGGATTGTTGTCAGTAATTGTATATTTTTGTTTTACCCAGAGTTTTGCATTAAGTTTTGAAAGACTTAGTAAATATACTGACAAGTATACAGATGCACATGAGACACGCTGTTCAGTGGAACTTATTTTTTTCTTTTTTCTCCAGATTACTCCTGTGCCTTGCAGAAGGAAATTCTAGTGCATGGACGTATGTTCATCACACAGAACTGGATTTGCTTCTATGCCAACATCTTCCGTTGGGAAACTGTGGTATGTATTAAATATGGTTACAATTTTAAACCATACTTTTATTTCCATTTAAACTGCAAATAATGTAATAATGTCAATTTGAATGGCTGAAAATGTAATGTCTAAAAGATGTTTCATATACTTGCATATAAGCTCATTCATAATAAGCTGACCCCACAAACAGAATAAGTACAAATACTACAAAGTGAATGACCCATGTATAAGCCAACCCACATGTCCAAGATGACATCACAAGATGCATGAATTAAATTCTAAATGCATTTATTTAGGCAAAGTTATATATTACATATATTTCTCTAGGGGTTGGCATGTATGATTATTACATAAAACTGGTTTATGTTCATAAATGTGTGTGAAAAGTCAAGAAATTTATTTAATGTTCAGTTTTCTTATTGTTTCTGCCTAATTGAGATTTGTGTATAGCTTGATTAGATGATGGCAAGAATTGAGTATTTACTGGTTGCTGTAACTCTGATTCTCCCTTTTGACTCAAGTTAATTATTCTTGTTTTTGCATTATTGCATTTGACTTTTTATATCTGTGCGCCAGTAATAGGTTTTTATTTTACTGTGAAATTTTAAATACCTAACTCATGAAAATTTGATCCTAGTATGACAACAACAAAAAACAGTAATTGGGTTTGGTGCAACACTTAGGTTAGTGAGCATATTTACATTATAGCACTGCCATGTATACATTATAGGTTTGATCATGGACTGAATGAAATACATCATCAATTTGAATCATGGGAACCACTGCCCTAAACTTTAATGATATATCCAAAATACAATAAAATAGTTGCAAAAATAATGTCTATAGTTTTCTTTGATGTAAGCAACTTTATACCCCATTTTAGAAAACTATGATAATCATGCTAATGTTATGAAGTGAAAGGCAATTACACATCAAAGTACTAGTTAAGCTGCCAGTCCAAATTCCCTTTAATCCCAAGCCAATTTCAGGATTTTAATGATAAATGGGCTTATATTGCTGTCAGAAAACAAAAGACAAACTACCAGTTATAAATTGCAAATGATGAAACATCCTGCTTTCCATTGTGTGGAAAATTATGATATTTTTAACTTAAAACATAAACCTAAAAATAGATTGATGATGATCTTAGACAATCTATATTCAGAGTTTTAACCTTTATTATTACCATGCTTTCATGAACATGTGACAGTTAATGCTGGTTATGTGCCTTGCACAATTGAACATAAGTACTTTTTCATAAACATTACCCCATTTTAAAGGAACGTTTACATCGTTGAAAAATATTAACTTGTGAGTTCATGGATCAACATAAATGAAACAGCTATTAATGATTAGCTGAAATGTTATCTGGAAGAATGTGATTTGGTCGAAACAATGAATAAAGCAAAATCTACATATAATATGTTTGGGAATCAACAAGGAATAAAATTACACTAAGCACTATTTGCACTGTGTAAGTACTGTACATTATAGAAAATCCTGGTCTCTCTAGTAAACTTGAACCAGCCCTTGAATTATGAAGTCTTTTTTTTTACTTTTACGGAATTTGTATTGCAGAAATCTGAAAATATGCAAATGTAAAATAATAACAAAAGCCATCATAGTAGTTTATAACAGTTTAATAAGTGTTGAGACAATAAAAATGTATTGTTTTTATGTGCACATAAATATTAGGACTCAAAAAATTATTTTTTTGTGTCCAAAAATTTACAGCTACTACAGTTGTCAACAAAAAAATGAAAACTTTCAAGTTTAGACCTTGGCCAACAGATAAGCCGACTCACCTATCTTTCAGGCCTTTATTTTTTCCTAAATTATTCAGTTTATACGCAAGTATATAAGGTAAAAAAAAATTGATGATGTAATTATTTTCCAGGTAGAAGTGTTTCCATGGTGCACAGATGTCCATGAAAATGTCATTTTGTTGAATGGGTGGGTCATAATTCTGCAGAATTCTGAAGGTCATGATGTCTCTAGCTGGGGCTTCTTAAAATAATATACTGATAACCAAATGTATCTAAAGTTATGTTTCAACTAAAACCAATTGTATGATGATAATCTTCTTCATCATAAATTATGTTATTTTCTTGTGGTGTGTGGATAAAATGTGGATTTTGTTATGTCTGGATACAGCCTATATTCAGTTTGTCTTAAAAGCAGTCCATAAGTTTTATAGAAAAAAAAAACTTAGTCTTTTTTAAAAAAAGAGATATTGCCTTTTCATATAGATATGTCTTGTCATGATAACCTTTGCAAAAGCTTGACTTAGAAATCACTTTGATGTCAATGTGCATGACCATCAATCCAATCAGATTCTAGATTAACCCATTCTATTCTGAGAAGCAATTCTAAATACATTATGGTAAAACGGAGCATCACAAAGCAGCAGCAGAAGAAATTGTGATGACCTTCACCATGTTTACAAAAAATGTTGTAACATTGTTATTCATTTTTTAAAGTATATAAAACTATGTATCTCTGAAAAGGTAATAAATGGCAACACAGTGATATATGTTTTGTTACTGATGTACAAGCTCACAACTGTATTTTGAAACAGGGGTTTAAAAAAGATAAAAATAAAAAAAAAATTAACATGCACTTCAGTGAATCTTTTCTCCGTGAAGATGAATGAAATGCTCCAAATAGTATGGGAATAAAATAAAGATAATTCTATTTCTAATATTTTGGTCCAAATTTGAAGTTTATAGCACTATTAGTTCAATCATTATAATAATTTTACCAAAACTACACAACTAAATACTAGGAACTATTTGTTGAGTTCACAATTTAGAACATGTACTCCAGCCTACAGTTTCTCGAAAAAAACAATTTGTCCACAAATTAATCCTGGAAATCTTTAAACTGAATCATTAAAAGTTTTCTCAAACTTTTGAAGTCCACATCATCACTAGGTCAGTATTCTTCTGGGTGTTGAACATTTTCCCTTCAATCAATTTAAATCCTGGATGCAACCAAGGAGAAAAAATTTTCCTGGACATAATCATATTCAAATCCTTCAAAGCATAATTTTCCGAATCGCTTTCGAAAAATGGATACAGTCATGTATCAACTATTTTATCAACTTCATTTACATCTAAACCATCAATAAGGTCAATATTAAGTTCATAATCATCAAAATCTTCAACTTCAGTGTCACCTTCACTATCAATATCCATGTTCACATCTGAGTTTTTTGTCCATCATTTTATCGATCGATTTTCAAATCAGCTGTTTCGTTTTTAACCATGTTTTTTTTTCTAATTTTTTTGCGCATGCGTGCTTTAACCACTTCCTGTTGTCGGTGAAGAAGGCTTGGGTATGAACTCAGTTCAGTCACATTTGTGACATTTCCATTTACAAAACAATTTCAGTGCCAAAGGGTAAACTAAGGCTGCAATGGGCATCAAGTGACATATACTGTAACAGTGGCTATGATAGAGAGTATAGAGTATTTACATCATAGTTTCTAACCTCAGTTGCAAGCAGTACATTTGTATCTATCATTTTCGTCAATACTTTAGGTTCCTGCTAGCAATTGGTCATTTTCTTGCATTGATTACTTTGGTAATCTTGTTTTGCAGTGCATTTTCTAAGCTAATTGAAATTTCATCCTTTTTTCAGCTAACTATATCATGCAAAGAAATTAAAGGAATCACCAAAGAGAAGACAGCCCGGGTTATTCCTAACGCCATTCAGATCACTACTGACAAGGAGAAGTTCTTTTTCACATCCTTTAGCGCCAGAGACAAGACGTATCTCATGTTATTCCGCATGTGGCAAAATGCTTTATTGGGTCAGGTGAGGAATATAAATTATGGACTTGAAAAGATTGATCATTTAGTCCTTGTAAATCTTGTGTCTTTTTAAGGTATTGATCCCTTTGTTTTTTATCTTTCCTTTTTACTGTTGCACTATGTTTTGGAGTTGAATTTCCTCAACTATTTCCTGCAGCTTCCACAAAACATGGCTCTTAGCTTCCCTGCAAATAGTAAATTTGCATGCTGTTTTTCTTTTTTTCTTAAAATGAGTTACCCAGTCATATGAGGAATGCATCTCAACCTTGCAGATCCATCCCTCCCAAGGTTTAAAAAAAAGGACCTTCACAATATAATTGGGTTTAAATAAGCAAAAAAAAGTGCTAAAAGTTATATGCTTGCCTTAGCAGAAGTCAGACTAGAGTATTTTCCCCATGGATATCAGAGTTTATACTAAATCCCGTCAGGCATCAGTTAATGCTTCCATTCATGGCTCTTCAGCATGCTCTTTCTTCAGGTCTCACAAATGCAGTTTATTGCTTTTTTTATCAGGTAAATCGATTCTTAGTACTCAGGTAAGTACACTAAAGCTGTATTTGTATATTTTATAGCTCTTGCATTAATACTATATGCGAATGAATATTTACGCTTCATGTGTCTCCTCGTGTGCTTCATCATATGATAAGCTTATTGGGACCATCCTATTCTATAGTCTATAGTAGTTGCAATTTAACATGGTACTTGACCCTAATTATGAGTGTTATCAACAAATTGATTGTCTATTAAATGTTGCAGGATTGTTAGTGTGATTAGTAGGTTAAGTGCAATATTTGACTGATTTCCACACTTGATTCCATTTTTCTCATCTCTGTATTGACAGGTGTAAACATAGGCTGGACTAAGTTACAGTACATGGAGTTGCAAGCAGTTTAATAACTGTTGCATAAAACAACTCTTGATTAAATTGTTTTGGGTGAAATTCAGTCTGTGCATGTCATGTGTGATCATGCATGTGTGTTGATTTATGGTGACCATTACTACCATCAAACTAAAACAGCTAAGAAGTGCATGATATGGATGACAACAGTCTTGCCAGACTGGCCCTTACTGTTGATCTATGAACAGATCTTAATGACTCTATCAGTTGAGTCAGTGAATATGATATTATCAAAGTCATATCATTGTACACACTATAGTGATATTAGTTGAGTCAGTGAATATGATATCATCATAGTCATATCATTGTACACACTATAGTGATATTAGTTGAGTCAGTGAATATGATATCATCATAGTCATATCATTGTACACACTATAGTGATATTAGTTGAGTCAGTGAATATGATATCATCATAGTCATATCATGATACACACTATAGTGATATTAGTTGAGTCAGTGAATATGATATCATCATAGTCATATCATTGTACACACTATAGTGATATTAGTTGAGTCAGTGAATATGATATCATCATAGTCATATCATTGTACACACTATAGTGATATTAGTTGAGTCAGTGAATATGATATCATCATAGTCATATCATTGTACACACTATAGTGATATTAGTTGAGTCAGTGAATATGATATCATCATAGTCATATCATTGTACACACTATAGTGATATTAGTTGAGTCAGTGAATATGATATCATCATAGTCATATCATTGTACACACTATAGTGATATTAGTTGAGTCAGTGAATATGATATCATCATAGTCATATCATGATACACACTATAGTGATATTAGTTGAGTCAGTGAATATGATATCATCATAGTCATATCATTGTACACACTATAGTGATATTAGTTGAGTCAGTGAATATGATATCATCATAGTCATATCATTGTACACACTATAGTGATATTAGTTGAGTCAGTGAATATGATATCATCATAGTCATATCATGATACACACTATAGTGATATTAGTTGAGTCAGTGAATATGATATCATCATAGTCATATCATTGTACACACTATAGTGATATTAGTTGAGTCAGTGAATATGATATCATCATAGTCATATCATGATACACACTATAGTGATATTAGTTGAATCAGTGAATATGATATCATCATAGTTATATCATGATACACACTATAGTGATATTAGTTGAATCAGTGAATATGATATCATCATAGTCATATCATGATACACACTATAGTGATATTAGTTGAATCAGTGAATATGATATCATCATAGTTATATCATGATACACACTATAGTGATATTAGTTGAATCAGTGAATATGATATCATCATAGTCATATCATGATACACACTATAGTGATATTAGTTGAATCAGTGAATATGATATCATCATAGTCATATCATTGTACACACTATAGTGATATTAGTTGAGTCAGTGAATATGATATCATCATAGTCATATCATTGTACACACTATAGTGATATTAGTTGAGTCAGTGAATATGATATCATCATAGTCATATCATTGTACACACTATAGTGATATTAGTTGAGTCAGTGAATATGATATCATCATAGTCATATCATGATACACACTATAGTGATATTAGTTGAGTCAGTGAATATGATATCATCATAGTCATATCATTGTACACACTATAGTGATATTAGTTGAGTCAGTGAATATGATATCATCATAGTCATATCATTGTACACACTATAGTGATATTAGTTGAGTCAGTGAATATGATATCATCATAGTCATATCATGATACACACTATAGTGATATTTCCTAGGATATCCATTACTGAGCCTTGACATCAGATCCCAATTGGCTGTGGACCATACCGACAGCCCAATGTACAAATTCTACTTGACGGAATAAATGCAGTGATTTATTTTCCTGCTACAACTAGTGCATGCCATCATAGTACAGACCACAAGGACAGTACAAACATGGTATAACAATCAGACTGGATTAGTGGACATTTCATCACCTCATTGAATATGAGAATATTCTAAAATCTCCAGATATCATTGTCTATGCACTATCATATGCTTATATACTGAAATTGCCCATAGATCATTGTTAATACACAATCTCACAAATATTTACTGAAATGTCCCTGACATCACTGTCATTACAGTATGATACTGAAATTTCCTGACATTATTGACCATTCTGTTGTGCACATATATATTTAAGTCTTCCTGACATTTAGTTCGCAGTGACACACATATTTACTTAAATCTCCTGACATCATTGTCCAGTCCCCTTCATACACAAATTTACTGAAATCACCCTGATGTCATTGTTAGTTCCCTATGACACACCTATTTACTGAAATCTGACATCATTGTCCAGTCCCCATTATACACATATTTACTGAAATCACACTGATGTCATTGTCAGTTCCCTGTGACATATATTTACTGAAATCTCCTGACATCATTGTCCAGTCCCCATCGTACACATATTTACTGAAATCACATTGATGTTGTTGTCAGTTCCCTATGACACACATATTTACTAAAATCTCCTGACATCATTGTCCAGTCCCCATCATACACATATTTACTGAAATCACCCTGATGTCGTTGTCAGTTCCCTATGACACACATATTTACTGAAATCTCTGGATATCATTGTCCAGTCCCCATCATACACATATTTACTGAAATCACCCTGATGTCATTGTCAGTTCCCTATGACACACATATTTACTGAAATCTCTGGATATCATTGTCCAGTCCCCATCATACACATATTTACTGAAATCACCCTGATGTAATTGTCAGTTCCCAATGACACACATATTTACTAAAATCTTCTGACATCATTGTCCAGTCCCCATCATACACATATTTACTGAAATCACCCTGATGTTGTTGTCAGTTCCCTATGACATACATATTTACTGAAATCTCTGGATATCATTGTCCAGTCCCCATCATACACATATTTACTGAAATCACCCTAATGTCATTGTCAGTTCCCTATGACATACATATTTATTGAAATCTCCTGACATCATTCATTGTCCAGTCCCCATCATACATATATTTACTGAAATCACCCTGATGTCATTGTCAGTTCCCTATGACATACATATTTACTGAAATCTCCTGACATCATTCATTGTCCAGTCCCCATCATACACATATTTACTGAAATCACCCTGATGTCCTTGTCAGTTCTCTATGACATACATATTTACTGAAATCTCCTGACATCATTCATTGTCCAGTCCCCATCATACACATATTTACTGAAATCACCCTGATGTAATTGTCAGTTCCCAATGACACACATATTTACTGAAATCTTCTGACATCATTGTCCAGTCCCCATCATACACATATTTACTGAAATCACCCTGATGTTGTTGTCAGTTCCCTATGACATACATATTTACTGAAATCTCCTGACATCATTCATTGTCCAGTCCCCATCATACACATATTTACTGAAATCACCCTAATGTCATTGTCAGTTCCCTATGACATACATATTTATTGAAATCTCCTGACATCATTCATTGTCCAGTCCCCATCATACATATATTTACTGAAATCACCCTGATGTCATTGTCAGTTCCCTATGACATACATATTTACTGAAATCTCCTGACATCATTCATTGTCCAGTCCCCATCATACACATATTTACTGAAATCACCCTGATGTCCTTGTCAGTTCTCTATGACATACATATTTACTGAAATCTCCTGACATCATTCATTGTCCAGTCCCCATCATACATATATTTACTGAAATCACCCTGATGTCATTGTCAGTTCCCTATGACATACATATTTACTGAAATCTCCTGACATCATTCATTGTCCAGTCCCCATCATACACATATTTACTGAAATCACCCTGATATTGTCAGTTCCCTGTGACACATATATTTACTGAAATCTCCTGACATCATTCATTGTCCAGTCCCCATCATACACATATTTACTGAAATCACCCTGATTTCGTTGTCAGTTCCCTATGACATACATATTTCTGAAATCTCTGGATATCATTGTCCAGTCCCCATCATACACATATTTACTGAAATCACCCTGATGTTGTTGTCAGTTCCCTATGACATACATATTTACTGAAATCTCCTGACATCATTCATTGTCCAGTCCCCATCATACACATATTTACTGAAATCACCCTGATGTTGTTGTCAGTTCCCTATGACATACATATTTACTGATATCTCCTGACATCATTGTCCAGTCCCCATCATACACATATTTACTGAAATCACCCTGATGTCGTTGTCAGTTCCCTATGACATTTATTTACTGAAATCTCCTGACATCATTGTCCAGTCCCCATCATACACATATTTACTAAAATCACCCTGATGTCGTCAGTTCCCTATGACATATATTTACAGAAATCTCCTGACATCATTGTCCAGTCCCCATCATACACATATTTACTGAAATCAACTTACATCATTGTCCAGTCCCCATCATACACATATTTACTGAAGTCACCCTGATGTCATCAGTTCCCTATGACACACATATTTACTGAAATCTCTGGATATCATTGTCCAGTCCCCATCATACACATATTTACTGAAATCACCCTGATGTCGTTGTCAGTTCCCTATGACATATATTTACAGAAATCTCCTGACATCATTGTCCAGTCCCCATCATACACATATTTACTGAAATCAACTTACATCATTGTCCAGTCCCCATCATACACATATTTACTGAAGTCACCCTGATGTCATCAGTTCCCTATGACACACATATTTACTGAAATCTCTGGATATCATTGTCCAGTCCCCATCATACACATATTTACTGAAATCACCCTGATGTTGTCAGTTCCCTATGACATACATATTTACTGAAATCTCTGGATATCATTGTCCAGTCCCCATCATACACATATTTACTGAAATCACCCTGATGTTGTCAGTTCCCTATGACATACATATTTACTGAAATCTCCTGACATCATTCATTGTCCAGTCCCCATCATACACATATTTACTGAAATCACCCTAATGTCATTGTCAGTTCCCTATGACATACATATTTATTGAAATCTCCTGACATCATTCATTGTCCAGTCCCCATCATACATATATTTACTGAAATCACCCTGATGTCATTGTCAGTTCCCTATGACATACATATTTACTGAAATCTCCTGACATCATTCATTGTCCAGTCCCCATCATACACATATTTACTGAAATCACCCTGATGTCCTTGTCAGTTCTCTATGACATACATATTTACTGAAATCTCCTGACATCATTCATTGTCCAGTCCCCATCATACATATATTTACTGAAATCACCCTGATGTCATTGTCAGTTCCCTATGACATACATATTTACTGAAATCTCCTGACATCATTCATTGTCCAGTCCCCATCATACACATATTTACTGAAATCACCCTGATATTGTCAGTTCCCTGTGACACATATATTTACTGAAATCTCCTGACATCATTCATTGTCCAGTCCCCATCATACACATATTTACTGAAATCACCCTGATTTCGTTGTCAGTTCCCTATGACATACATATTTCTGAAATCTCTGGATATCATTGTCCAGTCCCCATCATACACATATTTACTGAAATCACCCTGATGTTGTTGTCAGTTCCCTATGACATACATATTTACTGAAATCTCCTGACATCATTCATTGTCCAGTCCCCATCATACACATATTTACTGAAATCACCCTGATGTTGTTGTCAGTTCCCTATGACATACATATTTACTGATATCTCCTGACATCATTGTCCAGTCCCCATCATACACATATTTACTGAAATCACCCTGATGTCGTTGTCAGTTCCCTATGACATTTATTTACTGAAATCTCCTGACATCATTGTCCAGTCCCCATCATACACATATTTACTAAAATCACCCTGATGTCGTCAGTTCCCTATGACATATATTTACAGAAATCTCCTGACATCATTGTCCAGTCCCATTCATACACATATTTACTGAAATCAACTTACATCATTGTCCAGTCCCCATCATACACATATTTACTGAAGTCACCCTGATGTCATCAGTTCCCTATGACACACATATTTACTGAAATCTCTGGATATCATTGTCCAGTCCCCATCATACACATATTTACTGAAATCACCCTGATGTCGTTGTCAGTTCCCTATGACATATATTTACGGAAATCTCCTGACATCATTGTCCAGTCCCCATCATACACATATTTACTGAAATCAACTTACATCATTGTCCAGTCCCCATCATACACATATTTACTGAAGTCACCCTGATGTCATCAGTTCCCTATGACACACATATTTACTGAAATCTCTGGATATCATTGTCCAGTCCCCATCATACACATATTTACTGAAATCACCCTGATGTCGTTGTCAGTTCCCTATGACATATATTTACAGAAATCTCCTGACATCATTGTCCAGTCCCCATCATACACATATTTTCTGAAATTAGAAGAACATAAGTTCATGAAAATATTTTTAGTGAAACATCATTCTACAATTACAAAGCATTAAACAGTTTTTTTTGCAAATAATATTAGATGTCTGGAAACTGTGTCCAAAAAGCATTTTAAAAACTTCATTAGGCTAGAACAAAGACCTCCCTACCATTATGCTGATTATGACTCCGTTCAAGCCAGGACCAGCCCAAAGTGGAATCAATCATTTATTCTGATATGGCTAAATAAAACAGTTGTATTCATTGTCAGGTGCATCTGTGATTCACCTCTCAAACATGACCTGCTTACTAGTTACTGTAGCTTGTGCAGTTAGAATCAAAGTTGCATACATTTTTGAATGACTTGAACTATCTACAGTTTTGCCATAAAGGTATATTGCATCCCATGGCACTTGCTTTCATAGCAGAGAATAGCATCCTGATTATGGAAATGTGTTTAAAAAGAAACCAGTTTTGATAGTATAATATGCTTCTTTGGTGCTATTTGCCTACTCATTAGTAACTAGTGAAATGAAATTGTAGTGTTTGTGTGTACATGTGCATGCACGCGTGTGTCAGTAAGTTATAATTTACAATACCTTTGACTCCATTTAATCTTGTCTTTCAGCAAATGACCCCACAGGAACTGTGGCACTGGGTGCGCTCCAGTTATGGGGAGGAACTGGGTCTGACTTCCAGTGATGAAGACTATGTATCTCCTGTTATGGAGGATCTCAAGGACTGTCTTGGCAAAGATGACAGCATAATAAATAAGGTTAGTGTGACATATATTCTATCTTCATTTTGTCTTTTTTTTGGACCCAATTGAACCATCCTAGATCGATGGCATTTGTACATTTCAGAATATGTATATATCAAAAATGCCTGTCTGCCTGTCAATTGGTCTCTTGCCAGTTTTTCTTACTGCACAATATCTTAAGCCGTTCACCATCTACAGGTAGACAAACTTTGTGGATGGTTTGCACTTAAAGTAAAGAAGAACGCTGTCAATCTCATGATCAAAAGTTCTAAGTTCAGGGTCATTTTGACTGAAAGAAGAAAAATGATTTGTTCATAAAAGGTGATTTCTCCATATAAATTTATTGAACATCATGAATGGCGTAGGGTAAGGAAGAAGCTTATAATTTTTGGTTAAAAGAACACCAGACGTCAAGGTCATTGTGACTGTCAGAAGAAAAATGGTTTCCAAATGATAACTTGAGTTCTCCATTCATCATACTTTATGAACGACTTGCAGATTGGTAAAGAAGAATTCTCTCAGTTTGAGATCAAAAGATATAAGTTGAAGGTCATCGTGTCTGAATGAATACAGTAGTTTCCATATGGATACTTGAGTTCTTTGTCATCTTCATTTACCAAACTTGTTGGATAGCTTATACTTTTGGTAAGGAAAAATAAGTTATATCAATTTTTGGGATCAAAAGGTCAAAGGACATTGTCACTGTGACTGAAAGCAGAAAACTGGTTTCAACATATTAACTTGAGTTCTCACTATGTAAAGTTACCAGACCTGCTGGAATGAAGAACAACAACATTAATATCAATATTTCAAGGTCAAACGTCAAGGTTTCTTAGAAACTTTGTGTGTTGTCTTGTTTGTCTTAAATGAAAATGGTTCTCCTTTGACATCATATTGGTTTGTCACAGAAGCTTTTGTGAAAATCTTGTTATCATTGCTCATCCTGAATAGAATGTCATATCAGAATGAGGTTTTTACCAAAAGGATTTTTTTTATGATGGCTGCTGCAACTGAAATGAAAGCAGTGCTAATTTTTAATGCCAGTATGACGACCATGGCAGCCTTAGTTAAACTCTTGTTACTGCTACTCATCCTAATTGGAAAGACTTATCACCAGAATTTGTCTAAAGTATAGCTGGAATTATATGAAAATGGTGCTAAACTGAAATATAATATGGCCTATGATCTTTAAAATATTGTTATCACTATTAATCCTGAATGGATGGTTATATTTACTTCTTTGGGGTTTTTTGTTATTATTTTTAGTCGGTCCTGAATGAAAATGGTGCTGATTTTACATTAGATATGGATGCCACTTTGAGTAATTTTAAAGTTTTGCTATTACAGAAAAATATCAGAGATGGTTGCAGCAATCTAAAGTTAAAAAATGAAATTGTCTCATTTTTTTGAATTTTCTGCAATTTTTTTAAGATCAGTAGAGTCCTGTCCCTTCTTGGGACTCTTGTTTAATGGATTATCAGGTTTGATTCCCTGTGTTTGTCATAGGAGAAATAGTGTAAATAGTGCATTATCACAAGATAACTAGTTGGTGGCTTTTGCTGAGATGTTAAGGTTAATGCAACTTTGGTTGGTGAGCTGGACAGCTATCATATTTATGTATGGGTTATAATTATCTCGACTGGTCATAGATCATAAGAGCTTGTTGTCGTACATCTATTGTTAGCACATATTTTTATCACTGTCCTCCTAAACTACTTGGAAAATTGTCTAAAGCTTTGTATTCACGGTCACCCGTAGATCTAGATGGTCCTAAATGAATCTGGCCTCAAATGTAGCTGTCAGTATGAACAGAATGAAATTCTTGTCACTGATTCTCCAGAACAAATATGTAAAAATAAGTTTTCACCCAAAGTCTTCTGATGGTGTCAAAGTTTAAGAAAAATGGTAATGATCTTACATCCAGTATGGCTGCCAGAGTGGCTAATTTGAAAATGTTGTAGCAGAAGAATATCAGAAATGGTTTCAACAATCAGTAGTTAAAAAAAACAAATGGTCTTATCTTGAATTTCCCTATATTCTTTTATGGATAATAGTGTGTCAGTCTAATCCAGTTTGAAGAGTTTGTACATGTAAATTTTCAACCCCTGAAGACAAATTGTGATAAAATTTTGCTTTGTCATGAATACTTGGTATATTGCTCAGGCAGCTGAGTGATTTTACTTTTACCATGCAGATAAAAATGACAAATTTGGCCTGAGACCCTCTGAGGACCATTTATTTAATTTTAGCCTAATCACCTCCTTGATCTTTTCAGAATCACTACAAAATATACCAGATATCTATGATGGCTGGCATCAGTGATTAAATATCTTATAGGTGATAGGTATCATTAAAAAGGCCATATTATTTACCAAAAAGTAAGGAATTGTGAGGTAACTGAATCTGTTTTTAGACATTACAGCATTACCAGTACATAATTATTCTAGAAAACATTCATTTCCAGTAATTTTCCACATTCATGGTTTTCATTATTTCTTAGTATTAATTGATGAATGACAGTTAATTATATTTGATTAGCTTTGAATTTCTGTATGACAAATTAGATATTATAATTATAGTACCACTCACTTCACAGCATTATGGTTTGATAATAAAGTTGCACTCATTGTATTTGCCTTGCCATTTAAGATTTATTTTACTTTAAAAAGATAATTACTTATTTAATTGTTAGTTATAATTGAATGTGTTTGTTTCTGATTGCTGATACACTGTTAAATGATGTCATCAGGATGTGTAAATTTAGTTCGTATATAAACACATATAGTGTAATAAGCAAAAATTTTGATCGACATGGTAATAATCATCATCTGGAGGATAATCGACATTCTTCGGTTTTCACGATGATTTGTTTGTATCATGTAAACTTTCTTTTTGATTGTAATATATATTTCATTCATGTAAGTTATGGAAATTGATTTAAACAGCATTTATTTTGCAGAAGTCGTCATGGAAAGTACATAATATTGAACAAGAGATAAAGAGGACTGAGTAACAAATGTTAGCTTATTTTATGTTCTCCCCATTTTAACAATAATATTTACTCTAATATGGACCTTGGTCATATGGTTTTCGGTTTGTTGTATCCAGACACGTGTAACCAGTGTAGAATTTGATACCTAGTTATTAATTTTAAAGTGCTCCGAATTTACAAGCATTCTCTGAACAACAAAAACAGAACCAGAAAATCTTAATACAGAAAATGGTCATTTTTAGTTCACATGGCTATGAGATAAAAAGAATTTGTTTGATGGTCCTGTGTCTGGCACGAGTCAGCTGTCAACATTTTCAACTTTCAAACACTACTGGACAATTTTCAACCAAAGTTGGCATAGTGTTATAGCTTGATAACCTTTCAAATGATACTAATGTGCCATCACATATGGCTGATGTTACTAAAAGCATTTAACTAAAAACTTACAATGACTTCTTCATAAAGACTGCATAAAGCATCTTGGATTAAAATCTGTTTGATTTTATTACAAATGAAACCAATCCATCAATAAATGAAACTGCCATTAAATATTTTCCAACCAAGCAGTTAAAGGCCCTCTCTAAAAAGGTGAAGTTAATTTGATCAGATTTGACAGCATCCTTGCATGAAAGCCTTTAACAAGTGTATAATTATGTTGATATGGTTTTCATATGACTGTCATTACTACTAATAAAAAATGAAAACATTTAAATGGCATTTATACATAATTGTCTTAGTAGAATTTGACCAAATTGGACTGAAAGCATCCTGGCATAAAAGCATTTGAAATTTGTGCAAATAATGATAATCAGATTAAATTGATAATCATCACTAAAGAGACAAATTGTAAACAACTTCTGCTCAAAATTGATTGATAATCATCACTATACAAAATTTTTAAACAACTTCTGCACAAAATTGGCTGAACAGAATTTAACCAAATTGACAGTAACCTCTCATAAAGGCCTTTCATATTTGTGCAACTGATACCAGTCTCCCACCAAATATGATAACAGTTACAAAAAGCAGAAAAAAACTCTCAAAACTACAAAACTGACCAAATTTAACATAAGCATCATAGCATAAAAAGTTTTCAGTTTTATATCAGTGTTGCAGATCTGCCATAAAAAATGGCAGCTGTTACAAAAATACAGAAAAACTTTTAACTGAACAGTGTGGACAGAATTTTATTAAATATAACATATGCATTATCAGATATGATCACTGTTACTAAAAAGCAGAAAAATTTCCATTTCTTGCCCAAATCACCATTCAGAATTTACTGAATGTGACAAGAAAAAATAATATATACATTTTGACACATGTGCATGATGCGCTGTAATACACAACGACCTGTACTAAAAAAAGAAGACTTGAATAACTAGAGTGTAAAAATCTATCAAACATCTAGGTGCAAGGATCTTCCAAGTGTATGTGGATTATGCAGATTAGTAGTCAGATTTGGCTGCCACTATTAAAAACTAAAAAAATATAAAACATTTTTGAAAATATTTCATTATGGCCATTGTTACTAAAAAAATTTTTAAAAAAATCACAACTTTGAAACACTTTTTTCAAAACAATTCCAAAACCGGTCTTCAGAAGTTCTCCAAATTTCACAGATGGACCGATTAACCCCTGGAGGTTTTTACCTAAATTTGTAATTTATGTACAATATCAATGCACAAGAGATCAAATACACAAGAAATATTCAGATTTGGTAACATCACCAAAATGCACTGTTTAACCCATAAACCCCTGGAGTTTTTTGTTGTTTTCGCCTGAAATGCAAGTAGGGAATTGATTTTGGGAGATATTTTTAAATACATTATAATACATCACATTGGAAGACATTTCCAGCTTACTTGATGCCTATTTGTGTTAGAAACGTTGAGTTTCATTGGCTCTTTCGGGGTAAAAACTGGACTTCTTTTTTTTTTTGCTAAAAAACCCCCATCATTTTCGTGTCGAGACCACTCTACATTCTAAATGCCAATCTTATCCTAATTTATGCAAAGGTTCACATGTCTCTGTGCAATTCAGACTTGTCTGTCTTCGATCTGAAGCCAAAAAGTCTAAAATCCTGACACATAACCGGATCATGAGCTCAAGAGAATTTTGGCTGGAAAAAGCTCTGGTCCAAAAAGTGACATTTTTCCCTCTGTATTTTGTAGTGCAACTAGAACATTCATATTATTTGGAATCATCGTAAAGCTACATCTGCCTACCTTTCTATAATACCACCCACTTTATTGTGTCGCACATAGCCTTAACGCTACATAGCTCAGACGTAGGCTACCACCTACTGCCCCGTAAACGCGGCACATGGGGTTAATGAGTTAAAGCCTTTCTAGTACTTTCAAATGATGACAAGATGCAATCCAATATGGCTTCCATTACAACAAACTATAAATAATTTTTAGAGTAAAATAGCATCATAACTAGACCAGATTTATTGGTTAACTTCTCTGCATTTTTATCATAGGTAGATGGAATACAAATGAGCTGCATTAGGCACACTTTAGCATTTTGCTTTAAAGCATTATAATTTGTATTTTGTATTGATTCATTTAATAGAATTAGTGTATGACAATGAACCTAGGAACAAATGAAACAGTATAAAGAAATGCTGTTTGCTGATCTATAGCATGAATGTCACTCTAAATGCTATATTTAAGCATTTGATTCCATTGCAATATTTCATATGATTTCCTAATGTAATAAAAGATTTCCATAACAGAGATGAATTTTGCACATATATGTATTACAATTGCAGTTTCTATGTATAACAAGACATTTTACATCAAGTCTTCCTCATTAAACTGGTCCTTTACATGTTATATTGCAACAACTTATTCTTGCATAAATGTTTTTAATCTGTTTTGCAATTTATGGTGAGAGTTTCATTTGAGTCCTTAAAATACCCCCCCCCTCGAACCCCAGCCCCCACCATACTCTAGTCTTAACAATAATTGAGAAGATGTTCAAAGATTGATGGTTAGTTAATGTATAATCTAGGGAGTGGAAAAGTCATTGTGAAAAGCAGAGCTAGATACTGCCCACCAATAATTAACTTGAGGATTAGAAAAATCAAGTGTAAAGCATGTGTTTTCACAAGAGAACTGACTTTTAAAAATATTATATAATTATGCAGCTTTGACAAAGATGATATGCTCTCATTGTGCGAATTATTGACACATATCAGATCCATTGTTAGCAACAAGACCTTCAGATCTTTAACAACTTTGTTGACCATCATGTGGCTTTTTACTTCCTGTATTCAGTTGACTATATTCATTTGGGCAGATATTGAATGAACACACCACATGAAATATTATTTTAGCTGCCTTGCTACACAGTGTGATTGTTGGTCAGTTATTGATTTTCTTCTAAGTGAGTATTGAACAAGCACTAAATGATAGCAATAATTTTAGCTGCTCTACATCACAATGTGGCTGTCAGTTCATTGCCATATTGCTTTGAGCAAGTACTGCAGAAAGTTAAGTTTCAGTAATATGTTTCTCTAGAAATATAAGCTAATTCTATTACTGTTGGCATACAATCCAGAGCATAATGTGTTTTCTGATGGTTCAAAGTGAACCATATAGAATGGTGGCAGTGCATTGTGTGGTGATGAATGCAAGTCTGTATTGGGCAGTTGTGTGTTTTATACTCAAGGAAGTAAGGTACTATATTACTTAGACACAATTAATACTAACCATGACTTAAAATTCTTGAATTTGGCAACTTAGGGAACAGTTGATTCCTAAATTTCTGAATGTGACTCCTGGATTTGTCAGTTTAGGGGTCAGTAATATGAAATTGTTTATAGGAGCTATCTGTCTCTGTTCCAGTGTATCAATAACAGACCATATGAAACAACCTAAGGACTGTTTTATCTTAGAAAATATAATAGACCCAATCAAAAGTTAGACAACTTAACCTTAACTCTTTTTTTTTTTACACATTGTTTCATTTTTAAGGGTACCATGTGACAAAAGTAGATCACAGTGATCTACTTTTCACTCAAGTAATTATGTTTTTGCATTTAACTCTTTTTGTCTGACACTAATGTATGTACAGTTCTGACTGGATGGGTATGCTTATCTTTGAAGATACTCAGCTCAGAACTGTGTCTTGCTTGCTTGATTGTGATAGGGTACATGATAGGGTACATAATACTTGGATGGTGATATAATAAATACCATGACTTGGATGATGCAATAATTGCAATAATTACAATGCATATTTTCATACAGGACTAATCATACAGTTTAAATCAAGATAAAGACCTTGTTTATTTTACTTTGCATGTAGTGTCTGTATGGCTGTGTTTAGTTCCCAATTTATTATGGGGGACAAATGATTATAGATTTAATGGTTGCTAAATCAGGGATCTAAGGAACCAAAGAAGAGTGTTTTTTATGCAAGAAAAGCAAGACCCTTCTCCAAATCTTCAAAAGTTAAGTATCTAAAATCCTTGTAAATGTAATTTTTCACAAATATTAGTCCCAATGATGCCAGAAAATGTAATTTTTCACAAATATTAGTCCCAATGATGCCAGAAAATGTAATTTTTCACAAATATTAGTCCCAATGATGCCAGAAAATGGAATTTTTCACAAATATTAGTACAAAGGATGCCAGAAAATGGAATTTTTCACAGATATTACTGTAGTATGAATGAT
This sequence comes from Potamilus streckersoni, assembly GCA_016746295.1. Lineage (NCBI taxonomy): Eukaryota > Metazoa > Mollusca > Bivalvia > Unionida > Unionidae > Potamilus > Potamilus streckersoni. Next base: position 1,945,139 of record JAEAOA010002355.1, on the reverse strand, counting down.
GCCAGTTGAGTAAATGTCATTTTTCACCAATATCAGTACCAATGATGCCAGTTAATGTCATTTTTCACTAATAGTGCTGCCAGTAAATATTGTTATTACAAACACAAATGCTAGTGATGCCAGTAGGTAAATGTCAATTGTTACACACACAGATGCTATTGGTTCCAGTAAATGTCATTTTTTTCACAAATACAGGTGCTAGTGATACTGGTAGATGTTTTTTTTTTCATGAATACAAGCACTAATATTGCAGGTAAGTGTAACTTTTCTTAAATACAAGTGCTGGTGATGCAGGTAAGGTAAATGTCAGTTGTTACAGAGGCAAATGCCACTGATGCCAGAAATACAAGTGCTAGTGATAGCGGTAATTGTCTTTTTTCACAAAAAGAGTTAATAATGATACTATTAAATATCATTGATCACAAAAACTTAAAACATTCTGATAGCCACAAAAATATATAAATTTAGAGCCTCTGGAGTAAAAATACATGTTTTGTTCTCATACCTACCTGTCTTTATGTTCCAAAAGATCATTTAATTGGGTAGACAACTGGGTTCAAAAACTGGGATTGAGAAAATGCAAATAACAATCAATTCTGTCCATACAATCACCTTTACATATCAGTCACTTGGTCACAGTGGCCACTTTCATTTTCCCCTGGCAAATTTCCTGTATAAAATGTCCTATACAACAGCTGACTGCAGACTGTAATCACAGGCTTGGTGTTTTCAGACAACAGTTCTTAAATAAGTGGTCCTTGGAACATATCTACAGTGACAACTCAGTCTGAGCAAACTGAACCTAGCTGGTAACAAAGGCATTTTTAGATAAAGTAATGTTTTGTGAAACCATATTGTGCAAACATTTACCTTGTTTGTCCATGTAGCTCAAAATTTGAAAGTTAAAAAGTTTTTATTATTGGTGTATATGGTTGAGATAATTCATTTACTGGATGGTGGGATAATTAGTTGTGTAACACAGCCAAAATATAGTTTCCTTTTGTGCCAGAGTGACAGGTATAGTTTTATATTTTCATTTGTTCATCTTTTAATTGAAGCTACATATGATTTAAAAAAATAATCTTTGAGAAGATAACATTTTTCATATGGAAAGAGGTCATTCAGTATTTTAAACTTGACTCTAATGGTAGGCAAAATTTCAGTTCATGAGTCACAGTGTAAGCTGTGAATCATTTGTGAAATAAGTATTTTATCATGGTGCACAAAATAATCTTTGAGAAGATAACATTTTTCATATGGAAAGAGGTCATTCAGTATTTTAAACTTGACTCTAATGGTAGGCAAAATTTCAGTTCATGATTCACAGTGTAAGCTGTGAATCATTTGTGAAATAAGTATTTTATCATGGTGCACAAAACAAACTAAGATGAGTGTTTATTTAAGTTGGTGATGATTTAATTTGCAAGTTGGATTAAAGGGAGCAGAATAAAGGAATATTGTGTGGAAATTAATTAGGAAGAGAAAAACAGTATCTATTTTGTTGCATAGTGCACATAAAACAATCTTGATAATGTAATAACAATAATAATAATAATAATAATAATAATAATAATAATAATAATAATAATAACAGTATCTTATATATAGTATGGATAATAACAGTATCTAATAGATAATATAGATAACAATATCTGATATATAGTATAGATAATAACAATATCAGATATATAGTATGTCTTTAAAAACCAATTTTCAGTGATGAACCTCTGTACAGCAGTCACCTTTGTATAAAGATTAGATTTACCTTTTATTATGGTTTGTCATTGTTGAAGAATTTTGGGGGTGGGGGTTAAGCAACACAACAGTTTAAAGTTTATAACACATTAAGGCAATAAAAGTGCCTTGCCCAGAGAGAGACCACATGAGCCAGTACTATATAATTCGATGGTGGAAATAAAACATATGCTGTTCTGGTCATGAGCCCTATTCCTTTATCACTGAGCTAGTGATAGTTCAGAAGAATTATGATTAGTCACTTGCATGAGTCTATCTTGTATAACCAAACTTTAGAAATATACAGTAAAGTATAAAGTTAACTTTTTATATTACTGTTGTTGTTATTATTAACTGCAGACATAGTGATATGACTGAAATTTTTTAAAGCTATGTTAAAAATTATAATCACATCACATCACTAATAGCTAGGTGGTCAGCTTTATGATTGCTCCACCTGGTGTCAGGATAATATGAGTGGGTGGGACAGGATGCTACATGTCTGTGGCATGATGCCCCAGTGCTAGACATCACTATAAAATGCCACACTGCAGACATTGTAGGGATATGACTGAAAAATTGTTAATCTACCTTAAAAAGCCAAATCACACACAGATAAAAGATGTTATTTTTGGTTGTTGTTGCAAATAACATTAAGCACTAGACTTTCATCACCTCTGAAACTGAGCATTTGAGAATAAAAGAAGAAAGGAGTCTCAATTACTTACTCAAAAGTGCTTTGGAACTACTTAGAAACCATGCAAATATCAAACATCATTATATATATATATATATATATATATATATATATATATATATATATATATATATATATATATATATATATATATATATATATATATCCTGAAACTGAACTTTTCATTGAGTTTGCAGATTTACAACCAATTCATCATTTTTTGCAGATTTTGATTTTCTAGATTTTTTTCTTTGAGATTGTGTGATACCCTGCCAGGCCAGCTGATTGGCTGCAGTTGTGAGACCTTGGGGAAGGCATTTTCTTCCTATTTACTCAGCTTTATTAACTCATTAACCCCTGGCACCATGTTATTGGGCATGAGGTGGTAGCCTAATTCTGAGCTCTATAGCGTCAAGGTCATATATGATGCAATTAAGTGGGTAGTATTATAGAAAGGTTGACAGATGTAGCTTTACAATGATACCAAAAAATATGGATGTTTTAGCTGCACTACATAATTCAGAGGTAAAAATGTCACTTTTTGGACTAGAGTTGTTTTTTTTTTCCAGCCGAAGTTTGCCTAAGGTAGAAATACAGTTTTGTGTCCGGATTTTTTACTTTTAGGCAAAAAGTAGAAAAATATGGGCATTTAGAATAAGGAGTGGTCTTGACACAAAAATGATCGGGCAGTTAAGCAAAAAAAAAATTTAAAAAAGTCAAACTTTTACCCTTCGGCTCATGCTTTGGTGAAATAACCAATGCAAAATGATGTTTCTAACACAAATCGGCATTAGGTTAACCAAAAATGTCTTGGTGGTCAACGTATGAGCAGGTATACACAGATAGCTCCAAAAATATGTTTCCTACTTGCATTTCAGATGAAATCGAAAAAAAAAACGGTTAATGAGTTAAGATAGTAATGTGTAGAAAGTTCTGTTAAATCAACCAGCTCCATGAAGGTTGTGCTTAGATGGAAGGAAGACACAAGTTTAAATCTTTAGTGCAAACTCCTTGGTATACAGAGCAGAGAAAAAAAATCAGCCTGATGCACTGTGCCCCTCTAAATCTAAATTAAGCCTGTCCCATATTCTAAGTGACTTGCAATTTAAACTTGAAAAATGAACATGTATCATTTGTTTAAAAGAACCTTGGATGCATCAAAAATGTGCCCTTTTCATTTTGAAGTTTTCAAAAGACCATGGTAAATTATTAATATTCAGTTAATTAATATTAATATTCAGTCCCCCCTCTCCCTGCTAGGACCTCAAGTTGTAGATCCCTCTACCATATAAAGATGGTCAGTTTAATTTCATCAAAAGCTATCAATATTTTCTATAAAACAAAGTACATGTATATGATCTCTATTTTTGTGTTGAGTATTTATTGGTTTCCAATAATTAGGACTAGCATATGTGAATGTTTGATAGCTAAGCTAAACTAGGGGAATAATGACTTCTAGAAGTCTCCAATACCATTTTTGTGTCACTCAGATGAGTCATGCATGACTGTCATGCTGTCATGTAGCTAATGGTATTTCCCAAGCATTTGCATTTGTCTCAGAAGAAACTCAATTTCACAAAACTTAAACAGCCTCTCTACAGGGAAGTGATGAAAATTGTATGTTTAATTAATACAGTCTTTACAACATTTCAGTTTTTGTTATAAAATATTTCATGGCATAAAACATGTAGATATCTCAGATTACAGTATCTAAAGTATAAGGTTATTCTTTCCCCCTCCCCCTTCCTTCAACCTATCTTGACTAGATTCACTTAACACTGCTATATTTGAAGCACGACCCTTTAACACAAATCTAACTTCAGAGCTCTGCATCCTTGAGGAACTGAGATAATATAACACTTTAATTTCTTAAGTTAAAGAGTTGATAGCAATATAATGGCTAAAAATAGTCTGGTATTTGCTCATGCTTGAGACAAATTAACAGGGAAAGATGTGGATTAATCAAGAAGTTATATAACATATATACACCCTTATTCCCTTATTAGACCAGCTCGTCTGCAAACCTTATGGATCCAGATCTGACATCACATGATGTGCCAGCAGATCTGGGTCTGTGTGGCTTGTTTAGAGTAATTAGTAGGAAAACATCGATCCTGATCTGCAGGCACATTGTGCTATGGCAGATCATAATATTTGTTGCCTGCAGTTTGACTTTTCTTATAAGCAAGTAGAGTATAGATGGTAACTGTTTCTTTCACTAGAATTAAAATTGCCTTGGTGGGCAGAAAGTACTGTATCAGCTAATTATGAAGGTTGAGTAGACCTTGGAAATTAAAGTACATTGGTGTCCTTCATTGTTAGTATTCACAGTTAAATGTTTAAGTTTTTAATGTTGCCATTCATGATGACCAGGCAGATGCTCATTCAGAGGTTGTTAATTTCCAAAATCTGAAAATAAAGCCAAGCAAATATTCTTTATATCTCCAACTTTTCTGAAAAGCACAGATCTTTTATTTATAGTACCAAGGGCATAATGTACTTAGTGTCACTTTAATTTAATATGTCAGGTAGAGATATAAATGGAGTAGATAATTCAGGTGTTGTGATAAGGGATGATATATGAATTGCTGGTCATGTGAATTGTGTGTAAATTTACATCAGACCACTGATGAAATAACCCACTTTCTTTGAAAACTTTTCTGGGTCAAAACCCAGTTATTTCCTCATGGGTAGGAAAAATTTATCAGAAATTCTCTCTATTATCAACATCTGTACATGCATGTTACAGAAGGGGACCTAGTAAGACATTGAAGCCAGGAAATTCCAAGAGTCAAAATTTGTATAACATTTGTCAATCAGTCAGACCTTTTGCAAGAGGCTGTTTTATTTCCACATTAAACATTCTGCACTGTTATCATGTGGGAAATTCATAATGGGATGATGAAAATTAAAGCACTTGTCAATGGCATGGACAGGAAGTCAAAGGTCATAGTAACAGCATGAGATATTTGTGAAAGTCAGTCCAAGGTACAAATTGAATTTTTCACAGTGGTGCACAAAATCACTTACTTTGGGTCCACGACTATAAAGTGATGTTCCTTTGGCTGGCTTAGGCGCATGGCCACCCTTGTATGAAAAACTCTGTAAGTAACACATTGTTATAATTCTTATTTTAGAACACATTGGAATATATGCTTATATCAGAATGATCTAAAATGAGTTCATTAATGATTCATTATGTCTATTAGTAAAACTTGCATTGGATTGAGTTTCTTACTATTCTCTATGTCATATTTCCATGCGATTTTGATCAAACTTGGAATATGGGCTTGTAGCATCAGCATTAATTAAGTTATGTGCAAGATTCAAGCATATTAATGAGATGATCCTGCCTCTGATCGCTGAGTTCGCTGAGTTCGATATTGCTCTGGAAGCAGATTTTTGTCTGACTTTAATATATGGCTTGAAATACATATTTATATCATCAAAATACTGGATTAGTTCAATAATGACCAAGTTCCATTTCACATGCATGTGATTTTGTATCTGACTAGCAATGTTTGCTGTAGGTCTGTTTGAAATTAGATTTTACTCATACTTGGAATATATGCTAATGGCAAGAGAAGTATAGTATTGGGGGAGATATTGTATCAGATAGGCTGAACTTGTTGCCATTATATAGGGCAGGCTGTCTTTCTGATTCAGTTTTGAGTACATTGATAAATAGTCTTAACTAAATTGGGCACAATTTTGAGTAAGATAAATGCATATTAGTGAGGTGATCTTGAATCTGATTGGCTGAGCTAGTCAACACTTTAGAGACTAACTGTTCGTGTTTTTGATCAGGCTTAGTAAATAGGCTTTTATCATGAGGGTATTCAATGAGTTTCTGAATGATCAAGATCTTTACATATTTAAATTTAGCACAGTTACAGATAGTTCCCAATTTATATTCTACGTAATCAATTTGTATATCTTTTAACATACTTTCTAAAGGAAGGCAATAAGCGTAACCACAATCTTGATTATTAAAAATCACAGGTGTGGGGTTACACAGAGTTCTACCACTTGCCATAGAATGCAAACCAGTTTTTAGTTTGGTTTTGGTTTGGTGGTTTTGGAGGTATTTTGGAGTTTAATGCCATTTTTTTTAATACATGTTGTACATGATGTCATGTATATTTGGTGAAAACCGAAGTAGCAAGTATGAAAGGAGCAAGTCTACCCTTTACACATACATGATTGCGTTTGTGTGCAAATATTTCAGATTACAGGACATGATATAAGTAATGTATTTTGGGGGTTATGATCTCAAGATAAGTTACAGGGAAAAAAAGAGAGAATATGTGTAATAAGAAGTATATGGTTATTCCATGGCATTCCTTGGTAGTAGCTCTAGTTTAGCATTTGTACTGCACATGAATTACTGTACCCTTTGTATCCACTGCCAAGCTTCTAGAGGATTATGTATTCACTGCCAAGCATCTAGAGGATTATACTGACAACTCTCAAGGACCATTCTCAGCTTTGATGAAATTCCATTCTGTGCCATTCATGGATAATTGAGACCTGATTAATAATGGATAACCATTTTGCACATTTCAGCTTAATATTGGAATCAGATGATGCGACAACTCAAAACAATTATTTCATGCTAGTTCTAAATTGTAATTCCACAGGATATGCAGACTGATTCCTCAGATATAGCCCCATTGTCTGACATCCAGAACCATAGCAATCCTGATGAAATTGACCCGGTTCTAGTACGAAAGAATTATGAAATGATAAAGGCCGTTGACATGTCACAAGCTGGGACCAATAATGGGGCACCAACAGACTTGAGTGATACCACAGAGGAAGATAATGGGGGTGGTGAGGACAGTCTAATGTTTTTTTCATTTTCATCTTTATTTGTGAATGATGAGACATTGGTATCTCTTTTCTCATAGTGGCAGCAGTGTCATTGTTAAGATCTATTGTTGCATATCAGATACAGCATGGTGTAAAGTTACACATATTTTTATTTGAAGTGCGATTAATTACTATAACTTTTGTAATACAAGCACAGTGTACAGTGACCCTCATTTTAATCAGAGTTTAATGAACTAATCTACTTGTACATTTATTGTGATAAAAGCACTGTGTAAGCACCTGTAATTTATTTCAAAGTAATATTAATTACTGTCACTTCTTCAGTTATTATAATAAATGTACAATGTGTAGAGACCAAGTGGAATTAATTACTGTCACTTGTCCCATTACTGCAATACAAGTACAGTTTGTAATGTCCATTTATTGCAATACAAATAGACTTTGGGAAGACCTTTATTTATTACAAAGTGTTATTAATTATTTTAACTTGTGCAGTTAACACAAAATTTTCCAACTGAGATTAGTTAATGTATTTTAGTTTGTAAGGAGACAAGTATTTTTTCCTTATCCATTTTAGGTTGAATAACTAGGAGCTATTTGTTGTATTACTAGATGTCATAGTTTCTCATTTCAGTTTATCCACAAGTCTTGGAAGTTGGCAGTTATTAGGAAGAGTGATCCAAACTCTTTGATAATCTGAATATAGTCATGTGGGAACGAAAAAGTATAAAAATTAACAGGGCATCAATGTATTTATATGCTTGGCTATCTGTTTTCATAGGTTTTGTCTGTCTTGCAAAACACTGGTGAGACATAAGTATAGCTTTTATAATACTTTTGTAATTGTCACTGTACCTGTAAGCATCACTGTTAATGTAAGTAATTAATTATATTACTTCTTTTAGTATGTTACCAATTCATATAGTGGGAGTAAATACTTCAGCTCATTAATGAACCATGCATGATTAAGCTAACAAAGACATTCACTGCATCTTTTGATTTGATTTGCAATGCATAGCAAGTAATAATTTCACATCCTGGTTTTCAGTGTTTTCAAAATGACATAAAAGGGATCCTTTTTTTTTCCCACATGCGTTCCTTTTTATTGCCATTATCTTAATAAGATTTATAGGAATCACCTTGGGTCATTAGAATAGTATCCATCTCTTTTACCAACTATAATTTACATTACTAATAATAGTAACAAACTGTATGATCTTACTAAGAATTTGTAACAAAGGTTTTATTATAATCACTTGCAATTCTCAAATTCAGGTAACTAATTAGGCTTTGTAGTAGTTACCTCCCTTCCTCCCCTGAAGGCAGTATTGAAACAGCTAAAAGGAAATGACCACAATTAATTCCTCAGATAAAGTTTTAAATTTTAATATAAATTCTTTTGTAACCTAAAAAATGTTTATGATATGAAGATTATTCTGGGCAGTCTATAAGATTTTTAAAAATGAGCATAAATAGCAATATCTTGTGTTTTTACCATTAGATCTTTTGTCATCACTTCAATCTTGTAAACCATTAGTACTTCCATTGCATTGATTATGGTGTATTACCATATTTATTTACTTTTTATGCTGAAGTATTTTCAATATTAGAAGAATAATAAAAGTTTGTATTAATATTTAAAACTTTGAAACAGTCTGAATTGCATCTAAAATGTTTTTCAAAATGACCATTAAGCATAAGTTCTATTTGTCTGTATATGTATTTTTTTCCAGGTGAAGTTGTTTGTTCTGAACATGAGCATCTACCTAAGCTGGCACATAATGAAGTTTATCAGATGCCAGTTGACAAGTTGTTTGAACTGATCTTAACAGACTGTCCTTTTTTTCGTAACTTCACTGAGGCTAGAAAGCTACAGGGTAATTATTATTAGACCAGTACATCTTCCCAATTGGAAAGTCCTCAGCTTTTAACAAATTATGAATGAAAAAGAAAGCTGATATAAATAGTTGTCATTTTGACTACCCTCAGGTCTGTTGATCTTATGATTTATGAGAGCTTTGTAATTTCTGAAAATGACAAATGATGTTTGTAAAATACCATTTCTATAGATAACTCACCTCAAAATGAAACTCACTGTTTGTCTGACTAAAGAATTCCATCTATCTCAACTTCACCAGCTTTAGTACTGCATGATTCATTTTAGTCCAACTTCCATGCTAGAGAGCTACTTGGTGGTACCATAAAAGGAAATATGTAAAATATTTTATATGCCTTCTCTGTATTCACTACAGATGTATTTCTTATTTAATATGCATCAATAAGATACTAACTGTGCCAATGAAACAACATAATTTTGCACCCACAGTAAACATAAATGCAAATACCATTAAGCAATCATGTTCTGGGGATAAAGCTGCAACATAATGTGTTCCTATTTCATATGGTACCAGTCTAAAGAAACCAAATTTGCTTCCTTCGTGACATATTCTATACTGACAACAAGTAGGCAAAAGTAATTGATAAATAATGCTCATGAAATAATCTATGGCACTTTCTAATGGATAGAAAATGCATTCAGATTTATTCCTGTGCAAATCAGAATCCACACAGTCTTTTTTTTTACCTGGTCAGGATGAGAGGAAAGCCCTGCAGTTTAATGTCAGTCTGTAGTCTGTTGATCCAAAGATGCATCTGATATGACGGGTGTCCATTGCTTTGGTATCTTTACCAAGTTGGTACTTAATTTCTCAAACCAAAAGTTGTTTTAGCTACTAGTGTGAATCTGCTATAAGACAGTAGTTGGGAGCCATAGAACCAGACTGTGTTATAGACTGAACCATGTTATAAACAACCAGGCCAGTTAGTGGAAGAAAATGGGGGGGAGGTAATAAATGCGGGCGCGAAATTATGTTGTTTCATTGGCACAGTAAGCGTCTTAAATCGATTCATATTAAATGAGAAATACATCTGTAGTGAAAACATAGAAGGCATATATAATATTTTACTTTATTTAGAGAACCACGCATTGGTACATATACTCGTATACCATTTATAAATGCATGTCTGATGTATAGGATATGTATAAAGTATCAACACTGTGTACTTACCTGCTAATCACGTCATATACATTGAATCAACAATACAAGTTTTTCCATTTAAAATATGCACACAAAAGAGATTTAAAATATTTAATAATAATTTCATCATAGTCATCTAGAAAATGTTTGTATTATAATACTCCTTCTAAGTAGTATTGAAATGGGGTTTTGAGACTTAAGAATATCTAGCTGGTTCTAATTGAAAATTGGGCTGATTTGATATTCAGCATAGTCACAGTCACCATATTGAAAATCTTGATTATCCTCCTGAATTATATTGCCCGAGTGATTTCACCAGAAGTCTTTTTGTGATGCCTAGTTGGGCCTAAATGAAAATGGTATCCATGTGATTTTCAATATATCCACCATAGTGGCATAATGAAAATATTGCTACTTCTGACTTAGCCCTCACTAAAAATATCTTGGCTAATTTCTAATGTGGCTTCCATAATGATCATCTTGAAAATCTTGTTATTTCAACATCTCCAGGATGGCTGGTCATATTGACATTGTGCTTTCACCAAAAGATTTCTTATGATGTCATGTTGGTACTAAATAGAAATGGTGCCATTATGTTATTCAATATGGCCACCATGGCATCCATCTTGAAAATCTTATGATCACAACATCTCCAGGATGGCTTGTCATATTGACATTGTGCTTTCACCAAAAGAATTCTTATGATGTCATGTTGGTACTAAATAGAAATAGTGTCATTCTGATATTCAATATGGCCATCATGGCATCCATCTTGAAAATGGTGTTATCATTAATCCAAATTGTAAATTCATATACACAAGTTATTTCCAGCAAAAGACTTCCTGTGATGTTGTGTTAGCCCTAAATAAAAATGATGCCAAACTGTTGTCCAATATGTCCACCATGGCAGTTAATTTGAAAATCTTATTACTGAATAATATTAAAGATGGTGCCAATCCCTTCTGGGGACTTTTGTGTTGCTTCTCTGAGGTCTAATGATCAACCAAGGAGTATATAAAATATTATTTTTGGTCTTATTAGATAAACACATTTTATTTCAGATTTTCATCATGAAAATTAAAGATTTCCGACCGATATTAGAGACTTTTGAGTTTGTGATTAAAGATTTTCATTATTGTGGGATGGCTATTCAGCAAATGTATGAATCAAGTTTATGAAGATAATATTGATTATATCAGGGAATAAAATGTACTGGTATATTGTTTTTAGATTAAATGGTTGTGTTGTGTTTGGTTAGTTGGTAGACCATTACATCCAGTGTTTTGGGGTTTCTACCTATCCAAACCAGGCTGTGTTGGCTGCCTTGGTATGTCCTTGAGAATAGTACAGTGTGACCCCACTATAATGTGCTCCGTTATAATGTGAATTCAGATATAATGCGGTTGTGGCATGGCTCCAGAAATTTCCTTTACCTTATTACTACTATATTTCTCATAAACAAAAAAAATTTAAGTACATAAATTGCGTAAAGTTTTATTATCAATTGGAAAAGAGATTGCTTGTAAATTTGAATATAAGACACTTGTGGCGTGGCTCCTGAAATATCATACATGTACATGTATTATTCTTGTACATAGAAATCATTTCTTCTTAAAAGTGCAAATATAACGTGTACAAAGTTTATTATCATTTGAGGAGGAAGTCACATATGGATTCTAATATAAAATGATCGTGGCATGTCTCCTGAAATTTCATTTACCTTATTAACTGTATTTTTCTCATAAAAAACATTAAGTGTGAAAAGTAAATTATGTAACATTTTGTTTTCATTTCTGCAAAGAGATTGCTTATAAATTTGAATATAAGACATTTATGGCATGGCTCCTGAAATATCATGTACATATACTATTCTCATACACAGAAAACATTTCTTTTTAACAGTGCATAAACTAACGTTTAGAAAGTTTATTATCATTTTGGGAAGGGAATCACCTATGGATTCTAATATAAAATGATCGTAGCATGGCTCCCGAAATTTCATTTACCTTATTACTGGCATTTTTGGTGTAAACAAAAAAAATTAAGTATGAAAAGTAAATTAAGTAACTTTTTGTTATCATTTTGGAAAAGATATTGCTTATAAATTTTAATATAAGACATTTATGACATTACTCCAGAAATATCACATACATGTATTATTCTCATACACAGAAAACATTTCTTCTTAAAAATGCAAAACATAAAGTGTAGAAAGTTTATTATCATTATGGGGAGGAAATCACATATGAATTCTAATATAAAACAAGCTCCTAAAATTTTTAAATTTAACAAATTTCTTACTGTTTTGTGACAAAATAAACATCAGAAATATGAGTATCTGAGTATCTGGGCCTTTTGAGAACTTTGGTCTTTGTTTATTGTTAAAAGATGACAGCTCATAAGTGTTAATGTTCCTTTTAATGGTTCATGAGCATTGAAGCCATCAAATCTGCTTTGTGTTTGTCTACAGTGCATTCTCTATACAATCATTGCACAAATAATATCCAACATGTTCTATAAGCTGCATTCACAACTAAGCAATAAACAATTCGGGCTGTTGATAAAAGATTCTCACCTGAATTTATAAATCATTTAATTTAAGTATGTTGTTCATCATCAAAGTCAATTGCTGGGCTAAACTTGTTCAAATTATGGGTCAACAATTTATAAAACATCAAACAAACACAAGCCGCCAACATATGCATGTGCTTGGTGGTGTTGTTTTATGCAATGTTGACCATTATATAATGTCATCCATTCCCTACAAATATAACCCCCTTGTTTATTGCTGTAGTCAGAAAGCAGCTGAAAATTAGTTTTTCAAACAATAATTAAGTATTATAAATCATGGATGAGAAAATTTTGCATTGTGAAATTTATACAGAAACCGTTATTTAACCTTCAACGTACTGTTTCATTATTTGTTACAAACATTCACTATTTATTTTTTCCCCATTGTATTCAGTTGCATACTGATTTGTTGCAAAATTACTGAATATTTTAAATATGTGTGCAGATATTTTCTATGGAAATATTTGTATTGTGGATTTAATTTATATGATGAGATTCACGGGTAAGTACACAGTGTTGATATTCAATTCATGCTATAGATTAGACATGTATATATAATCTATACATGAGTATTCACCAATGCATGGTTCTCTGAATAAACTAATATTTTATATATGCAATCTGTTATCGCTACAGATGTTTTTCTCATTTAATATTTATTAATTTAAAATGGTAACTGTGCCAATGAAGCACACATTTTTTTCACCCGATTTTATTATATCCCCATTTCACTCTGATATCCCTGCAAATTTGTTGGTAACATACATGGTTGCTTATAACACAATTCGGTTCATAACACAGTCGGGTTATATGGCTTTCAACTACCACGGTATAGTGGGGTCACACTTTACTTATCTCCCATTTCCTACATATGAAATAGCCAGTAATGTATTCAAAGTAGTGTTAACACAAAGCAACTAATTAGCCTTGTGATATTTACTGGTATTTCTTGTGCAGTATGACAGTGCTATTTGGTACAAACACAAAATATGAACATCATGTTTATTTTGTACTGGAGGGTTTGAAGGATTTTTTTCTCAAGATTATGAAAGAGAAGTCAGGTTTTATATTCTTTATGTCTCCATATTAGTTTCAGATTTTGCAAGATATTTGTCATTGGTCTTGGGGGGGGATAAAATTGTGAAATAAACCAAGTCCATGATTGAAAACACAAATGCAAAACTTGTGTGCATGATATTCAGCTTACGCTGTAATCTTGTGAATCACAAAGTCCACTCATGACAAATATGTCAGTTTTAACAACTTTTTTGATATGTTGAAATTTAATGAATTAATGTTCAGATGGGTTATGCTTAAATTTATGTTTAAACATTATAACTGGTTTTCAGTTCAAATTGGTGATTGCTTGAGTAAATGACCTCAACCTGTCTTTAAGATATTGTTTAATTGTTGAAGGTTAGAATAATTTCACCAGTTTTGTATAAAAATGTTTACTGAAGACAAATGTGACACATAATGCTGTAAATTTAAAGCATTAAATTACATGAAAAAGTAAAGGAAATCTGAGAGAAAATAAAACCCATTACTACAGAATTATAAGATGTACACCATAGATTTTTCAAGAAAATTAAATTTTGACATGGCCAGTACAAAAGAAATAAATAAATGTTCCTATTGATAGTCAAGTAAAATGTCAGTTATCTGAACTCATCTGAAGGCATGGGTTTTATCAAGGTAATTGTCCTGAAAAATGTGTGGAGAGTAAATTGGTCTATATAATTTAAAAGCCATCAAAAATAGTAACTTTATTCATTGTTTCATTGTATTTCATTTTTGCTGTCCTCTGTATATTTTTCATATCATTGGTTTCCAGATGTTTCTGTGGGACCATGGAAGGACAGCCAGGAGGATAATATTGGCCGTGTTCGTACAATCTGTTACACTGTTCCTCTTAATTCCTCATTTGGCCCAAAGACCTCTCGTACAGAGGAGAAACAGATCTGCTACCAGCAGAGTCAACCAGGAATGATGTACATTATTGATGGAGAGTGTTATCCCATGGGAATTCCATATGCAGATTCATTTTACGTTGTAAACAGATACTGCTTGACTCGTGTGTCTAAAGACAAATGTAGACTGAGAGTAACTAGTGAAGTTCGTTTCAAGAAAACTGTTCTTTTAGTGAAAGGTAAGTATTTTTATTCTACATTTAGTGTGTTTTCAAATTTGAATGGAATTCCACAATGCATGGATATAAAAAGCGTGAAAAGTCAGTTTACTTTTGATCTAAAGGCATTAAAATCCTGGGTAAAAAATATAGTGATAGTCCAAATTTGGGGGAAAAGTGTATGTTTATTAAAGTTTGCAAGTTTTAATGTCTTGAAGCTCATGTAATCTCCACCACAGACATTTTCTCAGAAATATCCAGTGTTGTATTCAAATCTTTTTACTTTTGGCTTAGAGGGAATTCAAACCCTTCATATCAGTGGCATCAAATCCATTCACGTTTCCCAGATATAGTTTGTATTACAGTAGAACCTGTCTTCAGAAACCACTCCTTCTGCCAAAAAATATAATATATAATCAATAAATGCATGCATAGAGAAATTTGTTTCCCAAAACAATGAAAGGTTAACTGAACTAATAATAGTAACAGATGGTATGATATTGCTAAATTAGTTATAAAGTATAGATATACAGGTCCATAAGATCAGTTTTTATATTTCATGAGAGGCAGTTCCTTAGGGTATTGTTCCACTGATACACTGATAGTAATGCTTGAGTAGAAAATGCTTTTGAAAGGTAATCAGCATAATAAATCCTCAAATAATATTTAGATTTTAATATAAGTTTTCTAGTGACATAAAGTTAAGAAATGTTGAACAAAATTGGGAAGATTATTCAGAGTCATATGTTCATGATAGTAAGAATGACCATAAATAATGATAATAATAACAATAACATGCATAGTTATGGTCTTCCATCTGTCACATATCAGTGAGCATGACTTACCCATCCAAGCAGTAGTGGTTTCAGTACTTTGATTCATACATCTGAAACTATTGTAGCAGTCACCTCTGTATAATGGACATTAGACCCTCAAAGGACAGATCTTTAATGGTCCTGTTTATTTATTTTCTTATCATAATCAACCTCTATACGAAGGGAACAATTTTAGTGTCCGTTATAGATTGGTTTCACTTTTTTTTATCAAACTGTTTATAGCAACAGAACGATGTCTTTATATATGTCTGTTATTTCCAAAATGCTATGAATATTTTATAATAACCATAATACAGTGTCTGCTATTTCTTGGTGCTGTTCACCAGTTTAAAAAAATGATTCCTTTCACAAGAATGAAAAAAACCCTATACTTTCAGTCTTTAGATGTAGTCCACTTCCAACAATTGGAATGCCCTATCTCTTTTGCTTGGAGTTTTGCAGTTCTGTACATGTCTCATGGGCACCTTTCATGTCATATTTTGGTCTTTCTCCTGTTAACTCTATTGTTTTTTTATGTTGAATATTCTTTATTTTAAAAAATTGTCATCTGTCTGTGTCTCATTATATTTAAGGGTTTTGAGTACCTTGTCATGTGTTCCCAACTTTCATCGTAATCCGATGTTAGGGTAAGCATTTCCTTATTAATTTTTGTATTTTTTCTTAAAGTACCTTTAAGCATTCAGTAATGTCATAAGGTGTAGGTAAATACAGTCTTAAAAGGGTTGTGTGTACACCACTTGCTTAGTATGTACTGTGTATATACTATTTTGTTGTGTTTGGCAAGATGGAGTAATTTGTCTAACCCATCATGTGATGTTGTGTTTAGGCCCAGATACCAGATCATCCTCTAATCCATCAATCTCATCATATGATGTGGTGTTTAGGCCCAGATACCAGATCATCCTCTAATCCATTAATCTCATCATATGATGTAGTGTTTAGGCCCAGATACCAGATCATCCTCTAATCCATCAATCTCATCATATGATGTAGTGTTTAGGCCCAGATACCAGATCATCCTCTAATCCATCAATCTCATCATATGATGTAGTGTTTAGGCCCAAATACCAAACCATCCTCTAATCCATTAATCTCATCATATGATGTAGTGTTTAGGCCCAGATACCAAACCATCCTCTAATCCATCAATCTCAGCATACGATGTAGTGTTTAGGCCCAGATACCAAACCATCCTTTAATCCATTAATCTCATCATATGATGTAGTGTTTAGGCCCAGATACCAAACCATCCTCTAATCCATTAATCTCATCATATGATGTAGTATTTAGGCCCAAATATCAAACCTTCCCCTAATCCATTAATCTCATCATATGATGTAGTGTTTAGGCCCAAATACCAAACCATCCTCTAATCCATTAATCTCATCATATGATGTAGTGTTTAGGCCCAAATACCAAACCATCCTCTAATCCATTAATCTCATCATATGATGTAGTGTTTAGGCCCAGATACCAAACCATCCTCTAATCCATCAATCTCATCATATGATGTAGTATTTAGGCCCAAATACCAAACCATCCTCTAATCCATTAATCTCATCATATTATGTAGTGTTTAGGCCCAAATACCAAACCATCCTCTAATCCATTAATCTCATCATATGATGTAGTGTTTAGGCCCAGATACCAAACCATCCTCTAATCCATCAATCTCATCATATGATGTAGTATTTAGGCCCAAATACCAAACTATCCTCTAATCCATTAATCTCATCATATGATGTAGTGTTTAGGCCCAAATACCAAACCATCCTCTAATCCATTAATCTCATCATATGATGTAGTGTTTAGGCCCAAATACCAAACCTTCCTCTAATCCATCAATCTCATCATATGATTTAGTGTTTAGGCCCAAATACCAAACCTTCCTCTAATCCATTAATCTCATCATATGATGTAGTGTTTAGGCCCAAATACCAAACCATCCTCTAATCCATTAATCTCATCATATGATGTAGTGTTTAGGACCAGATACCAAACCATCCTCTAATCCATCAATCTCATCATATAATGTAGTGTTTAGGACCAGATACCAAACCATCCTCTAATCCATTAATCTCATCATATGATGTAGTATTTAGGCCCAAATACCAAACCTTCCTCTAATCCATTAATCTCATCATATGATGTAGTGTTTAGGCCCAGATACCAAACCATCCTTTAATCCATTAATCTCATCATATGATATAGTATTTAGGCCCAAATACCAAACCTTCCTCTAATCCATTAATCTCATCATATGATGTAGTGTTTAGGCCCAGATACCAAACCATCCTTTAATCCATCAATCTCATCATATGATGTAGTGTTTAGGCCCAGATACTAAACCATCCTCTAATCCATTAATCTCATCATATGATGTAGTGTTTAGGCCCAGATACCAAACCATCCTCTAATCCATTAATCTCATCATATGATGTAGTGTTTAGGCCCAGATACCAAACCTTCCTCTAATCCATCAATCTCATTTATTGATGTAGTGTTTAGGCCCAGATACCAAACCTTCCTCTAATCCATTAATCTCATCATATGATGTAGTATTTAGGCCCAAATACCAAACCTTCCTCTAATCCATCAATCTCATCATATGATGTAGTGTTTAGGCCCAGATACCAAACCATCCTCTAATCCATCAATCTCATCATGTGGTGTAGTATTTACGCCCAGATACCAAACCATCCTCTAATCCATTAATCTCATCATATGATGTAGTGTTTAGGCCCAAATACCAAACCATCCTCTAATCCATTAATCTCATCATATGATGTAGTGTTTAGGCCCAAATACCAAACCATCCTCTAATCCATCAATATCATCATATGATGTAGTATTTAGGCCCAAATACCAAACCTTCCTCTAATCCATTAATCTCATCATATGATGTAGTGTTTAGGCCCAGATACCAAACCATCCTTTAATCCATTAATCTCATCATATGATGTAGTGTTTAGGCCCAGATACTAAACCATCCTCTAATCCATTAATCTCATCATATGATGTAGTGTTTAGGCCCAGATACCAAACCTTCCTCTAATCCATCAATCTCATCTATTGATGTAGTGTTTAGGCCCAGATACCAAACCTTCCTCTAATCCATTAATCTCATCATATGATGTAGTATTTAGGCCCAAATACCAAACCTTCCTCTAATCCATCAATCTCATCATATGATGTAGTGTTTAGGCCCAGATACCAAACCATCCTCTAATCCATCAATCTCATCATATGATGTAGTGTTTAGGCCCAGATACCAAACCATCCTCTAATCCATTAATCTCATCATATGATGTAGTGTTTAGGCCCAGATACCAAACCTTCCTCTAATCCATCAATCTCATTTATTGATGTAGTGTTTAGGCCCAGATACCAAACCTTCCTCTAATCCATTAATCTCATCATATGATGTAGTATTTAGGCCCAAATACCAAACCTTCCTCTAATCCATCAATCTCATCATATGATGTAGTGTTTAGGCCCAGATACCAAACCATCCTCTAATCCATCAATCTCATCATGTGGTGTAGTATTTACGCCCAGATACCAAACCATCCTCTAATCCATTAATCTCATCATATGATGTAGTGTTTAGGCCCAAATACCAAACCATCCTCTAATCCATTAATCTCATCATATGATGTAGTGTTTAGGCCCAAATACCAAACCATCCTCTAATCCATCAATATCATCAT
Source organism: Potamilus streckersoni (assembly GCA_016746295.1). NCBI lineage: Eukaryota > Metazoa > Mollusca > Bivalvia > Unionida > Unionidae > Potamilus > Potamilus streckersoni. Next base: position 1,925,592 of record JAEAOA010002355.1, on the reverse strand, counting down.
ATGATGTAGTATTTAGGCCCAAATACCAAACCTTCCTCTAATCCATTAATCTCATCATATGATGTAGTGTTTAGGCCCAGATACCAAACCATCCTTTAATCCATTAATCTCATCATATGATGTAGTGTTTAGGCCCAGATACTAAACCATCCTCTAATCCATTAATCTCATCATATGATGTAGTGTTTAGGCCCAGATACCAAACCTTCCTCTAATCCATCAATCTCATCTATTGATGTAGTGTTTAGGCCCAGATACCAAACCTTCCTCTAATCCATTAATCTCATCATATGATGTAGTATTTAGGCCCAAATACCAAACCTTCCTCTAATCCATCAATCTCATCATATGATGTAGTGTTTAGGCCCAGATACCAAACCATCCTCTAATCCATCAATCTCATCATATGATGTAGTGTTTAGGCCCAGATACCAAACCATCCTCTAATCCATTAATCTCATCATATGATGTAGTGTTTAGGCCCAGATACCAAACCTTCCTCTAATCCATCAATCTCATTTATTGATGTAGTGTTTAGGCCCAGATACCAAACCTTCCTCTAATCCATTAATCTCATCATATGATGTAGTATTTAGGCCCAAATACCAAACCTTCCTCTAATCCATCAATCTCATCATATGATGTAGTGTTTAGGCCCAGATACCAAACCATCCTCTAATCCATCAATCTCATCATGTGGTGTAGTATTTACGCCCAGATACCAAACCATCCTCTAATCCATTAATCTCATCATATGATGTAGTGTTTAGGCCCAAATACCAAACCATCCTCTAATCCATTAATCTCATCATATGATGTAGTGTTTAGGCCCAAATACCAAACCATCCTCTAATCCATCAATATCATCATATGATGTAGTATTTAGGCCCAAATACCAAACCTTCCTCTAATCCATTAATCTCATCATATGATGTAGTGTTTAGGCCCAGATACCAAACCATCCTTTAATCCATTAATCTCATCATATGATGTAGTGTTTAGGCCCAGATACTAAACCATCCTCTAATCCATTAATCTCATCATATGATGTAGTGTTTAGGCCCAGATACCAAACCTTCCTCTAATCCATCAATCTCATCTATTGATGTAGTGTTTAGGCCCAGATACCAAACCTTCCTCTAATCCATTAATCTCATCATATGATTTAGTGTTTAGGCCCAAATACCAAACTTTCCTCTAATCCATCAATCTCATCATATAATGTAGTGTTTTGGCCCAGATACCAAACAATCCCTAATCCATTAATCTCATCATATGATGTAGTGTTTAGGCCCAAATACCAAACCATCCTCTAATCCTTTAATCTCATCATATGATGTAGTGTTTAGGCCCAAATACCAAACCATCCTCTAATCCATCAATCTCATCATATGATGTAGTGTTTAGGCCCAGATACCAAACCATCCTCTAATCCAGCGATCTCATCATGTGATGTAGTGTTTAGGCCCAGATACCAAACCATCTTCTAATCTATCCATCTCATCATGTGATGTATTTAAGCCCAGATACCAAACCAATCTCTAATCTATCCATCTCATCATGTGATGTAGTATTTAGGCCCAGATACCAAACCATCCTCTAATCTATCCATCTCATCATGTGATGTAGTGTTTAGGCCCAGATACCAAACCATCCTCTAATCCATCAATCTCATCATGTGATGTAGTGTTTAGGCCCAGATACCAAACCTTTTAGTTCAGAAACCAAACTTCTTCTCCTTTTTTTGTCCTCAGAAATAGCAAATATCAGTGTTGCAAATATTTCCACATTTAGCACCACTACTGTGGTTTTCAAAATCTAAAATAATATTTGACTTGTGAATTCAAACAGTCAACCACTCCTCTCCGTTTTCAAAGTAAATTCAAATAAATGAGAACCTACAACTGTAGATATATGTCCCTGTATACAGATTGTTTGAAAGATGTAGACAGTAGACTAAGTTGGGACTGATATTGTAATACTTCCATTCAAGCCAGTTACCAGATAGAACATCAGTTTCTACTGAAATTACAGCCATACTTAAAGCTTTTAACTATGTTGAGACACCACTAAAGAAACAAAACAAATTGCATCTTTTTGGAGTTCCGTTTCTTCATTGAAAGCCTTGCAGAATCTTAAATCTGACACCCCATTAATACCCAGATACTTGAAACATTATGTTCTCATGCAGTCTAGGCAAATTATCTTGAACTGTTGGATGTCTTGTCACATTGGCATGAAGGGTAATGAAAGGGCAGATAAAGCAGCCAAAGCTACCCTACAATTTCCTGTTTCAGAATGAAGAATTCCATATACAGGCTTGAAATAATAGATAAATCAGCATGTTTATCATACTTGGCAAGAAAAGTAGAATGAAAACTTCACAAACTTAACATCAAACCAGTTATTGAGAGTGGCTTCCCTTGTACGAAACAAATCAGAGAGATGATGAATTATTGTGCAGATGCACATGACCTGATTCATGATTACATTCTGAAGGGTGAACTTTTCACCAAAGTGTTAACTGACACTTATCTTAAAGAGCATCTTGATTCCACCCTGTGAGATGGAAGTATTTGATGTGAACTTCATTATGAGGATGTACGACTAAAGAATATCTTGGACTTTTAAATTAGGGGAATCTGGTTTGTATAACAGAATTTAATCATGTTTTCTGCATTTTACATACACTTTTTTTAGATTCACTATGGAATTGCTTGCATTGTAATATGTTGTTCTATTTATCTTATACTAGTATTTGCATTTATTTCAAAGGCTTTATCATCCAAAATTTTTAAACATTTGTATTGTATTTAATGGTTACATTTATTTAGAAGACTTTGTCTTGCTAAGTTTTGTGCAGTTCATTTTTACTTTTTTCAGGTTTACCTTTAGTTGGCACTACATAGCTACTTTTGTGCTGAGGTGATTTAAGGCATTACTACATTCCCAGGAGGGTTCTGTGGTACTTCTCCCTTCCTATAGTGTAGAAGTCACCAGTTTCTGTCAAGGTTGGGATGATTGGCACATTGGAAGGAAGTTGTCAGCTCCCATGAGGGAAGAATCATCAGCAAATGCTGGTTGATGGAAGTTGCCAGCACCCAGTATCAAGTCCTGCCTTCCTGATGTAAGGATAACATGGCTTTCTCAATCAAGTAGACTTGGGTTTTATTTGAGAGGTTGCTCATCACATTCAGGTTTCTCTAAGAGTAGACCTAGGTTTTAAATCTAGATCTTGTTCAACACGATCAAGCTTCTGGAAGAGAGACTGTTCAATAAGTACCTGGTACCAGTCATCACTAATATATCAAGTGACAGTCATCGAAGGTCTATCACCATTCACTAGTTACCAGGAGTCAGTCACTAGGTAATGCATCAAATAAGAGACATAAAGATGTGTTACTTGGTGCTGTTCACCAGCCACTGGTTACCAGGTAGCTTGTCAGATTTCTTTCCCTGAATACTTGATATCTGTTATCAGGTACCAAAGACCATGTGCCTGTCACTGGGAAAGGTGTCATGTGACAGTTTTAGAGGTCTGTCACCAGTCACCAAGCACTAGATTGTTGGGTACAGGGATCCTGGGCATCATTCACCAATTACTGGGTGTGAGGATTGGTGCTGATCCTTCATTGGTCATTCTTGTACCATTGCTCACTGAACACTGGATGCCAGGTGTCAGACACTGGGTGCCACTTACCAGGAAATATGACAGTCATAGAAAATATGTTACTCAAAACTAGGCACTGAACATAGACCATTTCATGGAGACTTAATTTGCTCAGAATTTTGATCACATGGCAGGTGGTCAACTGACCGCAATATCCAATCGATAGCTGGTGGTCAAATAGTCTGGTCCCCTGCTTAGTATGCTCCCTAGTGTAGTATAGCGGAGTGCATCACAGGGAGCATATTAAGCAGGGGACCAGACTAGTGGTCAAAACAAGGTGGACGCATCAGCATTAGCATCAACTGTTCCAACTACTTCAGCTTCGTTTATCGAGTTGAAAAATGCCTATTCAACAGTGATGATGCCACAGATGTTGGCGAAATTTAATATTGGAACCATCCTGTCTTATTTTTTGGAAACCAGGGCGGATTTTATAGCCATACGAGAGAGTAGCTATGAACTGTTTACATCTGGACATGTACATGCGAGTATGGAAACGGTATGTTAAAAATTTAATCCCTTTTTTTACCATAACACCATATTTCATAAATCGAGTTTCATTTACCAATAAAAAGAATTTTTTGTATTGGTATGCAGTATAACAAACCTGGAATATTTTTTGACAGCAAAGCTGCAGAAGTCCCAGGCATTTAGCGGGCAGGTAGCGGGTATTTCTTAATTTGTTTTAATCTGATACATCTAAACAACAATTTATGCCATTTTGTTATGTACATATGGCCACCAGCATTTGATTGGCTGGAGTATAAAGTGACTCGGGAGGTTTTTCGGATAATTACAGAGCAACTCAGTTAAGTCCAGTATGAAATGGGCTATTGGGTGTCAGTCACCAAATATGGTGCTCAGTACCGATATTCCATTTTTTACAACTGGTATCGTGAAATATGTCAGTTTGATAACACTTTTTGTGGTGTTTCTGTACAGTCCTTTTGGGAATGGTCTCCCAAGTTTTGATTAGGTAAAGGGATTTGATTTACTCCCCTCAGCGTTCTTGTTCAACCCAATCAGAATGTGGGGATTCATGACACCTAGTAGTGAATCCGCCATGTTTCCTTCTTCCTACCATGACACCATGGATGACTTTGTTCTGACTCCATAGATTGGCAGACAAGGCACACTATAAATCAGTCCCATCTCCTTTGGCCTTATTATCGAGGGTGAAAGAATAGGGATTAACAGCGCTTTCTCCTTTGTCAGTCCCTCTCTCTACATTGAGAGGAAGAATGCATTAGTTGTCCCATTGAGGTACAACTAATGCCCAATCATAAAGTCCCTTTCTGAATAGTCCTACCCTGCCTAGAGATTGAAAACAAGATGACAGACTATCAATTTTGGTCAATACAGATAAGTTTCCGGAGGAATTAGTCATAATGGATCCATCTCCATTTTTGTTGCACTTTCTTGACCAGATGACAGTTGAAGAGGACCTTTGACAAGTGTTTCTGCCTCTTTTCCCCACATCTGCATCTCGAATCCTCAGCATTGTTGGATGCTAGAAGACCCTCTTGTTTGGAGAAGCTCTCAAGGGCACAGCTGAAATTGGACCTGCTGTTATTTCCACACTCAGTGATGGTGAGGTAGCCAACTAAGAAGTTTTCTCCAAGTTAAGAAGCCAGACCACACTTTGGACTTTGCTTCCTAGAGGGGTATTTTGGCAGGGGCATGAGCAGATCTCTCCATTAAGTCTCAATGATGCCTGATAGGATATTGAGGTGTACCCTCCCATCTGCTAGAGTGGTCCAGTCATCCCCAGTCACAGACCAGCTTTGGCTTTTTTCTAACTCATCAGGGAGAAATGGTCTTGTTGATTCATATTTTCATCAGAACCAGTTTAAACTCCTTTCCAGCTTTCTTTCTCATGACAAGATGGCTGGAGGACCAGGAATGAACTCTATAAACCTTGCTTCTTCCCAATGGACGGAGGCATTCATATCTGGGAAGGTGACCCTGTTGTGCCATTTACCCCATGTTTCAACATTACAATAAGTGCTTTAGTGGGGTTTGACAAGCAGTCAGACAGGAGACCACCAGTGGGTCACTTTTTTGGAGGTTTGTACAATAAAATTTAATTGCATTCTTTTTAAGTTCTTTGCTAATTACAATTGTTTGGGGTTTTTTTGAAGAAGAATAACAAGTCTTAAACCAATATTTATACTAATTAGTGGATGGAAAATTATCTTATTATGTGAGAGCTCATTTTATATAATGTAATATGTTAATTTAATGTATAAATTCTGTATTTCAGGTATGATTGAGAGGAATAGCATTCAGGGTGTCCTAGATTTTTTCGACTGTTTAGGTGAGTAATTACATGATTGCAGTATATAGGTAAATGTATATGCAGTCATTGCATACATTTTTAAAATCTATATTAGTCATAATATACAGTATTGACTTGTGTGTGTGTGTGTGTGTGTGTGTGTGTGTGTGTGTGTGTGTGTGTGTGCGTGCACATGTGTGTGTGTGCTAGTTAACATAGCTTTAACAATTTTACAGTCATATCACAATGATGTCTGCATTTTGGCAGTTTATAGAGATGTCTAGCACTGGGACATAATGCTGCAGACATGTAGCATGATGTCCCACCCAGTCATATTATCCTGACACCAGGGCAACCAGTCCTAACACTAACCTCTTAATGCTGAGCTGAGCTTCAAACGAGTCAGCTGCTAGTACTATTTTTTAAGTCTTTGGTACGATGGTACGACTTGGCCAGAGTTTCAATCCACTACCTCCCACATCTGAGGTAGATGCTCTAACCACTTAGACTACCCAAGTTGTGCAAATTATATGTATTATGTAGTTCATGATAATGTGGTCTCACTCTTTATTGGCATACTCAGTGGCACACATCCACAGCATTCTAAAGAGGGACTGCTAATGTACTAAATAAATCACATATTGGTGAACACTCATTAAGTCTGTATGATCCGAAATAGTTATGTCTGTATATTACATTAACTATACTTACATACTTTATTAGATCATCCTGATTTGTTTCAGTAAATAATTTTCATTCCCTGTTAGTTTATTTATGCCACCTGCAACAAAGTTGAACATGACATGAATGAGTTGCATTAATATTTATTGTACATCACAAAAATTATAATTTTTCATTGCATTATTTGTATTGAACAGAATTTAGTGTTTGAATAGTATACCTTACCAGTATTTGAATAGTATACCTTAACAGTATTTAATTAGTATACCTTATTAGTATTTGGATAGTATACCTTAACAGTATTTGAGTAGTATACCTCAACAGTTTTTGAATAGTATACCTTACCAGTATTTGAATAGTATACCTTACCAGTATTTGAATAGTATGCATTACCTGTGAATTGATCATGTTGACAATAGCAGAAATAGATGTGATAATTTATTATGTGCAAGAATTCAGACTTGGTACTGTATGTTTACCTATATATGCATGCATTCTACCATAATGCACTAGAAGTAAGAAGTAAACTATAGATCAGTTTGAACATTGCTGTGAAGATGGAAGCTTTATATCAATTATATCAATGCTATGATAAAAAGTGTAGAAAAACAACTTGAAAGATATAATCATCATTAGAGGGGGCAAGCATATACCTTTGCATTGCCAAAATTGGATTAAATGCAGGACTACAAACTTGTAAAGTAAGTACATTACCATTATGTTATTTTGATCTCATTACATTAGGGTTGATCTTAATTTATCATTTTATGAGTTGCAATTTCATTGCTCTTTTTATTATTAGACACTACATTTTATTTGGGCTTTTATAATATTCAACATGATACCTTCAATTTTCAGGAACTCATCTTCGAAGAGAATGCGACAGGCTAAAGGCTATACAAGGCAAACCTCAACCCACACTGACAAAAAGGAAACTACGTAAGAGACGATCTCATGTTGCAAGAGGTGCAGCTACTGACCTTCCAACCTCACGTCCAACAGAAAAACAGGTTGCACCACCAACTCCTATTAGGAGTAAGTCTAGAGTTTTATTACACTTGATTCCTCCCCTCTAAGAATATGGACAAACTAGACAGTTGGAAAAAGGAAAATAATTTGAGACTGTTTAATTCATTAGAATGTATAATGGTATCAGCAAAATTTGTAAAGTCTATTACACTGGTTATCTTAAACACTTTAGTTGTTGACTTAGTAGATGCCATCATTTATTGCATTTTCCTAAAATTTCTCCTCTTTGGCTCGGTGATATAGAGTAGGTCTAATACACCCTCCTGCATGTTATAAGAGATTACTGATAGAGGCAGGAGTGATAGTGAGTAAGTGGATAGTGTGCCAAACCAGCAACTGAGTACAGTGTGTCCTTGGTAAGGTACTTTACTCTAATTGCCTTAGCACAAAATAAACTACTTGTGTTGCTGTGCCGTAAAACACCGAGCAAAATCAAATTCTTTGATGTTGAAACTGTCAGAGTCTATGTTTCAGTCAAAGTAACAGTTATATTCCTTTAATGATGGAAGGGAATCAATTGGAAATCATATATACCTACCTGATCAAAGCAACCAGAGATTTGTTCACATTTTCTTAGGGATATTTTTTTCATCTAATCATAGACACCAGCAAGATTTTTCTGTATGTGGGACATTTTAGAGCAATGTAGCTATGGACTTCCATATATTCCTATTTTTGTATATTTAAAAAATGTTTGTACACCTTGGGCTAAAAAGAGAACAAGTTAAATATTGTTGCTAAAATTCAGTACATATGCTATCTATATTGAAACATATGCTACAGAATTTGAATAAATGTTTCCTAATTTTCCTCTGTCTATATTAGGTATGATCTCAACACATAGAGAGGAGAAACTATCCAAGCTAAATGCTGAAACTCTGGTCAGGATCGTCTGCTTTATGCAAGTATTAGTTTTTTATTAAAAAGAGTGGACAACATTTTCCTGGCCTAACTATCTAGAACAAGTAAAAATCATTGTTGGAAAAATGAATTTTAATTTATCAAAAGTAGCAGAGCTTTTATCACATGCAACTATTGAACATTTGTGTTGTACTTTTATCTTTATAAAATGCACCCATTTGTAGATAGCATAGACAGTTTCTGTCAATCAAAATATGGCCTTTCAAATGTAAAGTCATATTTAATTGGTTGAAATATACTTATAGACAGTTTCAGTCAATCAAAAATGGCCTTTTAAATGTAAAGTCCTATTTGATTGGTTAAAGCACACTTATAGACAGTTTCAGTCAATCAAAAAATGGCCTTTCAAATGTGAAGTCATATTTGATTTGTTGAAACACTTTCAAACTTGGAGGTTTTATAAACTCCACACCAGATCTTCAGTTGTATCATGCACTGGCAGGTCAGGGTTTGCTTTAAATTTTATATGTAGGATTCATTAACAAAATGGATCAGATAGATGCATATATGCCACTGTATAATATTCTATCAGATCAGGGTTATACTGTATGTTTAAATTCTCACATAGTACAAAAATGATAGACCCTGATCGCTGACCTATCAGTTATCAGTGTCATCATTTGGCTAAAGGGTAGAGGCTGCTTGGCCTACAACTCTCTGCATCATAAGATAACTCCATAATTGTTAGATTGTCTTTTTCTTTGAAATGTGAATATAACTGAGTTCCATCTATTTCATCAGTCACATTTCATGTAGCATGCTATCTCCATTTCTAGTCCAGAAAGATGACTATAAACTCAACCTTGTATGAGGTTAATAAATATTGATGTTTCTTTGTCTGCAAACATTTGTTTTAAAAATAACTCCATAATCTTGATATGATTATTCTAAATGTATATATGTTCTTGTCCTTTTCAGATTGATTTTACTAGTGATGTTTAATGCATTACTTTTTTACAAGCTGTGGTCATTAGAGACCCTTACCAATGTTTTGTACTTCCCTCATTCAGAAGAAACCATCCAGAGTTTACAGTATGCCTCTCTCTCTCTCTCTCTCTCTCTCTCTCTCTCTCTCTCTCTCTCTCTCTCTCTCTCTCTCTCTCTCTCTCTCTCTCTCTCTCTCTCTCTCTCTCTCTCTCTCTCTCTCTCTCTCTCTCTCTCTCTCTCTCTCTCTCTCTCTCTCTCTGATACACATACATATACTCATGCAGATATATACTCGCATACAGATAAAATGTTACTATTCTGAAATACAATATTGAGTGCTGTACTGTCTTGAGGATTTTGTGATTTATTTATTTTGTGTTGATCAGTTTTGTGGTTAAGCAGAAACGGCATTTTTACCATAACTTGAATTGATGTTTTGAGGAAGCGCTCTATTCATATTTAATGCTGGTTCTTGATTTGTAGCAACCTCAAATCCGCAAAAACAATGGGGTGAATTTAATTTATTTTTTTTTGTTGTTGTAAAGTTATGTTTTTGGGTGTGAAGTTTCATATTCATTACATTACTTGTAAACTTCACAAAGTTTTGATACTTCTTAAATCAAGTAAAACTCTGTTCAACACATTCATTATGTCCGTGTGTCTTAAATTTTGATTGAAGAGGTCAGTAGTACTTACAGTACATCTCAGTAGATGACATTAATAGCATTTTATTCCAAGGCATCATTTATTCTCATTAATTTTTCTGTCCTTGATTCCATTTTTCAGCATGCACTTCACAACATTTGACTGATTTTGCTAATATATACCATTGTTTCATTCTGTTACTGGTAATAATTAGTTGATTGATTATAGGCCATACAAAAGCTATAATTACAGTATAATGTTCACGATTAAATGTGGGGCATGTACAAGGTTTAAACAGGTTGAAAATAATAAAATCTTTGCCCTACATTTTGAATGCCCTGAATACTTTTAACAAATTTCAAGTACAAGTTAAATTTTGGTACAGTGTTGTTGGTAATAGTTTTCTTTACGAAGCAGAAAGGTAATTTAATTAAATAATGTGCCTGGTGTTTTGAAAAACAAAAACAATGGTGACATGCTGCATACAAAAGACTGTTAGCAATTGCAGTTTATCTATCAACCATGGTTGACAAGAAGCATATTGTATCCCTAATCTTAATGGAATGGGTTTTCATTCCATACAGAACATATTCAGGTCATTGGAGTTTTTGTTTTTATATGTTAAAAGCTTCACTGTAAAATTAGTGGTAAATTATCTACTAAAGATTCTAGACTAATTTTAATAATCTAGATGTAAACAATGAAATGTTTTCATGGTTTTACTTCATGTCCAAATAATGATCAATAAAGAAATGGGTTTTTTTCAGGTGAATATTGACATTGCTGAATCAAGATGCTTTTTTCGGTGGAAAACTTGTTTTTGTTGGAATAAAAATTTTGTGTGCTTGGATGATAGAATTTCAATTTAAATAAACTTGCATCCAATAATAATAATAATAATAATAATAATAATAATAATAATAATAATAATAATATTGTCAATAAAAATAAAAATTTAAATAAACTTGCATCCAATAATAATAATAATAATAATAATAATAATAATAATAATAATAAATAATAATAATAATAATAATAATAATAATAATATTGTCAATAAAAACCTTAATCAGCAGCATACTTACATGTTTGACATTTTTGATGTATGGAGATTTATCAAAGGGAAATTTTCCAAGTTTTACATGATCCACCCTAGTAAAAATTTCAACAGTATTATTGATTATTTCCTTATATTAGAAAGGTTAAGTTTTATGCACTGAAGATGAATATAGTTATGTAGTATCCACAATACACACAGTTAATAGCCCATAATGTTGACTTATAGTAAAAGACAGGAATTGGTAAGAGATTTTTGAAGTTCAATAGCTTGTACTGGCTATAATTCAGAATATCCAAATGAAAAATATATTAAATATTAAATATATTCTAAATAGCCACTGAAAAATATATTGAGTTGATAAAAAATCTTTTTGCACAATTTTATTGAAATTGTTGTTTATTTGAAATGAAAGTTTGAAGTGGGAATATATGAAGCAAAGTGTAAGAGTTATTAATATGGAAAAGAAAGGACAGGGAATTGTAGTCTATCATGAAAAATTATGATCTTGAAATGCAGATACTTCTTAAATTATTAGGAAGAGAAGGCCAATTTTGCATCAATCTCTTGAAAAAATTTATTTGTAAAAGAAACAAGCTGCTGAGATTAAATCAAATGCAAAATATATTTAGGATGGAGGGAAGAATGCTAAATACTTTCTAAGATTAGAAAAGGAAAGACAAGTAATACCAATAAAGCTTTTAGCAAATGGAAACAAAAATGTAGTCTCTAAATATTTTAAAGGTAAATAGGTAATGAAAATGTTATGTTCATTTGACCTTTGAACTGATTATAACTTTAAATTGTAATGTGGCATTAGGTGCAATTTTTTGTTGTGGTTTTTGGAGAAATAAGCAGGAAACTTAAAAATTACTATTTCTAGAAGAGAACATGATTATCAATTTCGTACATCATCATCTAATACCATCATTAACAAAATGCCTTCCACTTTGGCCATTATCTGCAATAACCAATTGGAATTTTATTGTGGCAATACAATCATATGAGAGATCTAAATTTTTGTTTTCTATTTTCAGAAATCCACCAAAGTCTGCCGATGAGTGGATGCATTTATTGCAGCAGCAGCAATTTTTACATGAAGCCGAACTTGAAAAATGGAGAGATGTTCTAACCACATCAGTTACTCTATTAGATGAGGTATGCTGACCAGAATTATTTTAGTCACTAATTTTGTAACAGCTGTGTGAAATTTTTTATTTTTCATCAGATAATAGCACCATCATGTATGTCAGCAAAATCAAGACAGCCTGGGTCTTATAAAAGTAGATTACTGTGATCTATATTTTGTGCTTTCCATAGAAAAAAGATACCATGATGTACGTTTTACTGTATTGTTAGAAGTTTTTGCATAGACACCCTAACATGATGCTTATGTTCACAGTCCTCTTTATTGTCCAAGGAAAGTATGTGGCTTACAAAGCATACATTTCTTTATCTCGACATGCCATATGTGGGGAAAGCAGCTGCTAAAACTCATCTATAACATCCTGTGTTTGAACTTGGTTCTGTGAATATCTAATATCTGAAATTTATTTGTTGGTTAAATTGGTCTTAAAAAACAAAACAAATTTGTATGTACATATTTTTTGTGTGTTATAGAAAACTAAATTTTATTGCAGTATAGTTTCCACTGATGTCAGATATGTACAGGTAAGTTTTCTATGCATAGCATCCTTACTGCTTCAGTGATGTAGTCAGTTGGCTTTTCTCACAGGTGATCTTTTTAGAATTTATATTTTAGCATCCACTATTAAGTATTAACAACAAGAATTCAATACCCTATCTACATTGGCTGCTACATGCCCCCTTGTATAGGTAAATTTTCATTGTGTGTAGTTCCATACAATGACTTCATAAAGCAAGATGCCACATTATAACAGTATATATTGTCTACACTATTTTGTCTTAAGATTTGACCATGGGCAAAACCATGTGTAAGCTTTGTAGACATTAGAAACATGGAACTAACAACTACTCTACATGTCTACTAATAACCACTCAACATGTCTACTAACAACCACTCAACATGTCTACTAACAACCACTCAACATGTCTAGTTTGCTCTTGTTGATAATTGATGAATATGTATGAAATTTGCACAGAGTGGATCAAAATTCATTGTGCTACAGCATTTGGGGTACACACTCGAGATGGTTCATCAACCATGAATTCATCCTATCACAATCAGTGACAGCTCAGACTTCTTCCTCACTGTTGCATTTTGATGAACTTTTTTGTTAGAACCAGTATTACTACATGGGTTCAACATTAAATTGCTTTTATCATGTGCCATTTGAGTGAGATGGCACATGAAAACAATAATGGCTGTCTTTGTGCCAATTTAAAGTAAAGTTCTACAATTGTAAATAACTTTACATAATTCTTAACGAAACAGAACTTTTTACCACTCCATTTGTAGCATGAAGTAACTCAAAAGTAGTCCCTTTTTAACTTGCAGTAACCCTAAATCAGTAACTCTGTAACTTAAAATAATCCTAAACCAGTTTTATGACCTGAAATTATCCTAAACCAGTCCCTTAGCAATCCAGCTTTCTTTGTAGACTGGTCATGTTTTTTCCCCAGTTATATTTGTTCTGTTTTGTTTTTGTTTTGTGCCTCTTGATACAACCCCTGGCTTTTTTTCTCAATAAAATTTTAAGTTTTTTTTTTTCTCAATAAAATTTTGTTTAATTTATGGAAGTTTTAAATCTTGTATATATTATGAACCTTTTTTCTTCTCCAATAAGATAAACTATCTAACTTCTTTGATATTTAGTTTGAGTATAACTTCTTACCTTCCGAAAATATTTTTCATTTAATAAAACAATATATTTAACTTAAAAAATCTCAATTTCAGATGAAGAAAAGTTTGGTCCATCTAAAGGAGACTCTTGACCACAGGTTAAAGAGGGATACATTTACTCAAAAAACTAGTGAGAACAGTAAAAGATGACCATAATGAAGTGGATTACTGCCACAGAAACTAAATCAGGAACAGAGCAATCCAAAGTGACATCATTATTGGTCTCTTTACATAGTCTTTCAACCAGATGTCAAGAGGAATTTAATTACAATCAAGCCATTTTTGAAATGGCAATAATTCTATTTATTGTTATCGTATTTTTTATACGAAGTTCATTAGTACACCAGTTTCATATAGTGGTGGTTGATATTTTTTTATATTTTGTGGAGTCTGATAGTATCAGCTTGCATAATTTATAATCCATTTTTCAAAACCAAATTAGGCAATACATCATACAAATACATTTTCTTAAGGTCTCAGTATTTCTTTCAGGTTTCCAAGTTCTTTATTGTTTCTACTGCTGCCATAATAAATAGTAGCCACAAGGGTTGAAGGATTTTTCAGATTTTTCTTATTTTATTTACTTTGCACCTTTTGTAGCATTATACCAGTTGGATTTTGTCTACAAACATTAATGATGAAGGAAAGAAAGGAAAATCAAAGTATTCTGTAATTCGAATTATTGGGCAGAAAATACATATTTGGACAGTGGATAGGTCAACAGTGATATTACAGCCAGTGTTTACGAAAGAACTGTGAAGAAGTATAGGGGACACTAATTGGATATGATGAACAAGCTGGATAGTCTTTGTTTTATATTATACTAATTTTCAGCTACCAACATTTATGTGCTTTCTTTGTATTTTGTTTAAGATATTTTCCTGAAATGTGTACTAAGAAATATTATGCATAAATTATAATAAAGGATGCTTTGTTTGACCTTAAGTAGCATCTGGATGTTACTGTGGAACTATTACAGATATTAAGTATGGTGATTGTGAGTACCAAATATTCAAGAGGACTAATCAGTGTTTGAACTCTTGGATGTTTCAAAATAACGGTTTTTTGGTTATACAAAATGATTAAGAAAATAAAACATAACAAAAGAATCACTATTTAAAGATCAATCAGAAAACATGAAGTATGCTTTTTGTTATGAAGGTGAAGATGGACTTTGAATAAATGCAGTCCCTCATGCTGACCTATTCCATAAGTGCAATAAAAAGTCTTTATTTAGAAAGACTTTTATATATCCTTAATTTGTCTTGTTTTTCTTTTAAATTATAAAAATTTGGTTATTAATAATGCATTAAAATAGTACAGGAATTTAAAAATTGTAAAGTGCACCCACTGTGCTGCCAAAAGACTTTACTTTTTCTTGTTTCTATAGAAATATAAAAGTTGCTTTTCATCCACACCCACAACATGCCAGGACAAAATAAGGAGTCAGATTTTATAGCCTTTTGGCAATGTTGATAGCATGTTTTAAATTATTTAAATCCACGTTATGTCACCATTATTTCCAGAAATATAACAACGATTTTTTTCTATCAGGTTTGTGAAGCAAAGGCATCATTATGGATAATACCAAGAATCAGATGTACTTGTTTGGGATTTGTGTTGCAACCCAGGGCAGAACAAAACAAATTACTGTTCCTTAGTTTTATCTTCTGTCAGTCCATTTGTTTGTCTGCCTTTAAATCTGTCCATCATAATCTCTGCTGCCTAAATGGCTGAATGGGAATTCACTAAAACATTGTGTAATAGCTGCCTAAATGGCTGAATGGGAATTCACTAAAACATTGTGTAATAGCTGCCTCAATGGCTGAATGGGAATTCACTAAAACATTGTGTAATAGCTGCCTAAATGGCTGAATGGGAATTCACTAAAACATTGTGTAATAGCTGCCTAAATGGCTGAATGGGAATTCACTAAAACATTGTGTAATAGCTGCCTAAATGGCTGAATGGGAATTCACTAAAACATTGTGTAATAGCTGCCTAAATGGCTGAATGGGAATTCACTAAAACATTGTGTAATAGCTGCCTAAATGGCTGAATGGGAATTCACTAAAACATTGTGTAATAGCTGCCTAAAAAAGAATCAGAGAAAGAGTATGTTTTTGGTTTGTTCCCTTCCTGCTGTACATTTGAAGGGGTTAAGATTAAATGTGCCAAATCTTAAATTTACAAATGATTTTCGTTTCTCTGTATTTACAGTTATAGCGGAAACATGGGCAAGAAAAACACCAGATGTAACAGATTTAAAGTTATAACCTAAGATTACTGTCTCAGGGAATGGGTGGAATTGAAGTGTCTTAATACTAATTAATAATATTTCACATTAGGTAATATGTAGAATATGAGTTGACACTGGTTGGAAATTGGTGTGTTCAGGATTGGCAATGGTTGGAATTATTTTTTTTCAGGATTGGAAATGGTTGGAATTTGTGTTTTCAGGATTGGAAATGGTTGGATTTTGTGTTTTCAGGATTGGAAATGGTTGGATTTTGTGTTTTCAGGATTGGAAATGGTTGGATTTTGTGTTTTCTGGATTGGAAATGGTTGGATTTTGTTTTCAGGATTGGAAATGGTTGGATTTAGTGTTTTCAGGATTGGAAATGGTTGGATTTTGTGTTTTCAGGATTGGAAATGGTTGGAATTGGTGTTTGCAGGATTGGAAATGGTTTTGCTTAAGCAATTTTGCTGGTAACTAGTTGAAGGGACCATCAAAAAAAAAATACTAAAAGTATGATTACTCAGAAATTTGCAATTAAAGATTTTTACTTCTTTTCTGAAATTTGTTTTTGGGAAATATTGTGCATAAGTTATTAAATAGAATCCATTTGTTTTACCATAAGGAGCAACCTAATGTTTGTTTGGAAACAAGTATGCAGATATTTTCTGATTGGCTTAGATATAGGTGGTCAGTTTCATTTGCAGAAGTCATGGAGTTATCATTTTTATCCATTTGAACAGACTTTGCTCATTTATTTATTTAAAAACAATAATTATGTATTTTATTACATTTTGACATAGAAAAATGTTCTATCTTTTCAATA
Organism: Potamilus streckersoni; assembly: GCA_016746295.1. Classification (NCBI taxonomy): domain Eukaryota; kingdom Metazoa; phylum Mollusca; class Bivalvia; order Unionida; family Unionidae; genus Potamilus; species Potamilus streckersoni. The sequence goes on along the minus strand of JAEAOA010002355.1, from coordinate 1,908,498 downwards.
TGCATAAAGTTATGGGTATTGTGTTAAAGCATATAAATAGCACAGAGTTTAGTTATTATTTTATGTGAAAAATTTATATTTTGTCCTGACCAGTGCTTAAAGTAATTGCTGATATATTTGTGGTCAGAAAGAAATAAACAAACCAGCAGGTGGAAAAAAGTTATGTTTATAAATCTTGTTTCAGTCACTTGGAAATAGTTGAAAATGACAAAATGCTGGTTTTAAAGACAGGTTTGCACATGGATAGATGGAGCAATGTTCATATTTTTGAAGGGTCATTTGTCATTCTATTCAAAAATTGTTTTCTGACAAGTCCCAAAACTCTTAGTGCTCTGAAATTAATCTTAAATATTTCCAGTTCTGAAGTGTAAAGTTTTTTTTATTTATGATCATTTTCATTCATTTATTCTTTCAGTTTGTATAAATATTTTCATTTTAATTTCATAACTTTTTTGTTGTTGTTTGGAACAATTGGTGCATAAGGTTGTCATTTTATTTAGTCCTGTATATCCAATACATTTGGTAGTGGAGGCATTCGACAGCCTTTCAAGTGATGTTGGCACCAATTTAATATATTTTTGATATCATTTGGATGCCATTATTAGCTGTTATGTATTTTGACCCATGTCTTTATGAGAAAAGATTTTTCTTTATTAGTGATTTTTTTTCATGTCACAACTGAAATAACCAATGGTAGTAAATGCTCAGACATTCTATTAATAGTACTGTCAGTGTGGAACATTGAATTATATTTAATTTTCCATTGACTGCTCTGACTGTGAATTGGTATACCTTCTCAATTGACCTTACTAATGGGCTGATGCAGCATTTTTCTACTCACTATGGCCGTCTCGGAGTTAATGAAAGATGCAAGAATTTCTTCACTAGATCACATGTTTCCTGGTCTCAAGGTCAGATACAGACATTGGGTCTCAAGGTCAGATACAGACATTGGGTGTCTGTGAGCCTGTGTATTCATAGTAGATGTTAAATCGTGTTGAGTGTAGTTGTTTAATGAATATTGCTACCAGTTTGAAACTTAAAATTCATTGATAGTCCAGTCAGATTCACTACTTAAATAGTGAAAGAGAGAGCACTTTTTTAAAAAAAAAATGCAGTTTTTAGCTCCACTGGTCAAAACTAGAGGTGTCTTTCATCTATCCATTGATGAGGATAAGTTTTTTGTGCTCCTCCTACTTAACTACTTGGAGGAGTTCCATGAAACTTTACAGACACATTCATCCCAAGGTCTAATTGATTCAAAATGAAAAGGATACCACCAAAACTTTCAATATGGCTACTACAGTGGTCATTTTGAAAATCTCCACTCTTCCTTTAAATGAATGGTCACATTAGCATTGGGTTTTGATGTTGGTCCTCAATGAAAATGATGTGAACTGACTGGTGTTATTTATGCTTCTGAACTGAAAATCATATCAACATGGAGTTTTTACCAGAAGACTTTTTATGATATTTAGATGATTCTAAATAAACATATTCATGATTTGACCTCTTATACAGCCATCTTTAAAACCTTGTTATTACTACTCCTGAATGGACCACTAAAAGTGGCCTAAGTGGGTAGAGCATCCACCTTGGATGTGAGAGGTTGCAGGTTCGAACCCCTGCCAAGTCATACCAAAGACTTTTTAAAATGGTACTAACAGCTGCCTCACTAGACACATGGCATTGAGAGTTTAGTGTTAGGACTGGTTGGCCTGATGTTTGAATAATGTGACTGGGTGAGATATGATGCCAGATATCTGTGCCATGATGCCCTAGTGCTGGACATCACTACTAACTGCCACACTGCTGACATTGTAGCGATATGTCTGAACAAATTTTAAAGCTATGTTAAGAGTCTAAATAACACACACACACACACCTGAATGGATGGTCCTGTCAACATTGGGTTTTCACTAAAAGACTTCTTAAAACATCTAGTTGGTCCTGAATGAAGATGATGCACTGATGGCTGTCTTAAAAGCCTTGTTATCACTACTGTTTCTGAATGACTAGTCATATTGATATAGTTTTTTTTATTAAGTTTTGTTGGTTCTAATGCCAGTCTTACATGTAATGTGGCCACCACAGTGGTTATCTTGAAAATCGTGGTATTGCTAAGGAATATCAGAGATGGATTCAAAACTCAGCATTTAAAGTGAAGAAGCAGCCTTGGATTCCTGGAAATTCTTTTTAGCCAGTAAAGTATCATTCTCTTCAGGTAACTTTTGTTCACAGATGTAGCGTGAACAATGCTTTTCAAATCACTAACTTGGTGACAGATTTTACATTGAAAATATACAGTTCCATTTATTTTGAAACTGGGTTACCAATTTTTTTTGTTTTGAAAATCCCCAAATATCTTCAAAATTAAAACGTAAAATTTTCCTGTGCAATAAAATTTTTAAGGAGCTTTCTGTAAATTGTTATATTAGCATCATTCAATCAGCAAGGTTGATTGGAGAGGTGTGACACTATCAAGCTTGATGTGCCATTGAAAACTTATGTACACTGCAACATTTTGCATCAGTAATATTGTCCATATTCAGGTCTACATAGCCATGGGTCTGGTGGCAGGGGATAAATTGTTTTGATGTTTGTCAGTAACTCATTGTACCTATCTTGAAATCCATTTTTGCACAAAGCACAAAAACATATAAACTTAGAACCATACACTTTTACCTGCTTTATCATTATCACCAGTAAATGGCATGATATAAATTTACACACTTCATCATGGTCACAGGTAGATAACCGGTTTTAATTTTACAAACTTCATCATGGTCACAGGCAGATAACGGGTTTTAATTTTACACACCTCATCATGGTCACAGGTAGATAGCCAGAATAATGTTCAGGACCCTTGTAGCAGTTTAACATTTTTAACATTTAACTTTTTGGACATAAATCTTATTAGCACCATTAGGAAGAAAAAACTTAAGGTAAACATATAAAATTTGGGTGGAATTTTGGTATAACATATAGACCATCTGGCAGATAATCAGGACACAGGTGAATTTTAAATTTTACACATTGGTGTACTTTTTTGATAAAGACTTTGTAAGCATAATGTAGCACAAACCACTTAATGTAGACAAATACATTTTAGTATTCAGTGTATATATGCACATATAGATGACCAGATCAGACTTTCATTTCATTTTAAAATGAAATTTGTAACAATTTTAATTGTTTAACCTTTTGAACTCATACATTTTTTGTTTGTAGTGGGGCTTATAGTTCTACAAAGAAATCTAGTTTTGATGTTAATGATAATATCAGACCCCTATCAATAAAGAGCACCCCCATGATGAGAGAAAACCACACCCTCCCTTCACCAAGTGTATTATTTCAATTTTTTCACCATCACTTGTACTCCATTTTAAGATGCCATCTTATAATTGTACAAAGTACGATTTCATGAGAAGGGAGACAATTGTATGCCATCCAGGTGTTAGTTTGTTGTTGAGTACAGTAACTAGTATCTAGTGGGATCACAAATGAATTCTGCATATCATAGATAATGAATGAATTGATCTCTTGGGTCAGATTTATGTGTAACATAGACCAGGGTTTATATTGTTCACTGTAGGATGTACATTATATATCATTATTCCTAATGTTTTATACATTTTTTATTACTTGAGTTGTCTTTGTAAATTTAATTTTAGTAAACATGTTGAATATTAGTTTTGCGAAGCACACCTTTTTGGTAGCCTGACATTGATTTTTTGGCATCCATGTGCTTGTCCATACTTCCATCTGTCTGAGGGTACATTCATCCATCTATACCCTAGATTGAGGTTCGTGTTCAAGTATTTTTAGTTTAAAGCTTATTGTTTTTTTGAACCTCAGTAAAAGGTGGCATCAAGAGGGGTTTCTTGTCTTAAATAACTAAAACTTTGACAAGGCTGAATGACAAAAAATGTTCTTTGTACAGAAATTAGAAAACAAAATAATTATTTGTTTTGTGTATGTATGTAATAAGATTCAGGGATATGAAAAATTATATATACAATACAGTACACAAATATTTTGGGCTTTTTTCTGCATCTTTTATATTGCTGCAGTACTAAACAGTGATGTTAGATTACAATATATTGTACTGTATTTTAAGTGGTCATGGAAAAGTTTTAATAAACTTGGATGTTTGAAAAAGGGACATTTATAATTTTTTGTGGATTTAGTTTTGTTTTGGTAATTTTGAAATTAAGCTCCATAAAATGTTTGTCTCAAGTCCCTGAGAAAAAATGATATTCTTGTAAATTACAAGTCATATGTGTCAGTGCCAACAGTTTTAATATTTGGTGTCATTTTTTTAGAATTTGATTACACATACCTTCAAATGGCAATTATTCACTTTATTTTGATCCTCTTATATCCATATTCCTTGGAAGGTCATTATATATCAGCCTTGGGAAATACATGTTGCAAACTCAGTGTTAAGGTATGTGGACATTTTTGGATACGGTCAAACTAAAAGTGTGATCCAGTACAAACTGAATTAAATATCATTGGCTTGTGATGTCAAACTGAAAGCTGTATATATTGAAGATAGTTTGTATTACCCTATTATTTGTTGTGATAGACCCAGTGTCCTCCATTCTGTCCTAGTGTCCTAATTTTTTGACCCACTTAGCATCTTACCACCATTGTAAATGTCAGTAGGGATCAATAAATTTCATGTGAAAATTTTTATTTATTTAGGATTGAATATTCTCTGGTTAGACACTATTAGTTTTGATTGTTTTTAATTTGATTTGAATGCCGACATGACTGAGTTAACATTGACTGTAATTAAAGATATATTTATGGTGATTAAACTACAGAATATATTAGTAGTTTTGTCATGTTCAGATCATGATTTCATTATGTGGTCAATGAGGTTTATCTAAGTGACCTCGAGAAAACCAAAAAAATTGGATGTACGACTCAACCTTCACTCACGCTTGCTTCTGAATGGAATCTGATGCAAATATCCTTGCTCAAGAATTTAAAAACATCTAGGATGAATATACAGTGGCAAAATTCTCTAGTATTCAGTTATAAAACAAACAAAACATACATGTACTTGTATTTATTACTTTCTGCTATCCCTGTTTTGTGTTAGAGAAAAATTTAAAAATGTTAAGAGCATCATAAGCAAGATATAAAAGATTTTCCTAATTTGAGAAATCATTTTTAACATTTAACCTTTAAATCTGTCCAGATTATTAATCGTAGGATGAATTAATTGGGAACTTCAAAACACCCTTTTTTGTGCTAGACATAATAAACCTTGCAGTTGCTAATAATGTGCTATTGATTTTAAAATAATGAAAAATTTCCAATAAAATATCAGTTGCTTTTGTTGAGGTGGCTTGGTAGACAGTCACATAGTGATACATCTTTGTATCTCTAAGTAATACATCTGCACCCAAGAGTAAATTTTGTTTAGCATTTTTGTTTCTATAACACTTTGTCCCATCCATTTTTGAGTTTGTAGATAGCTACAGAATACAATTACATTTATTTAGCTTAATAAATCCCATCATTATCAAAGCTCAGGAGTGAGCGTAACATACAGGCCATGACCATCTTTATGTGGTTATATTATTTGCAACAAAGAGAAGTAAAAGCATTATTGTATTGCATATGTGTGACTGAAACCTTTTAGCTGGCCATGATCATGAATACTGGTATATACTACATTATGTGTAACTGTGTAATGCATTAGCTAGTCATAATTATGAATACTGGTACATATGTAACTGTGTGAAATACATTATATGGCCATGATCATGAATACTGGTACATATGTAACTGTGTCAAATACATTAGCTGGCCACGATCATGAAAACTGATATATGCTGTGCAACTGTGTCAAATACATCAGCTGGCCACAATCATGAATACTGGTAAATGCTGTGCAACTGTGTCAAATACATTAGGTGGCCACAATCATGAATACTGGTATATACTGTGTAACTGTGTGAAATACATCAGCTGGCAACGATCATGAATACTGGTATATGCTGTGCAACTGTGTCAAATACATAAGCTGGCCATGATCTTGAATACTGGTATATGCTGTGAAATACATTAGCTGGCCACAATCATGAATACTGGTATATGCTGTGTAACTGTGTCAAATACATTAGCTGGCCATGATCATGAATACTGGTATATGCTGTGTAACTGTCAAATACATCAGCTGGCCATGATCATGAATACTGGTACATATGCAACTGTGAAATATATTAACTGACCATGGTAATGAATACTGGTACATGCTGTGTAACTGTCAAATACATCAGCTGGCCATGATCACGAATACTGGTACATATGCAACTGTGAAAAACATTTGCTGGCATGAATACTACTGGTGTGTACTGTGTAACTATGTAAAATGTTAGCTGGCCATAGGCATGAATGATGGCACATAATGCATATTGTAGTGGAGGAAATTGCACCTGTTTTTTTGTTTAGCTACATTCCTTTTATTTTAAGTACATGTATTAGATAAAATAAGGAATCATTATTTATTGTGCAATAATTGTGCAGAAATTAACTTGTTGTCAAAAGATGAATGATAAATATTTAATTCATTAATAAAAGATCATTTTTTTCCTTCGTCAGTCTTGTTTTTTTTTTTTTTTTTAATTCTCTGTCTGTGCATTAATAATTTATTATGTGTGTTTGTATATGTTGACACATACCATAAACATTCTTTTGCAAAATTTCAGAAACCATGCAACTTTTCATAATGTTTTTTAGCACTTTTCATTCAGTCTGGATTTCAAGTATAAAATTAAAAATATTATATCCCTTTTTGGAGCTCCAGAATAATACAGTTACTATTTGTTTAGATGATTCTAGGCATCAAATTGTGTTTAATAAAAAGATAACAACCAAATGGCTTTAAAATAAAACCACAACTTACAAAATTTAGTTACATTGGTTTCATTTAATTTTGTGGAATTCAATTTTCTTGGTTTTATTTTTTAAAACATCACATTTCTGGGAACTTTAATGAGTGGATTTGCCTGTCATGGTTTGCATATCTGTAGGTATTTAATTTTGATGATATTCAGATACCAAAAGTAAGGACTGCAAAAGAAAAAATGCCAACAAGAAACTTAAGATATTAGAATGGTCAAAACAGTGGTTCCTCCTGTATAATCATATATAAAACACTTGTCAATCGCTTAGACTGTATTTTCATCTGAAGGACAACTTCAAAAGGAGTTGATGCAGCCAGCAAGACTAAGCCTGAGAATTATTAAAGTACATGTGTATGATACAATAAACTGCCATCCACTTAGCTTCTGTACTTTCTGCCAATCATGGAAATAACTCATTGGCATAAGTTTTGTAAAATGTAACCTGGAGCTTCCTCAATTTGGCTCATTCCATGTGTAAGCTAAACAAGTAACCAGCTGTCCCATGATATGTGAAGTTAGTGGACAGGACAGTATTAGATGTGTTCAGAGTACATGTACATCAAATTGCAAAGATGCAAACTAAATTGAAAGACAACGGAATCATTGTTGTCTTTGTGCTTTCTTCATGGTGTCATGTACAAACCATCCTCTAGACTTACAACAAATTAAAAATAAAAAGAATACTTGAAATCACACTTACATGACTGGTATGCTCAACTGGTTATGGAGACCATGAGAAAAAGGGAAGATGTCACTGTTTAACATTATTGTACTACTGTACAATAAATTTAGTGGATCTTAACATTTCATCCATCCAGCAAATTCCTGCAGAGTAGTTAATTGTATCTCAAGGAAAAAATAAGTGCCAACCATTGGACCAAAGTATCCATTGATCCAAAGAAAGCTGGACTGGATTAATTCAACAGTTTCTTGATTAGTTACCTGTCAAATATTTGTGTGTTCCAAAAGACCTGATTAGTCAATGTTAATACTCTGCTTTTAGTGTAGTATCTCTTGCACATTATGGCTAACTACATTTTTAGAATTTGATCGTTATGACTCAAACAGATGTAGAACAAACTATGATATGAAATTTTTACCAGATCAGTTAAGCAGTATGGATGGCAACTTCAGGTTGTGGCATATCATATCGGCATTTAATAAATCCAGATATTCAAATGTTGGTAAAATTAGTATATAAATTTAATATTTCTAGATTAGGAAATTGGTAAGCATTCATCATCTTGAGTAGATGGTAATGCATTCAAATCATAGCATCGACAAAATCTAATTATATTAGCCCCAACATCATGATTAAAAGAAAATATAAAGATGTATGTACAGGCCTCCTGACTTTACTTTTAAGACGATGGATTTTATTATTGTATGGGAACTAGAGATTCAGCAACTTCTATAAATGATATTGTACTGATGAAAGTATTAGGTATGTTGCTTAGCGGACATGAATATGAATAATGTGTTTGACCACAGTAAGCATTTTCTGTGCTCTTCAGGATCTGATATACCAAAAGCAGCATATAAAATAAATGATTTTGATCAACATCCTTATCATCCACACCTTCAGGTTTAGTCAAATTCGCTGACGGTTTTAAAAAAAAAAACAACTGATGGTGGCTAACATTTTTAAAGTGGTATATATGGAGTTAAAAGTTAATCGTGCTATGAGAGCAACAGGAAAAAATGGGCATTCTTTTTCAGTGTTGAACTTTTGCTACTCTGTTAAATCAGCATGGAATATGGTACAAACAAATCAGTATGGAATATGGTACAAAAAATCATTATGGTATATGGTACAAAAAATCGGTATGGAATATGGTACAAAAATAAATATAGAATATGGTACAAAAAATCAGTAGCATAGAGTAAATTAGCTGTATCAATCGGTTAAAATTTCATTACCAGAGAAATACACAACTGACTTGACTGACACCATGACACTTCAAAAGAACCATGGAAACTATTGTCAACGTCTAAAACACTTATCTGACACAACTCACAATACACTGCCAGTCTTGTAGTGTATTTGGAAACGTGACTTCCCAAGGACTTTGGTGAGAAGCAAAATGATACCCATACCAAAACCAAGAAAGAACCATATAGGACTATCTAACTAATGGTTTATATCCTTAAGAAGCTAAAGTTGCAAAATAATGTAATGAACGATGAATGATAGAGTCATCTGATATTTTGAGGTCTAGCAAGTTATTTTTGGGGGTTCAATATGGATTATGATGCCATTGAAGTACAACAGACCATCTTGTCATACTCTATATATTTATAAGGGATGCTTTCATAAACATTGATAGAGCTTGTAGCTGCAGTCTTTTCAACTTTCTGAAAATTATCCTCAGGAGGTGGGTGTATCTCAAGGCAGCATATTGTCGTTTACCTTATTGAACATAAAAATTAGCAGCATAGTGCAATTCATTAATTCATTAACTAACAGCTCATTATATGTGGATAACTTTTACTGTAAATCAAAGAACATTGTTATGACTATATGGTCACAAACGAAGTAACAGAAAGAAGCAAAACCAAGTTTTTTAATCTTAAATAATTAAATTATCAAAGTTATAAACGAAAATGTAAAGGAACATGAGTGTTATCAAGTGAGTCCAACAATATCCTTAAAAAAGTTTATATTTCACCTGTCCAACGTGACAGATCCTACTACTCAATTTGTCTCAAACTTTCTTATTCATTGGCTATATCATAGCCCAACCAATTGGAAGTTACTGAATTCTTCTAGAACCGTCCAAACTCAAGCAGTCAATGCCAAACCTATAATTTAACTAAAGATAATCTGTACAAAAAATTACAACCATGAGTAAAAATTTAATAAGATAAAAGTCATTTACCAAGAATATATATATATATATATATATATATATATATATATATATATATATATATATATATATATATATATATATATATATATACAGTAGAACCTGTCTTGAAAGACCACCTCTTTTGCCAAAAAATATGGTCTCCCAAGACAGGTGGTATCTCATAACAGGTCACAATGCTATATAATGAATCAATTTGTGCATTGAGAATGTGGTCTCACAAGACAGGTGGTCTCACATAGCAGAGGTCTTTCAAGACAGGTTTTACTGTATATATATATATATATATATATATATATATATATATATATATATATATATATATATAATGTCAACTGCCCAGAGTTCTTGAATGGGCATATAAAACATGAAAATCTACAGTTCAGATGATTGATGCAATCCGGGACTTAAACATTATCTAGATGCATTGAGGACTTCCCTTAGTAATCCCTTATGTTGAGACAAATGAACTATCACTCTATCTCAGACAAACGAAAATGATTGTCCAGCATGCTGCCAAACATCCCTCATGTACATCTAATCCACAGATGATGTAGTCTTTAGTCCCATATACCAAACCATGTATGTGCAGAAATCTAATTTTTCATCCTACCTTGCGACCTAAAAATTTGTTTTCATTTTCAAGTAGAAAAAAAAATCAATTTTGCAAATGCTACAAAATTCTAGGTATCAAGTTCATTACCTTTTGTGATCATTACTCCACCCCATAAATATTTTTATATATCTGATCTTTGACAGTTCAGAAAATCCTCAACAAATCCTCCGATTTTTCGGAGTAAATTAAATATCCAAGCCTCCTATTGTATTAATACATCCAAAAAAATGGTTAGAATGATGGAGAAAAGTTTGATATACCTTTGCAACACTCCACGGCACAATCTTGAGCCGCTTACCAGATAAAGCCTCCTTTTTTACCCCTGAAATTACAGCCATACTAAAATCTTCGAACATTGAAATCTCTCAAAAATCAGTGCTTATCACCATTTGTGCCCAGTCCACACAAAAAGACTTAAATGTGATGACCCGTTAATCTCGCAGATTTAACAACAGTATGATTTGCCCATATAGTCTGGAAAACGTATTCAGTTCCGCGACCAAGAGTATACACTTGCCAGTGTCTAGTGACAGTTGTATATATTTTAGTGAGAAAGAAAAGTGAACTGCGACCAAGAGTATACGCTTGCCAGTGTCTAGTGACAGTGGTACATATTTTAGTGAGGAAGAAAAGTGAATTGCGACCAAGAGTATACGGTTGCCAGTGTCTAGTGTCAGTGGTACATATTTTAGTGAGAAAGAAAAGTGAACTGCGACCAAGAGTATACGCTTGCCAGTGTCTAGTGACAGTGGAACACTGAAGTGAGAAAGAAAAGTGAACTGCGACCAAGAGTATACGCTTGCCAGTGTCTAGTGACAGTGGTACATATTTTAGTGAGAAAAAACTTTTTTGTGTAGAATCAGAGTACAAATTTTACTGATGATGCTGAACCAGAGAAATGATTAGACTTGTTGTGTTTATATAACATATTTTAAACAAACATGTTTAGGATTTTAAATGTTTTACATTTATCTTTTAGTTATACATGTATGCCTTTTACAGAATTGTAACATCTTTACCTTTTATATTTTAAATTGTAGTACTTTATGTTTACATTTATTTGGACTGGTTTACTTTTAGTTGACACGATATAGCCATTATTGCGTAAAGGTGCTGTTAAACGCTAATGTAATACTTTAATGCATGAAATATCAAGCTGTTTTCGTCGATACAGTATCTATAGCTGAAGTATTCGTTACAGTGTTCTTTATTCTTCTTTCCAGTTTCTACAGTAGTCCTTATTTGCTTTCTCCAGCTTTGAAAATATTCTTGCTTTCGTTCTCTTGATTTTCTTTTATATACCTATTAACTGCTTTATACCACATCCTATTATTCATTCTATTTGGTCTGCAATAAGCGGTATTGTAAATTTCAATAGTGTTTTCTATTTTTTTAAAAATTGCACTTTGAACAAGTTTTCATTTCCAATGATTATGTTTTACTATATTTTCAATCATGTTGTTCTACTTGTAAAACTTGTTCAAAGTGGATAACACGTTAACGTATAGGTTGTCAAATTGGTGTTTGCAGCCTGGTGAAGAGATATACAAAGAACATACATGTATTTGTCTGAAAAATATACCTCTAAATACCATTTACATTAGCTTGACAAATCTAAAACTTGAAATGTTGTGAATCAATATTACAATAATAATTGTCAAGTTAGACAAAAATATTTTTAACTATGTTTACAACGCAGCTCTCATATCTAATCTCACAACTGTATACGACACGATTTTGAAGAAATTGCTCAATGTTAGTAGATCCATCCTCAATCATATTGAAGAAATTGTACAAGTGTTTTTGCCATTTTAACTTTTTGTTTTCCTTTAGGGTTGGAATCTGACCATGACATCACTAACTGGTTTTTACATTTGACAATGTTTTTAAATTTTCAGCCACATACACAAACAAAATAGAGATAGCCAACCTGAAGCTTTCACCTTCACGCTAAGGACTTCACTTAGCGTGAGGATGAAAGCTTTAGGTTAGCTTTCCCTTTTTAGTTTGTGTATCAGGGCTTGTTTGTAGACTGATGTCATTGCACTCCTACTCATTTGCACGTAGTCTACCAAAGGTAACATCAATGAGTCTTGCTTTCTCCTAAATATGTCTTTTGTAGGCGATGATATCTCATTAAGAAGTCCCTATATGGCATCATTGTTCTCATCAAACAAATGCTTTTTTTATTACATGTGGCTGGATAGAGGGTTTTGGATGCAGATGAGTAAACGGAATCTATGAAAGATGCTCAGTTATCCTCGACATTCTCGGAGTTCATAAAGATTATATCTAATTAGGCGCGTAGTTAGTCGACACATGCCTGCATTATATCCTCTCATTTCGATTCGCAGACCATGAGCTTTTGGGGCACTCTTTTGCCTTGAGGTCGTGTCTTGGTGATAATGGGCGTGTGGTCAGTCCAGCAATGTCCTCCTCTCATGGCCTTCGTCACTCGGACCTACTGCATGTCTCTTCTCCTGATGATAACATACTCCTGAGATGCCAGTGTCTGAAGCGTGAGTGCATCCAGGAAGTTTTTATGCATTTCGGCAGGCAGAAGACTGTGTTGGTGAGAAGGAGGAGTTCGTTATTGTTGTATTTGCTAAAGCCAATTTTGCAAATGACACCTGGCCATATATGGTGATTTATGCCAACACAATCATTTAAGTCACCAAGTATAATGAGCTTGTCTGACTTAGGTACTTATGTGGTAAGAAATTTCGGGTCTTCATATAATTTATCCTTGATCTCGTTTGGGTTGGTCATGTTGGTACATAGGTGCTGATGATAGTTCCATGTTTTTACCAGACGTGTAATTTCCATTTGCATTAGTCTCTCATTCACACCCTTTGGGAGCTTTGTGATCTTCCAAAATAGAGCTGATCTTCTCTCTGGTTTATCTGTTGATGTATTGTCCATTAGCGTGCACACGTTACAGGCAGCTTCATCATGTACGTCTGTTTCTTAGGTTTTCTATCTCTACGGTGGGATCCCTCTCAACCGCAGTGTGCTGACCAGCGTTAAAGTGAAGCAGGCAATGTTTATGGCACCTTGTGTAATTCTCTCTCGTCAAGACCTATTTAACTCCAACGGCACATAATGTCGATACGTCTGGAAACAAATCAGGATGCATTGGACTGCAACCTATTCTAACTTAACTGAACAATCGACTGGTATATGACATTGTTTTTATTTAACAGAATTTTTTGATAAAGTAATTTGACCAAACGCCGTTCGTGTCTCTAGGAAGTTATTTCCCTTTCTTCCTTCACAACAATATCAACCCCTTTTGTGATGCATTGCTGAATCGGACTTGCATTGTTTACATTTAGGTTCAAATAGTATACAAAAAAACAAATATGTAATTTACTGCGATATATTATGTCAATTCAATCCTACTGCTTTCCTAAGTCTCTTATACTTACATGATCAGCCTATGAAAGTGAGATGAATGTACGGAAAGGGGATTGTTTTAGAGTGATGTGCCGAAGAGTGAGTTTACGATTCTAAACTTCGATTCTCGAGCTATTTTAATGTATAATAAAAAGAAAATTTCTTTGAATACATTAATACCGGATATATTTCATTTTGTGGCAATAAAACGTGTATATTTTTAAGAGTGGCTTCGCCACTGTTTCAAATATGTTTTTCGTACCACACGATGAAATATATACAGTATTAACGTAGGAAAAGAAATTATCATCTCTCTCTCTCTCTCTCTCTCTCTCTCTCTCTCTCTCTCTCTCTCTCTCTCTCTCTCTCTCTCTCTCTCTCTCTCTCTCTCTCTCTCTCTCTCTCTCTCTATATATATATATATATATATATATATATATATATATATATATATATATATATATATATATATATATATATATATATATACATATACATATACATATACATATATATATATATATATATATATATATATATATATATATATATATATATATATATATATATATATATATATATATATATACTATAAATTGATAGACCTATTTTATTACATCAACGGCAGGAATGAAATAAACCTGTTAATTTATTATGGTTTGTACAATCTTGAAATAATTATAATGAAGGTATAACAGCAACAATAAAAAAGAGCAATAAAGAAAACAATAACATCCAGTGCTTTAAATATGATTTTAAAGTTAAATAATTGTATAGCGTATATAATTAGTTCAAGTTCTAAAATGTTATTCAATAGTGGAACTATACAGACATCTATTAAATCAGGTATTTTAGTGGGGAAGAGGTTGTAACCGAAAAATATATACATTCTTCTGGATAATTCTTCTCGATCAGATCAACTGCACCAACAATTACTCTACATGTTTTTAATCATGTTTCCTACTAAAATTATTTTTGTAGCGACATCGCTTAATTTAACATTAATGGTCATTCGAATCTAATATAAAACTCTACTATTAACAAATTAAATATCAGCATCAAAGAGGAAGATAGAACTTTAAGGTCTAGAACACATGCTTTTACGTTTAGTAAATAGCTCATAAAATAGGATAAGTATCATTTACAGATATGTAAATACCAACATGAAACAGCCTGTGGTAATAGATCAACAAATAACATTGCTCAAATGTTATCTTAACCTAGGAGCTATCATGTATGACAAATCTACAATATGAATGTTCCTATAAAATGTGAAACTAACGCAAAATAGCGTTTAATTCTGAAAATGTGTTAAAATACCAGTGTTGCTATCTTTCCAAATGAAAATATTCGTTCATGCAGATCGAAATGGTCATGCATAATTCATTCAATGTTAGCATCAGCAATTAATTAAATATTTTCTGGTGCGCTATTGGGCTGGTGCCATAAGCACGTGCTTTGTATGCTTAACAACGGGGGTTAAGGTGTAGTTGGGGGCATTAAAGCTACATATGCTGCTCAAATGAATAAAAAAAGAACAAGCGCAGTTCTGATCAGTGGATATTTTCTTACGTCGAAACGCCCAAATCAACTTGAGAGCCCAAATTATGATCACCTACGAAATAGAAATGTTATTGTATCCTAAGTAGAAAGATACATGCTAATTGAGAGGGGAGTGATTTATAATCTCTAATGGCCACACAGATAAAGAAAACATCGCCTCAGGCTTGAATGTATCGTCCTAAGAATG
Organism: Potamilus streckersoni; assembly: GCA_016746295.1. Lineage (NCBI taxonomy): Eukaryota > Metazoa > Mollusca > Bivalvia > Unionida > Unionidae > Potamilus > Potamilus streckersoni. The sequence continues at coordinate 1,892,940 of JAEAOA010002355.1, read as the reverse complement.
TGTATAAATAACTTACATAATGCTAGGACATTAATTATCTCATGCTTTCTCATTTAAGATCTGTATGGTATCACAGTGCAAGCGTTTATTCATGGACCTTAAAGCTAACTTTTGGTGAAATTAATATACCTTCTACCTATTTCAGCAGACGTGTCACACACTGTAAAAGGAAGCAAGGTTAGTGCGTCAATTTGACAGGGACAGAATCATGTTCTTCTGAGTACTTAAAAGAGATAAGTACTTACGGTACTAATTCAGTTCCCATAGTAAACCTATGCAAACACCATTATATTAAAAATTCAATAACTTAAACAAAAATTGTGTGACCATGATGAAACCTATATTTATCAGTATAGATGAAATCTGGATGTCAGCTTCTGTGTAGAGGAAAGGATATGAGCCGCGGCATTTTTTGGACCTGCGTGTGTTTGCAAAATGTGCTTTCAATTCCGCACCAAAGAGTCATGTGCTAAGATTAGTCATGTGCGTTCTAAACACGAGACTGTTAAAGGACTGTTAATTTTATTGTCAATAAAAAGATGCCTCTATATTTTTAACTTACAACCAGAATAAGGTCTCCAAAGATTCTTTTACCAAACACAAAACTTACATTATTAAACAATCTTGCAAAAGCCAAACCCATATATACTCTATTAAATGTTTCCAGCTGGTTCCCATTTTTACACACCATTTGTACCGTGTGTCCATAACTGTCATTGAAATTGATCGGGGTAAGAGGTATCCAGTCAAAACAGGCGGATATCTATTTTAAAAGAAACAACCATGATCTTGACATGAACTGGCATAATCTTACATGTTGCCAAGACACTCGGCTTTTAATTAAGTCTGACAGAGACTACAACATTTATATAATGCACTAATATTAGCCAGCTGTGCTGTTTATCACTAAATGTAATGTTCTGACACCTTTAGTCCGATACCCACATTTTCCAGGGCTTATGAAGTTGCTGCTGTTATACGATAGGACATTGGCGAATATGACACGCCACTAATTGCGTCAGAATTAGAGCGATGTTTGGCAGTACAAATCAATAATAGCCGCGTCAGAAGTGGAGAAAACGATGAAAGCGAGACTATCTTGCAAATACCATTCAACGTGCAAGTATATTTTATTCCTTTCGTAGAGACACAGACGAAGAAGAGTTCTACTTTATTAATACAGTTATACAAATCCTTACTTTTTAACCTTAAAATATACACATTTTACTTAACAACTATATAGGTTATCCAACGCCCACGCACCCCATCTCTTCTCTATTTTACAATTTATATTTTAGTTGCAGCAAGTACGAAAGATTCTGTTTATTTTCTTTTAGTTTTTGTGATTAGTGTATCAGCTCTAGTTGATTGACATAAATCATCTGCCTATTTTAATATTGGTACGCCATCCATTTTTTTTAAATTTTCATTTATTAACCAATGAATAATTCGTTCAGAGAGTTGTTTTGAACAATATTTTAACTGATTTCAACATATTTAATTGCCATATTTACAGCACATAGGGTTGTACTACAAGTACTCAAAAGTTATCGACAGCCCTCCTCAAATACACTGATAGATGCATAAAAAGTGACAGTACGCAAATATACTTATGTATGGATAAGAAACGAAGTATATTAACCCATTAACCCCTGGTGGTTTTGTCGTTTTCGCCTGTAATGCAAGTAGGAAATCGATTTTGGGAGATATTTCTGAATACATTATAATACATCGACTTGGAAGACATTTTCGGTTAACTTAATGCCTATGTGTGTTAGAAACGTCGATTTTCATTGGCTCTTTTGCCTGAGCACGAGCAGAAAGGTAAAAATTTGATTTTTTATTTTGCTTAACGGACTCATTATTTTCGTGTCGAGACCAGTCTTCATTCTAAATGCCCATCTTATCCTACTTTTTGCAAAGGTTCATATGTCTATGTGCAATTCAGATTGGTCTTTCTTAGATCCTAGGCCAAAAAGTCTAAAATCCGGACACAAAACCGGATCCCAACTTCGGGCAAATTTCGGCGGAAAAACTCGGGTCCAAAAAATGACGTTTTCCCTCTGTATTTTGTAGTGCAACTAGACAATCCATATTATTTGGTATCATCGTAAAGCTACATTTGTCTACCTTTCAATAATACCACCCACTTTATCGTGTCGCACATGACCTTAATGCTACAGAGTTTAGACGTAGGTTATCACCTCCTGCCCCGTAAACGCAGAGCTAAGGGTTAATGAGTTAATATAAATTAGACTGCTCCTGTATTAGAGCATCCGCATCGGGTGCGGAAGGTCGCAGGTTCGTACTCAGTCCGAGTCACAATAAGCACTTTAAAATGGTACAAGTAGCTGCCTCGCTTGGCATTTATCATTAAGAGGGTAGTGTTAGGATTGGTCGGCCTGGTGTCAGGATAATGTGACTGGGTGGGACATCATGCTATGCTACACGTCTGCGGCATGATGACCCGGTGATAGACATCGCTTTAAACTGCCACACTGCAGTTTGCGTAAAAATATTACTAAAATTGTTAAAGAAGCCTTAAAAATCCAACATACACAAACACACACACACACACACACACACACACACACACACAACTGTTGTTTGATTAGAGAGTGGTCATGACTATGTACCGACTAGAATGTCTCTCAAATGTTGAGGTTACTCAATGCTACAACCGGATAATGTGCAACGAAAACTTTAAGCGGCTCGTACAATTCACACTATGATGTTAGCTTCGCTTTTTCCTTGCCCTTGCATTTTATAAGGTCATCACTGTTTGTTTTCTTGACTCTTTGTATCGCGTCCGCTAGAAGATATTTGTTGCAGCCACGCTTGGTTAACTGTTGACTTAGATATATGTGCGTCTGATTAACATTTACGTCATCCGAGTATATTCTTCTGATTCTAAGTACTTGATTATAGGGATTTTTTTTTACCTCAGCCATGCAGCGTACTTTTGAGGGATTTCAGCGTGAAACGTAAGAATGAATGGTGTTCCTCCCAATTTTTTTCCCTTGCATTTTGTGAGGTCAGCACGGTTTGTTTGTTCGGCTCTTTGTAACGCTTCGCTTTTAGAAGTTTATGTTATCCCCGGTTTGCTTAAGATGCTTGAATACCTTGTTCTAGGTGATTTACTGTAAAAGCATGTTTTTGTTTGCAATGCCTGGCGTGGGAGTTGGGTTTAACAAGGTACTGATGTTGGTCAATCGGTTTAGAATAAATGTCCTCATGGTGCGTGTTTGCGATACTATTTGTTTTGTGTCTAAAATACATGATAGATATTAACAGCAATTGTGATCGAATAATATAAATTATTGGCTTATGTTATGAATTAATTTAGCTTTTCATCTTTTGCTGGCACTTTATTTCCATATCACCAATGAAACGTAACTTACAGAATCCAGAAGCTTTTTTTTAGTGGGTCCATAAATATAATTTTGCATATGATTGAGGCATCGTTGTTTTGGGGGTGGGTGGGGGTGGGGTGTGTTTGTTTGCTTGTTTTGTTGTTGTTTTATTTTTAGATAGTTCTTGCCATTAAACTCAAAGCTATTGAGTGAAATATTTTCGGGGGTTGGGTGGGTCCAAAATGGTTTGGTTTTCTGATCTATATGTCCTTCGTAAAACCATTTAATCGACAGGATGCTCACCATTTTTTAAGCATATTATAATGTTGGGTCATGGATTGTTTAGTAGCAGAATGTGATATCAGTCATATCTCTGTTTTATTCATCATTTCAACGATCGCAGACCCTTTCTTGGTTGGTTTGGTTATGATAGCGTACTAGGTTATAGTGTCCTTAAGGTTTGTCTTTGCTTAAGTAGTAACGTTTGTTTGTTCTAAATAAGTAATTTGATATTTCACCTTCGATGGCTGAAATGAAACCCTCAAGGTCGACCAATAACTCTTTGAAGAGCCAGATCACTTTTTATTGATTTTTGGTACATCAGTGTAGATATTTTCCTCTGTACATGTTTACGCTTCTTTTGGCAAAGTGGACTTTGCTTTTGAAGAGTTCTGTCTCCTTTAGTAGGCCACCTATGTCCTAAATTTTGGGGCGGAGACTTTAGGATAGACCTCTTGAAAGCAACCTAAAATTCTAGTCCTGTGGGTGGGGCTTTATTTACAACTGTATCGGAACTACTCCCTCGACTACACTGCTCCGAGTCTAGCTATCTCGGGTTCTTTATGATATGTCTTGTATTTGGAGTGATAACCCGCTGAATCTATCTGATGACTGGCACTCCAGAGTGTGACAGATTTCTACCTCAGCGGGATACCGTCTTATTCCTAGCTTCTTGAGTGTTTCCGACTTGGCCACAGACTAGTTACAGGGTCGCTCGCTTACTGGTCGCATCGTCGACTTGTCGCAGAGTCTTTAAATGTGTCACCGACTTGGTCGCAGGGTCGTCAACTGTCACAGTCTCTTTCGCCGACGTGTTAGAGGGTCGCCGACTGGGTCTTTTTGTCGCCAACTTGTCGCAGAGTCGCCGACTTCTCGCAGGGTCGCCGACTTGGTCGCATATTTGTCGCAATCGCCGACTGTGTGGCAGTGTCGCCAACTGATTGCAAAGTTGCCAACTGGCCTTCATCTAGTCGCCGACTCTGTCCCAGACTTGTTAAAGGGTCTCTGACTGGTCGCAGTCTCGGTCGCAATCGCCGTCTGGGTCTTCCCTGGTCGCCGACTTAGTCGCAGAATCACAGACTGGGTCTTCTGATCGCCAACTGGGTAGCAGTTGCAGACTAGTCTCCCTCTGGTTGCCGACTTGTCGCAGGGTCGCTGACTGGGTTACCGACTGTCGTATTCTCGGTCGCAGTCGCCGACTTAGTCGCAGTCTCCGGCTGATCGCAGAGTCGCTCGAGATGGATAGAATTCGACGTCTGTGAGAAATGATGAAAGAAGAGATATCCTCAGTCATAACGTGTATTATCGCAATCCCATCGCGTGGTTCGCTTGAGCAAGCCTTGTAGCGCCAGGCTGCTGGTTGATCAAAGACCTTGTTACTATCCTTTTCAGATTCTTGGCCTACCCAACGAAATACAACCAAGTGTGCTTGCTCTGGCAGGGTGGTTATACTGCTACAGTGCAAGGGACACTTCCTAACACACCAGCATGTCACCGTACCGTTATTTGTATTATAGTCATGTATACACTCTCGTGTTTTATGACTTTAAGCCCTGAAAAGGGCTAGTGGCCTCACCCCCTTCCGGGGCCGGGCTCAACCGTGTCTTCGTGCTAGACACTTTTTTGCCCCAGCGCGTGGGCCTTTTAACCCCCCTTGGTGGCTCACCGCCTTAGCCGTATTTCACTTTTCAGTGTCAATGCTATCCTGGGAGGTCTTAGCCTTTGGGCTGGGCTTTTGGTCGTGGTGCTGACTTTTTTGGTGTCCTTAAGACCTTTGTTACTTAGTCCCATTGAAAAACTCAGAGTGCCTCCACGCCAGCCCTAGAAAAGGCAGGAACGAATGAGGGAAAGGGTGATACCGTAGAACTCCACCGCTTACCGGAGTCTGTGGTGTTGTAGTGTAATTGTTCATACCCCATGTCCACTTCACACTAATAGGCAATTGAGATTGTAATCTTTTCTCTGTGTGATTGTGTGGCCCGGTGCGCTTTTCCTCCTTGTCTCGTTCCGTCTATCCTCCTGCTTCCCGTAGTCCTTTGTAATCCACCTTGGCAATGGATGTAGTGCACACCCTATTGTAATTAAATTGAGATATAGTGTTACCCGTTGTCTATTGGGGGTGGGAGTTCCTAACTTTCTGCCAAACATGTGTAAGTCACATATGTTTCGAATAATTATAAGTTGTGAAATTTCCTATTCTGTTATGCTTCTTGTTTTTGTGTACTATGCGTACTATTTGATTTCCGAAAAGAACACCAAATTCGTATGGATATGAGTTACCTTGATAAATTTGGGATCTTAATTAGGTAGTTGGGAAGCTAGGAAATAGAAATTAAAACAAATCATTCTTTTAAGGGCCACCAGCAGAGTTGTTTATCCAAAGATCGCTCATAGCCAAAAAGAGCCCAAAATATGGCAATATGAAAGATCTTTTCTACTCCACTGCCGTTAAAACAACAGTGGAGTTTCAGTATTTATAAATAAATACTGATTCAGCTGCTATCTTCTTTCTTCTGTTAATCCTTCTTTTACTATTTAACGTAAAGTAAAAGAAATTTGGATCCTTTTTCTTTGTCCTGATTCTTCTTTTCTTCTTTCTTCTGTTCCTTTGTTCTCTGGGAGCTCTTAGGAACACGTCCGTCTTCTTCGATGGCTAGTCTCTCCTCTTCCACTGCTGCTCCCATGTCAGCCACAGTTGGCTCTTATATATATATATATATATATATATATATATATATATATATATATATATATATATATATATATATATATATATATATATATATATATATATATATATATATATCCAGGCGGAATCACGTGACCCAAAACAAAGACGTTAGATGGCACTACAAAGCCCGTCAAAAATTTAAAATCACAGCATTAACTTGAAGGAAACGAAATATTAAATAAAGAAACGAAAAATTGAAGTCCATGGGTTTTCCTCGTCACACAAACATGTAAAGATTAGGTGTGAATGATTTCTGTTCTTGTCATTTATTTTTATTTTACCTTTTATTTAGCTATTGTCGCTTTATATTTGATTTTGTTTGGAATATTGGGTATCAATGGGCTGTGGATGGTAAAATGTCTTGGAAGTTTTCTTTCTCACCTTTCTCTTACGTTAGATAACGTATTTCTTTTATCTTTACCTTGCGTATTGTACAATGAGCTTAAATATCCTTGACTGAAACGAGAAGTTGTTTTTTTGAAAAGTACTGAGGGATTTAGGCTTTAACACATTTTAATTGATGCTTTTCTGCCTTATTTTATTCCAATTTTTAATAACACTTTAAATATTAGTCCAATCATTTTGGATTTATTTTGATTGCAGTACTCACCGTTTTTATGTTATCAACTTGTCTCAATGTGAGGATACATTTGAACACGTGAGTTTGATTGGCTGTGTAGTTTAAACACCTGCTGTATGACGCAATATTTATTCACACGAGCAACGGGTAACGAATAAAAATACAAACACTCACATTCTCTAGATTAAAAACATGTTAGATAATACTATAATTAGATAATGTCTTATAAACGGTAAATGAATAAAAATTACAAATCACATGGAAAAATAATTTTCTCACCATAACGTACCTTAATCATAAGGATTGTATTTGTAAGGAAAAATTATATATATATATATATATATATATATATATATATATATATATATATATATATATATATATATATATATATATAGAGAGAGAGAGAGAGAGAGAGAGAGAGAGAGAGAGAGAGAGAGAGAGAGAGAGAGAGAGAGAGAGAGAGAGAGAGAGAGAGAGAGAGAGAAATTACCGCTTTCGGAACCTATCGTTTTCTTTCTAAAGGCACAAAGTTTTCCAAGTCGATTACACATAAAAGAAACTAACAAGGCCAAAACAACGTAATTACTTTTGAGAATCTACATAGTGCTTGGCTATACATATTTACATTGACAACAATACAAGGAAAAAAATTATAGAAATAATCAAGATTTGAAACAATTTTCATTAGGAGTGATATCTTCTGTAATAACAAATAAAAAAAAAGAAAAACTAATACAAACATTCGCTAGCACATTAATAATATCTCACGTAATGTAATAAGTTATATATATATATATATATATATATATATATATATATATATATATATATATATATATATATATATATATATATATATGTGTGTGTGTGTGTGTGTGTGTGTTTGTGTGTGTAAATATATTCATGAGGTTTCTTAACATCAACTTTTTATAATACTTAAGCACATAAGCACCATAAATACTATCACAGCTTATATACATTTCTATATTTTTTCTCATTTCTCCATGCGTATTACTTAAATTGCATGTAGGCATTTCATCTGACCAAGTTAATTTATGGGCATATTTCTACTCACTTGTGGGTTAACCTTATTAAATTTCTTCTATATTTGAATTATTGATGCATCATATCACCCCAACCCAGGTATTCCTGATACTTTGAGTTCACGTTTTCAATGAATCTTTGCTAGAATCCATTCATTCAAGTAATTGAAGTTTTCAACACATGTTTGACTGGATATGGATATGTTATGATATTATCTCTGTCATTTACATATTTTATCAGGGTTTTTATCATATGCTTGGCCTCTTGGACTTACACTTTTTCCTCTGCAGTAAGGGCAATATGTTTTGAGACAAACACAAATCTACTTTTCGCTGAGATTTTTTTTAAGACTTTGGCATAATCAATACGCTGTTTGCGATACATGGTTTAATTAAAAAGTTATTTGTGATGCGTGTTAGTTTCCGGCCACATCACAGTATATTGCTTTGAAATGGGACTTAGAAGCTGTTGTGTTTTTATTGTGCCATTCTCCACATTCTCGTGAGTTTAATGACTTTCGCCTATTTAATAAAAATACGTATAAATCTAATGCTTTTCTTGTCTTCGAAGTTGAGATTTATTTTCCATTCAAAGATCGGTCAAGAACAATTGTGATTACAACTCTTGATATTACTTTGCTGAAAACTTCATAAAATGACACAAAGACGGCTAAATTTAGACCAAATCAACACTTTTTCATGGTTTTCAAATTCAAGTTTCTTTACAGACATATGGCAATGAGGGTAATAATAAAAACAATAAAACAGGATGTATTATTTGGATTTTTATGCCTGATTTGATGCATTTAAAATAAAAAAAGATGTTGCCTCGCTTTTAACAAATACTATGGAGTCAATACTAGTCGATCCAAAAGATTTTTGTGATTCTTGCTAGTTGTATGAACACACACAGGATTGACATTTTTGCTAGAAATAAAGCTACTTGTGTCAGTGGCCATAAAATCAACATTTTGAGAGACTGAATGAAAACTAAGGTCAAAGACAAAGATGTTTCAGTTTAAATCTTTTTCTGCGTAGCTATACTTTATTGTGTGACTTTGTTAGTACTTCTGGCTGAGTGAACCAGGTAACAGGATTATCACCAAAAACTTAATTTGTTCTTTGCGTACTTGCTCCTCGGTTATTTTGCATTCCAGGTGTGGTCCGGCGTGATATGGTAGGTAGATATATTTCTCTCCAAAATACTCCATATTCTTCTTTCTTTCTTTAATTCTCTCTTTTTATGTGTTAAACTTAAATCAGCAATATTTTAGTCTAAGAATAATAAGTCATGTGACCAAGTTTTATCTAGGGTGGTTCATATATAATAATGAAAAAACACCCTTAGGATACTCACGAAACACAGTGTAACGATAGCTGGATATATGCCGCCAAAACACGACTTGATACACTGGATTATTAATGTAAATAACAGCAATTCGTGTGAGAAAAGTAGGTCACTGTGACTGAACTCCCCGATGATACTCACGAAATACAGTGTAAAGATAGCTGGATATATGCCGCTAAGTCATGACTTGATACACTGGATTATTAATGTAAACAACAACAATTTGTGTGAGAAAAGTAGGTCACTGTGACTGAAGTCCCCGATGATACTCGCGAAACAGTGCAACGATAGCTGGATATATGCCGCTAAGACACGACTTGATACACTGGATTATTAATATAAGCAACAACAATTATTGTGAGAAAAGTAGGCCACTATGACTGAAGTCCCCTTCGGTGGTTGAGAAGAATGCAATAAACACTGATCTAGTTCTAGGACATAGTATGCCTAAATTAATAAAGCTGGTGATGGTGGCCTTTTTCCCTGGAGCGTGGTCCAGAATGACGCTCAAGATTATGCATCATACAGAGACCATGTCTGCAACTGGAGAATGGACAAGAAGATAAATGGTCACTGTGACCTTATTTGGTATAGTCAAGAATGCTACAAGAAAAATCTTTCATGAACAACCAATACATACGGTTGGAGATTTTTGTGTCTGACAAGATTTTTACATTTGGTTTGAACTGTAAACAACATTTAATTATTATAAGAATAGTAGGTCACTGTAACCTAGTTTTCTATGAAACAGTTATGAATATTGCAAACAAAACACCCTAAAAATGAACGTGATATACCCACAGCTGTGAATTTGACGAGAACACAACCATTTACACAAAGGGTAATCTTGAATAGCAAATTGGTGTACAAATGGTCACTATGCTTCTTTTGAAGACAATGAAATAATGAAAGAAACGCTCTATCTTCCATGAACATATAATGCCTAAAGCTGTGAAACAAAGCCTTTACAATATTAACCGGGCTATGGACGACACTTACGCTTTATTCAGGCTAGCTAATAGATTATTTATTTTTCTAAATGTGTTTTTTTTTCATGAGGAGAAGCCAAAATGTTCGCTTTAAGTTTAAAATTCTATGGTAGTAACACTGAAAGAAATTATGAATAGAATTTCGCCAAAGTTACCATTTGGAGTTGTAATTTGTAAAATTTTAAAATAGAATTTAAGCACTAGCAGAGCATTATAAAATGCGAATTTATCTCTTTTTCATTGTGTTCGACAGAAAGTTTGTTTCACTTTTCAGGAAATATTCGTTACAAGCATTTGTTATTTGATCATTAAATTAAAAGAGCAGAATAGCACGTGTTTTCATGGATTCCAGATCAGGAATTTCTCCCTTAATATTTGCTGAGGAGACAGTCCAAATCTTACTTTTTGGTCCTTATAGTTACAATGAAAACAACAAAGATTAAACTAAGAATGAAATGTGTCCATGGCTATTGGCATAAACGGCGTTCCCTACATATTCTATGTTTGCTCTTTACCAGAACAAGTAATTTTGTTTAGTAAGAAATGTTGAACTGAAAAGTTTTGTTTCTTATTCAAGACTTAAAGCAACTAAGTTACATTCGTTCATTACGTTTAATATTAACAAATAAAGATTAGTGTCCTCTTTCAAGAACAAAGCACCTCCAATGCATGGGAAGAACAGCTATTATGAATTTCATTTATGAAAAGAACATATCACATGACGGAATCAAGTGTATGTATATAGTAAAACAAAAGTACTGAGGAAAAAAGATTTGAAAGCTGCTTTCAATTAAACACATATTTATTAGCTTGATCAATTAACCATATATTTCTTAGCTTGAATATGTTTTATTGATCTGATATTTAATCCATTTTTTATAATTTGAATATATTTTATTAACCTTCTATTTGTTAGGAAACATAATTTAGTGCTGTTTGATACTTTTTTTCCGAAAATGAAATAATGCATCAGTCTAACACACTGGAAGTATTTTCTTGTTTCAAAGAAAAGACAGATGGTGCTTCAATTGTTGAGAAAACCTCACTAGGCTTGGAATCAATATTTTCTATCCATTGGTGTTTAATATTGATCAATCGAGCCTTATTGTGATTGCCGCTGCTACCATTATGGTTATTATTATTATTATTATTATTATTATTATTATTATTATTATTATTATTATTATTATCATCATCATCATCATCATTATTATTATTACTATTATTATCATCATTATTATTATTATTATTATTATTATTATTATTATTATTATTATTATTATTATTATTATTATTATTATTATTATTATTATTATTATTATTATTATTATTATTATTTCAGACCTCAAAACCGATTTTATTCTTCTTGAGAAGCCTTCTGATCGTTGCATTATGTACCAAAAGGACCAACGGTGGTAAATATAGAAAGACTGGTTGTAGAACAGAAAGTCACGACAAATTGTCAGAATCTGAATTTTCACTGTTGCGTGTTACATGTAGGACAAAACATCACAGAATGTCACAATCTGAATTTTCACTGTTTTGTGTTACATGTAGGACAAAACGTCACAGAATGTCACAATCTGAATTTTCACTTTTGTGTTTTACATGCAGGACAAAACGTCACAGACAAAATGTCACAATATGAATTTTCACTTTTGTGTGTTACATACAGGACAAAAAGTCACAGACAAAATGTCACAATCTGAATTTTCACTGTTGTGTCTTATATGTGGGACAAAACGTCACAGAATGTCACAATCTGAATTTTCAATGTTGTCTTACATGTAGTACAAAAAGTCACAGACAATATGTCACAATCTCAATTTGCACTTTTGCATGTTACATGTAGGACAAAACGTCACAGACAAAATATCACAATCTGAATTTTTACTTTTGTGTTACATGTAGGACAACAAGTCACAGAATGTAAAATCACACTTTGAATCTCAGTTGCTAATCAATTTCCCTTTTCCTGTCAAGGCTTGAATTCATTCTGATCATTGATAGTAATAAACAATAATAATAATAATAATAATAATAATAATAATAATAATAATAATAATAATAATAATAATAATACATAATTTTTTAAAAAACTTTAAGGTGTGACCTCATATGCTGGGACTTTTTGTTATGCATGCACACCATTACTATATTTCACATTGTGACTGGTTCTATGACTTTCTGTCTGTTTACCATTTCTTCCATATAAAGCTGTAAGGTACGCACAAGAGATACGCCATGAAAATGCCAAAAGAGACAGACAGATGTAGGAAAAGCATTTTAAATGTGTATTTTTTTTTTCTTTTCTCGTGCTTTGAACGAGAATTGTCCAATTAAAAATATGGTTACATTGCTGCCCTTGTTTCACTATTGTCCAATTGGAGTAGGAGGTTGATTTAATAATATTATTTGATGACGTATTAACCGACGAAATTTAACATGACTTGATTGTTTATTTATCACAGATGTTTGTGGCAACCAGCATCAACAGGTTCGAAGTGATAATGTCAACACGTGTTTAGATAAAGTTAACGACAACCTTTCGAATGATGGCGCCACGAGAATTTACAAGTGCAAGTCACTGATTCGAGGTATTTATTTATTTGTTTCTTCTTCTTCTTCTTCTTCTTCTTCTTCTTCTTCTTCTTCTTCTTCTTCTTCTTCTTCTTCTTTCTATTATTATTATTATTATTATTATTATTATTATTATTATTATTATTAATTATTATTATTATTATTATTATTATTATTATTATTATTATTATTATTATTATTATTATTATTATTAAAATTGTTGTTGTTGTTGTTGTTGTTATGGTTACACCCATACTTTATCGAAGAGCGTTGATTTGTTATAGTTCCCATGGGTCAGTCTGTCCTTGCGAAGCTGATCATTCCTTTGTCTCCAAAGCCGTCTGAATTATTTGACTGTAACATTGTAGGGTTAAATTGGTGGTTATTGTGAATGCAAAGTAAGATTTTAAACTACTCTTCCATTTTTTAAATCTTTTGTGGGTGGATATCTTGTGCTTATTATCACTTTTCATCCAGCAGTTCTAGATGCTTTAAACTTTGTGACTTTGTGTAAATGTACGAAAAAGTTTAATGTTTTGTCTTGTGTATCATGTTAAGATAAATTCCTTGAAAATTGCGAAAAAGAAACCGCATGTCAAATATCATTGTGAACTGGATTCTTATCGTGACATGACCGATTTAACTGGAATTTGGTGAATTGGTTATATTAAACACACTATCTAGATTTATTGAAATTGTGTGGACCGCATCAAAGGTTGCATTAATACGAAATAAGGTAACTTTTTCCTCAACCTCTCTTATATCAATTTCTTGAAAAAATGTTCAAAATGATTAATTAGAACAGTTATGTGGTTATCATCACTCCTTCTCCACATTTAAATTTCTTTTTGTCTAAAAAAAAGGTCCAAAATTGTGACTTGGAATAGTCATTTGGTTGCCATCACTCCTTCCCCTTAGAGTCTTGAGAGATTATACTGAATATTTAGAAGCTATTTGTTGTGAACAGACCAAACATGTTTCCACATTCTTGCCTGTGGTTAATTTCTGAAAATGGCCAAAAAGGAATAACTTGAACAAAATAGAATTTCGGGTGGAAGATGGCATCACATAGTTTGACTTAGACTCTGCAGGTTTATCCGATTTTTTCATGTTGATAACCTTTAATGGACAATGTACATACCAATGACTGCATCCACATCAAGTGATGATGATGATAATGATGATGATGATTATGATGATGACGACGATTATTATTATTATTATTATTATTATTATTATTATTATTATTATTATTATTATTATTATTATTATTATTATTATTATTATTATTATAAGAAATACCTGGACCGTTCATAGTTCTTGTTCAAACAAAATTGTTATTTTATTAAATTAAAAAGTGTTGCTCAAACCGGGTCCCGGGGGATATATTGCCCATTCACCACCCCCCTCTTGTCGGCCCTGGCCCCAAGCAATCTGAAGCTATGTTGAATATGTGGATGTAGAATCCCGTATGTTATGTATCCAGATATTGTATCTGAGTTTGAGGTTCGTGTCCAGAGTTTTTGTACATGACCTAGGACAGGGAACGTCCAATATCCATATCGGTCCATTTAGGTAGTCGTGAGGTAGGCGTTGATGCGACATCTATTCTAATTGTCTGTCTTGCATCGTAAAATAGTTTTACGTAACAATAATGTACAATATGATGGATGCGACTTTTAAAAAAAAAGTTTTTTTTTTTACATGTAACATTTGATGAGGAGTAAAATTTCATTTGTATATAATTTTGTTCTGATTTTTAAAAATCGTTCTGAAATACTGAGGGTATAGATAAATAAGGTTTCATATTTTAATCCATTACACTAAAAAACTAGTGTATATACTATTCTTTTTCTTTATAATCATAAAATGTGTATTGTAAGCTTTATTGCAGAGAAAGTTCTCTTCGATTGATCTATGTACAAAAAAAAAATGTCCTTCCACTATTCTCAACGATTTTTCGTTAGCAATAAGTATGCGTTCGAATCGAAGCAGGACTATCTTTAACTAGTATTATCATACTATTTTGCACGTTGATTTCTTCTGTCGTACTAGGGTTTTCTTCCATGATTAATTACTGCCCAGTTTCCGTGTGTAAAGACGATGGAACATGGACTGAGCCATCATTGTCTTGTGGCGGTAAGTTGAAATAGAAACATCACAGAGCTAACACCTATCGTCATTCTCATGTGGCGGTAAGTTGAAATAGAAACATCACAGAGCTAACACATATCGTCGTTGTCTTGTGGCGGTAAGTTGAAATAGAAACAGCACAGAGCTAACACATATCGTCGTTGTCGTGTGGCGGTAAGTTGAAATAGAAACAGCACAGAGCTAACACATATCATATTTAATTAATAATATTTAATTAATAATAATAACAGATTTTTCGAACCTTATAATAGGTTTAAGAAACAACAACAAAGCCTTAAATATATTACATATATATACATTTACTTTATTGCGTCGACCGGCAATTGCAACTTTGTTTCAATGATTGTATAAACTCTTTAGTCATAAAATGACAACCACACACACACACACACACACACACACACACACACACACACACACACACATATACACACACATTACGCAGTTACATCTGGGGTACTAAGTTTGATTTAAAAATGGCGTGTTTTATGATGACCTGGCATCTTGGCCAAATTCAATACATAACATATACATAGTCAAAATGACAACCACACACACACACACACACACACACACACACACACACACACACACACACACACACACATACACACACATTACGCAGTTACATCTGGGGTACTAAGTTTGATTTAAAAATGGCGTGTTTTATGATGACCTGGCATCTTGGCCAAATTCAATACATAACATATACATAGTTTAATTTATTATCTTTTGAAGAATGTTTGTAGAAATTTTCTTTGTGGATCAATTACTATTGTGTAATATAGTGGCCAAATCGCCTCTCCCCAAACAATGATTTTTATTTTGTAGAACATGTCACGGTAATTAATAGGCCTTGTTAACTCTAATACCGGGATTCGTCATTTGCCATGTATTTTTTTAAGGTGGTAAAGGTAAGTTTTCTAGAGACGTACATCGAGAATTTAGAGAAATTGAATCTTATCGTACGTTTTCCTTGTTCAAATTCCGTTTTTTTAAAAGCAAAAAAACAAACAAACAATATATTGTTGCTTATTCTCACACAGTTACTGAGTGTTACGAAAAAGGTAAGTCCCAAGATTTTAGAGGGCGGCGCATGTGCACACAAAGCGGTCGCTTCTGCCAGCGTTGGGACTCTCAATTACCTCACAAACATGGCTACAAGAAATCCGATATGTTTTCCGATTTCTCTGTCTCCGCTGCACAGGCATACTGCAGGGACCCAGACGGCGCACGTGGTTTTCCCTGGTGTTACACAACTGATCCAGAGAAGATATCCGAAGCCTGCGATGTGCCAGAGTGCGACAGTGAGTTCCTTTCGTTGTTATTTCTTCCCTTAGATCCGATTTATCAAATCTTCGCAAGCCACGGGCGAAAATCAGCTACACTTTTTTTTTCTGCAGCTGCCTCGAACAAGATTTTAGTTTTTCATGAATATAAGTAAACAAAAAACATCATCTAAAACAATTAAACACGCTCTCGCACATCAATGAAACGGTCATTTTCTCATTGATCTATAAGGATACGTGACAATGTGTGAAAGAGAAAATTTGATTAAGTCATTCCAACAATATAGACGATTAGGATGGGTCAGCTCTCTGAAAAACTTTCACTGGCTCACAAAGATTGATTAAACAGGTTGATGCATTTTTTATTTGATACGAAGAATTTTTTTATATCAGGAAACAACTACTTAAAAAGCATAGCGAATTTTTGCGCGTGGCTTGCGACGATTAAAATGATCTATAATGAAAAACAAAATTAAAAAATGCTATCGGTCTTGCACATTATTCATTGCAAGACACTTTTGGGAGTGACTAGTGTTCATAAATGACTATAAAACATTGTAATATAACAAAATCAATGTTACTGATCATGACTATAATTAGGGATATTTGGTTTGTAAACAACAAAATACAAAGCTTAATCTGACTGGACGAGATTGGAATTTCCCCATTAACCACCCCCTCCCCGAAGTTTGCCATGTTTTTTTATTATATTTCTAGTACTAGACCATATCTTATTGACAACTTAGAATGTTCTAGAAATGAACTGTTGACCTTCATCCTGGTTCTATTTTTGTTTCTTTGCTTTTCATATAATGTTGTTACTTGAGAATTTACTCATTCTTGCCTTGATATCTTGAAGTAGAATCAGTCTTATTTTTGTGTTCAATATTTCATTTCGGTAAAAATTTTTGCTCACATATCCACTGGAATACAAAACGCACATCAATAATACTCTTGGACAAGGACATCAATTTGGAACTTCAGTTAATTTAGACAAGAACATTTTGGACTGTATTATTGCCATACATACGAAGACTGTTAGCACATCATCACAATTGAGGCCATTGGCATATAATCTCAACCGAGACTACATTGACATAAACCTATTCAATATCGGAACTTTTTTGGAATATCACTGGAATTCAGTTGGAACTTCATACATTTTAAACTTTTGATAAAAATATAATGAATATTTAGGATTAAATTCACAATAGGTTATGTTCATTTTTACAGTTTCACTTTGTAGCCTAGGTTTTCGCTCTTCATGTCATTTAATTTTAGACCACATATTCGTAACTATATATATATATATATATATATATATATATATATATATATATATATATATATATATATATATATATATATAATCAATGACAGCTTCAATCACTGGACAATGGTATGATAGAAAGCAGTCTTATAAATGTTGTTGCTGATGACATCTTAGTGTGTGTTATACAAAAAGCAAAGAAACATCAATAACATTTATGAATATTGATCTCCGGGATTAGATGACATTTCAGTTGCAAATAGCTATTAGCAGTCTCTTGCAACTAGTTCTCATAAGCTGTAATCTTGATAAATGCGGCCATACAGCTCTGTAAGAAACGATGGTTGTTTTTGTGGATCTTGGATCTAAATATTTCCACATAGATTAGGAATAAATATAAAAAAAACAAACAAATAAATAGACATGCAAACAGCATGTAAATTCCAATCCATCACTTCAGGGTTTAAGGATCATCTCTCTCGACCCCTAGGATATGGGTATTTGCTTTTCCTAAGGCACACAATTTGGAACTTTTAACTTGTCTGTGCATGCTTCAGAGAGTATATGCATTTTATACGGGGCATATTACATGACAATAAGTGTACTAACATTTATATATCTCAATTATTGCTCTGTCTTGTCTATGCTCTCTTATTTGTCTATAAATTTGCATGAACTCATTACACCGCGCTTACTGATATTTCTGTATATCGCTTATTGTTTTGCCTTGTCTGTGCTTTCTTATCGGTCTCTAAAAAAGCACGAGCTTATTACACCTCGCTTACTAATGCGTTGTGTAACGCGCCGGCAGACCAGGTTCTACGCTGTTTACTTGAAATCATTTGTAGGAGGTAAAGCGTACAGCCTTATCCGCCAGTGCATTATGGGAAGGTAAATCGAGGCAGGTGCCCTTCGTTGTTTTTTTTTTTTTTTTGGTTAATACGTTTCTTTTTACTTTTTGAAGGCAATAATATAGTAGAGATAATCAATTAAGATGCACATTTGATCAAGAAATTATATCGCACAGAGTTGCGACGATGCAGAGAATTTGTACCATTTAAAATCAGTGTCATAAAATGAAATTTTCCAGAAATCGCTACTAATAAGGGCCGAATAGAGAAAATATTCAATTTCGATGGGCATGTATTAATAACGGCCGTTAGATACATTTAATCTTGATTGGCTAAGCTAAATAAAGAATGTGTGTTGATTGGCTAAGATAAATAAAGAATTTGTTTCCCAGACGAAGTTCAAGAGTTTAAGAATTTTCCCTCTCATAATTAGCCAGTCTTAGTTTGCAAGAGCCAAAGTCTTGGCTTCGGGAGAATAGCAAGTGGTCTCTCGTTTGAAATTATCCAAGGACAAGTGTCTAGAAGCTGAGGAACACGGAACCCTAAAAGTACAGAGAGACTCTGCTACGCAGGGGCGTGCGAGTTCTGCAAAGCACTAGGGAAATAGCTCCAAATATAAACCCATACAGTGCGTAAAGAGAGCAGACAGCCAAATTACGGTTGATGACCGAACGAGGTGGATAGAGATAGGTGGAAAGGAATACGTCGACTCTAACCTATCACCAACGTTGAATTTGGAGGGACCGACAAGCAACCAGGTTATACAGGCATGCTGGTTCAATCGATTTCATGGAAAAATTTGTGTTAAGGGCCGTCCATAAATGAAGACACTCACCTGGGTGAGGGGGTCTCACATTTGTGACAATATATGACGAGGGGAATGGGTGTTTAAGAAATGTGACGTTACATCAAAATGCGCAACCGCAACTTTAAAAATAAGTTCCACTTAATTTTCATTCTTAATTTTTTTTATTGCTTACAATTTAATGACGTTTCAAGTAGCTTCACGCGTGTCGTGCACAAGCTAAAATTAAAATGGACTGGTCTTCGTACCTTCGTACCACCAACACCCCTAATAGCCCCAATAGTGGCTTATTCCAAATAGCATTCTTCCGTTTCCGGTTCGCTGGTGTCGACAAAATGATGTTGAAATAATTTTGTTCTAGCCAGATTTACTTCTGCAGTTTTAGCTAGACGACGAATATTTTCAAAAGAATTTTATGCCAATTTCAGCTTTTCAGTGCCTCATTTTTAAGAAACGTTTTCTCGTACAATATCAGAGTGCAGCGCCACACTAAATACATACCTCAATGCCAATAAAGTGATTTAAAACGTTAATTTTCAAATAGGGAATACGGCTTTTGGGAGGGTGCAGAGTTTTGTGACGTCATATTTGAGGGGTCTTTACGTTAAGTGACGACGCGTGACGGGGGTGGGGGCTGGGTAAAAAATCGGCTAAAATCGCGTGACGTTATTTATGGATGGCACATTATCGGTATAAACTGAATTCTAACTGCAGCTTTAAAAACTTGGTATTTAAATTGTTAGATTCGGCATACCTGTTTATATATATATATATATATATATATATATATATATATATATATATATATATATATATATATATATATATATATATATATATCATCGACTTGTAGATACCTAATATTTACATATTTGACCTTGTCACTTAAGACTGGGGGGGTGTATTGTTGAAGTCAAATTAGTTATTATTATGAATACCATATTGTATACTGTTAGTACTGCGGTGGATATTAGATCGTATCCAGATACTGAAATGCATATCTAGTCGTACTCTCCGTACTCTCCAACGTCTAAGTTAAACAACTCCAATGTCGGCATAGACTGTTTAGCCCTGTTGTCAGTCTCCTTTTGAGTTATCTCTGTTGTTTTTCCGTAGAATTTGGTAACATAAGTCGAGAAGTTAACAATAACAGTGCTAGTGTTGTTGATCCAAGGCTTTTAAGTTGTATACTGTCCATTAGTTGTAAAAACAAAAGCATGCATTTTCACAAGTGAGGAGACTGCATATTTTGTTTTACAGAATGTTGGAGCTTAAAATTTTTTTCAACATACAATGAGAAGTCAATTTCTGGATTAAGGAATTTCACGATGCTGGTAATTTTTTTTTATGTTTAGATGACTCTCAATACGTGATCTTGAGGTGTACCTAGAAGATTGCTTTCAAATGGTGCTGGCATTTATTATCTCGGAAGTTTCGAAGTTAGATCTGCGACTTAGGTTGAATAGGTCAGTCATTATGCCGAACTAACTTGCCGTGTTGTTGTACGCTTTCTCAAAGTCGCTAAATTCGTTCTTGTTATAGACGAATCTCTAATAAATGTGGTAAATTGTACTTCTCTGGCGTATGAACTGAATCTACATTGAATCCGGGTTTGATGGCTTAGAAGAGTTTCTTATAGTCCGTTTCATGGTTTGCAAATACAGCTTCTTGACGATATCGGAAATTAGTTGAAATGTCCGTTTGGTCCTTTCCAGTCACCTCTGCAGCGAACACACATCGGGCTTATTCTACAACCCCGAACCCCACAAGTCAGAAACAGTCAAATAAACGTTTTATGTCATCTAAGCATGCGAACGTTATTGCAGTGCATTTTACAAGGGTGTACTTAACTTTTAAAAAAAATGAATTTCAAAATAGTCCATTCCTTTGCTTCTAAATATGAAAACAAAATAAGCAAAATTCGTAGAGTCTTTTGATATGTTCATCAGTCAAATAATTATATGAATCGGTTAGTTTGAACGAAATGAATTTATTTTCTAGGTCGGCTTCTGTATTTAACAAAGATTCCACGTAATGGTTTGTTGGTTTGTTTATTGGAGTGGGGGGTGGAGATGGCTTCCCATTAGTTATGCATATCAATTATCAGTCACGTGACCATACTTGCGTGACCATAGCGTACTTGCTTAATGGCTGTTATTGAAATATTATATTATGTACCAAATAGAAATTAAAATACAGCGATAAAAACGTGTTCAAAATATTGACAAAACTATACTTTTTCATGGCAGCGATCATCGTGAACGACGGATTTTGTCCCAGTACACAAAACAGGACAAACTTTAACCACGTATTTGATACAGGTAAAATCTTTCTTATTTAGTTATTACAAAATTGTTTTTACTCAGATGCTCGATATTTTACATGTTTGGCTGGGGTTTTTTTAACTCACTAAGTTTTGGGGGTCTATTTCACAATACAGATTTTCTCAAGCTGACAATATCATTGATTTAATTCAGTTCTGTACAGGAATATTTTTATTTATCCATAGTTGTGCAAGTCCTCCATCTAGAATAAAGCCTTTTCTCAATTGCTTTATCTTATTTCATTTCATCGTTTTCGTTCTATTTATAACTATTGATGCGACTCTACGTTTCAGGATTAAAGATAGGCTCCAGTACTGCATAAATGATGTAATAATGCCATCGCCGCCTATACTTAACATTGAGTTCTTTATTAAAACCTATCTGGTAACTTGTTAATTTTAAAACGTCACTGTTCATTAGGTTAGACTGAGTCACAGCCCGGTAATCTCAATGATGGACATGCAAGAAATGGTTTACATTGGTTGGATATAGTCAACTGCGGTTGCAAACATGCTATACAGAAAACATATAATAATAATAATAATAATAATAATAATAATAATAATAATAATAATAATAATAATAATAATAATAATAGAGGTCCCTAGTGGCCCAGTGGTCTAAAGCGCTCTCCGTTACGGATCACTGCCATCTCACCTCTGTCTGCGTGGGTTCGAGTCTAAAATTCGGCGAATGTGGATATGTGAAAAAGCTTGCCAGTAGCTTCTCGTGGGTCGGTTGTTCTTTCCGCTGATGTCCCGGTTTCTAGCCTCCACCATAAATACTGGCTGCCATGTATAGCCTATCGTGTGCTGAAAAATGGCGTTAAGCCCAACAACTACCACCACAACAACATGTAATAATAATAATTAATAAATAATAATAATAAATAATAATAATAATAATAATAATAATAATAATAATAATAATAATAATAACAACAACAACAATAATGTATAAATAGGTCCTGAGATTTGTGATTAATTTGTGATTATTTAACTTCTGCTGTCGGTCAATTGTACGGTGAAGTTCATACTAATATTATATGGAATCTGATAAATTAAAAATTTGATTCAAAGACATGTTTATTTCAAATGAGACTATACCTCTATCTTAAAGTTTGATCTGTAAAGAAATCATTTCTGAAAAAATCTTTGCATCTGCATTGAAAACTGTCCGCTAAAGGTTTTCAAATCTAAAGTCATATACTGGGTAGTCAATAGTCGAAAAAGTTCGTATAATCAACTGCAATAAAAAAGAATTGTATCTAACAGTAGAAAACCCGTTCGTATGTTCAACTTAACATGGATGTTTCATTGCGATTTGACCTTTAAGGCCCATATCAACGTTGCTTCCTTGAAGTCAAAATATACTTGGAACATGCTGAACGTGGTCTTATTTCACCATAACGTATGTTGTTTGATAGTGCTCGTCTGAAGCAAACTATAATACTCGATGCACAGTGGCGAGTCCAAACATATTGACTGATTGGGTAGCTGTGGGTGGAACTAAACAAGTAGCCCAGGGTAGGGGCGAATCTACCTTAAGCTCTTTCATTTTAAGCGTATAAAGAGTATGATTTTAGCCTTTTAACTGTAATTATGGGTGGGCTTAAGCATGCGCCATCCTCACTGTGGATATGCTGTTGCATGTCGTACTGTTTGTTGTTGATTGCAAAATATATAATCTCTACGTATCTTTAATTTTTGTGTCTTCATGACAGTGTACCGTGCAGGTCAATCATGATATGACAGTTTGTGCCACATTCACAGGTTTAACAACTACCCTTTGTGCAAACTTTTTTACGTTTGCTGCAACCAATGAATGGTTTACTTGAGGCTCGTCTACCCATGCCTGGTGATTTTCGCAACCAATGATCACAACACGTTTCACTGAGAAAGACTCTTCCGATGACAAGTACAGTTCTACTTTTCCAATATTTTCTCCCAAATCGTATTGTGGAAGATATATTATATCTCATTTCGAATGAAAATAAATATTTAATTATGTTTCTCTGTTATCTTCTAGATTAATGCTTTCTCAAAAGTGTTTGGCACGCATGATTTATCAACCAATTCATTTAAATAACTTAATCACTAAATATTTCTACACTACATTTATTTCTACACTATATTTATCACAACTTATTGTGCCTTTCAGCCGAGGATGACGTATTCACGTGCGGGGATACAGTCCAGTATGCTATTCAGAAGGGAATGCGGTTCCTTGTGCCCGGATATTATCACTTTTCGTGCAGGAGTCTAATCGAGTGCGCCTCTTCCTGTTCACGTTTGGATAGGTGTCGGCACTTTACATTCTCCGAAAAGCATGCAGTATGTGAACTCTTCGACTACACGCTACCAGAGCCGAAACTCGTTCCATATATCAAATATAGATACGGCAAGAAAGTGTGCAAGTAGTTGGGGAATTTGTCTGAAATCAATATTGCGATTTAATTAGATTAAAAAGACGGGCGACAATTTTGGTTTTACAGCTTAAACTTAAGTGCACCAACTGTTCCTACGGTGGACGTGGTAATTTGCAAGAGGTGAACTATTTGTTCTCTGCATTAATGCTGGCAGGCCTGTTATGAATATACAAATGGTTGCAGATTTAAGTCTAAAGCTTATGAGTTTGGAATTTTGTTGTCTATAAAATAAAAGACATTACTTAATGGAAAAATCGTTCTAAGAGACAAAGTTATGCGAAAATTCTGAGGCAATGTCAAGAGTCGATAGCGCTGGTAAGATACATTGGGCAATGGTGTTTGTGGCTCATAGATCAATAGGGTTCAAGATTCATTTGCCATTTTGCTATAATTTCAACTAAATACGGCATAAAATGTTAAGTAATACAACCGTTGCGAAAGGTTTATAATATACAGGTATGTCGCCAATTACGGTTACCACCATAGCGTTATATGTTACTTCTAATCAGATTAATGCGTTGCTCAGATTTTCACAAAGTGGTGTTACATTTCGGATGCAAATAATAGACATGCATATTTTTTTGTTTTGGGGTTTTTATGTTGCTAAAATGTAATATTCACACACAGACACACACACATGAAATATCTGGACGTTTTAGTTATGTGGTTATTTTACTTAAAATGCTTGAATACGAGGTCGCTACACGTTTTACAATACGTTGAAATATGGCGATACCGTTTTAGAGTAGCATAATTTTAGCCGTTCAGGTCACGTGCAACTTCTGTCAGACCCAAGACACTCTTGAATTAATAGGTCTACCATGCCAGCCTTAAATAGCACGTCCTTATTTCTTTACACAACTGATGTACACGAATGATTGTGTTTTATTTTGGATTTTTAACGTAGCTTTAACAATTTTTCAGTCATGTTGCAACGATGTCTGCAGTGTGGCAGTTTATAGTGATGTTTAGCACTGGGGCATCATGCCGCAGATATGTGGCATGAGCCCTGTCACATTATCTTGACCCCAGGAAAACCAATCCTAACACTAACCTCTTAATACTGAGTGTCAAGCGAGGCAGTTGATAGTACCATTTGTAAAGGTCGTTAGTATGACTTGGCCAGGGATCGAACTCACGACCTCCCGCATTCAAGTCGGACGCTCTAACCACTGGAGCGGTCGGTTTAATAAAAGGTAAATTCGTGGTTGAGAGCATAGGTGAGCAAGGTCCCGCAAAGTAAATGAAAATGTACTTTACATCTGGAAACTTCAAAGGAATTTACGTACATGGTGGCACCCTCGTGGACCCCCTTTCTGCACAACTATTGACAACATTTATAGGCAGTCATGTGTGGTAACTCATAGTGCCAATTTCATGGACCTCCTTCCTGCACAGAAATTCAAAAAAATATAGACAGTCACTTTCATTGTGCCAATTTCATGGACTACCTTCCTGCACTGAAAATCAAAAAAATTATACATTCATTTTGGTGTCAACCCCCTCTGATTGTGTCACCAGGTGTGGTCCCCACCCCTCCCCACCCCACCCCAGTAATGTCACTGCGATGGATACTTCAACAGTAAAACAAAATATAAACAATTCTAGCCCAGCCAGACTACGAAGACAACAAGCGAATACTACGTAATTTTTATCTACGTGTAACAAATAATGACACAATGTTACATTGTATTGAATTCAGTATTTTTCAATCAGATGATATAAATAAAACTACGGTCAAAGCTACGAGTTTTAAACTTTAGAATACAAAAAGAAGTGAAAGCATTACTAATTTAAATGGATTAAAGAAAGTTTCCAAATAGCTACAAATAAAGGTTCTCGTGGGAATCATGTTGGCTTGTATATAACAAGCAAAACAATTTATGAGAAAAATTATTCTTTCGTTGTCTTTTTTTGGATTAAAGTACAGTCTTTAAGACGTCTTGACCACGATCCCAGGTACTATATAAACACTCGACATTGGACATCAAATTTTCAACCAGCTCTGTCTAATTCAAGAGTTGAAATCTAAAAACTCCGAATATGAAATGGAACTTTCAACATAAACTCGTTGAACCAATACGTAATTTAGGAATTCTCGACTTAATGACATTTAAATTTCAACAACTGCCGTGTAATTCAAACGACACAATCTAAAACCTCGATATAGAAAATATAATTTACAGCCACTACTGTTTAATTCAACAGATACAATCTAAAATCTCGACCTTGAAAATCGAACTTTATGGACAAGCATTTCTGATACAACATGTGAAATTGGAATTCTGGACATATGACATTAACATTATCAACGGCAGCGTCCTGATTGGACCAACTTTTGTCCGCTGCGGCGCCTCATTGAAACCAACATACACGAGTATCGGTATCTAGGAGAATAACACTTTGAGATTGTGAAAGATAATGATTTTGAAGAACCCGACAGGTGTGGAAGAAAACAGTGCATAAGAGCACGAGGATACTACAAACATGCTTGATATATGAAATATCAGAGGAAAAAAAGTATATTCGAAAACATCAGTCATTAATCACAAAATGGAACACATGAACCACCTGATAAGGCAACTACAACACAGAAACTCCTCAAGACTATAAATGACGCTGTATAAGAAATGAATGGAAAATATTTTAAAATACAACATTCGTTGAAACTGCGTCTCTAAAATGCAAAACGAATATAAGACAGCAGGTTAGTCATTGAAATTTAAAAAAAATATATATGAGGTAATAAAAATTACATTAATGGTGGGTCACCAAATTTTATACAAAAGCAGATATAGAAGTTTAAAAATCAACTATGCATTTTCCTAAACAATTTTTGCATCACATTAATGGTGATGCAATCAATGGTCATTTAAACATCTCCCAAATTTTATACAAAAACAGATATAGAAGTTTAAAAATCAACTATGCATTTTCCTAAACAAAGTTTGCACCTTGTAAAACTTTTAAAACTATCATAAAGCCTACAGTCATAAAGAATTTATACAAAATGAAATAAAGTCAGTGATATGGGAGAAGTTTTAGAAGACTTGGTAAAAAAAAAACTAGTTCACCTTTTACAGTATACGGCTGTTGAAGTTGCAATTATTCATGTGGAAGGACTAAATGTGTGCAAAGCACAAAATGTTTCCTTAAGTACAATTTTCTCAGGATTTTAATTTGACATAAACGGATAGATGGTACAATAATTTAAAATGAAGTCAGTTGTAAATTCTAACAAATGTAATGAAAAAAAACCTGACAGAAGAAATTGAAATCATAAGAAACGGCAAAAGGAAACAGTTTTCTTGAACTCTCCTGAGATTTCCTGAAAATTCCTGTACCATTTCCAAGGACCAGAGCAAATTCTAAACCGAATTCTAGGTCTAGGGACGATCGTCAAATCAAGGTTCGATTGGCAAGAGTCCAGGTCCAGACGACTAGACAAAGATAGGCAGAGCAGGGACGAACGGAAGACTCGATGTCCGGATAAGATAGGTGATGATGTCGCTCATCGTTGCACTCGTAGGCAATGACGAATTGAATTAATTCTGTCATTGTCAAATATTAGTAACTGTAAAGAAAATTTTAATTGCTTTTTTAATTGAGTACATGTTATACTTTTTTCCCTTCTTTTGTAACCAAGTAATTGATTTCTTTTCATTTTTAAATTCTGTTGTTAAACTGATTAAATTTATATTTGTTCATTGAAAGGGGGCTCGTTGTGTTTATTTCTTCAATATACTTGTTCAGAGATCAGCATTCTTCTTTCTATCTATCCACACTGGGTAAATTACACAGCGGGAGGTCATTCCCTAGCAACGAACCGTAGTGGAAGAGGTTGGTGTGCTTGAACGCCACCAATTTATCACATTATTGGAGGCCTCGTTCCGGGATATTTGAACTGTGGATAAAAAGCAGATTTGAGCATATATTGAAAGAAATATAACACCGTGTCAGTGATAGATTTTGTGATGTGTCGAATTTTAAAACTTTTAAAAGCATTGGTTAAATGAATTGTATCAATGTCAACTTAATTAAAGTAGTAAGGGATAGAGATAGTTATATGATTATTTTCATTTCATCTCTGAACATCAAAGGGAATTCGTTCCACGCGACGAAACTTGACCTAGTGATATGCTATGGTACAAGGGTTTGACATAAGACTCTTCCTAAAATCAACCGGTTAAAGGAGGAAGCTTGGCAATAATTGATTGTTCAAAGGAACGTTAATTATGGCATGATTAGCTGTCTTGACAATCAAAAATTCTACGGAGAAGATTTAGGAAATAGTCTATTCTAATTTATTAATAGGGATTTATGGGCGTAACTTTGTAAGGAATTAAGTGTTTTGCTTTGGAAAAATTCTTCCGTCTCCAATCTTTCTTGAGAGAAGTTAGACGGGACTCCGAAACGTAGCAAGTACGTTTTCGTTATGGAGTAAGGAGCCGGATAGTTGTCTCAGATAGGGGAAAGACTTTACGTTTGAGGTTTCTTGGAAACGAATACGAAACGGCAAAAGGAAACAGCTTTCCTAAACGCTTCCTGAGATTCCAAAGTACTTGAGATTCCTTGAAAATTCCTGTACCAAATCCAAGTACCAGAGCAAATTCTGAGCCTAAGGCTATGTCTAGGGACGATTGTCAAATCAAGGTTCGACTGGCAAGAGTCCAGGTCCAGACGACTAGACAAAGGTTGGCAGAGCAGGGACGAACGGAAGATTTGGTGTCCGGATAAGATAGGTGATGATGTTGCTCATCGTTGCACTCAAAGGTCGCATCCCGTAGACAATGACGAAGTGAATGAATTCTGTCCTTGACAAGTAGTTGTAACAGTAAAGAAAATTTGTATTGTTTTTTTTTATTATTTGAGTACATGTTAGTACTTTTTCATTCTTTTGTAACCAAGCAATTGATTTCTTTCTATTTTAAATTCTGTTGTTAAACTGATTAAATTTTATATTTGTTCATTGAAAGGGGACTTGTTTTGTTTATTTCTTCAATATACTTGTTCAGAGATCTGCATTCTTCTTTCTATCTATCCACACTGGGTAAATTACACCGCGTGAAATCATTCCCTAGCAACGAACCGTAGTGGAAGAGGTTGGTGTGTTTTGAACGCCACCAATTTTTCACATTATTGGAGGCCTTGTCCCGGAATATCTGAACAGTGGATAAAAGCATATCTGAGCATATATTGAAAGAAAGTAACGCCGTATCAGTGATGGATTTGTATTAGTTAAAATAAGAAACTACGAGTGTGAATTGAGTCAATATATATATGCTTATCTATGTTTTAAATTATATATGATTTTGTATTTCTTTAATGTTGCTTGACATTGTAAGAAATTAAGATTTCATACCTGAAATTGTTTAAGCGTGGTTGGTTGTCCGTATTCAAGTAACCCAGAAGTGTTTTTACCTTAGTACTCTTGCGAGGAAGTATTCACCAGGGTAAATTGAACTTGTGCTGCAAACGATATGAATTTAGGGAGAATTCATAGTTTGGTACTGCCCGAAAGCCGTTTAAGTTATTTTTGTGATTTTTAAGTAAGACTTTACTGAGTTAGGATACTTGTAGGTATTCCTAGGGAAGTTGTTTTCTTGAAGGCAGAAAACTGGTTAGTGATAGCCAGACTAGGTAAGTGAGTTAGCGACAAGACCGATAGACAAGAATGACAACTTTAAGGCAATTAGCGAAATAATGTAAAGCTTTAGAATAGGATCTAGGTTATGAAGGGACCAAGTCAGCTGAATTTGTAGAGCACAGTCTCAAAGAGTACAGAGAAGAGCATGCAGCCGAGAAGGAAAGGGAAAAAGAACTTGAGTTAGCCAGACTGCAGGCCGAAAGGGGGAAGAAAAACAGGCGGCCACTCAAAAAGAAAAAGAACTTGAGTTAGCTAAACTGCAAGCTGAGGAAAGGAATAAAGAGAGAGAGAGAGAGAGAGAGAGAGAGAGAGAGAGAGAGAGAGAGAGAGAGAGAGAGAGAGAGAGAGAGAGAGAGAGAGAGAGAGAGAGAGAGAGAGAGAGAACATGCGTTAGCCATGGAAAGACTAAGGATAGAAGCAGAATCTAGGAGGGGCGAAGAACTGAACGTACATTCAGGACCCTCAAGCAGAAGAATTGAGGATAGACGTACCGTCCAGATAACCATGCCAATGTTCAACGACAAGATTGAGATTATTGATAACTTTTTAACTCAGTTTGAAAAGTTAGCTTTATTACATCAAATACCCAAAGAACAGTGGGCTATTAATATTTCGGCATTTTTTGCAAGGCGTTGCCAAGGATGTTTATCATAATTTGGCACCAGCTGAAACAGATGATTACAAAGCTCTCAAGAAAGCGCTACTACGGCACTATGAGCTGACAGCTGAAAGTTTCCGTAAACTTTTCAGAGAGTCATCTAAGAAAGCCACAGAGACTCGCGCGCAATTTCATACTCGTTACGCGTACTTTTCGATAAGTGGATAAAAATGTCAGGAGCCGAACTTAGGTACGAAGGCATACGGGAAGAAATTCTAAAAGAACATGGTCTCATCACATATCGAAAAGACCTAACAGTATTTTTGGCGGAGCGTGATTTCGCGACCTTAGAAGGCATTAGTGTAATGGCCGAGCAATATCAAGCTGCACACTCTCGTCCAACCACATGGAGTGGCAGGGATCGAACACAGCGTCCCAGACTTTAGGAGAAGTAACGGTTTAACACCTATCAGGCGGAATGGTCAAAATGGTGGGAATCCAGGGGCTGACAATCTCAGCCGTGATCAGTCCTGGGGCTCAGGTAAGTCCCAAGGGGTGGACAAGATAAACTTTTGGTAAGAAAGAGGAAGTTGTGTGTTATGGCTGCAACAAACCTAGCCATATTCTTAAAGACTGTAGAAAATACCTTCCCACTGTAAGAGTAATCTAGAGTAGTGGTCCCATACCGCAACAGCTTCGGTAAAGGTAGTAAAAGCAACCGTGTTGTACGACACCGGCTGTAGTTATCCAGCTTTGGTGGACAGCAAGTTTGTTAAACCTGCTGATTTATACAAGTCAGACAGCAGAGGGTCAATTTGCTAATAAGAGTAGAGATTCTCTTCCAGTTGTTTATATCAATCTTGATTCACCCTATGTGAAAGGACGAATTCAAGCAGCGCGCTTGTCAGGGTTGTCGCATGACGTTATTTTAGGATGTAGGTATGTATTGCAACAGCTTAATCATATGACGTGTACACCCCTACACGTGTGGTCTGTAGAGACTAGGCCTATGATACGAAGGTCAGGGCCGAAACAACTGAAACCCTTGACTTCGCCCATAGATAACTTGCTACCTGGCGAATTAAGGAGACTTCAATAGGAAGATTCTACCCTTAATAGGATACGCGGGTATGCAAAGGAGAAGTCCGTGCGGAACTTACTCGACGGTGAGGTAGAGTTCGCACTGAAGCGAGGTATCTTGTACCTTTACGCTCGAAAAGGGGCCGAAAGGTATAAGCAGGTAATTGTACCACGGTCTAAGAGAGATGACGTACTTAGGCTCGCAATCGAGGTTTTACTTGGTAGTCACATGGGTGTGGCTAAGACGAGAGATAGGTTAGTCAGGGAGTTCTACTGGCCAGGTGAGTATGGTGATGTAAGGAGGTTTTGTCTGTCGTGTGACAAGTGTCAGGGGTGGCACCTAAGACCTCACATCGCCCAGTGCCACTAGGAACTACCCCTTTGATTGATAAACCTTTTTCACGGGTGGCTCTGGATTTAATAGGTCCAATAAAGTCCGCATCGGAAAGTGGCAATCGTTATGTGTTAACGATTGTCGATTACCCTACCCGATACCCGGAGGCAGTTGCGTTGAAAAACTTCGATTCAGTTACGGTAGCTGAAGCTTTGTTAGGGATTTGGTCTAGAGTTGGTGTACCAGACGAAACACTAACTGACCAATGGACGCAGATTGTTAGCCAGGTGATGGAGGAAGAAAACCGGTTACTTTCTATCAGGCACCTGACTACTACAGTGTAACGGTCTAGTGGAGCGTTTCAATGTGACATTGAAACAAGCTCTAAAGAAGTTATGTGAAGATCGACCTAGGGATTGGGGTCGATACCTTTCCGCGATACTTTTCGCGTACCGCGAAGTACCCCAAGCTAGTCTTGGATTTTCGCCGTTCGAGCTAGTTTATGGGAGGACACTTAGAGGACCCATGGCAATATTCAAGCAGTTATAGACGGATGAGAAAGCACCCGAAGAAGTACGAACCACGTATCAGAACGTTGTTGACCTCCGTAATAAGCTGGAGGAAATTTGTAACTTGGCCCAGAAACATCTATGTAACGCACGGGGACGTCAAGCCATGTACTACAACAAGAAGGCGAAAGAACGTAAGTTTGAGGTAGGCGACATGGTGTTGTTGTTGTTGCCATTGGAACAAGTGTCATGGAGAGGACCGTTCGTTATACCGGTGAAGAAGGGTGGACAGAATTATCGCATCAGGGTGGGCGATAAAGAGAAGTTGTACCACGTTAACCATCTTAAACGTTACTGAGTTCGTGGTTGCTACAGTTGCGACTGAAGAACCCAGAGGACAACGGAGGAGTAGCGGAAGTACTTCCTAGTTGTCCTTTGACGGGGAATGAAACTTACGTAGACATCGTCCTCGACGTAACGTTAGCGTCAAACCAACGTGGCGAGGTGGAGGAAATATTCCACGACTACGAAAGTATTCTGACGGAGAAACCAGTTATGACAGATTTGGAGGAGTTCAGTCTGAAGCTATTGGATTAAATGCCGGTAAAACTGAAACCCTATCCACTTCCACATGCTTAGTTAGAAACTGTGAGGAAAGAAATTCGCGCTATGCTTGACTTAGGGGTCATTGAACCAGCCGAATCTGCGTATAGTTCGTCGGTTGTTTTAGTACAGAAGAAGGATGGCGATCACCGTTTTTGTGTTGATTACAGGAAGTTAAAAAGGATAACAGAATTTCAAGTAGAAATGTTACCTGATCCTGAAACTATATTTGCCTGAGTGACGAATGCCAAATACGTCTCGAAAATAGATCTGTCGAAAGGTTTATTGGCAAATTCATGTACGCAAAGAGGACCGTCCGAAACTTGCTTTCGCAACACCAGATGGAACATACCAATGGTAGTTATGCCGTTCGAGGTCCAGAACGCACCAGGTGTCTTCACCCGAATGATGAGGAAACATTTAGAACCTTTAAGAGGGAGCGGAGTTTCTAATTTTATGGATGATTTGTTGTTAGCGACTGCTACTTGGGGAGAACATGTAATTTTGTTGAAAAAAGTTCTTGAACGACTCAAACAGGTAGGGCTCACCGCCAGACCCTCTAAATGCCATATAGGATTTCGGAAATTGAAGTATCTAGGACACACCCTCAGTGAAGATACATTAACCCCAGACAGTACAAAGGTTGATCAGCTTCTTAATGCCGCACATCCAACTACAAAGACGGAAATTCGTTCATTTCTAGGTCTTGGCAAATTCATGTACATAGACCTTTTGACAGGTCTATTTGTGTTCGTTTCTATGTATTATCGTAAAGATGTTGCAAACTTAAGTGCTATTTCAAGCCCGTTGACCGACTTGATGAGAAAGAAAGCCCTGACTGTTGTTTGGACCGACGCTTGTGAGAGGGCCTTTCAAACGTTTAAAGATATATTGACGTCAGACACCATAGTTAAGTTACCGGACGTGACAAAGGACTTTGTTCTACGTACCGACGCTTCTGACAGGGGTCTTTGTGCAGATTTGCTGCAATAACATGATGGAAACTTATTTCCTGTTGCATACGTGAGTAGGAAACTTAATTCTACTGAGCGTAATTATTCTATTACTGAGAAGGAATTTCTAGCGATTGTCTTTGGGATTGATACATTTAAGCGTTATCTGTATGGGCGAAAATTCATTCTGGAAACAGTTAATCAACCTTTAGCTTATCTGGCACAGGCTAAATTGACTAATGGTCGTTTAATGAGATGTTCGTTGTTTCTACAACAATATAAAGTCCAGTTGCGTTACTTTGAGGAAACTCAAATGTGGGGGCAGATTATATGAGTCGATTAATTGAATCTGAGGTGAAGGGGTCACTTCAGGACATGTTAACATTAACTCATTAACTTGAACTGTAACTTCAAAATTCGATGAGCAAAATCCCAGATTTTACTCTTAAAAGGAGGCCTCTGTGATGTGTCGAATTTTGAGAACTCTTCGAAGCATTGGTTAAATGAATTGTATCAAAGTCAACTTAATTAAAGTAGAAAGGGCTAGAAACAGTTATATGATTATTTTCATTTCATCTCTGGACGTCAAAGGAAATTCGTTCCACGCGACGAAACTTGACCGAGTCATATGCTATGGTACAAGGGTATGACATAAGACTCTCCCAATATCAACCGGTTATAACGGTAAGCTTATCGATAATTGATTGTTCAAAGGAAGGTTAATTACGATTTGATTAGCTGTCTTGACAATCAAAAATTCTTCCGAAATGATTTAGGGAACAGTCCATTCTGATTGGTTAATAGGGATTTATGGGCGTAACTTTGTAAGGAATTAAGTGCTTTGCTTTGGAGAAAATCTTCATTCTTCAATTTTTCTTTAGAGAAGTTAGATGGGACTCCGGGGAACGTGAAAGTACGTCTCTTGTGATTGCAGTAAGGCACGAGAGTTGTCTCAGAAAGTAGACAAACTCTACATCTGAGGTTTGTAGAAAACATAAGAAACGGTAAAAGGAAACAGCTTTCCTGAACTCTCCTGAGATTCCCTGAAAATTCCAAGGACCAGAGCAAATTCTATGTTCGACTGGCAAGAGTCCAGGTCCAGACTACTAGACAATGGTTGGCAGAGCAGGGATGAACGGAAGACTCGATGTCCGGATAAGATAGGTGATGACTCAATAGTCACATCTTGTAGGCAATGACCAATTTAATTAATTCTGTCACTGACAAGTATTAGTAACCGTAAAAAAATTGAATTAATCTTTTTATTTGAGAACATGTTATGCCTACTTTTTTCCTTCTTTTGTAACCAAGTAATTGATTTCTTTTCAGTTTTAAATTCTGTTAAACTGATTAACCATTTATATTTGTTCGTTGAAAGGGGGCTCGTTGTGTTTATTTCTTTAATATACTTGTTCTGAAATCTGCATTCTTCTTTATATCTATCCACACTGGGTAAATTACACCGCGGAAGGTCATTCCCTAGCAACGAACCGTAGTGGAAGAGGTTGGTGTGTTTGAACGCCATCAATTTACCACACCAAGAATGCGCAAATATATTTTAGTTTGAATGCGTCAGAGGTTTAGGTTATTGAGAATAAAAGAAACAAATAGTTCTCGCAAAATATTTTGACCTGGCGTGCATATAGTGTACCATTTTCTGTACTCTTATTTAAATTTAAATATAGCATTTTAATTATTAGCTGACACTTTATTATTTCTGTTGTCACTCGAGAAATGGAGGAGACACGGTACATGTCGACAACATTGGAGGACTCCAGTCCAGAACTAATAGACCTAACATTAATTTGATTGTGCCTCTGTCACCTTCTCCGGATGAGAGAGCTTCCAAAGGGAGACCAGTATGCCTTGTCCCTGACACGAGTCACATCAGATTACAAAAGGCTTGTTCAGAACCTTACCCTTCTTCCGCAATTCAGTTTAGTGTCGCAGGCATTAGTTCTTCTATATTGAGGATAGGGGCTTGGATTATATACCAGTTATATAAAATATGTAATTTCTCATTAACCTTCTTTGAACATAGATATAACCTGACAATACATGGAGCGAAATTAGGCTAGAACAATATTAACAAAATATATTTCATATCAAATAAAAGTTAAACATCTTTACATGATTCTGAAATAAAATGTCTTCACAAACTACAAAGATATATACAAAATTTAAAAAACCACACTAATATGGCAGGTGGATTCTAGTATGTATTTATTTTATATAAAAAAGAACATGTCTGCAGAAATCTGTACAAAGTGTCAGTACTTTAGTTAGAAAATCAGGTGTTTATTTAAAAAGGGACATTCTACTAACTTCAGGATCTTATTGAGCTCAACCCATACACGTGGCTTAACTAATGAATGCAAAAAGAGAGGCACCATAGTATGGTATACGGTACGTGGTATACATACCCATTTTATTCACAGCGAAAATGGTTTTTATTTAGAACTACTAATATCTATGACATTAATAGAGCAAAATGATTAACACACCATAAATCATGTAAACATGGCACATTCATTCGATATTTTACTATCCTGAACCAATATTTATTCAAGCCATTAAACATATTTGACTACTGTACTCTATAAAGTTTTATAGCAATGGCTCTATCGACAAATGCAGAGCACGTCATGACTTGAAATTTTGATATAATCAACTTACTTGAGCAGTATGAATGACAATGTCCGTTTATAAGATTACCTAATGGTGTGTAGATGGCAAACACTTACCAGAATTAGGGAAATCAGTGCACAAATGGGGAATTTTCGAAGGTACACAAACTGCTGTCTGGATATAAAATGTCTTGAAATAACGATAATCCAAATGTAATAGCAATGCCTTATATATTAGTGTATTTGATATGCAACATTTTAAAACTTTCGTCACGTCATACCTCAAAGGAAAAAAAATATTTGATAGGAGACGGGTAAGATAAAGAAGATAAAAAACTGTACATCAAGGTTCTGGCGAACCAACACTTGCTTAAATGTAATCATGGAACAGATATTGTTGAATATTTGATAATATTATCAGCAGATGTAATGATTTCTATAACAAATTTGAGCCTACATGTCAGACTTATTTCTTTCGGAAAGATGGATACTGGTTAACCGATAAGGGAATATATAGAATTTATATTAAAGATATTATGAAATCTGTATGATGCCAGGTACAAATGAGTACATCTGATCCTAAGTTGTGAAACAATGACGTGAAGACAGCTTGTAGGATAATTCCAATTCAGAAATGTCAAACCATAGTATTTAGCATTAAACAGACGTTCACATGTGTGTGTATATATACTCATGTGTACTCAACCCAAAATAAATATAATTAAATATTTAGCTTTAAACGAAGCATGTCTGGCTATTCTCGAAAGCTTGCTTATGCACTATCAATCATTCTAACTAATGCAGTTGTTGTTTCTCGGACAATCTCAAGCAAATAATTATTTTATGTACAATCTGATTAAAATTAGATCCTCACTTTCACCCAGGACAGTGGAGATCTAATTTTAATAAGATTGCATTTATGAAGAATTTTTAACAAGGAAAGAACCATCATTCTCTCCTGATGGATTAGTACCTCCTGTTGTGGGAGAATTCCAATTCAGTCTCCTACCAAACTATACAAAATTCGTTACAGAGCTATAGTTCGTTGTCATCTTAACACCGGTGGCTATCTATTCGCACACCCTGTAAGCAGTTGTTTTCAGAATACAAAAGACGCTAAAACCGTTGTCCAGAGACTTACGGTACAAAATCGTCTCAATACCGTGTGGTTATAATAGTAGCAGCTCGTGCCTTTGCATATAATGTCTTAAACTTTTGATTCCAGCATTATGTCCATGTACCCTGCCATACGTGAACGAATGATTTGACATGTGTCTCCAGTTTATATAGAATTTATATTTCACCTTTGTACATGCAGATTGAAAATATTCGTCTAGGCCACGGATAACAACTTTTTAGCACACTGCAAAATAAAAATATAGATATTAAAAGCCAACATTAAAACAATAACATCTGGATCCATTCGTAACCACTAATCTCATTATAAATGTACGAATAACATCTAAAGTCAAAAATATATCGAATGAACTCTAGACTAAAGGAATATCCGGTAAGCCTATAATTGTTATTTCAATGCATATTAAATCGACCCTTAGTAATATTATGAGTTGTTGAGGGCGGGTTATTCCTAAACAATGAACAATCCTGCAATGATGAGTTACGTGAGGAATACATATTTTCCTTCATTATAATGCTCTACCTAGTGCCCATAACTATCTAATCCATAATGCCCCGAAAATCCTTATGACGTGAATGCTCGTGAATATGTGGGAGAAGTTGTGCGTTTGTGAACCGCAGTATAACGTCAAAGCTTCTCAAAACGTATGTGCATACATTTTAAAATGAGGTTGTAGAAGAATGCGTGGATATAAACATACCGATTCAACATAACATTAGCAGTACTTATTTACGTTTTGTATCATTTTTCTTTGGCATGATATAGGTGGCGCTCACCTGTTATTATGTACTTTTGAAAGAGTGATGTATGTAAGGTGAAGTTGTTTGCATTTTAAACATGCATAGTGGAGAGAATGTTGGCATACCTATATGCTACTTTCATGTAATGTGGCTGAAATTTCTTTAGATATTGTACTTTTGGAAATTTGAAATGATCTTAGGACAACTGCTAACTAAATTGACTGCTCCCTTGTGCTCCAAAAATCCACCTGAATTTGTCTAAAGAACACTATTATTGGCAGCTATTAAAATATGGAAAATGAATTTTGCCAAACTAGACAATACCAGCTTCTAAAAGTGCAACAAATGGATTACCAAATACATAAAATGTAAAAAAAAAAAAAAAGATGTATAATTTACCTCTGAAGTTCGAGAAGTGAAAATGAGCAAGTAGAGCTAGCACTTTTTTGAAAGATGCACATCTGGAATAAGGCCAAGCTGTATACTCTCTAACCCATATTACACACATCAATCATACATCAAAATAAAGGGAATTAAAGGTTCTTTGAACAATACCTAAAATATGCAACGTTTCTTTTTAAATAGCGAGTAGAACTAGTGAGAAAACCCGGGGAAACTCTTTTTACGAAACTGTAGAGCGCCACCATAGCCGATGTGTTAAAAGTTGGTTAAAAATATATATCGCCCTAACCCCACCCCTCAAAATAGCAACAACAATCATCCTTCAGAAAATTTTCTTCTTTTAATCCATGTGTTCGCGTTTACTGATCCAGATTTCACGATCGATCTTTGAAACCAAATAGGCGCCTGGCTTTTATAACTAATTCAGTATGTGTTCATTCCTAATTTAGTTCAAGGTTATGTATAAACAATTTTCGAGCTGATGGATTCGTAATCAAAGGGTTGCGGGTTCGATGACCATCTATGCCAGCTCGTGTCGGCTACCTCGGTGTTTCTGCGAATAGCACTTTGCTCTCATTTCCTCGATATGCTATAATC
Organism: Potamilus streckersoni; assembly: GCA_016746295.1. Taxonomy (NCBI): domain Eukaryota; kingdom Metazoa; phylum Mollusca; class Bivalvia; order Unionida; family Unionidae; genus Potamilus; species Potamilus streckersoni. The sequence goes on along the minus strand of JAEAOA010002355.1, from coordinate 1,853,685 downwards.
ATGTGTTGAACGTGCTGTTAAGATCGTAAAAGCGACCGTCATTCAGAAAACATGTATATTTCCATCACTCATTCAGTCACAAACGTGTATTCTCATATTGGACGATACATGCCTGGAATTTCAATAATTATGTTAAATTCTACTCCCTTATATAGGTGTCAACGGTCTGCAAAGAAACTGACCTAGTTGACATTTAATACTAGCTATCAAAGGCTGACCTCCAGTGTCACCCACAGCACGTTACAATAAATTGCATTAAGAACCTGTACCAAATATCACTCTCAAAGGTTATTTACTAGCCATCCACATGTTGGTTTAAAAGTTCAACGTTTAACTAACGTGTCGTAGCATTAACGTAGTTGTGGGTTTATTTTAGGGCTACATTTCTTCTCACAGGGACCGAACGTAATTATCGCTGTGGTGTTGATTGAGGGGGCATGAATTATCTTTCAACCAGGATATATTTTATCATTATTTTATGTTGGTTTTTTTTATTTATTTTTAAACTATAAATTGGAGTAAACATAGTCTTTAACTTATCTGGGGGCCAGATAGTTTGTAAAACCCAATCTCTCTCTGTTAGACCCTTAATTGATAAATCAGTTTTGCAATTGTTTATATATACAAAGGCTGTATCCAATCAACATAAGGGTTAATTGCTGCATGCCTAGAATACCAATGAGGTTGGCTTAGTTAAAGGTAAAAAGCCCAACGAACTGACAGACATGGCACATTGATCAAGATAAATTTCAAATCCACACTCATAACAGCGGACTATTTAACTCCCGAGGGTAAGGTGCTGTGGTGTCTTGCTCCGATTTGAAACTGATAAAGAACTCATTTTAGCCACTATTTCAGTTCAACAAGAATTAATTATCATGAGGTAAAGAAAAAATATGCTAGTTCGAAATAAATGCTTTTTTTTAATTACACAGTTCATGTTTATCTTTAAATCGATGAATTATAAATGTCACTATATGGGGGAAGGCACTAATTTTCTTTAGAGACGGTGATTTTCGTTTACCTTTTATTTCAAGATAATTTTGTCAACCAATATCAAGGATACAAGTTTTTATTTTTCCCCCTATAAATCTGAGCAGGAATATTTTTCCAAGCTGCTGGAAAAATTTTTGGAACCCCCACCACCATAAAAAAAAAATAAATGGTGGTCCTGAAAGAAGGAAGTATGTATGTATGTATGTATGTATGTATGTATGTATGTATGTATGTATGTATGTATGTATGTATGTATGTATGTGGCTGGACTTATACAGGGTTGTGTTCTGGCACCGACATTGTTCAGTCTTTTTTTTTTTCTCCAGCATGCTGACTATTGCATTCAGAGACAGAGTTGTTGGAGTCAGCATCAGGTACCGTAGAGATGGAAAACTGTTTAACCCCAGGAGGCTACAAGCGAAATCCAAGGTTATGACATAACATCAGGAAGTTCTTTTTTGCTGATGATTGCGCCATCAATGCTGGCTCAGAAGCAGACCTACAATGCAGCATGGACATGTTCTCCAGTTCCTGCACAAAGCTTTGGTCTCACCATCAATGCTAAGAAGACTGAAGTACTGAATCAGCCAGCCCCGAGAAAGCCATATACTGAGCCAAACATCACCGTCAACAGCCAAAAACTCAACGTAGTGAACCACTTCACCTACCTTGGCAGCACAATTTCACAGTTTCACCATTGACGACGAGGTGAACCTCCGCATTGCTAAAGCCAGCGCAACGTTTGGCAGATTGTATGAGAATGCATAGAATAGAAGAGGCATCAGCATCATGACCAAACTAAAGGTCTACAGGGCAGTTGTACTCCCCACATTACTCATGCGAAAAGTGGACGGTGCATCAACACCATGCCAAGATGCTGAACCAACTTCACACCACAAGCCTCAGGAAAATAATCAATATCAAATGGCAGGACAAAGTCCCAGACACCGAGGTACTAGCCAAATCAGGCCTGTCCAGCATTCACGCCATCCTGATGCAGTCCCAGCTATGCTGGGCGGGACATGTACGCATGCCAGACCACCAGCTGCCCAAGAGACTCTTCTATGGCGAGCTACAGCAAGGACAGAGATCTCACGGAGGTCAGAAGAAACGCTTCAAAGACAATTTGAAAGCTGCATTGAAAGCGTTCAGCATAGACCCTGACTCATGGGAGCAAACAGCTAGCGATCGAATCACTTGGCATTCCTATCTTCACAAAGGCTCCAAGCTGAGTGAATTGAGCAGGATAGCAGCTGCAGAGATAAAGAGGCAAGTCAGAAAAGCACGTGCCAGCGACCCTCCTGGAATGTCCAACTTATCCAGTGTCAATTCTGCAACAGAACCTTCCGTGCAAGGATTGGCCTTACCAGCCACCTGCGCACACACAGAACAGAACCAGTCCCTCCAACACACGGATGACTAGAGTGGTCTTCGTCGACTCGACGGACGAACAACAAAATGTATGTATGTATGTATGTATGTATGTATGTATGTATGTATGTATGTATGTATGTATGTATGTATGTATGTATATGGTTGGACAAATACAAACTTTCAATTGCTATATTATATCTTGAGTGCTGTCCTAATTGAGAATCATTGCTTCCTCACCTTCAGTTTCTGGTTCTTACCTTCGATTTCAAAATTTATATTAGTTTTCCAGCTGAAAAATTCCAAAAGCAAGTTTTTCATATACTTCAACACCTCAGGAATTTTTCAAGTTATTAAGAACGAATGCAACCATGAACTGATAGACAAAGTTGTCACTAGATGACCCTAACCCTGCTTAGATTAGGAAATAGTCTCTCTGATGTTGATTGGTATGATAAGGTACAAAAAGCCTTGTAGGTTACTAGTATTTATTTTGCTCAACAGCAGTTGAAATATAGGAGAGCTTCCTGTCTGTGTGAAACATATCAATATTAAAATTAAATATCACTGAGCTTACTATTCATCTTTCATGCTGTGGCACTAACTAGACTCCATTATGCAATGATGAATACCATCAAGTTGAAATCCATTCAACGAATGAGCAAGTTGGGGTAGTTTATAAGCCCATACCACTAAGTGCATGGTTGTAATAAGAGGATTCTGAAACAGTGGGATTCAAACAATGCTGTATTACCCATAATGCAACAGGACTAACAGGTGCACCAGAAAATTGCATGTACAAGTATTTTGATCTGGAATGTTTGCTACACTGGTATTTTCCAACCTTTTTAGAGTTAATATTTTTTTTAAGTTTAACATTTTTGCATGTGTGTGTGTGTGTGTGTGTGCGAGGGCCTAATATTTACAGAGCTTTGGGCCTGGAGGGCCTTTAAGCTGGAATTGCATAAAAAAAACTTCTGGATAAGGAGACAAAGTCAGTAAGTATCACCACATTATTCTGGAGACAACAAAATACCAAGAACAATAAGACAACATTTATTGTTCCAAAAGTATATGTACAAAACGACAAAAGATAATATTAAATTGGTAAAATATTTTCTAATGCCTGTTTACAATCTATGATTTCATGGTCTGGCTGTAACAGTTTTAAATATAATGACCATAAAATTTCATTATATTGATTATTATAAACTGATGAAACAAACATTCATATATAATAAATTGACTTGGGCAATATGGTTTTAAAATAATTCAAAACCATACATAAAACAATAATTATTCAATTCATTACTTGGGTAAATAACTCTTAATTAGCATGAATTTCAATGCTTACACACTTTTAATTACAAAAAAGTATACCCACATGCACAACTTTGAATTACATACTGCTGTAGATCTATTTTACTTGATGCTCAAGTTTCTGCATCACATGACATGATTTTAAACAATGAAAATGCTTGATTAAAGTCTTAACCATATTAACAGATATTACCTGTAAGTTGTCAGAAATACTGCTTGAAGCCAACAAAAAACACTTTCAAGCCATGTTCATCAAAAATATCTAAATGGCATGAGGCCAAATTCCAAGACAAAGATAAATAGTACAATTTAAATTTAATGTCCTCTACCATCATTTTGCATACATAAAATAAATCAAATTTCAAACATGTAGATGTATTGTTTAAACAGAAAACATTTATATCTTGCCATTTCAGTATTTTTATAGCTATATATGAAATCAGCTTAACATGTATATATTTGTCTAAAATGTCTATCAATCATTCAAATTTAACTAAAATCACTTCTGAAAGATCCTGGCTACATAGTGCTGATTCAAAGTTATGCTATTAGATGATATGGTCAAAGCCATTCCAAATAAACATATCCAACTACAGGATGTCAAACAAAAGGATAAAGATCATGAAATAAAAACCAAGTCACTGAATTTACATCATTCAGTGTACTCTTCAGATATATCTACAACAGCCCACAGTCAAAACTTCCAACTTTAAAATCAAAATATAGTAAAAATAAATTCAGTAAAAAAGAATTAACATTGTTCATAAGCACAATGATATGTATAAAATAGAAACAATGACCTTTGGTTTTACCCAAAGGTCACTCAGATCAGGTTCTTTGAACTCCTTCACAAAAATGAAGATATGTTCATGGTGAGATTACATTATTTTTGTTCTGAACTAATTTGCATGTTGAAATAAAAGCATGGCTAATGGATCCTGTGCCCTCTAATAGACACAGCTCAAAGTAAGTTTCACTGTGATTCCTTTGCTAAACATCATGTACAAATTACAAACTGGTTCATATTCAAAACTTAGACTATCTCATCTCAATACATTCACTCACTTCTAATATTTCTCAATCACTTTTGGTTTTTTATTTACTTTTCTGAATACTTTTTAATAGAAGATCAAGAGAGCTGCAAATTATAAAATCTAAAATTTTAGACTAGAATTCAAAACTCTCTTGATTACAGAAGCCCAATACCATATGAATCAGATAATACCCCCATATATGAAAATATGCATTACAGAAAATAATCACAGAGGCATTCTTGTATTTTATGTAGCAAGCCCAGATATAAGCATTTATGACCCATATAATTTATGGCATGAAATTTACTAATTAGACAATGAATCAGGGATTATTCTGATCAATTATTCCACTTAGGCAAGATAACACACCCAAAGGTAAACCCTAACTGGCTTGTAAAAATAATAAATCTTGATAACAAGTCTCAATACTGAAATTTCACAAAGTTTTAATGTAGGACATCACATTATGAATAAATATATTCTAAAACTAAAGGAAAATTACTTGAATTTCAAAAATAATTATCAGGATACAAGTTTACTATCCAGATTTTACTTTACATTTTATTCATGTCAAACTTTGTGCAAATATATTTTGCATGTTTTCTGGGTAAATAATTTTTTAATTTGTAATCGGATATGAAAGCACCAGTGACAAAGATTGTTCTGGATGACCATTGCCAATTTCTCAAAAAGCTGCCTTAATAAAACAAAAAAATTAAGACACTAATCTTACAAAATTATAAAACTTGGTTATAAAATAACACTGAAAAAGAAGCTACATGACCTCTAGATTAGATTAGGAACTTCTGGAATAATGTGCCATTTTATACAATACTAAATATACAGGTATCTGCAGTTTGAACATATACATGAGAATGTTTCGCTTAATTTAAGTTTTAAGTGAATACTAAAGGTCAGTAAAATTATCTGTATAAAACAAATAATTAGGAATTAACATGGCTAAAATGAATGGTACTAAAATTAACTGAATTATGTATTTGTCAATTGAAGGTACAATTTTGAGTTACATGACAACTCTGGGAATGCAACTACTGCATAAGCTGCAGGTTAGTTTTGCAGATCACAAAATGCTGATCCTGCTGATGATGGTGCCTGAAATGTGAACCCATATCTTACCATGCCTCATCATTTCCTTTCCATGTATTACTTATTACAGATCTTCTGAGCATATAAAAGAAGAGGACAAGGGGATGGAGCAAAAATGAGGTAAATTGAAGTATTAATTCCACAGTTAACATCACCAGGAGGCAACCAAAGAATCTGTATCACCTGTCAACTAGATCAAGAAAGTTACTGAAAATCATGGGGATTATATAAACAGAAATGCAAGACAGTAAACATAACAATCATGCTACTCAAGTACATACATATTTTCCTTGGAAAAATAATGCCACCAACTTGATCAGTACAGCTGACACCAGAACACTACTCAAACAAAATATTAACCTAAACATTTACTCTGATATTTCTATCTGTAATCAACTTCACTACACTTTTTTCAGAAGCCAAAACAGTAATTCTATCCTGAGTAAATCTTTCTTCACTTAAAAGAAATACTCAAGATAAAAATTTGTATTCAAAATTCACCCTAATTTAGAAAAAGCACATTACAAGGATGCTATATCAACTGAAACACACTTAAGAGGGGCAATAAGAGAAAAGGAAATGATATCAGTAGGTGACTCTGTCCATTGCAGTTGTCTTTAGTACAGTAACATACAGTCATCTCTCTGTAGTCTTTACATGTGTTCATCTTTAAATCCTCAAGCTCTGCAGGTATGTTACAGGTCCGAACAACCATTTTACCTGAAGAAAATTATTAAATAAGGAAATATAGAAACATACATGGATTGTTCCTCTACATCATCAAAGACAAAAAGACATGATTGTATGTGTGTCTCAAAGCAGGCTTATGATGTCATGGACTAAAAGTTTGTATTTTCTTCCCATGTTGTAGATTTGTTGTTTGGGAAAACAACATCAGATAACCTTCAAATCTACACTAAACATCATTAATAGTAATGATTTTGATGTTCTATTATCTGGCAGTGTGTGTTTTCCAGCTGGATGTCTGTAGGCATTTACCTGTTAATGTGTTTCTTTTAAACTACTAAATGGAACTACAGCAAAATTTTGTATTTTTACTGACATTTTCAATTTGCCTTAACAAATATGAGACCCAATAGTATTATCCAATGTTGTGATGTTATGTATTTAAGAAATTTCCCAGTTGTGTACTTCATAAGTTATTCCTCCTTCTGGCAAGATGTATTGTATATTGACAAGGTATATTTCTTTGAAGCTGTTTTAAAATGATACTATAATGTGTAGACTGAAGGTTTCTTGCTCATGCAACTTGTATCATATATACTGTTAAACTTCATTAAACGAGATCCTCCTTTTACACCACTGGTTCTGCACCACCAAATATTTATGTCCAACCTAATAATCCTAAAACCTCTTTATGCTGACCACCTTTAGAACTGGTCACATTTCTTTTAATCCCACACTATCTGTATCATGCAACACATAGGCAACTCTGAAAGGAAATACATGATATCCCAATATCTTGAGTTATGCAAGTTCTTTTATTAGAGGAAGAAACAACAAGAACAAAGATAAAATAAATAACCACTGATAACATAAAACTGAGAAAAAGATAACATATCTACAAATTCTGGACAGAAAAAAAAGAATACAAAGTACCATAAGATCCAGGCATATCTGAAACCAACTTCTTGCATGTATCACTTTCAAGTAACTGTGTACTATTTTTCTTTACGGTTAGTGGACATGGCCCACTGATATTCAGTTTCTTGACCTCCTCTGCAGTGTAGCCAAATGTTTCTGCACACTTTGGATGCTTGATCGAGTCACACTGGAAACACTCCAGGCTGTAGGCTGCAAAGAAAAAAAGTAACCAAAAACTAAAAATGTGTTCATGGAATGCCGATGCCCTACCACTAATTCTTTGCAACAAACAGAGGTCCCTCACAACACTGCCATTCTTGGTGTCAAAAAAATATGCTTTATTGGCAAGAGTTTGAGTCATTGGATGGATTCATTTCATTACCATATCCATGTTATAACAGGAGTTGTTTTGTGTCAATCACCAACTCACTGTACTTGATTCTTAAAGGCCACTGTATGAATTCCCCAACCATTATAAAAAAATTAATAATTATAGAAATGATAAATTGTAGTTCTCAACAGACTTACTGAAAGCATGATATGTTGGTCCTTTTTTCAATCATAGTCTATTTATCACCTAGCTGATGTGATTTTCCATTTCTCCATGCTTCAAAGCAGGGTTGGTGATAGAGTGGCAAGAATTTAAAAAAAAAACAACTCCATTTATCCACTCATCCTGATAGAATACTAGGCTCCTCTGCACACCAGACTTTTTCACATTGCATTCAATGACCAAAACAGTGGATTCGGTCTCAATAAATTGTGAGTAGTTTACAGTTTATGACCCCTGCAAGCATGTTCAGAAACAGATACCAATTTATCTACCTCATCTCTTTCAGAAGCAAGCAATCTGTTACCTTTGATATCGATAAAACTCAACAGATATTTGAAACATCATTGAGTTCTAATTTAATTTGGGCAGTGTATAAATTTTGTTAGCCTATCTGTGTGTGTGTGTGTGTGTGTGTGTGTGTGTGTGTGTGTGTGTGTGTAAAAGAGAGAGATAGAGAGACAGATATTATTAAGATTTTGTTTCTTAGAAACTTTTTGAGGACAGATGCTCATGTGCAAGCTTGTAACCTAGTACAACAGTGACCATCAATATGGAGCCACTGATGTGCTAATTTCATGGATGAACTGAGAAGCTAAAAGTATAACAGTATCTTTCATGTAAGATTGTTTGCCATTACAGTCACTATGACAATAAGCTTATACCTTGGGACAGGTGAACAATTGTTTTAAATGAAAGAGAATTTTGCTAAATCATACATATAATCACTGGCTACTCAACTGTTAGATTCTCATAAATGAAGAATCAGTGACTAACCAATATGGTAGTATAACTATTTGCATTTTTACCTAAGTAATGATCATTTTTCAATGAGAAGGATGGGTCCAAGATAAAGTACTTACAATGTAATTCAACTTTTCGTCATTTATGAGACCTATGCCACTTGAACACAAGAATAATACCCTCGACTCTGCAGAAATATCCTGTATCGAAAAGGAATCATTGCCTTCTAAAATTCAACAGTGGAATACATTACTAACAGAAATGACATACTACCCGAAACTCATATATACAAAATTTCAAAACCTGGATAAATACATGTATGTTACTCCTACATATTCTAACACTGATGACCAACACTGATGATCACTTAGGCCAAATCTTGAATATTGCAAAGGAAACCAAATGAAGTAGTTTAAATGACAATTTATTCAATATCTTATTTCCAACAATGGGTATGGGTACTGTATATGCAGACATACTGAAACAGTTAAACACTATTAAAATACCAACAATATACTGCTCTAAAAGATCATGGTTTTTTAATCATCCCATTTTGACTTAAAATTATGACTATTTTAGGGGGCAGTTCTGTGTACTCTTACAGCATTAACATGCAATTATTTATGGCATTGCAAACTTTCTAAAATCATGAATCATTTTTCAGCGTGATCACAACCACACATATTCTATCTTTTCTCCATTATATCATCTCTGCAAGAATTACACATAATCAATTTAATCATAAAGATGTGTAGGTTTATATTTGTTTAGGATCTATCTACTTTATGTCAGTAGCAAATACTGATTATGAGACTGCTCTGGTGATTGTTAAAGCTTTCAGCCTTCTACCACCTCCTCTGGTATTACACCTTTAATTATTTTCTCCATATACTGCAGGGTACTGTTGCATCTGATAATTTGTGTTAATGAAACCTATTATTGCAGCATTTACTGTCTTGCAGCTGAGATTCAGCCAGGGCTGCAAAAAGAAAGTATTTCCTTGTGAGTTTAAAATTGCAACAATTTGACCGTGGGGGGGGGGAGAACATTAGTTTTCATGGGAGGAAATAAAATAAATGAAGTTAAAAATGACTGGACTCCTATCGAAACAGATGATAATCCCTACCAACTGTAATTTAATTGGTATATAAAAAAAAGTTCAATATCTTTCTGATAAATGCTGCTTTTAGAGACTTCTTGATCCGATTTAATAATTTCCAAAATCTGATACTTAACACAATCTATTCATGGTCAAATTAGTTAAAGGATATCCCTCAAGTGGTCTTTTATTCTCACCTGGAATTCAATTATATACATGTATATTTACTGAGTATCATAAACAAACTCAAGTAACAGATCAAATTTATGTTTCACTTTTTTTGTTTGTTCCTTTTCCCATTGCATACTATACACAATAAAGAAATATGAACCAACTCTAAGCATTACTGTGTCATTAACTTCTTAACACAGTTGATTTGTCTCTCTCTTTCAATATAGTATTTAAAATCACTAATAGAAAGTTTTGTGATTATTTGCACTATACATTAGTTACATTACGCTTTTGTTACAGTTTTAAGTATTCCCCAATTATCAAGCTTTCATTATTTAGCAGCATCAGGGTTCATCCTAGGCTTCATTAATATCACAAATTGTGATTTTTTTAAAACAAAATATATTTGGTGATTTTTGGCAACAGCATTTTTGGCTGTTTAATTTGTACAAACAATCATGGATTTGGAGTGGAGAAATTTGAATGGACCAAAAAATCCTTTGTTAATATGGACCAACAAGAGCATTGTTACATCATAATCTGCTTATGTTGACATCTGGCCCAAGTACAGTATGCTTCCTACAAACCAATCATCCTAATGGACTATACCAACAATGGGCCAACCTCTAAAGATGTGAAAGAAACAATTACAATTAACTGAAGGACATCTAATCCTTCTGTTGTTATATATTAAATATACCAATAAAATAGTTTTGCTGAAACTGATTATATTAGAAGTACTGATTGGTTCCTATAAATACAAACCAAATTATCAATTAGAATTACATGTATATAATGTCAAAAGTGCAACTTCATCATGAGTAAACTTAAGTTAGACATTGCATGTTCATTGTCTTATCCTAACAGTTAACTATGATGGAATTTTAAAAAAAATTAACTAGATGATATATGCAGAAGATTAAACTTATTCTGCATGGAATACACTTATGAGTATAAAAAACGGACTAGCCAACAGATTAGATAGATTCTATGGGACTTACTTAAATAAGGGATTATATGTAGATGCTAATATTATGGATATAAAGATTTCAGACCATAAGCTAAATGAAATGAAAGTAGAAACAAAACTTATAACTAAATGGGGAAAGGACACATGGCAAATAAACAAAAGACTTTTATACAATCATAAATGAAATAAAATAATTAACAAACTGTAAAAGAAGAAAAAGATATACAGTACTTATGCAATGGAACAGCTTTAAAAAGAAAACAAAAGTTATTGCCATAAATTATAGCAAAAGATTAGGTTAACAAAACAAAAGGGGAAGAGAAAATAAGTTATAACTCAGAAAAGTAAAGGAGAAAGAAAAACTTCCTTGCAAGGAAAACAAGAAGAAATCAGGAAACAGAAACAAGGGAGCAGATTAGAGCAGGTAAGTTTTCAGATTTATATACTAAAGCGAGGGCGCTATTCAATAGGGAGAAATTTAGAAGGGGAGAAAAAAACTTAATATACTAATTGATGAGGACCCCTTGGCAACATGCAATGGACCCCAAGGGGTCCGTGGACCAGTCTGAAAACTCCAGTGGTAAAACATTCCCTTTTTCTAGTTTGGTGGAGTAATGAATTGTAACCATATGTCCCAGATTAAGCTTTGTGATTTGACTGGTGAATGAAATAAAAAAAAAAACATGACATGATATCAGTGTTATCAGATCATCTCTAATCATTATAAAAAAAATCAAGATTTCTGACTATCTACATTTGTAACTTATTTACTATTTTTCCCAGTATGCCTTGCTGAAAATGTTAATTTTAGAAGCCCTATACAGCAGAAACTGTCAATATGTCCACCATGGACAGAAAATCATCTGATAGTAATGCAAATAGGGGACACATTATTCCTGGCAAACTTTATGGGAATCACAATGTCAGGGTGATAAATTAGCACTACAATATGTATGTGCAGGGCTGTTGTGCTGAAGGAATAAGGATTGGACAGGTCTGACTGGAAAGCAGTAAAACATGTAATATATGGTTCTAGCTTGGGGTTATACTTCAACTTGTCATATATTTATGTGGTGGTACTTTAGTGCTGAAAGTTTACATTCTGAGGCTTTCCTATTAGACAAGATATTAAGAAATGTTTACATGTAAATGGTTTTGCTGTTCACCTGCAAAACACAAATTCAGTAAATTATCAAACCCAACCCACCATCATCTAAAACTGCAGAACAAGGAAATTAGTGACAGCTGTAGAGTTACTGAGTAGACTAGAAAGTAACAAAGATTTGCTGCTCTATCTCTGACATATTGGAGAATGAAATCATCTTTACAAGCTGGATACATGTATGGAAGAATTCACAATTTTACGATTTTAATCTTATCGAACATTCTTATGATGTGTGCCCCTTTAGATCACTGTTATTTTTAAGACTGCAGCATTTTTAATACATTGACATGCTGAGTAATGATGCCAGAAAATATTTATATTGGTGAATTACTTTTTTTACTTGTGAATTACTTTTCACAAGGAAACTGTCAGTAACTTGGATTTGAAAGAATGACTCCAACTGTCATTTTCCATTAAATTTTGTAATCCAGTAGTTCCCCATTCAGAGCTTTTGATATAATTAAGCTGATATTTATGTGATGTGGCCCTGCTGGAGCTAAATATTAACAATTCACCAATCTTTATTAAAAGCATTAAAATAAAAACGCAGCATTTTGTGGAGATAGTCCCAATCAGAAACTCTCTTACCACAAAAGAAGGGTCTGATCTCAATTTAAAGCAACCCTGAGCACTAGGCTATTGATATTTTAGCTCTGCATTCTATTATGAAAATGATTTTCCAAACATTAGTGATAAAAATAATTTTGCTGTGAAACTTCTAAATCATTTTGCTCTGAAAATTCTAAATATGTGAGAATGAAACTGAACAGTGATGTATTCAGGGTAAATGGTACCCAGGTCAAGAAAGGCCTAAAGGAGTTTTTGCACCCCAAGACCTCTGGCACCAGTGTTTTTTGGAATGCAAGACTGACTAGCACCTGAGGCCACAGCCACCAGCCCATTAGCACACTAGAAACAAAGACCAAAAAAATATCTCCAACTGCATAATATTACTGATCTTAACATCTGAACAAATTCCCAACATTAATCCAAAACAATCACACCATGGGTATACCATCTGAACAAATTCCCAACAATAATCCAAAACAATCACACCATGGGTATACTATTATTAGCATTAAAGAGCTGGCAGGGCAGCAGCTAAATCAACCTTGAAACTGCCTTGATCATCAAAACATTAATAGGGGTCAGGAGTGACTAAGTGGTCTAAAGCACTCTCCATTACTGATCACTGCCATCTCACCTCCATGTGGGTTCAAGTCTAAGATTTGGCAAATGTGAGAAAGCTTGCCAGTAGCTTCTGATGGGTCGGTCAGAGGTTCTTTCTGCAGATTTTGCATTTTACAGTTTCTTCCTTCACCATTATTACTGGCTGCCATGTATGCCTATCATGTGCTAAAAAATGGTGTTAAGCCCCAGAACAACAACAACAAAACATTAAGCACACATTTTCAGACACATCCAATAACTCTTGACAAAGATAAATTCAGAGTGTTTCATTACTGGGCTCAATCTGAAGAAATATTTTCAGTAAGGCCAAAAAAACGAGTGTTTCCATTCAGCTGACTATTGTCACTGTTTCTTGCTGACAACATTAGCTCTTCCCCCCTGAAAGAAACCCCATATATATATATATATATATATATATATATATATATATATATATATATATATATATATATATATATATATATATATATATAATGACCTGCTTACCCTAATTTTAGAACCAGAGCTTTTAGGCTATTTCTTTACACTGAAAGTATGATCATCCAACTGTATGGATTTTTTGTGTATTAACCCTTAATGACCTAAATGGGCACACAAACCTTATCTGGTTTCTCCATAGATTTCAAAAGTGTAGAGTCTGTTGCTCCTTGACCCAAAATTTCAAGAGTCAAGACTGAATTCTCAAGAGTAAATTCTGAGTCCATAGATGTGATTTTTCATTTTTGGTGAAATTTATGATTTCTTGTCTCGTAAGATAATTTTACAGTATTTTGCAAGAAACATACAATCTGAATTTTGTGAAAGTGTTTCTCTTTCTGTGTGTTACTATGTGTATATTTTGTATATGAAATGGACAGTTGATTATTTTACACTTAATTATATTTACAAATTCTCAATATATTCTTTTTGATCTAATCAAATCATTGGATATGCAAACATATACCCATACAACTAGGAAAGTTATATATTATCCAGATATCAAGCATGTACATCACAGAATTGTCAGTTCACTTTTCCACTTGCTCTTAAATTTTCTAGCAACAATTGAAGATTTATTAGTCACAGTAGCAGACAAAAGCTGGTCCAATCAGAACATTGCCATTGAAATTTTTATGTCATATGTTCAGAATTTCATGAGTTGTATTAAAAATGCTTGTCATAAAATTTCCATTTTCATGGTTAAGATTTTAGATTGTGGAATTAAAAAGTAGTGGTTGAAAGTTATATTTTTTATGTGGAGATTTTAGAATGTCATTTGAATTACATGGTTGTCATTGAAATTTCAATGTCATACATCAAGACTTACTAATTTACATATTGGTTCAAAGGGTCTATGTTGGAAATTCTGTTTCATTTGTTTAGATTTCATCTGTTGAATTACACAGTGCTAGTTGAAAATTTGATGTCCAATGTTGATTTTTTAAATTGTCTCTTCTGAATTGCATGGTAGATGTTGAAATTTTAATTCCATATGTCTCGAGTTTCAATTTAACATGTTGAGTCACACTGATTGTGCTGAAAGTTCAATAATGTAGATTGAATATTTAGATTGCATCTTTTGAATTACACAGCAGTGATTGGACATTTCATTGTGCTTGTCAGAATTGTTATTTTTATATGGTAAATGATGTAATGGTGCTAAAACTAACATCACACAATGTCGCCTTTAATAATTCAAAATAATATAGAGTATTAAATACATCATTCGTGTATTCAGTTATAAGGCACCATTACATTTCATGCATTTACAGTTTGACAGATACCATTCACAGGTTGAGAATTACATGTACAATGAATTTCTTTGGTACAGACTGCTTTATTTTTAAACAAGGAGGCTGCTTCTCATTGTTCTGAAATTCAACAGATGAACTCTAAATACTCGCCATACGAAATGAAACTTTCATAACAAACAGTTGCATATGCGTGAATTAGGGATTCTCAACATAATATTGGAATATCAACCAACTCTTTAATTCAAAATATATACTGTAAAATGTTGACATAGGAAATAGAACTTTAAACCACCACTGTATAATTCAATATATAAAATCTAAAATCTTGATCTAGAAAATGGAACTTTAAGGATGTGCAATTTGATGCAAATTATGATATTGGATTTCTTGACATACAGCATCAAATTTCAACTTCAACTTTCTCATTGGACCAGCTTTTGTCTGCTACAGCATTGACTCTCAGAGCTGACACTATCTCCCTGTTTCATTTGAGTCTGAGGGAAGGAAAATTCATCAACTGCAGGTAATATTTCCAAGACTAAGACAGAAAATAAAATGTACTTCTTTGTGTTGCTGTGATTTTAATATTCAGATGTATGCACTGAGCATTATATCTGAAGCAAATTAATGACCAAAAAACAATACCACGCTTAAAACTAGATTTGTGAGAAGCCATATATTCTTGTCTTGTCTAACTGATTATAATTTTAAGCACAATGAAAACACATTTGTTTTCAGAAAAAAATCCATTGAAGTCATAAATGATTCCAAAGTTTGAAACATTCTGCTAAATAAAGTAAATTAATTGCCAATACAAGTATTCAAGTCGTCCACACATGGACTACTGGCTGTGCAGCCGCCATATGCTCAAGTTCTGACCAGTCAATTAATTATACCTTGATATCCACACATACCAATTCTGATGTAATCAAAAGGCAGTCCATTTGTGTCATAATTGTTTCCTATTCCTTGATTATAAACTTCAAATGCAATCTGAAAACTCAACCAAATTCAGCTGCACTTAAGCATTAGCTCCAACAGTTCATTTTATCTTCCATTGGTGTGATATTATTAGCCATCAAGGTGTGAACTGTTCCTGAGCAGATGCATAGCTGCCAAACCTCCTGGCTCGCAATTAGTGAAAATAGGGTTAAAAATGTGTGAATTTTGACATGAATTCTTGAAACATCTAAGATTCTAGGGTTACTTGTTGGAACAAACAAAATGGGATCCAGATGACAAACATAGATTGCGTTCAACTAGAAAACATACAAATTTTTAGGGTTGGAGAAATTATGTAGGTCACAATGTGGAACCGAGCAATGTTTATGATCAATATATTTCAAGATTCAGTATCATTCAGATGATCTGGCACGTAGTACAAACTCTTCGCACAGCACGGTACTGACTACCGATTTTTTTAGTAATGATAGCTGATTCCTCTAAAGACTAACTCACTGTCTGGTTTCTAAACTCGGAAATATATTCAAAAACTGAAAATACACCAAAATACACAAATATTTACATGTTTTCATTGTATACTTCAGTGCACATCACAATATTATGCTTTGTAATTGTTTCAATAATAATAGAAAAACTAAGCAATATTGATGCAAATTATTAGTTACCAATTTCTGTCACAATTCCTGTAAACAATCATTACAATGTCAACTCAATTTATTTTACCTTAATGAAGTGGTATGATAAATGACAAATTTGTCAAAACTTAAAATACAATAATGAGCATATGCCTAAATGTATGTGAATGACTGGGATATTTAACATAGCATTAACAACTTTTCACTAATATTGCTAAGATTCTGCATTGTGGCAGTTTATAGTGATGTCTAGCACCAGGCACAATGCCACAGACAAGTTGCATCATGTCCCAACAAGTCACATTATCCTGACATTAAGCCAACCAATCCTAAGACTAACTTCTTAATGCTCAATACCAAGCGTGGGAGCTGTTAGTATCATTTTTTATATTCTTTGGTATTTAAACTTAGCCCTGTTTGAACCTGCTGACTCCTGCATCTGAGGCTGAAGCTCTAACCACTAGGCCTTCGGAGTGGTTCAAAAGATGGAAAGCAGAAGGCAGAAGAGTAAGGCATTGTGACTCTAACGGGACTATAGCACTAAGAACTCCACATGTTACTCATACCTTGGAGTGTTGCTGCCTTGCATGCATGTATCAGCAATTTCAAAAACAGTGAAAAGACTATGGTAAAACAGGTGTTCTGTTCTGACATCGATAATTATTATTAAAAAAAAGTAAAAAAGAAGAGGGTTTTTACAAAGGCATATCAAGTTGAATCAAAGTAAATTTTTTCTTTACCAGAGAACAACCAACAGTCCAAATGTATTTCTGCTGACAAATACATTATGAAACATCCAGCTGGTTGCTGATAACAGTAATGTCAGAATGAAAAAAAAAAACAGATCTACTTATTGGTCTTCTTTACATGAACTGGGCCATACATGGAAAAATGAAGTAAATAATTCCTACAAAAATAAGTTTCACAAAAATTTTAGTTTGCTTTTGGATCATTATTCACACATTTTCAAATCATAATCATGATAATACATTCATCTTCATATTATTATGTTAAGATGATGTTTTATTTTCAGTTTTTATCATATTTTAGTGTTTCTGGTAACCCCCCAAACAATGGTACTAAGGTGAATGGGACAGTGGAACACGATTTTTCTCAAGTGGTAACAGAGTCTACAATCAATGAAATTAGGCTTGTTTCTTTGCTTCGAACTTCTGGGGCTTCTGCTGGAGGTTCCATTAACCAAACTAGAAGCCAAGATTGCAAAAAAAATTTCTAGTGAAACCAATAAAATCCTACATCGCAACATTTTGGGGTTTTCCCACAATACAAACAGGAGTGAGGATAAGCTTGCTGACAAAAAATGAAACAAGAAAATTACCAAGTTTCTTCTTATGCTGGTGTTCAGCATAAAAACCTAGTATAGATGATGCAAACATCGTAGGCCATGTTAAAAATGTGGACATCTCTCTAAGGAAAGTCAAAACTCCCCAAATCAGCCAGTACAAACTACAGCAACATTTTACACAGCAGAAAACACAAAAGGACTACAAAATGAAAACAAAGAAAATGAAATACAAGGAATTCCGGAACCAGAGGAAGAAAACCAAAGTAAATCAGATGAGATGATAGCCCCATCACAAAGCGAAACAAATTCAAGCCAAAAAAGAAACAAGTCAAAATATGCTGAATGGAAAAAAGCAATGAAAAACAAAACGGAGAAAAAGGAAGCAAAACTGAGGGCAAGAATGAAACAAAAAAAGGCTAAGAAGATCCAGCTAAAAGAGAGGGATATGGCACACTTTTCTGTATTAGAATAGCCTAATTTTGAAAAGCAAGCACAAGAAACAACAGATGATCAAAACTCACAGGAACACAAAACTATCGAACATTAAATAACTTACCTGTCCAGTCAACTAAAGACACACCAATAGCGGTCCAACCAACGATGCCACATCAATGCCACATGAAACACTTAAAAGGAATAGGGCAGCATCAACACCCAAATTCTAACAAACCAGAAATATCAGAAATGATTAGAGAAGCAAGAACAGGAAACAAAGCAGCAAGAACAGAAAACAAAATTAAACAAACAGCAGTGACCTTGACAAAAGGTGAAAAGAAAATTATCAGTATGGAGGAATAGAGCTAGAACTGCCAACAAATAACTAAATAATAAAATTGCTACAAATATAGAGAGATTTTGATTAAACTAAGGAAAGTAAATAAATAAACACAAAACTAAACATGGTGGGATTAAACCTTGAGATCTTGAGAATAAATATAAATGGGATAAAAAAGAAAATAGATAAAGTAATAACCTTGGCACAAAATTATAATATAATAATACAAGAAACACATGGAATGCCAGAACCAATGATTAAAGAAATAGAAGAAGCTTTAACTGCAATAGTTTTAACCAGTAACCACCCTACCTAGTCAATAGCAGAGGTGGCTACAATTGTCTGGAGATCTGCCAAAGGATTAAACTTTGAAACGGAAAATACCCTGAAAAAAACTACAAGAAAGACTATTGTGTGTAAAAATAAACAATTATAATATAGTTAATACATATGTTCTGACAGAAATAATGACACAAAAAAGAATTTATAAAGAAAGAGTAGTAAGTACATTCAAAAACTTTTAGAAAACCTATGTATAGGAGGAGAAGACTTTAAATGGTTACATACACACTTAGAATTAAAAAAAAGACTTAGAAGATAAAAAAACTACACAATGGATAAAAATATTTAAGGGAATAATTAATCTAGAAGATGCATATACAGTAATGAATCCCAACAAAAAAAGAATATAGCTTTATCTATAGAAATAACAAATGCAGTAGATTAGACACCTTCTACATATCTGATAACTATATAAATGAAGTACAAAATTGCAAGATTGTAGATTACCAACTAGTGGCTCCATAAGGGAGTAATTCTAACAATAAAAATAACCAACAAATGTAAATGGGTTCAAGGTTTATGGAAGTTAAACCATTTTAAAGGATAAAGAATATGATAAAATTATGATTTTGGAAAAATATAAAACTACTAATATTGGGAATATATTAAATGATAGTAAACATTTTTTAAAAAAAGCAACAAAAAAAATTAAGTATAATAGCATTTTTTTAAAAATTGCACAACAAATGGGTAGCCAACATGTAGATAGAGAATCTAAATACATGTAAAATAATTCATCCTCAAATGAAATAACTAAGCAAATAGAAATATTTAAAAAAGAAAGTTCAAGGAGTAAAAATAAAGGCAGGAAAATGCTCTCACTAATACATAAAAGGGAAGGGACTATACAAAAAGACTAGAAATAAAGGTAAGAACCAGAAAATTTAAACAAACTAAATAATTATCTACAGATAAACAAGAGATGTTTGATGGAATTAAGAACTTGTATGATATAATATACAAGTCAGAAAATACTGATGAGCAAACTTTAGATAACTATCTAAAACAAACAACTTATAAAAAAATAAACTGAAAGTGACAAATTCATTTCAGTAAAGAAATATAAAGCAATCAAAGCCCTAAATAAGGTAAATCACCAAGATGGACTTACGGCTGAATTTTATATTACTTTTCAAAAAGAGCTAGTAGATATTTTTAGAGTTACTATATAAGCAGGGGGATAGGCAGGAAAATTACAAACTACATGCTATCAATACAAGCTATAATAGATTTTTTTTACAAAGTAAAGTGGAAAAAGGAGTCATACTCTTGTTCGATCAGGAGAAAGTTTTGATCGAATAAAGCAGGACTTCATATATAAAGTTCTAAACAAATGTGGTTTTAAATCAAACATAAATCGTGCAAAAGCAAAGTACAATAAAATATATTCAAGAATAATAGTAAACAGAACCTAAATCGTTCAGTAAGGCAGGGTTGCCCTCTATCCATGTTGCTTATATGTAATATCTATTGAGTCCTTGAATATAAATATAAATAACAATACTAACATTCAAGGGATACACATACCTAATTTGAAGAAATTTAAAATTTTATTTCCTGCAGATGATAGCACTTGCTTTTCCAGAGATGGATTTTCCTTCAAACATATACAAGATGAATTCTTTAAATCTGGCAAATCTTCTGGTTCAGCAACAAATCGTGAAAAAACAGAAATTCTACTAATAGGCATTTGGAGAGGAAATCACCCTGGTCCCCCTCCACACCTGATTAAGAAATACATGAAAGTACTAGTAATTACATCTGGAGAGAACTCAACTAAAAAAACATTTGGATTAGTGAATAGGATCAACAAGCTGATTAAAACTTGGATACATACTAGAGTGAACCTAATAGATGTACACAGGTTGCTAAAACCTACACGTAAAGTCAGTTAAATCATGTGATGAACTGACTCCCATAACTGAGGCAATGATTGCAACAACTGAAAGAAAAATCTTGAGTTTTATTTGGGACAGCAAAATACATTTTTTTTAATAAAATACATATATGCAGACCAATTTTGGAACAATAAGGGCTTGCCCTGCCAAACATGAGTATTAAACAAAAGGCTACAATTTTAAATAGATTCAAGCAACTAAACAATAAACCTAAGCTCCCGTGGGAAGCAATATACATTTACATATTTGGATATACATATATAATAAGGAAATCTACAATAGTAATACTTTAACCAAAATATTAGACCCACCAGGGAGATACAGAATGATAAAAAGTTTATTATACATATATAGAGACAATTGAGAAATATGGGGAATAAAATGAAAATGAACCTTATACCTTAATATCAATGATAGCAAAGGGAAAACAAGATATAGAACTAAAAAAAAACCTACAACTAAATTGGCCAGCCATTTGGAGAAACTGGGCAGGTATAAGATCAGCAACACAAAGCAGGCTGGTTGCTATACCTGCATGACAAATGGCTGAGGGGTGAGAATGCCTTAATAAAACATAATATACCACATATACAATAATATAGAATGTGGTAGGGAAATAGACTCTAAGAGTCACAAGGTATTATACTGTAAAAAAAAAAGATGAAAGGCAAATAATAAGAAACAAAATACTGAGCAAAAACGAAAGTGGTATATATGTTTACTATACACTAATAATATTAATGACAAAAAACAGAATTGTGAACTTATTGAATATATTAATAAGAAAATGAAAATAGCAATATAATTTGAAATATAATATATACCTATGCATTCTAACAAAATAATCATAAACAGACTTACAAATACTCATAATTGCCTACTCAATCTATATCTATCCAACTATCCTTTTTTACTTTGCACACACTAAAATACAGGTTCAACAAGTCTGAAAACTATGGTCATGAACAACCAAACTTCCCAAGACAAATAGAACCTTCAAATAAACAACAACCATTATAAATTTGACTATGAAGCCTGTCCCTACACAAATATAAAGAACATATATAACAAATAACATATGCATATAACACACACTGGTCAATATAGATCTATGCAAAAGATCAATGAAATAAACTCTGGAACCAGGCTGGGTTTCAAAGTAATATACAAATAAGATTAAGGTGTACAAACCCTAAATCAATTTTATAAAATCAAACTTTATATAATAAAAAAAACAACAAGCACTATCATATTGGGGAAACAAAAATACATAAAATCCATTCAATTTCGGAAATAGTGGGTTCCTAAGATTATGTTAATTCTGAGAGGAACCACACCAATAAAAGAGGCTTGTATTGTAGCTTAAACTACCACAGGAGTCTGCAGTTTTATCAATAAAGCAGACGAAATTTCTGAAACATGAAATCACCTTATAAATCTACAGTTTATAATACCGTTATTGTAATTTCATGTTGTCAGAAATTTTGTTGTGCTTTATTGATAAAACTGTAGACTCTTGTGCTTAAACCAGTAATAGATAAATTTTAAGCTACAATACAAGCCCCTGTAATCAATAGTGCAGAAGTAAACAGTAACATGGTAATTTTTTTTTTGTTTTTGACCGACAATA
The DNA here is from genome assembly GCA_016746295.1 of Potamilus streckersoni. Classification (NCBI taxonomy): domain Eukaryota; kingdom Metazoa; phylum Mollusca; class Bivalvia; order Unionida; family Unionidae; genus Potamilus; species Potamilus streckersoni. The sequence continues at coordinate 1,831,080 of JAEAOA010002355.1, read as the reverse complement.
AAGCAATAATACTTTCAATTCATTATCAGAATCACGCATTCATGATACAATTCTGACTTGCATGCTAAAAAAAAAATATTAAACAGGTTATTTATCAAAATAGCACCCTCCCCTTAGCAGGCTTAATAGTAAGTATTTCAAGATGTCTGTCTAGCGTGTGGATAAAATGTCGAACGTGAATTATCCAGACCCTATACACTTTCTCGGCAAATATGACAATCCGTAGGCTAAACATTGTATACATACCCTCTTTGATTATTAAAGTTAGAATAGCAGCTACCACACATACTGGTAAACCAACCGATGCCATTGTTTCCTGTGAAGTGCTACAGAGACGACGTTAACTATACACTCCCTTACACGGCAAATGCCATATAAGGGCACCTTTGTATACTTCATTCAATCATGTACACGAGACACTCGATGAGCATTTGTAATTGCGAAATCACGGTCTTGCGAAATTTTTCCGACTTATTTTGCAAGTAAAAAAAAAAATAATTTTTGATATGTTTCTATTTTAGAGTCACAATAATAAATTTACAAATAGTAAATCAGAAAATACTGTATTTGAAAATGAGCAAGATTTCAGAGTAGTATCGTTGATCACAATGTCACTGTCAGTCATACTTTGTTTTGGGGGTTTTGTTTGGAGGGTGCTCTGCCTGGTTGATCTTTTCAGACCATTTAGGGAGACCCTCCTGCCATACTTGTAAAAATTGTGCTATGTTGTATATTTGTTCTATTATAATAAGGTGCGTCTAAAGTGATATTGTAGAGTTCGATATATTTCTATTTCCAGTTTTCTATTTTCATGCTTTTGTTGCTGTTATGTTGGATTCCCCCCCCCTGATGCTTCAAGTTCTTGTTGTAGTGTTGTCCCGTATTCTTTAACTACTTTGTTTGACTATATTTGTTACTGTTTCCATTGGGGTTGCTTGTACTTTTGACTGTTGTTGTTTTGGACTTTGAGTTTTAAGTGTTCCGTTGTTTATTCTCTTGTACGTCTGTTTTCTGGCGGGATCCCTGCGGTGTTTGTGGATTTTTCTGTTTTGTTATTTGTCGTAGGTGTTTCTCTAAATTTTTGTTTAAAATGTTGTAGCTGTTGTTCATCCAAGCTTGGCTGTATATGCTTTAGATTCTTCTCTTGTACTTGTTGTTTTGGCTGTTGTAGTTATTGTTGCTGTTGTTCTATGTGTGTTTTCTCTTGTAGTTTTTGTATTTGTTGGGGTTTTTTTGGGGTTTTGTTTTTCCCTGTCGACATTCTTCCTGCTGTGTCTTGGGGCTTTCAGATCTTGAGTCTGTTATGTAAGTGACTGTTGGTTTTGCTGGTACTGGTGTTGCTGTTGTTGCTGTTCCGCTTGCGTACTTGCTTCCGGGTTTACCAAGTTTTCTGAGCATTTATGTGGGGTACGTCCCGTTAGTCTACATCTGTTACATTTCCTATTATAAATACAGCCTTTATACCACATTTTCGTTAGAAAACCAAATAAGTAGATGGATCTTTTCCTTTCTCTTAATTTGCTTTTTACTATTTAAAAAAAAAATCCAGTCTTGCATGCTGGAACGTACACAACCACAGGGATCGTATGATTGATTACAATTTAAATATCAGACATATTTTTTCATACTATTATCTATGGTTGATAGTTAAATTGAAAGCAACGATTCGAGTCCCTCTTTACCAAACAAGCAGTAACACAATCTCTTTAAAAAAAATTTAAACCACCTGGTCGTTGGAATTAGTACTTGTATCAGCTAAGTATGCATAAAATGAATATTGAAGAAGTGAGATGATTTTTTTTTTATTTTTAAAAATTCGATGTATTGACGTGGTCAGTGGGATATCCCAAGCTTTACAAATAATTTAGCTTCAAAGATGTGCAACAGTGTTCATCACCTGGCGGCCATCATCTGGTGAAGGAAGAACTCGGGGTGGGGAAGCCCAAGAATAATTACCGACCAACTATAAGCTACTGGCAAGCTTTCTCACATGCCCACGTTCGACAAACCTTAGGCTTCAACCAAGACAAGAATCTAGCAGTAATGTACAGAGGCAAACCGGGGTGAAATTTAGTTCGCCTGCTTTATGTAAGAGGTGTCGAAGTCATTTGCTATGGCGAACCAGACTTTATAGGAATGTAATTCAGCTGTCATGAACTCAGTGGCGGGTTTAGTCATTTTGAGGCCTAATGCAAACACACGCATGGGACCCTCCACTACCCTTTTTTTTCCCCCATTTTCGGTTCTTATTTATCTGAGACAGATGTACTTGTAACTTGTCACCAGTCTTCACACAGCGTATCTATGTTTAGATATATAATAATTTGGTGAAAAGTAAGACCACAAAGCGTAACCTTTAAGTTTAGGAGGCTTTTGAGGGGTCCCTTATTAGTTTGGGACCTAAGGCAATTGCCGACCTTTGCCTAAAGGTAAATCCGCCTCTGCATGAACTATTTATTATAGGCATATGTATTACGTGAAGATCTGACAGCAGCCGCTTAGGGGTTAGGTTCAGACACAGGAGTATGCACTTTTATCAATAAAGCACGACGAAATTTCTGACAACCTGACATCACTTAACGGTATTATAAAGTCTTATTTTATAATACCGTTAAGGTGATTTCATATTGTCAGAAATTTCGTCGTGCTTTATTGATAAAACTGCACACTCCTGTGGTTCAGGTAACCAATGTCATAACCTTAATTTCTAATTTTATCCGCCAATCAGATTAAATCTAATATTTTCACATTTGGGAGACTGAGCAGCGTGGCTGAAAGGCATGAATGCGAACGATTTGATACACTTTTATTATTTTAAAGCTGCATCACCACTGACTAATTAATTGAAAGGTCACCGGAACATGACCCCTCAGTGGTCGCTGGTCATTTCTTCGTATAGGACGGTGGAAATCTAATTTTAATCAGATGGCTCATACTTAATTTTCCTATTTAGTCACTCCACTTGTTTATCAGTACTGAACTTTCCAGTGTCTACATCAGTACAAATCATGTTTATCTACAATACCTTCAAAGATGACTTCACGGCGAATTTCTTGTCATAGGTTCACTATCAATTACCTTGAGACGATAACTAAACAAAGCAACATGCAGCGGAGCACATATTTCACCTCAGGATCATCACCAAGCCTTATTACTCATTGTGTACTGTCGCCAAAACACGCACATAAAACTACACCCTAAGCTCAGTTTCTAATGAATAAATAATTACCTTTAAATCTATATCAAGAATGCCTAAATCTAACTTTTGTATGACCACCAAAAGAAGACAGGAAAACATGCTCTAAAATAGACTATGGCAACGAACCCGAACTAATAAACTAATATTTATGATCTGATCCCAGATTAGTTTGTGTATTTTGTAATTAATAAGAACGCTTTACTCTTTGACAATTAATGACTGGACCGTATTCAGATTATATAGAGCACTGCTGTCTTGATTTATTAAACTTGTAAGTCGATCATTTTTAGCACTTATATCTTAACCATTTATTTAACTATTATCATATAATCACTAAAAATGAGCGACATGCATCAAATTATTTTGAAAATCTGAAAACTATTTGAGAACAATTATTTTTGTCCGTGTAATTATCTGCCAAGCAATATGCATCGAATTCTCCTGTAATTATTACGTAAAAAGCATATCCTAAACGTTTGCCTGTAGGTGAACATATATTCGAACATATTAACGATTTGAACGAAATCCTCCTGGTAGTGAACAGCTAGAGACGAGTCATTTATTTCCAAACACACGCATGTCAAATAAATCTCAAACGAATTTTACTTTTAGCAAACAAATTCGCCTTTTTTTTAAAAAAAAAAGCTTTATGTATGAAAACTATTTTTGAAACCTGCATAATACTAACTTAGAATTTGGAAGTCAGCGAATCCTGATACGTACAAATAAAAAGATTATAATGTAAATGACAAAATATAAATATCTATTCATTATCTGTCAAAACTTGCTTTAAATAGTAAATATTCTTATTATCACGTCTAGACTGACCTTGTATGAATGACACATACAATGGATAAAGGAAACGGTAGCCACTACCCAGAAGAAGAATACACTACATATAAACGCTAAGTAAAGGAGTCCATATAGGGGGCCTATGTATCGTGACGATATCGCAAGGGTATACAACTTGCAAAATATGAAGCATTATGACCTTGTCGGTAAATTAGTTCGCAGAGTTACTGTACCCAAACACCGACGTTCATAACATTTCTTGTATCTTGCATACTCTCATAATTTTGTGGGCTTGCGCCACGTGCTAGTTTTTGCAAGCTTGAGCTTATATTCAGAAGGTGGGAAAGATGTGCGATCTTCACTCCATGTGGTGCTTTAGTTATCGTTATCTAGGAGATGATTGACCAGGGTGTTAATACCAGGAACAAATGTTATTGTTGCTGTTGCTGTGGGGCTTAACGCCATTTTCAGCACACGATAGGCTGTACATGGCGGCCAGAATTAATGGTGGAGGAAGAAACCGGGAAATCCGCGGAAAGAATCACCGACCCACGAAAAGCTACTGGCAAGCTTTCTCACATATCCACATTCGCCGAATCTTAGATTCGAACTCATGCATACAGAGGTGAGATGGCAGTGATCTGTAATGGACAGCGCTTTAGACCACTCGGCCACTCGGGGCCCCACCTTGAACAAATAGACAATAGAAGAAAGTTTGAAAATAATGGATGGAATAACATAGATCTGAACTGGAAAATACAACAGAATAACAAGATCCCCGTATGCAAAATATAACAATTTAATAAATTACATAAATAAAATTAAATTGAACTTGACATTGATTCACTTTCTTTATCAAAGAGTGTTACAATATTATGCGAAATTAAATTCGCCCTTTTGTTTTACCGATGAAATAAAATTCATCATATAATCGAGTGAATGATGGAACTCAAATTGCCGGTATGCCAGTATAATTTGGTTTATGGTCTTTTTACTCTCTCTCTCTCTCTCTCTCTCTCTCTCTCTCTCTCTCTCTCTCTCTCTCTCTCTCTCTCTCTCTCTCTCTCTCTCTCTCTCTCTCTCTCTCTCTCTCTCTCTCTCTCTCTCTCTCTCAGTATTGCCCTAAACGATTAGTTTCAAGTCCAAATGTATGACGTTTCAATTGAATTCCAGTGCCATTCCAAATTAGTTGCAATATTGAATACATTGATGTACCTGTAGTCTCAAACAGTCAAATTGCCAAGGGCCTGGATTGTGATGATGTGTTAACATTATTTGGATATAAAACAATAATACAATGGAAAATGTTGTACGAGTTGACAGTAATTCCAAATCAATATTTTATCCAAAACTATTACTGAGCACTTTTTAATTCCAGTCACAAAAAAATGACCTGAGATGAAATAGTTTGAAAAGTTTTCTCAGTCTCAGTTCCGACTTTTGGTTATCATTTTAGTAAAAAATTAAACTAGTCATGGAACTAATTCAGTTGAGTATGCAAGTGTGATATTTTGCTATGTCTGATTTTGATTCTGACATCAAATCTGCAGTATTCCTTTTTAAGCACTTTCATCCTTCTGCGATTCTTGCCATTTCTGCAAAGCAGGCTGGTTTTCAATCCCAAAATGTCGCCCAGCTGTGCACTTCTGCTGGAAGTATTTCTTTCTCGACCGGACATAATTTTAACATAATTTTTAAAATCTGATTTTTATATGCAAGTTGCTTATTTTATCCAGCAACTGTAATCTATTGTCGGATTTTATGATTTTGACTGTAATATGGGATATCATTAAATGAGTAAGCCTGCGAGTTGGAGTTGCAAAGTTTTATACCTATTTTTCATTCACACCCAAAATAATTTGTTCCTTTTGTTTGGGACTACATATGAATCTGAGAAAATCTCCATTAAATATATTATAATCGATTGTCCAAGAAAGACAGGTTTGGTCAACATAATGAATAGAAACTGCTGTGCCATTACGGTATTATTTCACTATGCCTAAAAAGAAAGTAAAAGCACGATATTATCTATTGGACACTCGTTCCAACTCAGCATATTATAAAACTTATTCCATCCCTCAAACAATTCCAGTCCTTTTGGAGTGCCAATAAATTTGGTAAAATACACATCGTTTGTTTCAGATTGATGTCTTCGGTATTTATATATGAAAAATCCTTCAAAATAGTACCAGAATCATCGATTCTACTTCACCTTTGCAATGCATGCTTGTACCACTTTTGAAGCGTCAGAACAACCTTTTCATTTAGAGTTTATAGATCAGTTGTCGGCAACCTATTTTACATAGCGTCCCACGTTTTCCAAGATTTAATACAAAATGAATGAGCGCATGCCACCAGTAAGAGCAACACTTTAAATCAAGATTTTTGGCTGCCATTAGCTGCCAAACAAAACCTATTGACGTGCCACTTAAGGAACGCATGCCGTAGGGTGCCGACCTTTGCAGGGCTGCACAATACGCGATCGACCCCGTCGATCGCAAAGGTAGTGTGAGTAGATCGCGTAGCATTAAAAAAATAGACGTCAGCCTAAATATATGTTTTGCATTTTTGTGGTAGGTAGATCATTTTGGCTTGGTTATTTTAAAAGTATCTCGCATGGTGAAAACATACAGTGCTATCCCTGGATTCTGTAGTAGAATCTTGTTAACAGAGGGCATAATTAACAGTTTAATACAAACAATACTATCATACAATTTAGAGAAATTAAATTCGTGCTCTACGGAGTTTCGAACCCAGGTCTGCGAGTAAATGGCACCCATCGCCTTGCCTGCACGCACGCACTAGCCCATATACCGTCACGACTAAGCACGCATCACCAAAAAATGATGGCGCTGAGTCGGTGTTTTTATGAGCTCGTGCGTAGCAGACACACTCGCATTACAACCTAGTATATATTCTCATCTTTTCTGATTCCCATGTCTGGTATATATTTATAATTCTTTGTAATAAAAAAAATCCTATATACCTTGATTTCTTCCGTAGGAATCTGGAACGACTGTGTGTGTATGTGTGTGTGTGTGTATATATATATATATATATATATATATATATATATATATATATATATATATATATATATATATATATATATATATATATATATATATATATATATATATATATATATATATATATATATATCCCAGCTTTGATGGCGCACTGCCTAATTCTGTCTCAACGTGACTCACTCGTTCACTAGTTCTATGTTTACAAATGGAAGCGGTTATTACCTGTATACTGACCATAATTCAGGTCCACGAACTTAGCGAGATTTCATTAGCTTGGCGGGAGTTCATTAGCTTCCGCTTTACGCTTTACGACTAGCACGTATGTTCCCGTATTTTACACCCAATGACTTCTTTACATTAAGCTATTTAATACAGTTTAGTGTTAAATTATATATGGCTTAGCCCATCAAATCTAACTATTCTACGTGATCAATTCAATATTACGAACTAGTATATAAATATACACTCAATACATGGCAAACTACATAGAGATTTATTTCATAAACCTACGAAACATTACCATCGTGTATTAGGATGAATTCATGAAATTCCTACGCATTCCTGCGTATAGAAGTTTCAATTACATGCAATCTTGTCAATTCTCTCAATGAACTGATAATAAGAAAATCAAAGAATAAAATGTCGTGAATAACATTTCACTAAAACACTGAAAAATGAAATCATACATACATCATAATATCAATACATTTGCAAATAAATCAACAAATGAAATAGTATATTAAAATCTAAAAACTAAGATTGCATACCTTTGTTGTTTATTCGTTTTCCCACGAACTTCCAATGTATAGTCTGTCTAATTTCTGAGACGACTAACTCGCCTTTCTTCCGTCACGGAGAAACGTACTTCTTACGCCCCCCCCCCCCAGTCAACAAGATCGAAGACTGAAGTAATATTGCAAAGTAGAGCTACTACTTTCTTACAAGGGTTACGCCCTTTAGTTTCCATTAGCCAATCAGAATCGACTGGTTCTTAATATTTCCTACGTAGAATATTTGATAAACGAGAATCATGCCGCAATTAACTTTCCTTTGAATAATCAATTATCGACGTGCTTCCCCATTTTTTAAACATTAGATCAATTAGATCAATTGCTCAGTTTGGACATCATGGCAAGAAAGCAAAGAATTTTGTTCCTCAGATCAAGTGGAGTAAGGATAACAAAATCCAAATAATCAATACTCAAGCAATCAAGTCACTTCAGCAAAAAGCTTCAACGGCATGTGGTTGATTTACTGGACTCGTTTACATATCTCAACTGCATTCTCCACAGCTCTGGTACTAGCGAAAAAGAAATCAGTCGCTGCATGAACGCTTACAGTGGCAATAGATAAAAATCTTAATTCAGTTGACCACTTTTACCTCAGTATCATCCTCCATGCTACATACACCCAACATATCATGAATACTTAGATCAGACACAGGATGAAGAAAACGTCGCCAGAGCACCTCCTGATATGGCACTTTAAGTTGTATTGGCAGGCCTGCACAGGGTTAAAGCGCTTAGTGGGAAAACCAAAGAGCACCTGGCTGAGAATGATGGAGTATGGCTGTAATAAAGAAAAGAAAAACTGGAATAGATAATTTCACTGTATATTCTGTCATGACTAAAGTGAAACGTAACCATTATGTTTGACGTATGGGCTAGGCTCGCAACAAATTGATGGCTACGGACGACGGGATCTTCTCTGTTTTGGGGCATGAATTAACTTTTTAATTACAGTCCGCTCGATAAGGGTCTGACATATATGTCCGTGTAGGGTTAAGTGTAGGGAATGACTGGGTTGAGATAAACCAGAGCAAAAGGTTTGAGCGAATCTTTTGCCATTTGAAGCAGGTGTCATATAATGATACTTTCCATAATATTTATTAATAAAGGAGGAATAGAGGATTATTCTGACTTCAATGGGAGTATTAAATTTTTGGCGATTAGAGAATTTGGTTCTGATTTGCTAAGCTAAATGAGAATGTTTGTTTTACAGACAAAATTCAGGGTTTTGAAGTAATGTCCCTCGCGATATTAGCCAGTCCTAATTTTGCTGCTGAATCTGGTTCGAAGATTCGGTAAAAAAATTAATTTTCTCATTAAATATATAGAGACCTGAAATAAGTTAAGAAACAGAGGGAGTTCTCTATTAATAAGCAAGCGAGCACTTGGGAAGGCACAAAGATGTTGCCTCATTTGTATACAATATATTAATTGATAAAAGTTTATAATTGCCGAATTATTTGTTCAAATTCAAGCCTCCATCTTTCTTGAGTTTACAAATTAATTCTTTGCATGCATTTTTTTCTCCCATGTAATGTGACTCATAGATTATTGTGATTGGGGGATTTAAACATCAAAACCATACTCCCTTTAATTCGGCGTCGTTAACTAGGGAATGATTTCCCGCGATGTAATTTGCCAGTGTGGATGTATAGATGGAACGTTACAGATAGCTGAGCAAAGTATTGAAAGAAATAAAAAGAACGAGTTCTCTTTCAAATTTATAAAATATATAAATTTAATTAAGCAACATATAATTAAAGACAAATCGATTCCCATGCAACCGATTTCCTAAATTACGTATATTCAATTAAAGCATGGCCACAATTCACTTTCTAGTTCGACTGATGGTCAGTGACAGAATTTAATTACAATGTACGACTTTCATCATGTATTCGAGTGTTGATTTTGAGTCCAATTTTAATGCTTTGACAGTATCACCTGACACTCGTCTTCGCACGACTTTTTTTTCCCACGTCTACCCACGTGTTTGGTCTTCTTGCGACCCTCACTGTTCTGACATTCGGTAAATATAGATTTCCCCTTTAACTCATTAAGTTCATTTTGTATTCCTCCTCCTCCTTTCTCTCGTTCGGAGTAAGAAATACGCAGTACGAAGCTCTCCCCTTAAATCTAGAGTATGTCTGACGTTAGACAAATACCACTACACATCTACGTCTAAATATAAACTATATTTCTCGTGCTCAGATTTACGTGGTTTACACTGCACAATTCTGACCTAACGCGACCTTAATCTATACTCCTTACAGATTCTACGTTGCGGTATGTTTACCGTTAAGATGATACACATGGCCTTAGCTGAAATTCATTCGAATTCACGGCAAGTCCTAATTTCACACGTGCCTTCTACAGACAAATGTGACCGAATATGCCAGCATACATTACAACATGACTCATTTACATTTGGCTATTCAATGCAGCTGAATGCCCACATATTTATGGCATAATATCCACTAAATCTAATCATCCTAAGTAACTTGCTTGAATAATTAAATATAGCTAACTCGTATATAAATAAACACGTCATTACTCACAGGAGTAAATATCATCCTACCCAGAGTTCAATTCATATATCCTAAGAAATATGACACATTCATATATTAGGGTGAATTCATGAAATGCCCACGCAATTCTACATATCGAATATTTGATTCTCTCCAAGCATTGATAAGTAAAAAACAAATCAAAGAATTAAATAGTAGAAACTAACATATCACTATAATCCTACGAAATGGATACACGAATACATGTGTGAATCATAATATATCATATCATCAAACAATCAAACAAATGAAATAGCATATTAAAATTTGAAAACTAAAATTGCGTACCTTACTACTGCTTTTTTCTTTCCAAACAAACAGTTATAGCCTTTAATCTGTCTCCTTTCCTAAGACAACTATCCGACCCTCCTTTGGTAATTTCTCGAAGACACTATTTCATTAACAAGCGCCTACGGAGTCGACTTAGTCTTCTCTCAAGAAAAATCGGACTAAAGAATTTTTCAAGAGATAGTTTCCTAAATTGTTTCTCAAAGTCTACGCCCTTAAATTTCCCTGACCAATCAGAAATAAGTGTTCACAGAATTTTCCCTCCAAATCAAGTTTCCGTCGTCGGTATCACTAGTCTTAAAACATGCCGCAATTAGCTTCCTTTGAAAAATCTATTACATCACGTGCGCCCCTTTTGAACTGCTACGGGTCAGAATATTAATACGCGTACGCCTTGTACCAGAAAAAAAAAAATGACTGGGTCAGCTTCAACTGAAGCTTAACGTAGTTTCTTTTATGTTTACAAATGAAATAAAGAAATAAACATTGACTTTCTCCAGACCTTTCTGCTTTGATTATGTTAGCTTGAAAGTACAATTTATTTAACTTAGGTTTCAACCAGTTTCAAAATTCGACATATCAAAATTGTATGAATTTGTTTGAAGTACCTCTTTTGATGTAATATAAATCACGTAGTGTTGGCATTTCATGCATTTCTTTTGATGACGAATGTGAGAAGTAAATTATCTGTCTTAAAATTATCATGTATGCCTGGAACTGAATTTACTATGTCTATGTCACTGAATTTCTAATTAGCAAAGTGACGTAGGGGTGACGTCCATTAATTCATTTATGTAATTAAGTTGTAAATTGTAAATTCTTTTCAACCAAGCATCCATAGTGTTTTCATTATGAACGTGTGTCCAATGACAGTTCAGCTAGTAATTTATAGACACAACGGAGTGTAATAGTTCTGTAATAAATTTAATTATATAATGTTAAAGAGGAATCGAGTAACTGTGTGTGTATGTGTGTGTGATAATGATTTTGAACGTAGCTTTAACAATTTTTCAATCATATCGCTACAATGTCTGCTGTGTGTCAGTTTATAGTGATGTCTAGGACATGGGCATCATGCCGCAGACATGTGGCATGATGTCCCACCCAACCATATTCTCCTTGTCCCACCCAACCATATTCTCCTGACATCAGGCCGACCAGTCCTAACACTAACCTCTTAATGCTGAGCACCAAGCGAAGCAGCTGTTAGTATCATTTTTAAAGTCTTTGGAATGACTCGGCTCTAACCACTAAGCCACCTGAGCGGTTTCCCGAGTAGCTGCTAAAAAAGACATACATTTACATTTAAAAGATTGTGCATTAGTATTAGGTTTCGAACTGACCATATAAGCTTAGTTCTGTTGAATTGCGATAAGTGAATATAGACAATATCTGTCGTAAAATTGTTTATCTCTGGAGAAGAATAACCTGACACATATTTGTTGGGTATTATATTTATATCTGAAGGGGAAAAAACTGAGAGAGAGAGAGAGAGAGAGAGAGAGAGAGAGAGAGAGAGAGAGAGAGAGAGAGAGAGAGAGAGAGAGAGAGAGAGAGAGAGAGAGAGAGAGAGAGAGGGTCAACATCTTGCATTGTGTATCAAGTGTAGGGGAAGCGTAGGGTATACAACACCCATAGTACAATTAACGCTTTTATGACTTGCTTATAACAGTATTATTTACGTGCCTGACATATCATTTTCAGGATATTCTCTATTTTTGTGCCCTCACGCATGATACATTCAGGCTGATATTATGGCCTGTAGGACATTTATATTAGTTTTTATTTTCCCCCAAGTCTATCAAGATGGCTTCATATTTCAGTCATCTTATTATGCATTGTACATCTAAGGAGCCAGTATTGCCTCTTTTTGTTGCATGTATACACCAGTATGCATGAAGTTACCACCCATTCATTCGTGATTGTTCTATTATTATATGTCACAATTAACTAATGAGGCATTGCGACCTTAACTATGTTTTATTGGGATTTACCATCTCTTTTCATTGTTATAAAGTTTACTGAAGCTGAACATTTTCTCGTCTTCCAAAACATTTTGTTGACAGACTAAAACATCCACTTAACAGCATCTCTCTCTCTCTCTCTCTCTCTCTCTCTCTCTCTCTCTCTCTCTCTCTCTCTCTCTCTCTCTCTCTCTCTCTCTCTCTCTCTCTCTCTCTCTCTCTCTCTCACACACACACACACACACACAAACACACACACACACACAGAGCTGGATTTTTAATATTACATTACAATACATTGTGGCAGTTTATAGTGATATTTAGCACTGACTCACATTATTCTGACATCAGGCCGACTCCTAACACTTACCTCTTAATGCTGAGAGCTAAGTTATGCAGCTGCTGGTGCCAGTTTTACATGTCTTCGGTATGACTCGGTCGGGGCTCGAACTCCGCCACTCCCACCCCTTGCATCCGAGATGGACGCTCTAACAATTTAGGCGACTGGAGCGGTCGCTTTTATATGAAGATTGATGGTGTGCTCCCATGTTGCAGGCATCTGCTCCTAGAGTTATATATCCAATTTCTATTCCCTTACAGTGTATGTTAACATCCATAGATTTACAAGCGATCTATACCACAATCAACATAAGATGCATTGGTGACCTAAATGAGTTATATTGGGGTTAACAATCTCACACATTGTTATAATATGCACTTCAAATAACTTAAGAGTCCGCAGTAAATGTAGTTAATGTACATTGTGATGCATTTTAATTCTGGTGGCAAAAACAAATAATGACTGTTGTAAATTGATGGTGATTGCTAGTTAAATTGTTCTATAGTGCATTGATAACTTCTGAAACGTAATTATTGTTTGAAAATTCAGGTCAGTATTTATTATAATCACTTAAACAGTTATAAATTAAACTCAAGATTGTTCGAATTTATTGGGGTTTACCATCTCTTTTCATTTTTATAAATTGTACTAAATCTGAACATTTTCTCATATTCAGCTAATGTCCTTTATATTGGGTCTGAGACATATTTATCACTATATTTACATTGGGAGTGACTGTGTGTCCTCATCTACATTGTTTACGACCGTCTACCAAAACATTTTGTTGACAGCTCGCCTGTGATTTGGATTTTTAGTGTTACGTTGTGATGCATGGTGACAGTTTATAGTGATATTTAGTACTGACTCACATTATCCTGACATCAGGCCGATTCCTAAAACTTACCTCTTAATGCTAAAAGCTAAGCGATGCAGCTGCTAGTACCAGTTTTATAAGTCTTTGGTATGACTTGGTCGGGGCTCGAACCCCGCCACCTCCCGCATCCGAGATGGACGCTTTAACCACACAGGCCACTGGAAATGTCGCCTTTATATGAAGGTTGATGGTATGTTCCCGTATTGCAGGCATTTTCTCCTAAAGCCATTTTTCTTATTTCCTGTTTCTATTCCCTTACAGTGAATGTTAACATCCATAGATTTATAAGTGATCTATCCCACAATCAAGATGTGATGCATTGGTGGCCTAAATGTGTTTTTTTTTTTTTTTTTAGGGGGGTGGGGGTTTACAATCTTAAACATTGTTATATTATGCACATCACATAAATAATTAAATTTTTCGTTACCTCATACATACTTTTACATTGGTCGCGAGTGGCCGAGTGGTCTAAAGCGCTGTCCGTTACAGATCACTGCCATCTCACCTCCATCTGCGGGTGTTCGAGTCTAGGATTCGGCGAATGTGGATATGTGAGAAAGCTTGCCAGTAGCTTCTCGTGGGTCGGTGGTTCTTTCCGGTGATTTCCCGGTTTCTTCCTCCACCATTAATACTGGCCGCTGAAAAATGGCGTTAAGCCCAACAACAACTACATTGGTTTTGATGTGTTTACCCGCCAAGTCCACTGTTTACCTTGATTTGTGACCAGTCTTATTTTGTTTTATACTGGGATCAGTTGTATGTACCCCCACTTGCTTTTTTTGGCAATGGAGTTATCTTTTCTATACTTTATGGTTGAATGCGTGCTTGCACTTAACAGACTGACGGCGTGTCCTGAACCCAGTGTCGGTTTTATTATTGAGCTTAAGCCAAGTGACCCATCTTCTTGGCAAAAAAAAAAAAAAAAATAAAAAAAAATTACGATTAAATTTTCAAAAGTTTGGCTATTTTAATTAGATGTACTCTTAAATGTCCTGAGTATATATGTCTTAATACCTGTGTAGGCCTATGCCTCCTTCAGGGCCCAAATAAGGGGCCTCATAGCTTAACTAGCACAGGGCCTCAATTGTACTAAATCCGGCTTTGCCAGAACCTATCTATTGCTCGTTCTGCATTAACACCTAGAACCATTATTTCTCCTCTTCTTTGCATGTATTGCCCTTAACTCACATTTACTATAAACAGATGATGCATTGGTGGTCGAAACGTATTTTATTGGGGTTGACCATTTTCCCACCTTGTTATAATACGCACTGTGCCTGAATCATTTATATTTATCATATTCGTCAGATATACATTACAATGGGTTAAGATGTGTTTACCTGACTACAATAAGTTGTTCATGTTGGGGTTTAACATGTGTCCTATCTTAGTTTGTTACAATGAAGACGACTGTCTGTACCACTTATTTCTCTTGACGGCGCACCCCTTTTTATTTTGTTTACAAAATGGCCGATGAATGGATGCTCCCGCTTAACATTTTACATCTCGACTGATGGTAAGCGACCACCTATACATTGCAGTCATACGCTACTTCTGTATTTAACACTAACCATTATTTCTCCCATGTGTGTGTGTGTGTCTATATATATATATATATATATATATATATATATATATATATATATATATATATATATATATATATATATATATAGTTTAATACAAACAATACTATCATACAGGTTAGAGAAATTAAATTCGTACTCTACCGAGTTTCGAACCCAGGTCCGCGAGTAAATGGCACCCATCGCCTTGCCTGCACGCACCAACCCATATACCGTCACGACTAAGCACGCATCACCAAAAAATGATGGCACTGAATCGTTGTTATATAAGCTCGTGCGTAGCAGACACAATCGCATGACGACCTAGTAATTAATTCTCATATATACACACAGTCGTTCCAGATTCCTCTGAAAGAAATCAAGGTATATAGGAGTTTTGTTTTACAAAGAATTATAAATATATACACCAGACAGAACAGACTGTGCTATCCCTGGATTCTGTAGTAGAATCTTGATAATAGTTGGCAGAAATAATAGTTTAATACAAACAATACTATCATACAGGTTAGAGAAATTAAATTCGTACTCTACCGAGTTTCGAACCCAGGTCCGCGAGTAAATGGCACCCATCGCCTTGCCTGCACGCACCAACCCATATACCGTCACGACTAAGCACGCATCACCAAAAAATGATGGCACTGAATCGTTGTTATATAAGCTCGTGCGTAGCAGACACAATCGCATGACGACCTAGTAATTAATTCTCATATATACACACAGTCGTTCCAGATTCCTCTGAAAGAAATCAAGGTATATAGGAGTTTTGTTTTACAAAGAATTATAAATATATACACCAGACAGAACAGACTGTGCTATCCCTGGATTCTGTAGTAGAATCTTGATAATAGTTGGCAGAAATAATAGTTTAATACAAACAATACTATCATACAGGTTAGAGAAATTAAATTCGTACTCTACCGAGTTTCGAACCCAGGTCCGCGAGTAAATGGCACTGTTTATATATGGCACTGTTTATATATATATATAAACGTACACCCCCTTTATAATGTAAATTATTACCCGTCCAAACCTAATGAATGCCACAATAAACAGACGATGTATTGGAGGTCTAAACGTGTTTTATTGTGTTATAGTATAATATGCAGTGCATCTTAAGAAAAACATATGTATTCCCCCATTTTCCTCAGATATACTTTTACAATATGTCTGGTATGTGTTCACATACTATATTGTTTACATTGGGATGTATGTGAATCCTCACTTTTTTTAACAGTGGGACCATATGTGTATGAGCTCCATTAGATTGCTTTCTATTTTGGTTGAGGTTTGCTTCCACTTAACATCTTTTACCTGACGATTGAAATATGTTTACAACTTGGGTTGACTCAGTGACCCCACATATTTTGTTTTTACTGGAGTTGACTGTGTGCCCCAATTTACTCAATGGAGTCGACGTTGTTCTCCTACTTCCATTGTTTACCACTGGATGATTGTGTACATCCACCATCAATGTGAAGAATACATACATACATACGTACATACGTACATATATATGTATGTTCCTTGGTGAGTCTTTTTCCACCAAAAGGGGTGCAAACTGTGTGTGTGTGTATATATATATATATATATATATATATATATATATATATATATATATATATATATATATATATATATATATATATATATATATATATATATATATATATATAAAGACTCACCAAGGAACATACAGAAAAAGCCACCGGGACTCTTGTCAACAACAGGAACAATAATAATGATAATTAGAAGAATAACAATAGCAAAAATAATCATTAACGCATATAACAGAAATATTTATTACTTACATACCCATGCAATTATGACAAAATCACCGGGATTATTTGCGATAATAATAATAATAATAATAATAATAATAATAATAATAATAATAATAATAATAATAATAATAATAATAATAATAATAATAATAATTAGATTAACAATAGCGAAAAAACCCACCAGATAACAGTAACGTTTGTTAGTAATTATCCATTCAAGCATGACAAAATTGCCATGATGATTTTTAATAATAATAATAATAATAATAATAATAATAATAATAATAATAATAATAATAATAATAATAATAATAATAATGAGTAGAAGAATTACAATAACAAAAAACCCACCAGATAACAGTAAATTTTATTACTTATCATTAATATCGGGTATATATGCAGGTCTTTTAAACGAAAATTTTATTTCTAAACTAGGAGTGCGTCTTATATATATATATATATATATATATATATATATATATATATATATATATATATATATATATATATATATATATATATATATATATATATATATATATATGTATGTGTGTGTGTGTGTGTGTGTGTGTGTGTGTAACTTTATTTAAGTTTTATTGTACAGCAGGTCAAAGACATGCACCATATACATTATTAAATGAGTAATATATTAAATATATGAATAAAGTTTATTTTAGTGATAAATACAGGTACTGTTCTGTCTACCGAAAGATCATCAACATGATTTTTAGGAAAGTTCTGTAAGCTTAACCGCTGACTTTGATCAATTATTCGCCGATTAAGGGCTGCCATTTTCAAATATATACACACGCCTTACCAATAAATATGAGTGCTTATTATACATAGGTGTCGCATTTTTGCATTACAGTGAAAGGAGAAAGTCTGGTTGCGCATTACACCTGAGATTTTAGGGCATATATCCATTCAATTATGGCAGAATCACCGGGGTTATTTGCAATAATAATAATAATAATAATAATAATAATAATAATAATAATAATAATAATAATAATAATAATACCAATACTGAAAGGATAATATAAGCACTGGAACAATAACAAAAATAATAACAACAATAATAAATTGCACTTGTACATTTGAATATCAACGTAATGGTGGGTGTTGTGGGGTGCCTAATTGTTTCAAACCGTACAAAACCAAACAAGAATGTACAGTCATAAATCATACACATGTCAAAATGACTTCTGGTTTGTATGATTATAAATTATATTGCTGACGGGGGGAAAAAATCGACATTTCTTTTATTTACAACACTTTGCATAAAGAAGAACATTGTAAATTCAAGATACAAAATGCACGATTCAAGAAACGATCATAGTCCAGAAAACTTATTCACACTTGGTCCCGACATGTATAGTATTTGATTTGATGCACATTTTAAGCAGTATTCTTCTTTTTCTTTTTTTCTTCTTTTTTTTCTAACCGTCGCTGAAACTGAATAATGGAATGCTCATTTATATTCGGATGAACAAATTTAGCGCCTGGTACATCATTGTCAGTAAGAACAATAATACCGAAAATATCACTGGTCGCTATTAGGCATCGGGACACAATTAGTTCTTCCAGTTCAGTACCCACGAATTTAGTCCCAGTCTATTTTAAGATCATTTTTTCCCCCCTGTCTCCGTTTGGTAGTGATACAAGAGTTAGATTTAGGCATTCTTGGTAAGGATTTAAAGACAATCGTTTATTCTTTAGAATATGAGTGTGCTTGTCTGTGTGTATTTCGGCGACAGAAAACAGCGAGTAATAAGGCCTTGGCGATGATTCGGAAGTGAAATCAGTGTTCCACTGCATGGTGTTTTGTTTACAATTCAGCCTCTCAAAGAAATGCAGGCGAACCCAAGTCAAGAATTATACCTTAGAGTTGATAGAAAATATTTTAGATTATCGTATGATTTGTATTGATTGTCACACAGTGGAAAATTCAGTACTGAGAAACAAATGTAGAGAATATATAGTAAAATTAATTGTGTTATATGGCCATTATGCTGATTCACCTTGTCAGAAAATCTATTTTTAGAAACTTATATCACTGCGTGTGACGTATCAAAGAGGTAAAAAGTACATATATCTCTTCTTGTCAAACTTTGGAAAACCGTTTCCAAATCCAATTAACAAAACACCTTCTTTCTGGTATCACGAATCACTTGTACATGAACCATTGCAACAAAGCTTATTGGTCACTATATTAAATAATTAGTCTTCCAGAACAATATATTACTTATTTATAAATTTTAAAATGCTGCCAACATCCGTGTTACAACGCCTCGCTATCGGCTTTGTCCGAAAACAAAAACAAAATGGCCTTAGCCGGAGCAAGGACGAGATGGTTTATTTTTAGCACAAGGCTGAATTAAATAGAAGAGCCATTGTGATTGACTTTGTGCCCCGTTCAATATTCTATTCATTGTGTTGATGCAGTGCCGTCTTAACAACATTGTTTGCTCAGGGCAATGTAATGCGCTGGGGCACTCTACTGGCCCTACCATTCATTAATAATATGGGGAGCATGATGCCCCTAGAAGCGTGAGGCCCAGTGAGCCCATGCCTAAAAAAAGGTACTTAGTATTTTGGATGGAATGCATGCTCCATCGTACCTTGCTTACATCTTTGTTGAGTGTCTACTCAAATAATTTTGTTTAGGTCGGGTTTTGATGGCTTCTTGTGAGGTCATGTTTCACTACAATAGCAGATTATAAAAACAGGAGCTTGTTAATATGCAGAGACCTATCTGTATTTGAATTTTCACAATAAGGGGTCGTCCATTAATTATATCAACAAAATGGCGGGGTGGGTTGGTGGTGGTTTGAAGAAGTTTGAGAATTGCTGACATGAGGGACGAGTTCAAGATAAATTGATATCAACAATGTCATTTTTTTAACAATAAATTTAATAAATAAAAATAAAGGAAAATAGGAATATAAAGTCTCCATTTCTTTTCCCCATGAATTCAAAGTGTTGCAGTCAATTTGAAATTCGTTGAACAAGTAAAATAGACCTTTTAATTTCCATAATTCTATTTTTATCATAAAAGCCAGCCCCATAAAATATCGTTAATTTGTGGGGTGTGGTGGGAGTGGGGTTTAAAACTTTGTTGACAATTTTATTAGGGAGGTCACTGAAAGTTTTGACAGTTGTGGACAGGGGAAGAGGTAAACAAAATTGCCTAAAAATTGTTTACATAATTAATGGACATGCCTTGTTTATAAAATGTACTGTATGCCAATGATGGCACATCACTTGAATATAAAAGTTACAGTGTTTAACAACATTAACAGAGCACGTACTATTCTCATGAACTAGTTGTAATCGCCTGTTGTAACTTCCTCTAATAAATTCTTCCTATATTTCACACTACATCCGATTTGAATGGCTTTGCCTTATCACACCATACCTTGTGAATTGCCTTCTTACACATTTCTCGACCGTTTTTGCCTGACTTTGTGGGAGCTTTTAACAATACAATATAATTAAACCTACACTGGATATTAATACTATTTATATTGATATGTCTAAAATACATGACAAATTATAATATACGTATTACAAAATTATATACATTTATATTTCCCAATATCAGTCGACTTTTTAGATTAAAATGGAACACATGTAGAAAGCTCATCCTTTTTTAGAAGCGTAATTGTTGTTAATACATGTTTCACTCTTATAATTGGACATTGTGTGCGGTTAAAATGCATATTTCTTAGTTATATGTAAAAATTCAAAGATCAAAGTCATGGTGACTGAAAAATTCTTTCTTCACATTAGCTCGCGTTCTCTATCATCTAGAGTTACCAAACTTTGTGGACGACATGCACTTTGTTTAGGAAAGAAATACATTAATTTGAGAGTCAAAAAGGGAAAGATTAGGGTCACTTTGACTGTAATAATAATTTAAAAAAACAAACAAACTGTTTTCCACACTGTAATACTTTAGTTGTATATAATATACCCTAATCACACATTATTGATAACTTGTATTTAGGATAGGAAAGGAAACTATTGATTTGAGGTCAAAAGATCATGGTTACTAATTGAAATAAAAAAAAGAAAAGATAAACGGTTTCTGCATGATAACAATAGTCGTGCATCATATCACTGGACCAAAATATGAGGATGACTTCCTATAAAGAAGTTTATGAATTTTGGGGTAAAAGAGGCGCTACTAAAATAAAAACTGTTTATGGAAAAGTGATTTTTACATGAGAGGCTATTAAACATTGGTCGGGGGTCTAATGTGCCAGTCATTCAATACCTTGTTTAATTTGTCCATGATTTAAATGATCATAGAAACCCTTGTGAATGTTTGTGAATGTATAAATCAGGTGGACGGATTCACGTTTGACTCTTTGCGGGGTATGGCTTCCTTGGTACATGCTGGATTCTACATTTCTTTCTCAATGTATGTACCATTCATTTACTCTTACGCGAGTGTTGATGGTGGAATATTCGCAAGTGCCTTCCTGACGTCTTCGCAGAGTACCTGTATGCCTTTCACAATCATATCAACTCTCTCTCCAATGTCGTATCTGGTTTTATGTAAACCTTCTTGGAATCTCTCCATTTGCTCTGCCAAGGATTCAATATCTTTGGCCATCTTATCAATTAAACCTGGTTCATCTTCTGTTCCCATTATCTTGGTCGTGTGTTTTGTTGTTTTGTTAACATTACAAAATAGAGGGTGCTTTTGGTGATACTTGCTGGTATCAAATTCGTTTCATTTTGCAGACTTTGTTCGGCCGTGTATACGTACACGTCCTTGCTTGTGATGTGCTTTCATTATGAACAGCATCTGTATTTTACCACCGGTCCTCGACTTGATCGAATCGTAATATTACTCTTACATCAAGAGCTTAAAAAGTTTTAGCACTGACCCGCCAGCATTGATAGGCTTTGCCAGCTTCAATTTTATTTTATTTTACTGTCAACAGCTTGTGTTACTAGAACATTGAGTCAGAAACAAGCCTTGCTATCTGTCCCGAACAAAGTCAACGCAGATAAGTTTCTGGGTTCTCTTGCTTTTCCGAACAATGTATTGTTTATCAGATTGAAAAGTCCTCTTCAAACTTATTTGTGGCGACCGGGAGCAAATCCGTATTTATTTTAAAGTTTGACGTCATCCAGGCTCGTTGAAGAAACAGTAACACCCAATGCACTCTCAGCACACATATTTCCAACGGTTGATACAACTGCAGGTTTCGTATGTGAATTTATATAGTTTCACCTATCAGATTCGGGACAAGCTTGGTGCATTCGGTGAACTTGTGTCTAGAATCATCAGCGATTCAACACTGATACGGGGACAGACACCCTTGGAACACCACCAATGATTCCAGGGTCAGCGAAATATCATTACCGATGTGATAAAGCTCATCTGGATACGCGGGGTCAACTTCAACGAAGTATCCAATTTGGACAGCTGAGTCGTATCCATATACAAGCGGATTGCTCTAGCGTATCAGTAGTTTGCCATGGAAATCCCGACATGATACTGCGTTCCACAAACAGATGCTGGTCAATGTCTGTGAGCAACTCTAATTTGACCTCTTGGCAACTTTGTTCGGATGATTCCGCGATGGATTCTTTCACGCGCGGCTCACCGTTACACTAGCAGATTTTCTTCTCAAATTCGTTTACGTTTACGAAGGGCAAAATCGTTTATGCTAGCAGACATATATTTCCGCGCAAAATGATCAACGGAAGCAAAGAATAACCAATGCATGGATAAAATGACATCGCAGTTGGCAGCACATAGAACGACGGAATTGCCTGCACCTGCAGTAGTAGCGTCCTTGTAGATTGTGTTTATAGTTTCACCTTATAACTTATGGTAACACAGTGTTTTGATACAGGTACGGTACAATAATTTTTCATATACCTTAATTTCGTTCATACTTAAAGTTATAATATTTTTCCTCAGTGATGAATTTATTTTGGAACTAAATATACAGACACAACTATTTTAAAACTTACTTGAAATTCAGCCTAATAAAAATTTAAACCTTTTATCTTCATCTTACAAATTGATTGGTAACTAGTTTTACCGATTTTCACCAGTTTCATTGGTGTGGTAATTTCGGTACGTCTAAACACTATTTATCAGTATAGCTTCTGTATACCATTCATTAAAAATTTGGGTTGATTATATTTATTAAACATTTGCTATGGGGCACGTGCTGTTTTGATAGGATTATAAAAAGGATTATCACCTGGTAAAAAGATCAATAAAGCGGAACTAACAAATAGCCTACAGCAATAAATAAACCTTTCTTTCGAACTCTGAATAGTTCGTATCCTGGACTTTATGCAGTGATGCGATATCTGGTGATTCATCCGTGTCACATTGATTGTTTTTTTGTTTTTTTAAATATATTGGCGTGGTGGGTGGTAGTTATTCACAATGATCTCTGAAATACGCAGTACAAATATATTTATTTTTCTTGTAAGCTGTTTGTTCATTCAGTTAATTAAAGTTAATGCCAACTTGGCCATGTAGGCGCATAATTATTGCTTTAGCATTTAATACTAATATATTTTACCCAAAGTTAATTCAATCAAGACTGTTGAATGATTCACATCTTAAACGTCACGAAATAACTTACAGACGCAAAATTACTGATCACAATTGACTTTTACAATGGTTACCAGTTAATTTGGGTCAAGAAAAGACGACGTCATGTCTATCTTAACAATACGAGCGTAGTACTTACAGGTTATTGCTTTTGTATGGGAAAATATGAACTAGTTTTTTTTTTCCAGAGTAATACTGCACAACCTATGGAAGTACAGTATTAATCCGAAAACAAGACTTAATATTTTCCCATACGAATGCAATAACCTTTTTATTATATACAGTACTCATTTCGTTTTTTTTTTTTTTTACCTAAGGCATAACAATAAAGGAATACACTGCAAGAAAGATAATTGAATTTATGCTGTATTTCAAAATAAATACACAATCATAGATTTCTGAATACACAGGAACAATATTAATGCACACATAAAATCGCACTTAACACACCATACTTCATTTTAGACATTTGAGTCGTGCAGCATGAACAAAAACGGAAAATACGCCACAATTTTGACAATGTAATATTAACTTAGAAAAAATAACCTGAACATATAAAAAGAATTTTTATTTAATACACGTTTGGTTCAAATTGTGACATCACAGTGCGCGAAATTCATTCCGGTGTGTACTATATCGCACCTTTAGGTTTGCCTCGTCTGAAAATGTCCACCTTATTTTAACGTTGATTTTGCCGTATATTTTTCTCGGGGCGTTTATATAGCGACCTTCCAACGAATATGGTTATATACGGATCGAAATAAAGTGAATAATTGCCATAAAAATACCGGTATGTGTAATCAAATCATGAAAAATTTACACAAATTACTGAAATAATCGGTACTGAACATCTGCCTGATCCGTATCACTTGTACTTTAACTGGATACTTTAAAAAAAATTTGAAACTACCTTCCCGTTTGTTTGTACCCCTCTACCGATTTCAATAACGGAAATCTTTAATATGATCCATTTTGCTTTATGCATTATTAATGACTAATAATATTTGTTATCTGACACTTTAAAGATTACATAAGTAATATTCAAATAGATCATTTGAATTTAACTTTCTACAACTGATCCTAACATGGTTACATAGCTGACATGAACAAATATGCATATATTTTGTAATGTTTGGAATCAAAAGTTGACATTGTTAGGCTGACATGGTACCTATAGTGAATCTGTAAGGTTCAGTTTTGACTGTGTGCACTTAGAATATCCCAAGATGTTATTTTCATCATGAATATGCCTCTGTATGGTAACGCATTTCAATTTAGTACTTTGACAGAGGGTGGTATTGCAGCATCAGCTGATATTTGATTCCATTGAATCATTGAACTTAATAACTTGGTAGCCAAGACTCTTAAAAATAGACTAAAAATGTTCAAACAGATTATTTGAATCATGTTTGCACATGTGATTTTAACAAGTACATTGCATATGTCCCACACATGCAAATATCCATCCTTGTTTACAAGTTTTCGGGATGAAAATTTCACATTTAGTTGATGATATAGGATCTATTGGTACCTATAGTTGATCTGTGTGGCCACATTTTGCTATATTCACTCACAATATCTAAAATTGTTTTTCCTTCATGAATAGGATTGCATATAGTAATAAATTTTAATTTGGTACATTGTCATTTGACTTTCCACTATACTGGTATGTATCAATGTTTGCACCAATGATCAAACCTCACCTTTCCAACATTGCCTTAAACTTTATGATACATACTCTACCCGATTAGTTATTAAACCTGTAAATGGCTAAATATGCTTGTAGAAACTTCATCTATTTTTAGGATGCATTTGTCACTTTAATACATGCCCATTGCTTCACATCTTTGAGTATCTCTCTATCAAGTTTACCTTTTTTAACAATATTTGCAACCTGAATGTTATTTTGAAATCACCATATCTAACACATTTTAACTTCATTTGCCTACATCTTCCTTTTTTTAGAATTAAGTGAAACATGTTATATATTTTCAGGTCTAGTCTGGTATCTGGAACAAAGTATTGGAGTTGGATCAATTTGGAAGCTCTCCAATAGTCCAATGGTGATAGCAAGGTCTCATAAGGACATGTGCAGTGTGCTGCTATAAGTGACCAAGATGAGTTCATATCAGTACACTGATATACAGCATCTCAAAGACATGGCTTAGATCTTCATGAGAGAGATTTGCATCTTTTTTCAGTAAGGTGAAACTGTATTTTCATATTGCATTGTTGACTTTTGCAGTTATCGGCATTAAAATGTAATGCATATTTGCTATAAAACATGGTATTGGTCCCATCAAAACTTTAAATTTGAGTGGGACATTAGTTATACAAACAACTGTCCAAGTACCTGAAACAATAAATGTGGAACATAGTACCTGTCATTGTTTCTTTAGTATGTACACCTATATGCATCTGTATAGACATATTGCAATTTGCTGTCAAAATCACTGTGAGCTATCATGCTTCAGTACCCCTGGGATTAATATTATCAGTTGTACAGACCTAAGCTACCATTTGTTTTAAAGACCATTCATTAATCAACATTGCTGCCTTAAATTTGTCAAACTGAATGTCATAACTTGTATGAAAATTTATTTTTTGTAAAATAAAAAGTTTTTAAAATTTATATATTTATTTAAATTTTCATTAAAATTTAATATATCAATATTTTTTTATTTCAAGACTATTTTCAGACAGGCCTTATCAAGTATTACAATTAGGTTTTTACTGCATTGAAAAATTCCTATAATTAAGGAAGATATAGCAAATTTAGTTTTGGTTTCTTAAGAACAATTGGACCTCAAATTGCACCCTATAGAACACCAGCACTACACACTTTCTGACAGCTGTCACATGTCTTGCTTGTAAGGAAATTTCAAAAGACTTTATGTATGAAGTTGAAACAGTAGTGGCATGCAAAATAAAATGCAAATATAAAAGTTTGACGAAAACATTGACCCTTTCAGGAATCAGTACACAATTAATAAAATCCGGTTCAGTACCCACGAATGTAGTCCCAGTCTATTTTTAGATCACTTTTCCGGTCTAAATTTGGTGGTGATACTAGAGTTAGATTTTGGCATTCTTGGTAAGGATTTAAAGGCAATTGATTATTCTTTAAAATGTGAGCTTATGGTGTGGTTGTCTGTGTGTATTTCGGCGACAGTGCACATTGAGTAATAAGGTCATGGTGATGATCCGGAAGTGAAATCTGTATTCCGTTGCCTGGTGTTTTGTTTACAATTCAGCCTCTCAAAAAAATGCAGGTCAACCCTTGACAAGAACTAAACCGTAAAGTCATCTTTGAAGGTATTTTAGATTAACATATGATTTGTATTGATTGTCACACAGTGGAAAGTTCAGTACTGAGAAACAAATGTAGAGACCATATAGTAAAATTAATTGTGTACTATGGCCAACACGACGCCCTATTGCGTACACTAAGGGCAAGTCTATATTTACCGCATACAACAGAGTAAAATAGTTCATACGGTTAGGTAACTGCCAGATAATTCTGTAAATCTGTATAAGGTCGAGAGTTTAGAGTTATATCCCTTTGCAAACATGAACATTGAAATTACACCGCTTCTTAAATCCACATAAAAGGCTAATTTATATTTGTCATTCTGTTCCTTTGCTTGATTCGACATCGTAAAATATCGGAAGCAGACGACGTACTATTTTCCTGTAATGAACATACCTGCGTAGTCGTCCATAGGTCCCTTCGCTAAAAATGAACTTTTGCAGGAACTGGAAATGGCTGGCGAGGATGGTCGTCTTTTATACATGTACTGAAAACTTCCGTTCTAACTGAAACGACGATGTCAGTCCCCCACTCGGTATCATTAGATTTGAAATTATAAATCAAATAAACTAACTGACCACGTACTGTGTATCTTTTATCGCATTTGTGCTTTTCGGTGTTTTAAATCAGTAGGCATTCAACACCGACTATTTCAGTAATGGGTGTCATTTTTTTTTTTTTTTAGGATTTGACTACTTGTCTTTAAATTGTAACTTAGACCAACAAGTAGGTCTCCGCTTTTTTTTGACAGCGGAAAAAACAAACAAGCAAAGACCTATTTGTTGGTCTAGTGGCAAGTCTACATTCATTTGGAAGATCATTACTTACACGCCACGAGTAGTGCAAACGGCAAAAAGAATGTTAAAGTACGTATATATTTTTGGACAAAATGAGCCTAAATGTGTGATCCAGTATAATCAGGATTGAATGTCGCGCCCTGTGATGTCACAATGAAAGCTACGCACTTTGATAAGCAAATTCGTACTACTTTATATTGTGATGATTCCACTTGAAGCGCCCATTTCTTTCCAGTTAAGGCTGTAATGACCGCTGAAACAGTACACATCGTTGACTAGCTACGATATCGTAGCCTCAACTTGGTTTGTTGTGGTTGTTCACAAGGTAGGACGAAGGGTACTAATCATTGACGACCTAGCGAAGCTAAGTATATCCGATTTGGTTAGTCCGATTTCGTTTATGGAGGAGATCGTGAGTTAAACATTGAGCTGTCTCGGAACATTTTAGCATCTCAAAAGTAAAAGAGAATATAAAAGTCTTGGCCTTGAAATAGAGGAAATTAATTTCAACCTCAAATTATTTAGAAGAACTGAATTAATTTTTACGAATATTCAGCTATAATATAATTATATTTAGTAAGACGTAGATATGGGTGTGATGACTGTTAGAGCGGCATTTTCTAATCGAGCGCGCCGCGAAAGTAAACAGAACAGGCTATATAAATATTACGTGACAGTTCAGTGATGTGTAGACAGTAATGCCTCTATTTTTAATTAAATTATAATGTTTATTGGTGGAAGAGGAGGTTAGTAGTTTCCATTTGAATCAAAAGAAAAATAGCAATATAATTCATTTGTAGATATTGAAACACAACATCGAGAGGGTGGGCAGAGACGATTACTAAGATCCACTTGTTTTGTTCGCTCTTTTTTTTTTTTTAACATACATTGATACTCCATGCATTATGATACACTTCATACTGATAATCAGTACGTTATGTAATACTATATATTGATGATCAATCCATTATGACATTTATTACATTATGTCACACTACATATAGACCGAGTTTCCTCTGACCCTTGACACCGCATTACACCCCAACATAAAAAAACCAAATATCAAAAATGGGGTGTCAAAGGTCAGAGGAAACTCGGACTAACTACATACTAAAAATCAATACATTATGCTACACTTAATATTCATGATACACAGTGTCACACTTCATACTGATAATACATTATGTCACACTACATACAGATAATTATGCTTTACTTCATACTGATAAAATGTCACACTACATATAGATAATTATGCTTTACTTCATACTGATAATACATTATGTCACACTACATACTAATAATACTTTATGCTATACGTCATAATAATAATACATTATCTCACTACATACTGATAATATATTGAAAACTACATAAAAGTAATGAATACACTATGTCACACTGCAACTGATAATCAATACCTTATGTTACATACTGATAATAACAACAGGTGATATTTTTTCTCATAATTTTTAGAATCAATAAAGATGATTTTTTTCCTGCATAATTGAAACATACAGAATTAAAAAGTGGACTTCTGCTATCTTTTCAAATAAATTCATATGAAGCATGTACCATCTACTATTTGTAATAATGGTCTTGTGTCACATTTTGCAAATTATTGACCTCACTTTTTCAATCTGAAATTTTCATATTTCTTACATGTAGCTCCAAAGAAGTTTTGTGTGAACATTCAGCTATAAATAGACTTTATTTCCAGAAACTTCTAAAGCTTCTCTATGCCTTTTTATCAATGCCCCCCCCAACATATTTGCATGAAATACTATATTCTTGAGTCATACATGATGAAATTATATGTTGCTTGTACAGTTTAATGTTTTATACATAAAGTTTGTGCAGAATTAAAAAATGAACTTATCTTTAGTATAGTTTTCCAACTAAATTCACAGGTAGCATTCAAACACAAGCTGAAATTTGTATATTTCTTACATATGGTTATATAGAAATATTTTGTGAACATATAGTTTCAAGAATAAATTTAATATTTCTTTATTTCTAGTACTTCTGAAGCTCTTTTTTTTCCCCCAAGGTTCCCCAAACATTTTTTGTATTAAATACCATAAAGATGAATCATACACAAGTTGAAATTATATGTTACTCTTAAATCCAATGGTGTATATTCATTGCAGTGTTCTTGTACATATATGCATTGATCTGAAATCATAATTTAGTAAACCATAATTGCCCTTATAGAATTTAGTTATTATAAGTTAGAAATTCCACTAAATTATCATTAATGTAAATGTGCATTTTTACAGTGTAAACTGTAGATGATGCAGGATGAAAATTTGGATCTTCCAAATTTGAGTTATTTTCTTTATAATTCTGACCAGTTTTATTTAGCAATATTATACAGTTCATGATATTAAAATTTGTGATGATGGAGAGAGAATTGTCCCTGTGTTAGTTCTCAAGAAATATATATATATATATATATATATATATATATATATATATATATATATATATATATATATATATATATATATATATAATAGAGAAATGCTACAGATTGAGTTTCTGTTCTTTATAATGACTATTCAGATTAATATTCACAAGTAATGAGATGAGTGTTCTTTACTTCAAAATAGTTAACTTGTTTTGCCAATATTAAATATGAAAATCATAATTAATAGACCAATGTCAGTAGATAACAATCATACCTAGAGCAGGTAATATGACATTTATAATATCTCTGTGATAACAATGTCATATATATCATTTTTGACTATTACCAGTACTGTATCAGTAACTCTCTCAAGTTCAAGTCTAACCTCGAATATACATTACACACAAAAAGTTATTCCCAAATTTTGTAATACATTTATTATTATTATGAATGACAACATGTTAGTATAATCTAATTCCTTGGTATAAATGTCCATTATTTTTAAAATTAAGTTTTTATGTGTTTTTAACTTGGTTTAGGTCATTTTGTTGCCTTTGTTTAAATTTGTTACCTAACCTTTGCTGGAAAGAGTTACTGTTCTTGCTACCACAATTGACCTTTATAAAAGACATAATTTAGGGTTTTTATGCAAATATTTTCACACATTGTTGTGTTATTTTCATAAACTGATGTATAAACAATTTTAGAATTATCTGTAGGTTGGTGTTTTATTCATTTATTTAGTTTTACTGTGTTTCAATAATGATATTTATTTCTGCTGAATATGTTGTACAGAAAAAGGCCCAATGTCATAAACAGAAAATATAAACAGTTGTCCTTTCAACTATAAATTCATTCAGATGTAATAATGTCAAGTTTTTACATGTGAAAATGGAGGAGTTACCAGGGATATTGAAGTTGCCATTTGGGGAATATTGATCACCAGTGCCCTCTAGTGTCACCCCTAGTTGCTTCATTATGGTACACTATATCCTAACTGCTCTGTTGGCAAATGTGGTTAAAGTGTCTGCCTTTGATGTTGCAGGTCATAGGTTTGAACCCTGAATATGTCTTACAAAGACTTATAAAAATAGCACTAGCAGCTGCCTCGCTAGGCACTCAGCATTAGGAGGTTAGTATTAGGACTAGTTTGCCTGGTGTCAGGATAATGTGACTGGGTGGGACATCATGCTACATGTCTGCTGCATGATGTTTCATTGCTAAACATCGCTATAAATGCTGTACACAACATTACTCAGATTTAAAAACTGTAATGAAAATTCAAAACAAACACACACTAAATAATGATGATCAATACATTAGGTCATATTACATACTGATAATCAGCATATTATGTCACACTACATACAGATAATCAATAAATTATGTCACACTACATAATGATAATCAGTGCTTTATGTCACAATACATACTGATAACCAATATATTGTCACACTACATACTGATAATCTGTGCATTATGTCACACTACATACTGATAATCAGTGCATTATGTCACTACATACTGATAATAAATTATGTCACACTACATAATGATAATCAGTGCTTTATGTCACAATACATACTTATAACCAATGAATTGTTACACTACATATTGATAATCAGTGCATTATGTCACACTACCTACTGATAATCATTGCATTATGTCACACTACATACTGATAATCAGTGCATTATGTCACACTACATACTGATAATCAGTGCATTATGTCACACTACATACTGATAATCAATAAATTATGTCCCGCTACATAATGATAAGCAGTGGTTTATGTCACAATACATACTTATAACAAATAGTTACACTACATACTGATAATCAGTGCATTATGTCACACTACATACTGATAATCAGTGCATTATGTCACACTACATACTGATAATCAATAAATTATGTCACACTACATATTGATAATACATTATGTCTTACTACATCAGTATAATCAATACATTATCTCATACTACAGACTGGTATCAGTTCATTATGTGACTACATACTGATAATCAGTGCATTATGTCACATTACATACTGATAATCAATAAATACACTACATACTGTTAATAAAGTTATTATGCTTTTACAACATAGGGATAATATTTTATGT
Source organism: Potamilus streckersoni (assembly GCA_016746295.1). NCBI lineage: Eukaryota > Metazoa > Mollusca > Bivalvia > Unionida > Unionidae > Potamilus > Potamilus streckersoni. The sequence goes on along the minus strand of JAEAOA010002355.1, from coordinate 1,798,638 downwards.
TATTGTGTTTCAGAATATTAGGAAGCTTACAATATTGTTGAAATGAAGTACAAGACAGTGCGCGAGGGAGAGCAGGCAGTGGTATACAACCTTCATGGGGAAGGCCGTCTGGTAGAAGGGCCATGCAGGGTAGGGACTTTTAGGGATCAACAAGAAAATTTAAAAATTTGTCAAGACCTTGGAAGTGTGTTCTTTTTGCAAGTGTGGTCTCTATTAATGCATGATTATCTTCTCTGTTAAGATAGAGTCACTTTTTCATAGTCAAGAATGGTGAAGTTTTAAGTTAAAATTTTTTAAAGTTACATATCTTCTATATCAGTTGCTTGATTATACCAGTGTAGGTATGATGTTTATCTTGCTATATGCTTTGTGTTTCTGTATTGACTGTCTCACATGCTTATGCAATGTGGTGAACAGTATTAAAGGTTAAAGGTCAAATTTTTGAAGGTCACATATCTTTAATATCATTGTCTGGATTCAACTAAAACTGAGGATAATGCTACAATGGATCTGTAGATTACACACTGATATGCAGAGAGTTAGTCTTGTATGAAATCCTGAAGCAGTTAGCTTGGTTCATTATTGTTTGTAATGTTGAAGTTTTGTGTTAAAGGTTTGGCAAATTACATATCTTCTACATTTGTTGCTGCATTCGTGAAACTTTTATTATTACAGTAGATATAAATTTTATACAGTTAATTTTAGACTTCTTGTCTTAATATCTCTTACCCACTTCAGCTGAAAGAGTGTGTCATCATTGGAAATGGTGTTAAAATTTTGTGCTAAAATTTTTGAAAGTCACATCTTTAGGTTCAGTTGTGTATTCATCTGAAAATTTAGGATAATGTTACTAAAGGTCTTATATTTATACACCATTTGCATGGACCTCTTGTATTGCCTGTTTCATTGTATTTTAAGAATGATGGCTATTAATGTTAAAGTATTTTGTGAATGTTTATGAAAGTAAATACAGGGTTTGTACTTCAATGTATAACTTAAAGATTATTTAGTGCAGAGAAAATTTTAATTGCCCATGGATACACTTCCCAGTAATGCAATATGGTAGCTCACTTGGGCTGATTCCATGATAGGGTTCAAACTTGCACCCCTCCAGTCAAGAGACCAGCATGCTTTCCACTGTGTCACCATTGTTGCGTAAAAATGTTTTAAGTCAAGATCTTGAAGTGACAATTTTTTTTACGGATGAAATATATTTTCACATTTTCATTTTGCAGATATTTCTGTTTCGAGAGCGGCTACACATGCTGAAACTTCACACTGCAAACCAGTATGAGTACTTGAAACTGAAAGACAAAGATGGTTTTGTCACACACAAAAGAGGGTAAAAAATGGACAAAGCGTTGCTCTTTTTGTGTAGCTAGATCACTGTTATAATTTTCCAGTTAGTTGCCAAAGTTTGCCTTAAAAATTACTGCCATGTTTGATTATCATATATGCCAGGAAAGAGCAGCACTATCAAATTTTCTGTTTCAGATCTGGTTCCTAATGAGCTTTAGGCACTACCAATTATGGATTGGTATTTTCTGTTGTAATTCCCCATCCTCTCCAAAATTTTTCGTTTTGAAACTAATATAAATTTGTTTTGTTGATAAACTATGCAGTTCTGCATGTTTCTTGGTTAGGAAATTTAGTGTCTTACATGTTTTATACTGGTACAATTTGACAAACACTTTACAATGGTGCACATAAGTGATGTCAAGACAATATCATAGTGCATCCTCTAAATATAAAGTTGGCAGATACATTGTTTTAAATGAAAATTTTTTCTGTCTGACAATTTGAACTCCATGAGGTGATATTGGTTATCAGTAGTGTCAGTGAAAGTAATATTCCAGATTAAATCCATGATTGTATTTCATAATGCAAAATGTGTACAGTGTATAGACCTTAATATGCTAAATTTACATCATGTGGTCATAGATCAGGGTTGATGCTGTTTGCTTGAAATTATGCATGGAATGAATAGAGTAGTGCCTGATATGCTGGTACATTGTTAAAATTGCATGACATTAAAATAAATATCAGATTTTGCATTATCTTGCACATGATGCATTTGATGATATTCTTTTTTGCATTCGGGATATAGAGGCTGTAAAGTTGATTAAAAATGAAAAATCCTTTCTTTCAGACTTGTACTTCATTCAATTACTGAAAAAGGAATTTATTGTTGAATATAGGCTATTGTGACCCCATTTTAATCTGATGCATGCTCTAGTGATCTAACAAGTTCTTTTACTGTCTTAAAAAAAGTTAGGCATTTTTGTTTAATGCATGAATTTTATTTAAATTATGAATTTTATTTAATACATGGATCTGTATATTCACAATTAGTTGTAATTCACAAATTGAAGATCTACAAATATTCAAATAGGTCAATATTAAATACTGAAATGGCCCTAAAAATATCTGGAACTAGCAAGAGGTAAAAACTTCCAGAAATAACATCCTCAAAAAACTAAAGTCAGCAGAATTTTTAAAGGGTGTGACTGATTGCTCATAAAATAATAGTGCAACGGGTATTTAAAAATTCCTGAAATTTGCATAGGTTGAAGTCTGGTTACAAATTTTTCTAAAATATTTCTAAGGTCATGTGTACATTTGTTGCCTTCTAATTTTCTCTCACATTACTCCAATTCTTAAAACTGTATAAGAATTTTTATTTTTCATTATTAAGAAAAACTGATGTCACATACTTGTAGTTTTATGTCCCGTCTCTCCCGTATTTCATAACGCATTCATACAATTGGCAAAGATCAATATTACATCCTTTATAAATACCTTCCTTAAAGGAATAGTAACTGATGTGTAGTGTTGTTGATTTTTGTTATCTATGCATCAGTACCTCTAAAATGTATCTATTTTCAGGCCATGTTCTTTGTTCTTCAATCCATTATCATACGAGGAAATCTCACTCCATAAGGCCACTCAGATCGATGCAAACCACCTGATTGTTGTGTACAAGCGTGTAAAGGATGGAAGTGTTCAGAGAAGAATTGTCCAGGGTCCCAATCTCTTTGTTCCAGAGCCTGAAGAATGGTAAGTATATTTATGCTAATGCTTAGGTTGTAAATTATAGTCCTAAACTCATAAAATTTTAGTCAATTGTAATCAATCTATGTCTTTTGATTGATGAATCTATTATCTCTCAGTCACTTTGTAAATCTGAGTGCATTGTCAAACTCGTTATCTCAGAGTCAACTAGTGAGATAGTCCCCTACAGAAAACAGTTAGAGGGATCCCCTAGTGTGATGGGAACTTTAACTGTGTCTGTATTCTTGAGACTCACTGAGAGATGAACTCGTTATCATCTGAACCAAGTAAGTAGTTAGTCCAATAAAGGTAGAGGGATCACCTAGGCAGTGACACCTGCTTTTATCTTCAGTGAGTATTTCAAGGTCACTTTAAATTTCAGCTATTGAAATTTCTGAAAACTCTCCTTAGGATTTAGTTACCTTAATGTTTGTAATTTTTTTTTCAATTTCAAATTGTCTTTGTTGTCCAAGACTTCTTTATATTATATTTTAAATTAAAATTTGATTGAATGAATATGGAAGAAAATAAGTCAGTCATGTGTGCTGTATTGACTCATGTAGGATAAAGGTCAGTACTAAAAATAAGACTACACTGTAGTGGTATTCAGTTGTATACAAGGTTAACTATACCACAGATATGACAGTTTACTACATGAGTAAGGGATAATGACTAATTACTTTTGCATTTAATTTTATTTCTCATACCCTAGAGCCTACTAAGCTGTCAGATTTGAGTTAGAATTCTGAACACCATGCTTGGATGAAAGTAGTTCACTGAGTTCCAGATTTTGTACTCCATTATATGCTCAGTGTTGTGTTTATAGCATTTCTCAGACACTTCAGGTATCAAATATCATTAAGAGTAAGTGTACTGCAAAAATGCCTCTGCTTGCCAAAACAGAAGTCAGACTAGAGTGTTCACCCCTTTAATGGTATGATTGACACCAAATCCCATCATTCATTAAGTACTACTTCCACTCATGCCTGGTAAGCATTCTGTGTTAATAGGACTTGAAAATAACTTCCAGTTTGCACCATTTCACAAGTTTGATCAATCCTTAGGTGTTTTCTCATAGGAAAGTATACTCAATCTGTTTTCTGTATCTGTCCTTATTGTAGATAAAATATTTTGCACTTAAGTTTTCTTTTTCATCATTGGGTAAGCTGACAAGCACAGAGTGTAATTATTGCATTTATTTCAGATAAATGATACTTTTTTGTCCATTAATTTGAAGTTTTCATGTCTGTTTATTCAATTTCTTTGCATCCACATCACTGTAAATCCAGCATGGTGCTTTACTGATTATGTCTGTAGATACCATTCTTTTTTACAGGTAACACTGGACAGTATTAAGTGTGGGGCATGTAAACTGTTTAAACTGTCAGATGATGCCAATATAAATCTGTGCTTAATGGATGGAGGACATATTGGCAATAGTTCTGCTGTCCAAAGCTTGCAAGAAAGCCAGAAAGCTAGTATTGCCAATGACTAATCAGTTGTGAATTTATTAAGGTCACAGTCACAGTCACAGTCACTTGAGGTAGAGACGTTGCTAATAAAGAACAGGGCCCTTAATTTTTTGCCACCACAGGCCTATCACATGGTAGTAATCTCATTGCCCACTCTTAAGATATCCAGTGCTGGACAGTTAATGGTAACACAGACCAGCACTGGACAGTTCCATCCTTGGTACTGGTTAAATGGTAATCTGTACCAGTCACAACCATTTCCCATTCTTGGAGACTCAATACTCATGAACAGACTTCAAAGCTAATACCTGGAGATTACTGATTCCTCAACATGGATGGACTCCCAATCTTGCTTATTGTCTCTGGTTACCTATTTCCAGTGTTCAGTAATTTCTACCATTTCAGGAAGCTTCTTTATTGCACCATATTTCTGGTTTTGAAGATGTATGTTTGCAACCCCTTCTTTTCTTCTCAATCCCTTAACCAATAATAAGCAGTTTTCTTTCAAACAATCAGAAGTCTGATCAAGATGCTGACATCTTTCACTGTTTAGAAAGGCATCATAAGACCACAGTTTCTCTTTTCACATTGACCACTCCATCTAACTTCATTCAGGATTTATACAAAACAAAGATTAGTTGAAGAAATGTATCAGCCACATAAATTCCCTCTGATGAGTTACAATAGTAATGATACCTGTCAGGGACCGAGGCTGACTAGATTCCCCCACCCCAGCAGATGGGAGGATACATCTCCAAATCCTTTCAGTCATCACTAATAAATTTTTTATTGGAAGTGAAGGTGACCTTGTGTGGAATACCAATCTGACAAATCTCAAAGCTATTGAGAGCCCAATGAATCTCTATAAAAATGCATTAGCATTTCTATCCAACTCCTCCACAGCTGCAGTGATTAGAAGATATGTGAACACTAAGAAAAAGAGGAAAACCTGGACATCCAGCTTCAAAATGCTAACAAGCTAAGTGCTTGCTACGACCTAGGTGTCTGTACACTTGAACCTATATAAACACAAAAAACTGTATTCTTTATCAGATAATAGAAATCTTCTAATCTGCAGTAGCAATATTAATAGGAAAGATAGAGATTATTATTGGATACAAAGCTCTGCAGTACCAATATTAATAGGAAAGATAGAGATTATTATTGGATACAAAGCTCTGCAGTACCAATATTAATAGGAAAGATAGAGATTATTATTGGATACAAAGCTCTGCAGTACCAATATTAATAGGAAAGATAGAGATTATTATTGGATACAAAGCTCTGCAGTACCAATATTAATAGGAAAGATAGAGATTATTATTGGATACAAAGCTCTGCAGTACCAATATTAATAGGAAAGATAGAGATTATTATTGGATACAAAACTCTGTAGTACCAATATTAATAGGAAAGATAGAGATTATTATTGGATACAAAGCTCTGCAGTACCAGTATTAATAGGAAAGATAGAGATTATTATTGGATACAAAGCTCTGCAGTACCAATATTAATAGGAAAGATAGAGATTATTATTGGATACAAAACTCTGTAGTACCAATATTAATAGGAAAGATAGAGATTATTATTGGATACAAAGCTCTGCAGTACCAATATTAATAGGAAAGATAGAGATTATTATTGGATACAAAGCTCTGCAGTACCAATATTAATAGGAAAGATAGAGATTATTATTGGATACAAAGCTCTGCAGTACCAATATTAATAGGAAAGATAGAGATTATTATTGGATACAAAGCTCTGCAGTACCAATATTAATAGGAAAGATAGAGATTATTATTGGATACAAAACTCTGTAGTACCAATATTAATAGGAAAGATAGAGATTATTATTGGATACAAAACTCTGTAGTACCAATATTAATAGGAAAGATAGAGATTATTATTGGATACAAAGCTCTGCAGTACCAATATTAATAGGAAAGATAGAGATTATTATTGGATACAAAGCTCTGCAGTACCAATATTAATAGGAAAGATAGAGATTATTATTGGATACAAAGCTCTGCAGTACCAATATTAATAGGAAAGATAGAGATTATTATTGGATACAAAGCTCTGCAGTACCAATATTAATAGGAAAGATAGAGATTATTATTGGATACAAAGCTCTGCAGTACCAATATTAATAGGAAAGATAGAGATTATTATTGGATACAAAACTCTGCAGTACCAATATTAATAGGAAAGATAGAGATTATTATTGGATACAAAGCTCTGCAGTACCAATATTAATAGGAAAGATAGAGATTATTATTGGATACAAAGCTCTGCAGTACCAATATTAATAGGAAAGATAGAGATTATTATTGGATACAAAGCTCTGCAGTACCAATATTAATAGGAAAGATAGAGATTATTATTGGATACAAAACTCTGTAGTACCAATATTAATAGGAAAGATAGAGATTATGATTGGATACAAAGCTCTGCAGTACCAATATTAATAGGAAAGATAGAGATTATTATTGGATATAAAGCTCTGCAGTAGCAATATTAATAGGAAAGATAGAGATTATTATTGGATACAAAGCTCTGCAGTACCAATATTAATAGGAAAGATAGAGATTATTATTGGATACAAAGCTCTGCAGTAGCAATATTAATATGAAAGATAGAGATTATTATTGGATTTACCAATTACATACTCTACAGCTGGTAGACATAGACAGCTCTGTTTAAATGGGAGTTAAGGTATTTTTAACTACTAAAACACAAACACACCAATTTTTCATACTTAAGTCCAGGCTGTTGAGAAAGATGTAGCATTATTGGGTATGTCAAAGTTATCTTGAGTACATATGGACTAGAAACCTTTTCGCAACAAGCAACAACTTATCCACAGTATTGTTACTGTTTGCTCAACTCAAAGATATCTTAGATTGGATAATTGCCCCCTCCTCCACTGATGGACATACCATGGAGTCAGTCTCATATATGGCTCACTTAGTCAGCAGGGTAGCTTACACGTTTCCATCCATGCCTGCACTGCTCAAAGATCACCACAAGGCAGTCTTCAGGTCTCAGACTTAGTTTCAAATCTCCATGGCTACATAGAAGTAGTTAAGAAATAGGCTGCCCAACAGGAAAATCCTTACAAGGCAAAGCAATTTAGAGCCCACACATCATTTCCCAGAAAGGTACAGATCCCTTTAAAGCATGCAAACCATCCTCCAGCTGTATTCCTTGATTTCTGGCAAGTTTCTCTCTGAAGCATCTCTGACAGAAAAGGACACAATGCTCATGCAGCCATTTTCAGACATCCTGGAGGTTGAAAGACTTTCACATTTTACCATGGAATGGAGTGACTCTGCCCAGAGGACCCATATGTCATGCAATTTGTCTCAAACAACCTCCTGATCACATTCCGCATGATCCTCATGATCAGGGTTTTCATTTGCCACAGATGTTCCCAGAGACCATTCAAGGCTGATATTCTGCAGCTGAAAATAATCTCTCCTCCTGAAACTCATGGTAGGCATCATTCACAGTAGTGACTTACTTGGATTTTACTGCATACTTTTTGTTGTCCCCAAAGCCAGTGCCAAATTTAGGCCAGTCATTGAGCTGAGCTCTCACAGCTTACACAGTCAGTTACTTGAGTTCATAATGGAAGAATTGTCCTCTGTATATTCAGGGAGGAACTTTTGCAATCAAGCCAGACCTTCAAGAAGCACATGTTTATCTATGCCAATTGTATAAGCATGATATGCAAAAATGCCTGTTCTTTAGTTGAATCTGTATTCACAGATCTCGCCTCCCTACTCCATTGACCTTTTTGTCAGTGAGGTGGAATACCACACTACCAACCTTCTCACCATTTTAAAAGCTTTGGTAGTTTATAGCCTTTCATTGATTTGAATGGTCTTGATGCTTTTGCTTTTCTCCCAGGTCACTCAGAAAATGTGGGAGAATCCTTGAGCTTACTAAATTAAATCCTGATTGCTCCTGTCAAGTGTGAAAGATCATGGATTAGCAACCAACTGAGTCTTGAAGCATAGATTCAAAAAAAAGTCCTGCCTTTTTCTTGCCTGCTTAAACTACCATGCATGCAGGTTTTCCATCCCATCCCAGAAATGCTGAGTGTGTATGCTGATCTTCTATACATGACTTGTATTAAAGAAGCCCTCAGAAAGAAACATTTCTTTGAACAAGTGTTTAATGGATTTGGATACTACTCTGAAAGCCAATGGAGTTATCTCAAATTAGCGTGAGGAGATGATATCCTGCCCTAGCTCAAGGAGAGTAAATCCAGGATGAAAGATTTTTCTTTTGTTGTTGTAGGGTTTAACACCATTTTTCAGCACAAGATAGGCTATACATGGTGGCCAGTATTAATGGTGGAGGAAGAACCCTGGAAAACCCAGGGAAGAACCACCGACCCACAACAAGCTACTGGCAGGCTTTCTCACTTACCCATGTTAGCCGAGTCTGAACTCGAACTCATGCAGACAGAGATGAAAGAACCTTCAGAATAAATCAATATACTCTATGAATTGCATGAGCAACTTTTTTGTCAAGGCAGTGTCCATTTATTAATATACGCTAACCCTAGCCCATCTCACATGAAACTTAAAGCTACTTTTTATACACTATATAATTTCAGGCTTCATGAATTTCGATGGCATGGTAGTGATCCAGAGAACAAAGCCCGCATGATTCCCAGCCATAATGTCTTCACCCAGCTGGCGGTCATCCCTGATCAGTTCTATTACAATGTAAGATGTGCATTTTTCCTGTCCATTTTCCTTTATGCCATTAACTGTTTTCCCATTATCAGCCAACCACTAGAGTAATTACCATCTACTTTTGGAACAGAAGAGTTTATGGGATGGTTTGTGCTTTATAGACATCCAATATAGCCACCAAAACGGCCATCTTAAAAATCCTATTGTCACTTACTCCCCCTGAATGGATGGTCATATCAACACAGGATTTTCACTGAAAGACTTCTTATGATGTCTAGTTGGTCTTTTATGAAAATCATCCAGATATGTGGTCGAAATGAGCAGCCCTCTTGAAAATCTTATTATTGCTACTCCTAATGAATGAAAAGTCATATTATCACCAAAAAGACTTTCTGTGATGTCTAGCTGGTCCTAAATGAAAATGGTACACCTCACACATCCAGTTTGGCTGCCACAGTGGCCATCTTGAAATCTTATAACTACTTATGAATGAATTGTATCAGCTTGGGGTTTTCACTGAAATACTAGTAGGTCATAAATGATAATGATAATCTGACCTCAAAAATGTAGTGGCCATCTGGAAAATCTTACTTTTGCTGCTTATTGAGATGGCTTCACCATAAGACTTCTTAGGATGTCTGGTTGGTCCTAAATGAAAATGGTGCAAATCAAATATCCAGTTATTGTCACCCTAGGAGCCATCATGAAAACCTTGTTAATATGACTCCTCCAAAATGGAAAGTCATAAAAGCTTAGGGTTTCTACCAGAAGACTTCTTATAAGGTCTTGTACATCCTGAGTTAAAATAGTGCTGATCTGACATTCAAAATAGCCACCTTAAATTCAGTTGTTGCTACTCCAATATATAAAATTTGACAATTGGCTTTCATTAGAAGAGTTATTATAGTGTCAAGTTTGGTTCTAAATGAAAATGATGGCAACTGACCCTCAGTAATGCCACTGAGGTGGCCATCTTGAAAATATTATTGTCTCTACTCCTCCCAAATGGATGACTATATCAACACAGACTTTTATGAATAGATTTCTTATTATGCCTTGTTGGATTTAATTAAAAATGATGCCAATCCATTGACTTATTCTGTACATTTAGTGTTGAGTCTGCTAATTTCAATGATACTGAAAAAGTTGCATTATGCATTCTTGACACTTGGTGATGGCTGTCTTGAAAATCTTACTGTCGTTATGCTTCCTGAATTGATGGTCATAATGACATAAAGTTTTCATCGAAAGACCTTATGAAGTCAGCATGGTCTTGAATAAAAATGGTGCTAATCTGACATCTCTTATGCCCCAACACAGCAGCTAATTTGAAGATATCTTTTTATCACTGATGAATATCAGAGATGGTTTCAACACTCAGTAGTTATTAGGAAGACATTGTTTTATCTTGAATTCATGGAAATTATTTTCACCCAATTAAGCATCAGCCCCTTTGAGAGACTCATGTTGTAGTGTTGTTACATTGATTTATCCTGTACATTTAGAGTTGAGTCGGCAAATTTCAATGATACTGAAAAAAATGCATTATGCATTCTTGACACTTGGTGAATGTAAATGCTGAGTAAATCTTCTCATGGATTTAATTTAAGAAATTAAAGCAATTGAAAAACTGTATATCTGTTTTGGAGATTGTTTGAAACAAAAGTAGAGTCCCTTTATTATATTACCATATTTTCCAATAGTCAGGGAATCCCATATTTATAACACTTAAGATTCAGTATAAAATTTTGTAAATTTTCGCTCTTCATTGAACTTTCAGTCTTTCCACATTAATGGATTACCATGTCTTGCAATTGTTCTTTGTTTAAAAAGTGACAAATGGAACTATATAGAACATTTTATCCAGTTAATATGTGGACAATTTGGTATGTATTGCTGGTATGAA